>JARQOD010000003.1:324480802-324576284 GCA_033576555.1 Oophaga sylvatica
TTTACGCAGGTTTGCCACCTGCGTATTGTTACGCATAGTGGAGACGGGATTTCTTGAAATCCCCTCCACTATGCTGTAACATCTGGACGCTGCGTGTTTGGCGCTGCGCCAGCGCACAGCGCCAAACACGCAGCGTTTCCTGACCGTGGAAACTCACCCTAAAAGTAACCCTTGTGCCTTTTTCTCTCGAAAATTTTCTCCTACTGAACGTAATTATGACGTGGGTAATCGGGAGTTATTGGCCATGAAGTGGGCTTTTGAAGAGTGGAGACATTGGCTGGAGGGAGCCAAACATCAGATGGTGGTCCTTACGGACCATAAGAATCTGGTCTATCTGGAATCTGCCAAGCGACTCAATCCTAGACAGGCCAGGTGGGCCTTGTTTTTCACACGTTTTAATTTTGTGGTTTCCTTTCTTCCTGGCACTAAGAATGTTAAGGCGGATGCCCTCTCGAGGAGTTTCCTTGCGGACTCTCCTGAGTTATCTGATCCTTCTGTTATTTTGAAAGAGGGTGTAGTTCTTTCCGCCATCTCGCCCAATTTGAGACTTGCTCTGGAGGGGTGTCAGGAGGATAGGCCCGAGCGCTGCCCTGTTGGAAAATTGTTTGTCCCGGACCAATGGAAAAAGAGTGTGATGTCTGAGATTCATTGTTCCGCATTGGCTGGGCATCCCGGAATTTTTGGTACCAGAGACTTGGTTAGTCGGTCCTTTTGGTGGCCTACCTTGTCTCGTGATGTCAGGGAATTTGTGCAGTCCTGCGGGACTTGCTCTCGCTCCAAGCCTTGCTCTCGCTCTAGTGGTTTATTGATGCCATCGCCTGTGCCCAAGAGACCATGGACCCATATCTCTATGGATTTCATTTCCGATCTTCCTGTTTCTCAGAGAATGACCACCATCTGGGTAATTTGTGATAGGTTTTCCAAAATGATACATCTTGTGCCATTACCTAAGTTGCCTTCCTCCTCTGAATTGGTGCCGTTGTTCCTTCAGCACGTGGTTCGTTTACACGGCATTCCTGAGAACATTGTGTCTGACAGAGGAGTCCAGTTTGTTTCCAGATTTTGGAGGACTTTTTGTTCTAAACTGGGTGTTCAATTGTCTTTCTCCTCTGCATTTCATCCTCAGACCAATGGTCAAACTGAGAGAACAAACCAGACATTGGAGACTTATCTTAGATGCTTTGTGTCTGCTGATCAGGATGACTGGGTCTCTTTTTTGCCTTTGGCTGAGTTTGCTCTTAATAATAGGGCTAGCTCTGCCACTTTGATGTCTCCGTTTTTCTGTAATTCTGGGTTTCACCCTCGATTTTCTTCAGGACAGACGGAGGCTTCTGTCTGTCCAGGGGTTGACTCTGTTGTGGAGCGTATGCAACAGATTTGGGACCAGGTAGTGGAGAGGTTGTCCCTCTCTCAGGAGAAGGCCCAGCAGTTTGCTAACCGGCATAGGACTGATGGTCCTCGGTTTAAAGTGGGGGACTTGGTCTGGTTGTCCTCAAAGAATATTCCTATGAGAGTAGCATCTCCTAAATTTAAGCCTAGGTTCATTGGACCTTATAAGATCGTGGAGATTATTAATCCTGTTTCTTTTCGTTTGCTTCTTCCAGGGACATTTAAGATCCATAACGTGTTCCACAAGTCCTTGTTGAAGAGGTTTGTTGAGCCAGTGGTTCCTGCTGCTGTGCCTCCTGACCCTGTTTTGGTTGAGGGCAATCTGGAGTACGTGGTTGAGAAAATATTGGATTCTCGTTTTTCTAGACGGAAACTCCAGTATTTGGTTAAATGGAGAGGTTATGGTCAGGAAGACAATTCTTGGGTGTTTGCTTCGGACATCCATGCTAGGAGACTTATCCGTGCTTATCATAGAACTCATCCTGACCGACCTGGTTGCTCAAATGAGGGTTCGGTGACCCCTCCTCAAGGGGGGGGTACTGTTGTGAATGGGTTTGAGATGAGTTCTGAGCAGAGGCTCCCTCTGGTGGTTACAAGCGGTACTAGTGAAGATTGTGAGGACTGGGAATCAGGTGTTACTGACTGGTCTTATATAAGGGAGTCATTTTCCCATCAGGGTTGCCGGTGATCAATTGTTCTGGTCTGAATCCTTCATTCCAGTTTCCCTTGTAGCCTGCTGTGTCGTGTCTGCATCTCCTGCTTCCAGATAAGTCTTTTTCTTCTTTTGTGTTTGTGCTATATTTTTGCATTTTGTCCTGCACTTCTTTGGGGCCTTCTGGGTCCCCTCCGGGGGCTTCTGCCTTCTCAGTTTAGTTCAGCCACTGAGTTTTGTTCTTTTGCTTTTTCCAGTTTTTTCAGTGGCTGCTGTCTTGATTTTGTTACACCAGAGAACTAATTTAGGTGGTAGAGGTCGTGTGATCTCAGGTGATTTTGAAATTAGTAGAGTTGGTGTTTTTCAGGGTTTTCTGGGATTGCAGTAAGTACCCTTCCTATCCTTTTCTATTTAGATAGTTTGGGCCCCAGCGTTTGCTCATACTATTTTCTTTCTGTGTCAGTATTTCCTCTTGTCTAACCGCCATTACATGTTTGGGGGCTTTCTATTATCTTTGGGGTTCTACTCCGGGGCAGATAGCTTTCCTATTTCTATCTTTAGGTGTAGTTAGTTTCTCAGGCTGTGACGAGGCGTCCAGGACCAATGTAGGAACGCTCCACGGCTGCCTCTAGTTGTGGTGGTTAGTCAGGGTACTGCAATCCATAGATTCCAACTGCTCTGGTGTATTGCCTTTTTTACCTGCACTCCTCAGCTACCGAAACATAACAGTATCATCGGCCCAAAAAATTGAAAATTGTATGGTACTCACAGAAGGGAAAAAATATTGTGATAGAAAAAAGGTTGTCAGAGTTGTCAGAGATATTTTTCTGTTTGTTGCATTTTTTTTTCCCTCTGTATCTCTGGGTGCTGGGGAGGATCTTTTTTCCCAATGGAGTTTGCACAGTTGTCTGGCCGTGTGGATCAGCTTGCCACTGAGGTTCGGAGTATTGCTATCTATCTTGCTGGGTTGCCTGTTGTGGAACCTAGGATCCCCATGCCAGATTTGTTTTTAGGGATCGAGCTAAGTTTCAGAATTTCAAAAATAATTGTAAATTGTTTTTTGCCTTAAAATCTAAGTCCTCAGGAAACGCAGCGCAGCAGGTTCAAATTATCATCTCTCTCCTGCGCGGCGATCCTCAGGATTGGGCTTTTTCCCTGATACCTGGGGATCCTGTTTTGAGTGATGTTGATGCGTTTTTTCGGGCTTTGGGGTTGTTGTACGATGAGCCTAATGTCACTGATCAAGCTGGGAAAGCCTTGTTGGCATTAAATCAGGGGCTTGATGACGCTGAGTTATACTGTCAGAGATTCCGTAGGTGGGCAGTCCTGACCAAATGGAATGACGACGCTTTGGCGGCCCTTTTCCGGAAGGGTCTGTCAGATAATGTAAAGGATGTTATGGTGGGATTCCCTGTCCCCTCTGGTCTCAATGATTCTATGTCATTAGCGATTCAAATTGACAGACGTTTGCGTGAGCGGAGAAGTATGCGTGGTATGGTGTTGCCTTGTGAACCAGCTCCTGAACCATGCAGTGTATAGAGTGGTGTCTGGGGCACAGCGTCATGAGTTTCGCAATGGGTTATGTTTCTACTGTGGTGATGCCTCTCATGCTATTTCAGTCTGCCCTAAGCGGGGAAGACGTTTTGCACGCTCAGTTGTCTTGGGTAGTGTTCAGACTAAGTTTTTATTAACTGTCACTCTGATATGCTCTCTGTCCTCATTTTCTGCTCAGGCTTTCGTTGATTCTGGAGCAGCTATTAACCTGATGGATTATGATTTTGCTAAACGTTGTGGGTTTCCCTTGATACCCCTACAGAAGTCTATTCCCCTACTGGGGATCGATTCTACCCCTTTGGCTGAGAATAAACCCCAGTTTTCTACTCAGGTGATAATGAGGGTTGAACCTGATCACCAGGAGTGCTGCAAATTTTTGGTTCTATATAATCTGCATGACATTATCGTGCTGGGTTTCCCTTGGTTGCAGTCTCATAATCCTGTTTTGGATTGGAAGTCTGTGTCTGTGGCCAGTTGGGGCTGCCAATGTGTTAATACCAACACTCCTGTTTTTTCTGCCTCCCCCCAGGCTCAGGATGTTCCTGACTTTTTGTTTGATTTTTCTGATGTGTTTAGCGAAAGTAAATCTGCATCCTTGCCTCCCCATAGGAGCTATGACTGCGCTATTGAATTAGTGCCGGGTAGTAAATTCCCTAAAGGTCGCCTTTTTAACTTGTCTGTACCTGAACATGACGCTATGCAGTCTTATATCAAGGAATCATTGGAGAAGGGTCATATCAGACCATCCTCTTCACCCTTAGGTGCCGGTTTTTTCTTTGTGGCCAAAAAAGATGGTTCATTAAGGCCGTGTATTGATTATCGTCCCTTGAACAATATTACTGTGAAATATCAATACCCGTTACCCTTGATTTCTGACCTGTTTTCCAGGGTGAAAAATGCTACTTGGTTTACCAAGCTTGACCTCAGGGGGGCGTATAACCTTATTCGCATTAAGCACGGGGATGAATGGAAGACGGCATTCAATACCCCTGAAGGGCATTTTGAGTACCTAGTGATGCCCTTTGGGCTCACTAATGCTCCTTCCGTCTTCCAGTCCTTCATGAATGACATTTTCAGGGATTTTGTGGACAAATTTCTGATTGTTTATTTGGATGATATCTTGATTTTTTCTAATGACTGGGACTCTCATGTGAAACATGTTCGAACTGTGTTCCAGATTTTGAGAGAGAATGCTCTGTATGTGAAGGGATCAAAGTGTATTTTTGGCGTACAGAGGATCTCATTTCTGGGATTCATTTTGTCCCCATCTGTTATTGAAATGGACCCGGTCAAGGTTCAGGCCATCTGTGATTGGGTCCAACCTACTTCATTAAAGGCTCTTCAGAGATTTTTGGGTTTTGCCAATTTTTATCGTAAATTTATTGGTAATTTCTCGGTTATTGTTAAACCATTAACTGATTTGACCAGAAAGGGTTCTGATGTGGTGAATTGGCCTCCTGAGGCAGTCTCTGCATTTCAGGAACTTAAGCAGAGATTCACTTCTGCTCCTGTTCTACGGCAGCCTGATGTTTCTCTGCCATTTCAGGTGGAGGTTGATGCCTCTGAAATTGGGGCAGGTGCCGTTTTGTCCCAAAAAGATCCAGAGACCTCTAAAAGTAACCCTTGTGCCTTTTTCTCTCGAAAATTTTCTCCTACTGAACGTAATTATGACGTGGGTAATCGGGAGTTATTGGCCATGAAGTGGGCTTTTGAAGAGTGGAGACATTGGCTGGAGGGAGCCAAACATCAGGTGGTGGTCCTTACGGACCATAAGAATCTGGTCTATCTGGAATCTGCCAAGCGACTCAATCCTAGACAGGCCAGGTGGGCCTTGTTTTTCACACGTTTTAATTTTGTGGTTTCCTTTCTTCCTGGCACTAAGAATGTTAAGGCGGATGCCCTCTCGAGGAGTTTCCTTGCGGACTCTCCTGAGTTATCTGATCCTTCTGTTATTTTGAAAGAGGGTGTAGTTCTTTCCGCCATCTCGCCCAATTTGAGACTTGCTCTGGAGGGGTGTCAGGAGGATAGGCCCGAGCGCTGCCCTGTTGGAAAATTGTTTGTCCCGGACCAATGGAAAAAGAGTGTGATGTCTGAGATTCATTGTTCCGCATTGGCTGGGCATCCCGGAATTTTTGGTACCAGAGACTTGGTTAGTCGGTCCTTTTGGTGGCCTACCTTGTCTCGTGATGTCAGGGAATTTGTGCAGTCCTGCGGGACTTGCTCTCGCTCCAAGCCTTGCTCTCGCTCTAGTGGTTTATTGATGCCATCGCCTGTGCCCAAGAGACCATGGACCCATATCTCTATGGATTTCATTTCCGATCTTCCTGTTTCTCAGAGAATGACCACCATCTGGGTAATTTGTGATAGGTTTTCCAAAATGATACATCTTGTGCCATTACCTAAGTTGCCTTCCTCCTCTGAATTGGTGCCGTTGTTCCTTCAGCACGTGGTTCGTTTACACGGCATTCCTGAGAACATTGTGTCTGACAGAGGAGTCCAGTTTGTTTCCAGATTTTGGAGGACTTTTTGTTCTAAACTGGGTGTTCAATTGTCTTTCTCCTCTGCATTTCATCCTCAGACCAATGGTCAAACTGAGAGAACAAACCAGACATTGGAGACTTATCTTAGATGCTTTGTGTCTGCTGATCAGGATGACTGGGTCTCTTTTTTGCCTTTGGCTGAGTTTGCTCTTAATAATAGGGCTAGCTCTGCCACTTTGATGTCTCCGTTTTTCTGTAATTCTGGGTTTCACCCTCGATTTTCTTCAGGACAGACGGAGGCTTCTGTCTGTCCAGGGTTGACTCTGTTGTGGAGCGTATGCAACAGATTTGGGACCAGGTAGTGGAGAGGTTGTCCCTCTCTCAGGAGAAGGCCCAGCAGTTTGCTAAGCGGCATAGGACTGATGGTCCTCGGTTTAAAGTGGGGGACTTGGTCTGGTTGTCCTCAAAGAATATTCCTATGAGAGTAGCATCTCCTAAATTTAAGCCTAGGTTCATTGGACCTTATAAGATCGTGAGATTATTAATCCTGTTTCTTTTCGTTTGCTTCTTCCAGGGACATTTAAGATCCATAACGTGTTCCACAAGTCCTTGTTGAAGAGGTTTGTTGAGCCAGTGGTTCCTGCTGCTGTGCCTCCTGACCCTGTTTTGGTTGAGGGCAATCTGGAGTACGTGGTTGAGAAAATATTGGATTCTCGTTTTTCTAGACGGAAACTCCAGTATTTGGTTAAATGGAGAGGTTATGGTCAGGAAGACAATTCTTGGGTGTTTGCTTCGGACATCCATGCTAGGAGACTTATCCGTGCTTATCATAGAACTCATCCTGACCGACCTGGTTGCTCAAATGAGGGTTCGGTGACCCCTCCTCAAGGGGGGGTACTGTTGTGAATGGGTTTGAGATGAGTTCTGAGCAGAGGCTCCCTCTGGTGGTTACAAGCGGTACTAGTGAAGATTGTGAGGACTGGGAATCAGGTGTTACTGACTGGTCTTATATAAGGGAGTCATTTTCCCATCAGGGTTGCCGGTGATCAATTGTTCTGGTCTGAATCCTTCATTCCAGTTTCCCTTGTAGCCTGCTGTGTCGTGTCTGCATCTCCTGCTTCCAGATAAGTCTTTTTCTTCTTTTGTGTTTGTGCTATATTTTTGCATTTTGTCCTGCACTTCTTTGGGGGCCTTCTGGGTCCCCTCCGGGGGCTTCTGCCTTCTCAGTTTAGTTCAGCCACTGAGTTTTGTTCTTTTGCTTTTTCCAGTTTTTTCAGTGGCTGCTGTCTTGATTTTGTTACACCAGAGAACTAATTTAGGTGGTAGAGGTCGTGTGATCTCAGGTGATTTTGAAATTAGTAGAGTTGGTGTTTTTCAGGGTTTTCTGGGATTGCAGTAAGTACCCTTCCTATCCTTTTCTATTTAGATAGTTTGGGCCCCAGCGTTTGCTCATACTATTTTCTTTCTGTGTCAGTATTTCCTCTTGTCTAACCGCCATTACATGTTTGGGGGCTTTCTATTATCTTTGGGGTTCTACTCCGGGGCAGATAGCTTTCCTATTTCTATCTTTAGGTGTAGTTAGTTTCTCAGGCTGTGACGAGGCGTCTAGGACCAACGTAGGAACGCTCCACGGCTGCCTCTAGTTGTGGTGGTTAGTCAGGGTACTGCAATCCCATAGATTCCAACTGCTCTGGTGTATTGCCTTTTTTACCTGCACTCCTCAGCTACCGAAACATAACAGGGCCCTATATGATTCTCCAGTATATGATGGGCCCCATTTATAATGCTCCAGTGTATGATGAGCCCCATATAATGCTCCAAATATAATTGTCCCCATATATAATGCTTCATATATAATGGGCTCCATGTGATGCCCCATAAATAATGAACCCCATATGATGCTCTAGTATATGATGGGCCCCATATGATGCTCCAGGATATGATGGGCCCCATGGCTGATGCTCCAGGATATGACGGGCCTATACAATGCTCCATATATAATGGGCCCCATATGATGCTCCAGTATATTATGGGCCCCATGGATGATGCTCCAGTGTATGACGGGCCTATATAATGCTCCATATATAAAGGGCCCTATATGATGCTCCAGTGTATAATGGGCCCCATATATGATACTCCAGTGTATGATGGGCCCCATTTATAATGCTCCAGTGTATGATGAGCCCCATATAATGCTCCAAATATAATGGTCCCCATATATAATGCTCCATATATAATGGGCTCCATGTGATGCCCCATAAATAATGAACCCCATATGATGCTCTAGTATATGATGGGCCCCATATGATGCTCCAGTATATGATGGGCCCCATGGATGATGCTCCAGTGTATGATGGGCCTATATAATGCTCCATATATAATGGGCCTCATATAATGCTCCAGTATATTATGGGCCCCATGGATGATGCTCCAGTGTATGATGGGCCTATATAATGCTCCATATATAATGGGCCCCATATGATGCTCCAGTGTGTAATGGGCCCCGTATATGATGCTCCAGTGTATGATGGGCCCCATTTATAATGCTCCAGTGTATGATGAGCCCCATATAATGCTCCAAATATAATGGTCCCAATATATATTATGCTCCATATATAATGGGCTCCATGTGCTGCTCCATAAATAATGAACCCCATATGATGCTCTAGTATATGATGGGCCCCATATGATGCCCCAGTATATGATGGGCCCCATGGATGATGTTCCAGTGTATGATGGGCCTATATAATGCTTCATATATAATGGGCCCCATATGATGCTCCAGTGTATAATGGGCCCCGCATATGATGCTCCAGTGTATGATGGGCCCCGTATATGATGCTCCAGTGTATGATGTGCCCCATATATAATTCTCCAGTGTATAATGGGCCCTATCTATGATGCTCAAGTGTATGATGGGCCCCATATATAATTCTCCAGTGTATAATGCTCCCCATATATTGCTCCAAACATTAAAAAAAATGAAATATCTCTCCTCGCTGGGCACTGCTCTACTCTGGACTCCTCAGCGTCGCCATCTTCCAGCTCTCTGCACTGTGACTGTTCAGGCAGAGGGCGCACAGTGGTGGAGCAGGGAGAGGTAAGTATTGCAAGTGCTGGGGCCCTGAGCAAGCAGGGGGGGCCCACTCGTGGGCGCCGGCACTAGCACAGGGCCCCTCATAGTACGCCGGTGTCTCTGACAGCGAATGGGTCCCCCACCTGCTCAGGGCCCCGGCACTTGCCCGGGTACGCCAGGTGCTGACGCCGGCCCTGGCGGGGGGTACAGCCCAGTTAGGGAGGTGGAAAAACTGGCATATGTGAGATGTAGGCTGGACGTTCAGCAGCTGCAAATGGAGGAATTGGAGAAGTCGGAGGAAGAGGAGGACAAAGCGAGCCATTTTGCTGGCAACCTATGTGTCATCAGGGGAAGGTGGTACAAAATTCTTTGAAACCCAGGCATGGTTCATTTTAATGAAAGTGAGATCACCTACAATTTGGGTCGACAGCCGGGTCCTTCTTTCTGTCAGAATTGATCCAGCAGCACTGAAGACTCTTTCTGATAGCACACTACAAGCAGGGCAAGCGAGCTCCTGTAAGGCATATTGTGCCAATTCAGGCCAGGTGTCCAGTTTACAGGCCCAGTAGTCAAAGGGGAATGAACTGTGAGGGAGAACATCGATAGGGGAGGAGAGATAATTTTGAACCATAGTTGACAACTGCTGTCTCATGTCTGTTGCAATTGATTCAGTATTACCAGTCGTGTGAGCGGTACTCGAGAAATCAGTCCACAACATGGTCATGAAACCCGTCTCCAATGCCACTTCGGCTGTGTGCACCACGAACACCTCTTCCATGTTGCCCAGTACGGCTCGTGGTAGAACCTGCACCGCTGCTGTGTGCAGGGAATGCCTCTAACAAACGGTTTTCCAGAGTTGCTTGTTTGTTCGCCAATATTAGCTCTAGGCTCTCCTTTGGTATGATGTTCTGTAATTTGCCTTCATAGCGTGGATCGAGGATGCTGGTCAACCAGTAGTCATCATCCTTCATAATTTTGGCAATGTGGGGGTTCCTTTTTAAGATCCGCAAGACATAATCACACATGTGGGCCAATGTTCCAGGTGTCAATGATGCACTGACAGTGGTGGATGGAGGAGCACTTTCTGCCAAATCCACATCCCTCCAGTCACGCACAAACCCTGTACCTGACCTAGGCAAGCCAACATTTTCTCTTGCCCCCTGAGAAGCATCCTCCTCCCGAAAATAATCATTCCCCTCATCCTCCTCTTCTTCCTCCACCTCGTCCAGGACAGTTCCCTGAGCAGACAATGGCTGACTGTCATCAAGGCTTCCCTCCTCCTCTTCCTCCACCGCTGCAGACGCCTTAATGTGCATCAAAGTTTGCATGAGCAGACGCATAAGTGGGATGCTCATGCTTATGATGGCGTCCTCTGCGCTTACCAGCCGTGTGCATTCCTCAAAACACTGAAGGACTTTACAGAGGTCTTTCAGATTTGACCACTGCACACCCGACAACTCGATGTCTACCCTCAAACTGCCTGCCCGTGTATCCTCCCAAAAATGCATTACAGCCTGCCTCTGTTCGCACAGCCTCTCAACCATGTGCATGGTGGAGTTCCACCTTGTTGCAACGTCTATGATTAGGCGGTGCTTTGGGAGGTGGAGCGATCGCTGCAGTCTCTGCATACGACTGGTGTTGTGTTTCGGAGCTGAGGAGAAATTGCAAAAAATAGCCAAAGTAGTAATACACCAGAGAGGCTGGAAACTACTGGATTGCAGTACACTAAACTAACCGCCACAGTTGAAGTAGCCATGGAGCGTACCTACGGTGATCCTAGACGCCTCGTCACAGCCAGAGAGATAACTACACCTAAAGGCAGAAAGATGAAAGCTATCTGCCCCGGAGCAGAATCCCCAAAGAAATAGGAAGCCCCCAAACATGTAATGGCGGTTAGACCAGAAGAAAACACGGACACAGACAGAAAATAGAATGAGCAAACGCTGGGGCCCAATCTGTCTAGATAGAAAAGTATAGGAAAGAATTCTGACTGCAACCCAAAAAAACCCTGATTTAAAAAAAAACAAAACACTTATCTGAATGAGAGCAGGAAAGCAAGCTGTGCTCCAAGCAAGACCAGGAGGAACAATTGATTACCGGCAAGGCTGATGGGAACTCAGGTCACTTATATCATACCATTCAGAGCCAGCTGAAGGCCATTCAGTAATTAGTTCAGTACCCTCAGCTACCACCAGAGGGAGCCCCAGCTCAGAAGTCGCCTCTAAAATATTCACAACAGTACCCCCCCCTTGAGGAGGGGTCACTGAACCCTCACCTGCACAACCAGGCCGATCAGGATGAGCTTGGTGATAGGCACGGATAAGTCTCCCAGCATGGATGTCCGAAGCAAACACCCAAGAATTGTCCTCCTGACCATAACCTCTCCACTTAACCAAATACTGGAGTTTCCGTCTAGCAAAACGAGAATCCAATATTTTCTCAACCACATACTCCAAATTGCCCTCAACCAAAACAGGGTCTGGAGGCGCAGCCATAGGAACCACTGGCTTGACAAACCTCTTCAATAAGGACTTGTGGAACACGTTATGGATGTTAAATGTCCCTGGAAGAAGCAAACGGAAGGAAACCTGATTAATAATTTCCATGATCTTATAAGGTCCAATGAACCTTGGCTTAAATTTGGAGATGCAACCTTCATAGGGATATTCCTTGAGGACAACCAAACCAAGTCCCCCACTTCAAACCGAGGACCATCAGTCCTATGCCGGTTGGCAAACCGCTGGGCCTTCTCTTGAGAGAGAGACAACCTCTCCACTACCTGGTCCCAAATCTGCTGCATACGCTGCACAATAGAGACAACCCCCGGACAGACAGAAGCCTCCGCCTGTCCTGAAGAAAATCGAGGGTGAAACCCAGAATTGCAGAAAAATGGAGACATCAAGGTGGCAGAGCTAGCCCTATTATTAAGAGCAAACTCGGCCAAAGGCAAAAAAGAGACCCAGTCATCTTGATCAGCAGACACAAACATCTCAAATAAGTCTCCAAGGTCTGGTTTGTTCTCTCGGTTTGTCCATTGGTCTGAGGGTGAAATGCAGAGGAGAAAGACAACTGAACACCAAGTTTAGAACAAAATGTCCTCCAAAACCTGGAAACAAACTGGACTCCTCTGTCAGACACAATGTTCTCCGGAATGCCATTTAACCGAACCACGTGCTGAAAGAACAAAGGCACCAATTCGGAGGAGGAAGGCAAGTTAGGTAATGGCACAAGATGTATCATCTTGGAAAACCTATCACAGATTACCCAGATAACGGTCATTCTCTGAGAGACAGGGAGGTCGGAAATAAAATCCATAGAAATATGGGTCCATGGCCTCTTGGGTACAGGTAATGGCATTAACAAACCACTAGAACGAGACCAAGGCTTGGAACGAGAGCAAGTCCCACAGGACTGCACAAAGTCCCTGACGTCACGAAACAAAGTAGGCCACCAAAAGGACCGACTCACCAAGTCTCTGGTACCAAAAATTCCGAGATGACCAGCCAACGCGGAACAATGAATCTCAGACATCACACTCTTCTTCCACTGGTCTGGGACAAACAATTTCCCAACAGGGCAGCGCTCAGGTTTATCCTCCTGATATTCCTCCAGAGCCAGTCTCAAATTGGGCGAGATGGCGGAAAGAACTACACCCTCTTTCAAAATAACAGCAGGATCAGATAACTCAGGAGAATCCGCAAAGAAACTACTCAGAGGGCATCCTCCTTAACATTCTTAGTGCCCGGAAGAAAAGAAACCCCAAAATTAAAACGTGTGAAAAACAAGGCCCATCTGGCCTGTCTAGGATTAAGTCGCTTGGCTGATTCGAGATAAACCAGGTTCTTATGTCCGCGAGGACCACCACCTGATGTTTGGCTCCTTCCAGCCAATGTCTCCACTCTTCAAAGGCCCACTTCATGGCCAATAACTCCCGATTACCCACGTCATAATTACGTTCAGTTGGAGAAAATTTTGAGAGAAAAAGGCACAAGGGTTACTCTTAGAGGTCTCTGGATCCCTTTGGGACAAAACGGCACCTGCCCCAATCTCAGGGGCATCAACCTCCACCTGAAACGGCAGAGAAACATCAGGCTGCCATAGAACAGGAGCAGAAATGAATCTCTGCTTAAGTTCCTGAAACGCAGAAACTGCCTCAGGAGGCCAATTTACCACATCGGAACCCTTTTTGGTCAAATCAGTCAATGGTTTAACAATACCGGAGAAATTACCAATAAATTTACGATAAAAATTGGCAAAACCCAAAAATCTCTGAAGAGCTTTCAATGAAGTAGGTTGAACCCAATCACAGATGGCCTAACCTTGACCGGGTCCATTTCAATAACAGACAGAGACAAAATGAATCCCAGAAATGAGACTTTCTGTACGCCAAAAAGACACTTTGATCCTTCACATACAGTGCATTCTCTCTCAAAATCTGGAACACAGTCCGAACATGTTTCACATGAGAGTCCTAGTCATTGGAAAAAATCAAGATATCATCCAAATAAACAATCAGAAATTTATCCACAAATCTCTGAAAATATCATTCATGAAGGATTGGAAGACGGAAAGGGCATTAGTAAGCCCAAAAGGCATCACTAGGTACTCAAAATGCCCCTCTGGGGTATTAAACGCCGTCTTCATTCATCCCCGTGCTTAATGCGAATAAGGTTATACGCCCCCCTGAGGTCAAGCTTGGTAAACCAACTAGCACTTTTCACTCTGGAAATAGGTCAGAAATCAAGGGTAACGGATATTGATATTTAACAGTGATCTTATTCAGGAGGCGATAATCAATACACGGCCTCAATGAACCATCCTTTTTGGCCTGAAAGAAAAAAATGACGCCAAGGGTAAAGAGGATGGTCTGATATGACCCTTCTCCAAAGACTCCTTGATATAAGATCGCATAGCATGGTGTTCAGGTACAGATAAATTAAAAAGGCGACCTTTAGGAAATTTACCACCAGGCACTAACTCAATAGCGCAATCATAGCTCCTGTGAAGAGGTAAGGATGCAGACTTACTTTCACTAAACACCTCAGAAAAATCAGTCAAAAAGTCAGGGACATCCTGAGACTGGGGAGAGGCAGAAAAAACAGGAGTGTCAGTATTAACACATTGGCAGCCCCAACTGGTCACAGACACAGATTTCCAATCCAAAACAGGATTATACGTCTGTAACCAAGGGAAACCCAGTACAATAATGTCATGCAGATTATGCAACACCAGAAATTTGCAACTCTCCTGATGATCTGGTTCAACCCTCATTATCACCTGAGTAGAAAACTGAGGTTTATTCTCCGCCAAAGGGGTAGAATCAATGCCCAGTAAAGGAATAGACTTCCGCAGGGGTATCGTGGGAAACCCACAACGTTTGGCAAAGTCAAAATCCATCAGGTTAATAGCTGCTCCTGAATCAACAAAAGCCTGAGCAGAAAATGTGGACAGGGAGCAAATCAGGGTAACAGTCAACAGAAATTTAGTCTGAACACTACCCAAGACAACTGAGTGCGCAAAACGTCTTCCCTGCTTAGGGCAGACGGAAATAGCATGGGAAGCGTCACCACAATAGAAACATAACCCATTGCGCTTACGAAACTCATGACGCTGAGCCCCAGAAGTCACTCCATCACACTGCATGGGCTCAGGAGCTGGCTCACAAGGCAACAATATCTCACGCATACCTCTGCGCTCCCGCAAACGTCTGTCAATTTGAATAGTCAAAGACATAGAATCATTGAGACCAGAGGGAACAGGGAATCCCACCATAACGTCCTTTACATTTTCTGATAGACCCTTCCGAAAAAGGGCTGCCAAAGCATCATCATTTCATTTGGTCAGGACTGCCCATTTTTGAAATTTCTGACAGTACAGCTCAGCGTCTTCACGACCCTGATTTAATGCCAATAAGGTCTTTTCAGCTTGATCAGTGACATTAGGTTCATCGTACAATAACCCCAGAGCCTGAAAAAATACATTAACATCATTCAAAACAGGATCCCCAGGTGTCAGGGAAAAAGCCCAATCCTGAGGTTCGCCGCGCAGCAGAGAGATGACAATTTGAACCTGCTGTGCTGCGTTCCCTGAGGACTTAAGGCAAAAAAACAACTTACAGTTATTTTTGAAATTCAGAAATTTAGACTGATCCCCCAAAAATAAATCTGGTATGCGGATCCTAGGTTCCACAACCGGCAACCTAGCAAGACAGGTAGCAATACTCCGAACCTCAGAGGCAAGCTACTCCACACGGCCAAACAACTGTGCAAACTTCATTGAGAGAAAAAAAAATTCCTCCTCAACACCCAGAGAAAAAGAGGGAAAAAATGCAACAAACAGAGGAAAAAAAAAAAAATTTCTGACAACTCCCCTTTTTTTTTCCTTTTTACTATTTTTCCCTTCTGTGAGTACAATATAATTTTCAGTTTGGCCGGTAATACTGTTGTGTTTCGGTAGCTGAGGAGAAATTGCAAAAAATAGCCAAAGTAGTAATACACCAGAGAGGCTGGAAACTACTGGATTGCAGTACACTAAACTAACCGCCACACTAGAAGTAGCCATGGAGCGTACCTACGGTGATACTAGACGCCGAGTCACAGCCGGAGAGATAACTACACATAAAGGCAGAAAGATGAAAGCTATCAGAATCCCCAAAGAAATAGGAAGCCCCCAAACATGTAATGGTGGTTAGACCAGAAGAAAACACGGATACAGACAGAAAATAGAATGAGCAAACGCTGTGGTGCCCAATCTGTCTAGATATAAAATTATAGGAAAGAATTCTGACTGCAACCCAAAAAAACCCTGACAAATATACCAACACTTCTGATTAACAAAAAACCTGAGATCACACGATCTCTACCACCTAAATCAGATCTCTGGTGTAACTCACACCAACTCAGCAAATAAAAAATGACAAAGGAACAAAGCAAAAGTGCAAACACATAATGAGTACAATTGCAGCGCAAGACCCCAAAAGGGGACCAGGCTGTAGTCCACTGCAAGCAGCAAACCAGCAGTGAAAATCCAACAGAGGAAAAAAAAACAACAAAACACTTATCTGAATGAGAGCAGGAAAGCAAGCTGTGCTCCAAGCAAGACCAGGAGGAACAATTGATTACCGGCAAGGCTGATGGGAACTCAGGTCACTTATATCATACCATTCAGAGCCAGCTGAAGGCCATTCAGTAATTAGTTCATTTCCCTCAGCAACCACCGGAGGGAGCCCCAGCTCAGAAGTCGCCTCCAAAATATTCACAACAGAATGAATTCTATGGGCGAGCAACGGATGTGCGAGCACAGTCTTCGCACCTTATGGAGCAAAGCTGTTAAATCCGGATAATTATTTATGAAGCACCGCACCACTAGGTTCAAGGTGTGAGCCAGGCAAGGTATGTGTCTGAGTTTTGCCAGGGCTATGGCTGCCACAAAATTATGGCCGTTATCACTGACTACCTTGCCTGGCGCAAGATGTAGACTGCCCAGCCATGACTCATATTCTCGCTGCAAGTAGTCGGCCAGTACCTCCGCGGTGTGTCTGTTGTCGCCCAAAGACATCATCTTTAAAACAGCCTGCTGACGCTTACCACTAGCTGTTTGATAGGGGGACACCTCGTGTGCAACACTGGCAGCTGCGGATGGAGTGGTCGTGCGACTGTGCTCTGTCGACGAGCTTTCGCTTCTGGAGGAGGAGGAGGGTCGAACGCCTACAGCCAACTGTTGCCTATACCGTGGGCTAGGCAGCACTGTCCCACCCCCGCTGTCCCCTGTGGACCCTGCATCCACCACATTAACCCAGTGTGCAGTGATGGACACGTAACGGCCCTGGCCATGCCTACTGGCCCATGCATCTGTTGTGAGGTGCACCTTTCCACTCACTGATTGTTTGAGTGCATGGACAATGCAGTCTTTCACATGCAGGTGGAGGGCAGGGATGGCTTTTCTAGAAAGAAGTGCCGACTGGGTAGGTCATAGCGTGGGACAGCGTAGGCCATGAGCTCTCGGAACGCTGCGCTTTCAATCAAACGGAAGGGCATCATCTCTAATGAGATCAGTTTGTCAATGTAGGCGTTCAAAGCCAGTGTACGCGGATGAGAGGATGAGTACTTTCTTGTCCTACTCAGAGTGTCTGCTAGGGTGAGCTGGACTTGAGAGCTGCATATGGGGGAACTAGCGTGGACATGGCGGACTGAGAGGGGGTTGGTGATGGTGATGGTAGTGGTGGTGGTGGTGATGGCCTAGATTCAGTCTTTCGTTGCAAAAACATTGTGATTCCCTGACTGCTTTGGCCTTGCGACGACACCTCAACATTTCTTGCTGGTGGTGTGCTAACCGGTGGGCTTACAGTAGGGGAAGCGATGTAGCGTTGCTGGCTACCTTCAGTCGGAGCAGGTGCACGTGTGCTACCTGAGGTTTTGTAGTCCGTCCACGCTTGCAAGTGCATGGTGTTTAAATGTCTAAGCATGCAACTGGTATTCAAATATCGGAGATTTTTCCCTCGGCTAAAGGTCCTTCCGCACGTCTTACAGATAACCTTTGCCTCATCAATAGGATTTTGGTCAAAAAAGTGCCACACTGCACTCTTCCTACTATGGGATAAATTTTCAGGGCTTGCACGCTGTGATAATTTGACCATCTGGCCAAGCTGTCCTGCAACCCTTTTTGTTTTTTTAACACGTTTTTTGACTGCCACGGGCCTGCCAGATAACCGCAGCTGCGATGTCGATGCCTGCTGCGGATCATCCTCCTCCTCTGAGCTATTGCCAGCGGCACCCTCTTCCCCCAATGGATGCCAATCCGGGTCAACAACTGGGTCATCCATCACCTCCTCTTCAATTTCATCTGCACCTTCCTCTGTGTCACCGTGTAAGATGGTATAGTATGCAGGAAGGGGCACCGGAGTTTCATCAGGGTAAGATTCTGGCTCAGTAGACTGCGAGGGCAATGTAGTTGAGCGACCCGCCTGGGCCATGGGGTACTCGGCACCGAGCCCGTCGATTACTATGGGGGATGTCACGTTAGCTGCAGTTCGGTCCGTGGCCCTGGGCGCTCACTGAAAAGGGGATATTTACAGGGGAATAAAGGTTTGTAGAATGTTCGTGACGCCACCTGTGGTACCTGGTCAGGGCGACCAGCGCTGCTATGCAGATCCACTGAAGGGTTGGTATTATGCAGCAAGATGTTAGGCCTTCCACAGGTAAGGCTGAGTCCTTCAGGGTAGATGAGTGTGTAAGGGTGCAGGACGGTGTGGAACCAGGCAGTGATAGAAGATGGACACACACACAATAGTCACTTTTGTACCTTTTATTGTAGATGTTGCAGGCACTTCCCGGAGCACTGTAGGGTGAAGGGTGCATATCCAGTTCTTCCCACTGAGTAGGTATAGGGCCTCCTGTCTCCTATAATAAGTCTCTGACCTGTGTGAAACTAGGCCTGAGTTCGTCTCCACACTACGCCCGGCTGAACTTGTGGTAGGGCCTTCTCCTGAAGAACATAGTCCCTGTTTGCAGTGCACTGCTTGACTCTGTCCTCCTGACCCAATTACGTATCAGCACAAAAGGGCTCCTGCGACTTGTAGTCCCGCAGGAACTACGGTATCTCCTACTGGGTCATGAAGATCCCGGTAAGCTCGGACCCGGTGTCCGGTTGTAATGATTGGGAAGAGCTGATTAGGCTCCTCTGTCCCTCACTTGCTACACTCGCCTTCGGCCTACCCGGGCCCTCACACGATCACACACTGGCAGTTGGTGGGCTGCCTCTTTGCCACTCTCTAAGCGTCGGCACGCTTCCTCACTGAGCTGCACTCACTTGCTTCAGCTCTGACTAGGCTGGAGTGGTTTCCGTTCCACTTTAACTAGCCTCCACTCTGTTGAACTAGACAGCAGTCTCTCTCTTCAGACTGCTCTGTGAGATAGACTGCACAAGAACTAACTCTCGACCTCACTCTCTGAGGTAACTGCACAAACTCAGCTCACCACTTCTACTTCTTTCTGTTCTGCTCTTCACCCTCCTTTTATATATAACTAAACAGCTCCCTCTGGTGGTCATAGGGATGGGTGAAGGTGTGTGAACGTATATATTGGACCTCTAGTGGTTGTTACCTTCAGTGCACCCTTCTGGGAATTAGGAATCCAAGCACAGCTGGGCTCCACATCGTGCTCTGGGTGAATGTACCAGCAGAATCATATAGCAGTGGCTGTGCATCAGTGCACTCCATGTCAGATTCATCTTGGACTGGGAAATTCAGGATTTGACTTGATAACCCAGGCATGGTATGTGAAAAGAGCTCCATGGAGTAATCTGAAGTGTGGCCTGCCGCATCCTTCACTTTTGGTGGGGGTGAAGGACACAAGGAAAGGTGTCGTTCCTGACCAGGAGCCTGCACTGACGTCTCAGTGCTTGCATTTTTTGAAACTTCAGAAGAGGAGGCGATAGAGCTGGAGGCTGTTTCGGCAATGTAAGCCAAAACCTGTTCCTGATGCTCCGGCTTTAAAAGCGGTTTACCTACTCCCAGAAAAGGGAGCCTTCCAGGCCTTCTGGAGCCAGACGATGACGCAGGCTCAACACCTACTGCCTTAGGTGCTATTGTGCTTTTGGCACTACCAACAGATGCACCACCACCACCATCAGTACCAGCTGGCCCCCCCTGCCCACGTCTGTGGACTCTTCCACCATACTTCCTCATGTTTGGGAAAATGCACCAAAAATACCAGCAGATATATGGTACTGTACAGCGTACAGCTGTATACGGTGAAGGGGAAAATTTAAATCTGCGCATATATTTCCAGAGTCACACACAGACGCTCACAGGCTCAGTATGGATTAGACCAGAATATAAAAAGCAGAAAAATTGTACTGTATCAGAAGCGTACAGCTGTATACAGTGTAGGGGAAATTGTAAATCTCCGTATATATTTCCAGAGTCACACACCGACACTCACAGGCTCAGTATGGATTAGACCAGAATATAAAAAGCAGAAAAACGGTACTGTATCAGAAGCGTACAGCTGTATACAGTGTAGGGGAAATTGTAAATCTCCGTATATATTTCCGGAGTCACACACAGATAGCAGGTACTGTATCAGAAGATACCAGGTGTATATAGTATAGGGGAAAATTTCAATCTCTGTATATATTTCCGGAGTCACACACAGACGCTCTCTCAGTATGGATTTGACGTAATACAAAAGGCAGGAAAAAGGTACTGTATCAGAAGATACCAGGTGTATAGTATAGGGGAAAATTTAAATCTCCGTATATATTTCCGGAGTCACACACAGATAGCAGGTATTTGTCCATGATACCAGCCGGTACACGGTAGTGTGTGAGGAACGTACAGCTCTATACGGTGTGGGAAAAAATGAACGCTCGGTAACTGTGCAGAAAAAAAGAATAAAAGTATTAGTGCTGTGTAAAAAGCAGTCTGCACAGCAGTGTACACACAGCAATACAGCTAGCAGGTAGCCTAATAACCAACGCTGCTGCACACAAGAAAATCCTCCCCTGTCACTGGCAGGCAGCCTAATAACCAGCGCTGCTGCACACAAGAAAATCCTCCCCTGTCACTGCACACTAACTGTACAGCACAATTGCTATCAGCACAAACACATATGAACTTCTCTTTCGAGCCTTAACTCTCTCCCTACTGATAAACAGCATCAGCAACCTCTCCCTACTGTTAAGATCGGCAGAAGTAAAATGGAGGTCGGCGGTCAGGGCTTTTATAGACACTATGACGTCCCCAAAGCAAGCCAATCACTGCAATGCCCTTCTCTAAGATGGTGGTGGACGCTGCCCATGTCATCTCGTTGCCCACAGTGTACGGCCTTGCTCATTGGCTGAAAAAAGGCACCTGCACGCATTATGGGAAAACCGACTTTGGCGCTTGTTTTGCCGAACGCATGGCCGACGTCACGCTATGGTCGGGTTTCGCTCGGCGAAACCCGACTTTGGCAAAAGTCGGCAACTTATGAATCTGACCGACCTGTTTCGCTCAACTCTAGTCATGAATCTATGTAGTACTTTAATTTTTTGTGGATAGCGTTTAGGAATTATTGTGCTTAATAGGTGTCTTTTAGAGTGTACACAAGGTGTGTTTTTTGCATCCTTCAATTACACTCATCTGTGACTGTTATTCACTATTACTATTTTGTTTTTTTGTATTTTAATTAAAATATTTTCAATAAATTGATATTTTTTCCATTCTATTGTATTTATTTATTTTTTGGGGCTAGATATTCTGCTATATGTATAGGTTTGATTATGTTGGGAGTTGCCCTTTCTTATTTGGAATATGTTGATTCATGTTACCCATTGTGTTGGCTTAACTAAACAGATCTCCAATAGCGGCATGTCATCCATATATCCCCCATGACAGTGTCATACACAGATCTCCATTAGCAGCGTGTCATCCATAGATCCCTCATGACCGTGTCATACACAGATCTCCAATAGCAGCGTGTCCTCCATAGATCCCAATAACAGCTTCATACACAGATCCTCGATAGCAGCGTGTCATCCATAGATCCCCCATGACAGTGTCATCCACAGATCCCCAATAGCAGCGTGTCCTCCATAGATCCCCATGACAGCGTCATACACAGATCCCCGATAGCAGCTTGTCATCCATAGATCCCCATGACAGTGTCATCCATAGATCCCATGACAGCGTCATACACAGATCCCCGATAGCAGCGTGCCATCCATAGATCCCCCATGACAGTGTCATCCACAGATCCCCAATAGCAGCGTGTCATCCATAGATCCCCATGACAGTGTCATCCACAGATCCCCAATAGCTGCGTGTCATCCATAGATCCCCCACGACGGCGTGTCCTCCATAGATCCCCATGACAGCGTCATACACAGATCCCCGATAGCAGCGTGTCATTCATAGTTCCCCCATGACAGTGTCATCCATAGATCCCATGACAGCGTCATACCCCAGATCCCCGATAGCAGCATGTCATCCATAGATCCCCCATGACAGTGTCATCCACAGATCCCCAATAGCAGCGTGTCATCCATAGATCCCCATGACAGTGTCATCCACAGATCCCCAATAGCTGCGTGTCATCCATAGATCCCCCACGACGGCGTGTCCTCCATAGATCCCCATGACAGCTTCATACACAGATCCCCGATAACATCGTGTCATCCATAGATCCCCATGACAGTGTCATCCACAGATCCCCAATAGCAGCGTGTCATCCATAGTTCCCCCATGACAGTGTCATACACAGATTTCCAATAGCAGTGTGTCATCCATAGATCCCCCATGACAGCGTCATACACAGATCCCTAAAAGCAGCGTGTCATCCATAGATCCCCCATGACAGCATCATTCATAGATCCCCATGACCGCATCATCCACAGATCCCAGATAGCAGCGTGTCATCCACAGATCCCCCATGACAGCGTCATACACAGATCCCCGATAGCAGCGTGTCATCCATAGATCCCCCATGACAGCGTCATACACAGATCACTAATAGCAGTGTGTCATCCATAGATCCCCATGACCTCGTCATACACAGATCACCGATAGCAGCGTGTCATTCATAGATCCCCCATGACAGCGTGTCATCCATAAATCTCCATGACAGCCTCATACACAGATCCCCGATAGCAGCGTGTCATCCATAGATCCCCCATGACCGTGTCGTACACAGATCCCCGATAACAGCGTGTCATCCATAGATCCCCCATGACAGCTTCATACACAGATCCCCGATAGCAGCGTGTCATCCATAGATCCCCATGACAGTGTCATCCAAGATCCCCAATAGCAGCGTGTCATCCATAGATCCCCCATGACAGCTTCATACACAGATCCCCGATAGCAGCGTGTCATCCATAGATCCCCCATGACAGTGTCATCCACAGATCCCCAATAGCAGCGTGTCATCCATAGATCCCCCATGACAGCTTCATACACAGATCCCCGATAGCAGCGTGTCATCCATAGATCCCCCATGAGTGTCATCCACAGATCCCCAATAGCAGCGGGTCATCCATAGATCACCCATGACAGCTTCATACACAGATCCCCGATAACAGTTTGTCATCCATAGATCTCCCATGACAGTGTCATACACAGGTTTCCAATAGCAGCGTGTCATCCATAGATCCCCATGACAGCATCATACACAGATCCCTGATAGCAGCGTGTCATCCATAGATGCCCCATAACAGCGTCATACACACGATCACCGTTAGCAGCGTGTCATCCATAGATGCCCCATGACAGTGTCATCCACAGATCCCCAATAGCAGCGTGTGATCCATAGATACCCCATGACAGCGTCATACACAGATCCCCGATAGCAGCGTGTCATCCATAAATCCCCCATGATAGCATCATCCATAGATCCCCATGACCGCGTCATACACAGATCCCTGATAGCAGTGTGTCATCCATAGATCCCCCATGACAGCGTCATCCATAGATCCCCCATGACAGCGTCATACACAGATCACTAATAGTAGTGTGTCATCCATAGATCCCCCATGACAGCGTCATCCATAGATCCCCCATGACAGCGTCATACACAGATCACTAATAGCAGTGTGTCATCCATAGATCCCCCATGACAGTGTCATACACAGATTTCCCCCTAACAAGGCACCTGGCGAGGACCCCCTTTACAGTGTGTCAGTCACAGTTGCCCCCATAACAGTGTCTGCAGCGGTGCCGTGTGTATATTTCTATACAGTCTGTACAGTGTGTATCGTCTAGCACAGGCTGCGATGGGGGCAGAGGATACTGAATCTCTCAGACCAGACAGCCCCATTCAGTTACACCAGTGGTGTGTGGTCGGCTGTGCCTCAGACCTAGCCCCCATTATACATGCTAGGACTATGTTGTGTGGTCGCCGTGCTGCGCAGCGGTGCGCAAGTGGGTAACACAAAGGTGCAGTAAACTGGAATCACACAGACGGCAAGAACAAGAGGTCACAATTAGAGGCATTTGGAAACACCGTTTTATTACACAGCCGCAAGATGGGTCAAAACAATGAGATGGCGGGGGTCCGACTGCTGGGACGGGGACTATTACCTCAAACAGGGACATTAGTCAATGTCCCTTCCCACAGGAAAGCAGTGGTGAAGAGGAGCAGAACAGCATGGTTGTGGAACCTCACTTCTGGCAATCCATACAACAATTTTGGGAGATCTGTAAGCAGGAGTCCCTTCTAGTGATCATGAGGTCCCCACCACCTAACCCCATGATCTAACATTTTTCACCCATTTAGTTGAGGATAACTGTTGATCTCTTGTATATTCTTTTAAAGGGAAGAAATTATCAGAAAATGACAATGTGTCAATGTTCAAATTACCGTAGTTGTTTTGTGGTACACGCTTTTTTCTTAGAATTTTTTTTTTCATTTCTCAGTTTGAATTAAAAAAATTAAATTAGTAATCTTACAATTTTCACACTGGCCACTGGGTCTTTTTTTAGACTTAGTTTCTGTTGTTTCAGGAAGAGTTTTCAGCAGGCTCCTTATCGTCAGAGGCAGGATTACAAAGATAGGTAAGGTAACACCTCTACACACAGCTGATAACCCAGGATCCACCAGGATGTCACACCTGACCCTGCTCCATAACCCTTGCACACACACATTACATGCTTCACTACAAATGATAGCATCAGAATCTGGTCATTGTGGTTAATGTGCATGTTCTGTTTCCTGAAATTATAGGAAAATAGAGTCTAAAAAATCCCCAGTAGCCAGTATGAAAATTGGGGAAGATTTCTTTTTTTTTTTGCTTTTAATACACATTGTGTTATGGGGAAGAAATGACAAAATTATAAACAAAAAAAACACTACAGCAAAAAAATGCTAACCCAAAGCTTGATTTTAACAGTAGGTCATTTTCTGATGACAATCTGCCTTCATCATGTTAGGACAGTTCTGCAACGTTCTACTATTCTTTGTGTCTAATCTCACAATTTTCAAGATCACAGCTTGCTGTCAATGAACCTGCGGAAAGTTGTATTCAATGTACATAATCCTGTATGAGGCTGGACGCAAACATTTCTGCTCGAGTGTGTATTTTCCCATGATTTTCAAACACTGCTGCAGTTTTCACTGCAAAAACATTCAGTTGTCTGAAAGTGTGAACAAAGCCTAAGCTAAACACATCAGCATGACAAATCCTATGCAGATATTTTGTTACAATGTACAAGCCTGTATCTTCCCAGACTAGATACAATTATAGCAAATCCTCAACTGTGAGAGGTAATAGATCTGTAACATGTGTCTAAAGTGTATTCTGGAATCCACCTGATGAAGCAGCTATATCTATGTACAATGGTATGGGGGGCATTGGGTGACACAGCCCACCCCACCCTGATTTACCAGCTATATAACATGGACCTAGAATATTGGCCTTATTCCAAAGTGTTGAATTTCTGGATAAACAGCTCCTACATTTCACTCCAGTCCATCTGACCAGCCCCGCACCTCTTATCAACAAATTACCATTAGCAAATTTACTGAAAGTGAAATTCCTTTAATTCATGGAATTCCAAATGAATATTATCCATACCCTGATGCCCCTGGGAGGGAACTATTACTTATCACAGAGGGGTTATATGCGCTTGTCTTGGTGGAGTCTTCTAAGATTCTAATTTTGCAGTTTATCCTTCAAGGGGTTGTCCAATACTTTAAATTAACCTCCCAATGTATCCCCTCGGGGCCCCTAATGAATTTTGTAAATACCTCACATTGCCTATACTGCCTGTGAGTGGCGCTACTTCCTCCTTCCACACTGGCTGCCAGTCTGTGGGCGGGGTTATCCCCCCGCATCACACCCGACATCCACCACGCGCCCATTCATTGAGAAAGCGCACGGTGGATGCTGGGTGTGACACGGGGTAACCCCGCCCACAACCCAGCAGCCACCGCGGGGACCCAGCGCTGAGTCACGCCTCACTTGTCGTGATGTCAGCACTGGGTCACGTGCTGCCTGTGAGCAGCCAGCAATAGCGCCGCTCACAGGCAGTATAGGCAACATGAGGCATTTACAAAATTCATTAGGGGCCCCGGGGGGATACATTGGGGGTTAATTTAAAGTAGTGGACAACCCCTTTCAGCCTTAAAACCAAAAACCACTGCCGGATTAGAAGCATTTCTGGACTATCAGATGCCAGACTGCTTCCTAACTAAAAGTTCCTTTTTCTACATTCCATCCACTGAGTTGTTGTCACAGCCGTCGCTTTACAAATCAGAATCCGATCCAATACTAAAGGTTGAGATAATCACTACCTGTTAGACGGGTTCCTTGAAAATCAGAAAATCACAGGGTCCCCCAGTAATCAGCTATAATCTTTGGAGAAAGTTTCCGGCAGCGCCACCATAGTGGGAAATCGGCATTACACAGTGCCCATTAAAAGGAACCTATTATGTCCCCAAATGCGGTTAATCTGCAGGTTAATAGCTTTCCAATGCTGTCTGACTACTTTGCTGAAAGTGCAGCTACTGGGTGAAATCAATTCCTCCCAGGAGCCGTCGGCTTTCAGTCATAGAGGCGTGCATGGAGCGGCTAAAGTCATCGTTCAGTACACAGTGAGCGGAGGCTGTAAGAACACCCAGGGGCTTTGATTGACAGCTCACAGTGAAGGGTATGTGTGCCGTCAACCAAAGTGCCAGGGCGTGTTTGCAGCCACTCCGAACACTCCTCTATCACTGAAAGCCGGCGGCTCCTGGGAGGGATAAAGTTATGTTTTTCTCGAGAGCTGCACCTTCAGTAAGGCAGCTGTACAACAATGGAACATTTAACCTGCAGAATAAACCTATAGCTCTTGGGGATATGAGAAATTCCCTTTAACACCAATGGGTTGACTGTGTGGTCGTCCAGGGTGAGAGCAGCTCTAGGTAGCCGCTCACTAAGATTCCTGACCGGAAGACTCCACTCTATAAACTGTAAAAAATATTAATGTCTGTTATTATCTCCTGTCCGCTAACTGGGCAGCCAGTGACAAAAAGATGATTATTCTTCGTTTGTCAAACATGAAAATTCCTTCTGCTCAAATCTCCCTCTGTGTGTCAGTCAGCAGGCTCCGGCTTGTAATTGTCAATATCCTTCACTGCGAACATCAAGGTCACCAGGAATCTGCGAGACGTGATGTCACTTTCCTCTTCTAAGACGATGAAACCTTGGTCAGCAGGGGAGGCGGGAAGAGGAAACAAATCTTAGATTCTTTTCAAAATTCACGCAATGCAAAGTATAACGTAATCCAAAAAGTCTGAATTCGGCACTTGTTCGCAACACAAAAAGATTATGCAGAAAAAAAATGTATTTGCAAAATTGTGGGAACAATACTGCATGGACCCTTGGCAGGTGCACTATTTTGCAGATCAAAATATTTTGATTGACAGCTGGCTTTGCAGTGTATCAGTGCACTGTCAATCAAACTTCAGGGATGGGCTTACAGTATAGTGAGTGGTGCTGAGAGCAATGACTGCAGTCTCTCCCTGCACCGCCCCCCCATGACTAAAAGCTGGCGGCTCCAAAGAGAAAACAAGTTCATTTTCTCCTGGTAGCCACATTTTCTGTAAGGTAGCAAGGAAGCATTATAACGGTGTTTACCTGCAGAATAACCCTATATCTGCCAGTAAAAAAAGTATTTTTCCAGAGAAACAGTGTAGCGTCCTGTTCCCACAGCAAATGCAGATACTGGAACTGACTGGAAGGAATGGTGTATGGAGGAACAGGTAGAGACCTGTTCACACAGGAGGAGAACCGCAAGGCTGCGGAGAAGGGCTGTAGAGCAGCAAGAGGTTCTGCAGCGGCAGGAGCAAGCAAAGGGGAACCGCTAGGTATGCGGAGAGGAGCTGCAGCAAGAGGTTCACTGCTACAGCAGGAGCAAAGCAGAGTGGAACGGAGCAGAACCTCAGGAGTGCGGACAAGAGGCAGAAAGTGATTCAGAGAGAACAAGGCAAGACACAGCATTGAAGGAAACCACAGACAAGGAGACTAAGAGACAGAGGTAGGTCAGAGTTCAGACAAGGAAATGACATGAGACAAGGTACAGGCACAAAGACACAGGGACCAGGATATTCTGCCTCCTGGAGGGCAGAAAGGACAAGTAAAAGACAAGGTCAGGAACAATAGCACAGAGACAAGGATATTCTGCATCCTGGAGGGCAGACAAACAGGTACAACGCAAAGCTAGGAGTGAAGCCTCCAAAAAGGAGGAACACAGAGCAAGACCTGACAGCTCAGTAGCAAACCACTAACTGAGTTATCACATTGCACAGGCAAGAGCCACAGGGTGGAGCTGCCCTAAATAAAGGGCTAATGGTAATTGGTCAGGGACATATCAAACAGGTGCACCCTGACTCCATAAGAACCCGAGAGTTCTGGCACCACCCCCTATGTAGACAGCCAGGAGACATGCAGAGAGCAGATAGAAGACAAGTGGCACAAAGTTTGGAGCTGGCAGCAGACAGAAATCACAGCAAGACCTGGAGCAGTGAGCATGTTGGTGTGCAGGAGATGGGAGGCCATGCAGTGATGCCATCAGGGTTGTTACAATACGTCTCTTTCTATGCAAGTATAGTAATGGTTCATTTTTTGGCATTCACTCAGCTTTCGCAAGACCAGATAAAATGAAGAAATTATTAGAAAGACAACATCTGCATAACTCATATTTCTCTGTAATTTCTGGTAGGCTGGCCCTTTAATTTAACACAAAGTCTGCAAAATACCACAACAAAAGTTAAAAGCACCAAATTAGGCAGCATAGTAGATAGGAAGCTGAGCCATGCAATGACAAAGGGTGTGGACAGGCAGTGATGGAAGCTTCATCCTTTGTTACAGGACTGAGCGCAGACGCCCTGCGGCTCCAGGTGTCAGCCTCATTGCCGAGCCATAGAAAGCACTGCCATTAGAAGCACCACTCTGGTACATTACAGGGTCCGGGATAAAGGACCCTTCATTAAACAATGCATCTGGTGCACTCAGTATGTTAATACAAGAAGATTGCATGGCTTGCTCTTCCATTTGCGGAGTTTTCGCATGAAGTAGGGAAAGCAGAGAATTCATCAGTCCAATTTAGCAGGTAGCTTCAGTAATCAGAAATAGCATTACAGGTTGGATCGTGCCGCCTTGACGTGTCCCTGTTGTTTATGCATATGTTATCATTAATGAGGGAGAATGGAATCTCTTTGGAATATAATTTCACCTTTCTTTTGTTGCATCTTCATTAATATTCAGGTCCATGGATCATGTATGTAAGCTGCAAATTAGTTCATGGCTAATAATAGTATTTAAAGGGACTGCTCTAATAACTCCCAGCACAGTTACTCTTGCTTTCTGTCAGAGTTTCTACTAAAAACTCTCTCCTACTAATACATATATACTAATAATAAGGAAACACTTCCACATCACAGTATAACCCCAAATCAATTGAATTTCTGGTATAAAAATCGGTCTAGTTAGGATAGGGCAAGACGGTAGCATGACCAGTTTGGCAGTGGGTCAGTGATGCTCTGGGGAGACATTTCTTGGAGGGTTGCACAAAACTCCACGTGATAGCCAACAGTTCCCAGACTGCTAGACACAAGGATAAAATCTTCAGAGCCATTATCAGACCTTACACTGGTGCAGTGGGCATTGGGTTCCATGTAGTGATGAGAGAGCTTGCTCGGATAAGGTGTTGTCCAAGCATGCTCGTGTCCTAATTGAGTATTTTCGGCGTGCTCGGGAAAAAATGCTCGAGATCCCGTGGCTGCATGTCTCGCGGTTGTTAGACAGCCACAACACATGCAGAGAATGCCTAACAAACAGGAAATCCCTGCATGTGTTGTAGCTGTCCATCAGCCGCAAGACATGGAGCCGTGGCGACACAATCATTTTTTTTCGAGCACGCTGAAAATACTCAATTAGGACATGAGCATGCTCAGATAACACCTTACAGGAGAATGCTCGCTCATCACTTGTTCTATGTTATTTTATTTTCAATTAATTACAGTTTATATCAGTAAAGATTTTCAACTTTATATCTGTCATTCATTGAGATCCGGTGATTTAAGCGTTTCCCTAAATGGATAGTCTAAAACTAATATTTATTTTAGTCCTAAATGTCTATATTTAATGTCATAATCTATTCCCTTTTCTAATAAACTTTAATTAAAAAGTCACTATGGTACCCTCACTACTCTACGTGCTTCTGTTTCTGGGGCTGGGTTATACCCTGCTCTACTGAGAATGCATCAGTTGTCAGTTCTGATGTATGCTCTGTAGGATCTTGTCAGTGTGCAATATGCACAGTGACAGTGCACTCTGTTGCCAGGTCTGATCAGAAATAAGGAGGTGGCAAGAGAGTGCACTGTCAGTGCGAATTGTAAGGAGAGAGTGAGTGAGCAGAGACCAGCCCTGCTCCCGCAAGCGGCATCACTGATGACGCTTCGTTTCAGCAAGGGGAGTAGAGACTGCAGCAGTGACCACAGCCTCTACCCCCTGATGACAACTCGTTTGAGTATCTCAGCATGCACTCGGATTTTCAAACGAAGTGTCATAAAAGAGGAAGTAGTAAAAAAATTAGTAGTGAGGGAACGATAGGGAATTCTTAATGCAACTATATTAGAAAAGAGATCAGATTATGACATTACATTCGGATTAAAATCAATGTTAGTTTCGGACCACCCCTTTATTATTTTGTTAGCAGAGTATATACAGTGTACATGACACATACACTACTTTTACATAAATATATCCAGTAGGGGCACTGTTCTGTGCACAACTACTGGGTAAGGTAAGGGCAGTATTTTCGCTCAGTAAAAATAAATATGGGGCTTTCCATAAACTCACAACCATTGAAATATTTCTAATATCTTTATACAGTTATATGAAAAAGTTTGGGCACCCCTATTAATCTTAAGCTTAATGTTTGATAAAAATTGGTGTTTTTGCAACAGCTATTTCAGTTTGATATAGCTAATAACTATTGGACACAGTAATGTTTCTGCCTTGAAATGAGGTTTATTGTACTAGCAGAACATGTGCAATCTGCATTCAAACAAAATTTGACAGGTGCATAAGTATGGCCACCCTTATCATTTTCTTGTTTTAAATACTCCTACCTACTTTCTACTGACTTACTAAAGCACTTTTTTTGGTTTTGTAACCTCATTGAGCTTTGAACTTCATAGCCAGGTGTATGCAATCATGAGAAAAGCTACTTAAAGTGGCCACTTGCAAGTTGTTCTCCTGTTTGAATCTCCTCTGAAGAGTGGCATCATGGGCTCCTCAAAACAACTGTCAAATGTTCTGAAAACAAAGATTATTCAACATAGTTGTTCAGGGAAGGATACAAAAAGCTGTCTCAGAGATTTAACCTGTCAGTTTCCACTGTGAGGAACATAGTAAGGAAATGGAAGAACACAGGAACAGTTCTTGTTAAGGCCAGAAGTGGCAGGCCAAGAAAAACATCAGAAAGGCAGAGAAGAAGAATGGTGAGATCAGTCAAGGACAATCCTCAGACCACCTCCAGAGAGCTGCAGCATGAACTTGCTGCAGATGGTGTCACTGTGCATCAGTCAACTATACCACGCACTTTGCACAAGGAGAAGCCGTATGGGAGAGTGATGCGAAAGAAGCCGTTTCTGCAAGCACACTACAAACAGAGTCGGCTGAGGTATGCAAAAGCACATTTGGAGAAGCCAATTTCTTTTTGGAAGAAGGTCCTGTGGACAGATGAAACCAAGATTGAGTTGTTTGGTCATACAAAAAGGCGTTATGCATGGCGTCAAAAAAACACAGCATTCCAAGAAAAACACTTGCTACCCACAGTAAAATTTGGTGGAGGTTCCATCATGCTTTGGGGCCTTGTGGCCAATGCCGGCACCAGGAATCTTGTTATAGTTGAGGGACGCATGGATTCCACTCAGTATCAGCAGATTCTTGACAATAATGTTCAAGAATCAGTGACAAAGTTGAAGTTACGCAGGGGATGGATCTTTCAGCAAGACAATGATCCAAAACACTGCTCCAAATCTACTCAGGCATTCATGCAGAGGAACAATTACAATGTTCTGGAATGGCCATCCAGTCCCCAGACCTGAATATCATTGAACATCTGTGGGATCATTTGAAGAGGGCTGTCCATGCTCGGCGACCATCAAACTTAACTGAACTGGAATTGTTTTGTAAAGAGAAATGGTCAAAGATACCTTCATCCAGGATCCAGGAACTCATTAAAAGCTACAGGAAGCGACTAGAGGCTGTTATTTTTGCAAAAGGAGGATCTACTAATTAATGTCACTTTTCTGGTGAGGTGCCCATACTTATGCACCTGTCAAATTTTGTTTGGATGCAGATTGAACATTTTCTGTTAGTACAATAAACCTCATTTCAAGGCAGAAACATTACTGTGTCCAATAGTTATTAGATATATCAAACTGAAATAGCTGTTGCAAAAACACCAATTTTTATCAAACATTAAGCTTAAGATTAATAGGGGTGCCCAAACTTTTTCATAAACTGTATGTGATGCAAATGTTGCCACAAAGACTTCATCCCAGCAAATCTTGTATTCTGACGCAGTTATATGCCTGAAACATGTTAGTCGTGTCCATCAATTGTGGGACACACATATAAAGGGAGAACCATTAGGTGAAACCATTGTGACTCTTATTTATTTAATTTATTTATATTTCTTCCTTAGAGCTCGTTCACATTGAGTTTTTGCCACAGAAAAAAAAAACATAACATTTTACAGTACTTCTGAAATTAACAGCACACGTCGCTTATTCTTTTTCTTGCAAATTTGAGGGTTTTTTTTAAATCTGCAGCGTGTTAACTTTTGTATGAAAAGGAAAAAACTCACATATAAAATGCACCCAAAAATGCGCCTTATTTACACAGCATTTTTCCTGACAACACTTTAGATTTTAAAGCAGAAAAATCTGCTACGAATACTAATCGTGTGCACATACCCTTATGGAATGCCATCATAATCCACAGCGCTGTACAGAAACAGGTCAGCTCCAATGATATATATCAGCTGGTGTTGTGCCCTTCCCCCTCCAAGCAATTTTACAACCACTGGTCCACCATGGCCAATGCATCCTACTAAGCAAGTACTTTCAGTCCACAAGACAACTGTGCCCCATAGAGGTCAATGACCTGCTGAGAACGACCTGACCATATGGTGCCCTCCACATGAGACATAAACCAAATACGGCCATGCAACTGGAAGAACTATAACCCCGAGCAGGAAACTTCGCTTTGACGGTAAGAAGGTTTCCTCAGTACTTGCGGTTACTGCTGACTATATACTGTATGGCCACATTCACACTATCAGTATTTGGTCAGTATTTTACCTCAGTATTTGTAAGCCAAAACCAGGAGTGGGTGAAAAATACAGACGTGGTGAAGTGTTTCTATTATACTTTTCCTCGAATTGTTCCACTCCTAATCTTGGCTTACAGATACTGAGGTAAAATACTGACCGAATACTCAATGTGTGCGCGGGGCCTATATATTGTGTCTCATCCATCCTCGCCTCGCTTGGATACTCTGTGCGTCGAAGATTCAATCCAAAAGAAATTGCCTCAGCTTTAAGAAAAGGCTTGTGAGCGGAATATAGACGACACGTATGAGATACATATGTATTTGGATCGATTTTTCCCTGCAAGAACAATGTGCTAGGCATGAGCGGTAGGTATGTCTCCAGTATATATTAATCACACGCGACTCCGCGGCCGCTGTTTAAAGAGCTGCTTCACCTCTGATTGATTTCACACTGCAAGCTCCGGGCCGCAAGTTTATTAGCTGCACCTCTCGTCTAGGTAATGGTCCTGGCATGGGGGGGCTACATGAGTGACAACTGCTCGAGGGAGGTGGGATTGGGGGAAGTGGGGGGATCTTGTTTTATTTCCACTTCCAACAGAATAATAGGGTTAAAACACTGACACTCTAACCGGTCCGAACGATGTTTGCATTTGGCTATGAAATGAGTGCCAGCTTTTTAGATTTGGAGCTGATAGCATCCATTTGGTGGTAATTGTTCCTGAGGCCTCATTCAGACATCGGCTTGATCGATCCATGTCCATTTTTATAAAAAAAAAAGTAGTAAAAAGAAAAAAAAATAAGATAACAAAAAAATATATAAAAAGTCAAATCCGTAATAGAGTAATCTATCAAAATAAAAAAAATTATTGAAATAGTACTTTCAAAAACACAAAAAATACTGAAATTCCACAATTGCTGCTTTTAGTCGCTGTACTCCTCCCCCTCCAAAAAAAAAAAATCCAATAAGGCAGTAAAAACATCAATAAAAGCTACGACTGCATAAAAAAAAAAAAGACCCCGTCGACAAAAAAATAATTAAAATTATGGGTGACACAAACAAAAAGTTCAGTATTTTTTTTTTTACACTAAAAAATAGCAAAAAGCATATAAGGGTATGTGCACAAGTTGCGGATTCACTTGTGGATTTTTCCACGTGGATTTTGCTAAATCCGCAGGTAAAACGTCCTGCATTTTGCGGATTTTCTGTGCGGATTTCCCCTGCGGTTTTACACCTGCGGATTTCTATAATGGAGCATGTGTAAAATCGCTGCGGATTCCGCACAAAGAATGGACATGCTGCGGATTCAAATCCACAGCAAATCTGCGCGGAAAAATCCGTAGCATGTGCGTAGCGTTTTTTTTTTACATATATTTTAATATCAGCAGCAGAATCCACAACGTGTGCACGCACCCTTAGTTTGGTCTGGCCGCAGTACTACCTACATGGACAATCAAAATGTTATTTTTTTCCGCACAATGAACGCCATGAAAAGAAAACTCAAAAAAAGCTATAGCGGAATTGTACAAGTGCTTCTCACAAAATTAGAATATCATCAAAAAGTTACCGTAATTTATTTCAGTTCTTCAATACAAAAAGTGAAACTCATATTAAAGTCATTACAAACAGAGTGATCTATTTCAAGTGTTTATTTCTGTTAATGTTGATGATTATGGCTTACAGACAATGAAAACCCAAAAGTCATTATCTCAGTAAATAAGAATACTTTATAACACCAGCTTGTAAAATGATTTTAAAATCCGAAATGTTGGTCTACTGAAATGTAAGTTCAGTAAATGCACTCAATACTTGTTAGGGGTTCCATTTGCATCAATGCGGCATGGCATGCAGGCGATCAGCCTGTGGCACTGCTGAGGTGTTATGGAATCCCAGGTTGCTTTGATAGCAGTTTTCAGCTCGTCTGCATTGTTAGGTCTGGTGTCTCTTATTTTCCTCTTGGCAATACCCCATAGATTCTCTATGGGGTTGAGGTCAGACGAGTTTGCTGCCAGTCAAGCACAGAGATACTGTTGTTTTTTGGTACTTTTGGCAGTGTGGACAGGTGCCAAGTCCTGCTGGAGAATGAAATTTCCATCTCAAAAAGCTTGTCGGCAGAGGGAAGCATGAAGTGCTCAAAATTTCCTGGTAGACGGCTACGCTGACTTTGGTCTTGATAAAACACAGTGGACCTACACCAGCAGATGACATGGCTCCCCAAATCATCACTGATTGTGGAAACTTCACACTAGACCTCAAGCAGCTTGGATTGTGTGCCTCTCCACTCTTCCTCCAGACTCTGGGACCTTGATTTCCAAAGGAAATGCAACATTTACTTTCATCTGAAAAAAACACCTTGGACCACTGAGGAACAGTCCAGTTCTTATTGTCCTTGGCCCAGGTAAGACGCTTCTGGTGTTGTCTATTGGTCATTAGTGGCTTGACACAAGGAATGTGACACTTGTAGCCCATGTCCTGGATACATCTGTGTGTGGTGGCTCTTGAAGCAATGACTTCAGCAGCAGTCCACTCCTTGTGAATCTCCCCTAAATTTTTGAATGGCCTTTTCTTAACAATCCTTTCAAGGCTGTGGTTATCCCGGTTGCTTGTGCACCTTTTTCTACCACACTTTTTCCTTCCACTCAACTTTTCATTAATATGCTTGGATACATCACTCTGTGAACAGCCAGCTTCTTTAGCAATGGCCTTTTGTGGCTTACCCTCCTTGCGGAGTGTGTCAATGACTGCCTTCTGGACATCTGTCAAGTCAGCAGTCTTCCTCATGATTGTGGAGCCTACTGAAACAGACTATGGGACCTTTTTAAACCCTTAGGAAGCCTTTGCAGGTGTTTGTTAATCTAATTTACTGAGATAATGACTCTTGGGTTTTCATTGGCTGTAAGCCATAATCATCAACATTAACAGAAATAAACACTTGAAATAGACTCAATATAATATGAGTTTCACTTTTTGTATTGAAGAACTGAAATAAATTAAGTTTTTGATTATATTCTAATTTAGCGAGAAACACTTGTAGTTCTTTCCTATGTTTCTATACATTATAAAGGTAGGATGAATTGTGTCATTTAAAACGACAACTCGTCCACCATAATTAAAGCCCTTGTACGGCTATACTGATGAAAACAAAGTTATGGCTCCTGGAAGATGGGGAGGAAACAAAATAGCAAAAAGTGAAAAACGGCCACGATTTGAAAGGGTTAGTTAAAAAGTGTAGAATTTTTTATTTATTTTTTAATCTGACTTCACTCGTAAAACAACAAAGCTCTATTATCGGGATCCAATTGTTCTTTTTCTCCTATTAAACGACTTGAACGTATTCAATTAGAAAAATTGTCAATCACTTCCATTGGAGCATAAGTGGATGAAGTTGGTATCTCCTTGTGTGGGGGAAAAATATGAAATGGATTTCCGTTTGTTATGTTGTGAAAAGCAGCGTGAAATTTCCTGAAATGGATGTAATAGAGCTGCGTCTACTCCCACCCAATACACGATGAGTGCTGCTAGTAAAATTAAAGTACCTTATTCCGGGACTTACAAAATAGAACTTGTCAACTTGTCAAAACGGAGGAGCCTCTAATAACGTGTTGTCGTTAATGCAGGCACTCTTTTTTTTTTCAAGGAAAATGTTGAAACACTTCTATTAATACAACCTGTGAAATTTTCTGCTTTTCCCGATAAAAAAAAAAAAGTTCTTACAAGAAAGTATAGAAACAACAAACAAAAAACATTTAGTACCTATTATTGATTTTTTTTTCTTTTTTTGAGGGGGGAGGTGGGGAGGCAGCTTTGACCATAACAAAAATATTGTGGCATCCAGCATTATATAAAATTAATTTGTTAGAATTTACATAAAATTTAAAAAAAAAATTCTTGAGCAGCAATTTCTCCAGCATTAGAAAAACATGGTGAGTCCATGGCCAGGAAAGGAGCGACCATGATTGATATATTTGGAGCATTGTTAGACCGTCTAGTCTAAGGTTACACCATCTATAACTTAATTTACTTTGATCAATTAACGATCACGGGGTCGTGTTTAAGGCCGAGCTCCACTCGCTTTCCAGATAGACATACTCAGTAGGGCACATAGCGTAGAAATCCTCTGTCCTTCTGACAACACTTCCTGCCTTCAGTTAAAGGGAACCTGTCAACTAAAAAACAAATTTGCTTGCACATATAGTGGTAATTTGCAGGCAATACCAGTTTAAAATGAGTTTGACTGTGACCGAGCGTCATCAGTTTTTTCTTGTACGTGGAGGAAAAAAAAAAAGTTTCTCCACCTTCTCCTTTCTGATCATCAGGGGAAATCGGACTGCTTGCAAATGACATCCGAGTGCAGTCCGATTTTTTCACAGACCCACTGCCTTACATTGCCGATTCTGATTTGATGCTTGTATTCTTTTTTTTTTTTTTTAAATACTGGAGATATGAACATTTTATTTAATGCTATGGTCTCTACTAAGGGGCGTGGCTCACATGATGATTATGCAGAACAGCCTAAAGACACGCCCTAGAGGATCCTGTAAGCCACTCTTGCTTGCAAAGTTTTTTTTTTTTTAAATAGTACTAAATAAAAAGTCCTATATCTCTAAGGCAGACTTGGAAAAAAAAAAAGCAGAAAACTCAGGGGAGTAGCAGGAATAAAAGAAGAGCAAAAACTGGTCACTTTTGATCTGGCAGTAAGCCCTCTTTAAGGAATTATTTAGCACTATAATGAAGACAATGGAGATTTTTTATTACTGTCTGAAATTTAGAAAGTTTAAACCCATATCCAGCAGGAAGATGCTGCATCAAATGTTCCATATACTGTAGTGTAAGAATTGTGGGATGGATTTGGCTCTCCTTGCTAGACATGGTAGACATGATCTTGCATTACTCGTCATTGACTCGCTTAAGATTATCATCATGTGCCAAAGCTTTGCCGCAATTTGAGCTGCACATCTCCGTGCTCACGTAGCTTGTACGGTCACAATGTATGTAGAATGGGAATTGCAGCCACATAATAGGCATCAGACATAAAGCCCCGTAATAACAAAAAATGTCAGGCCGAATGATACTTTTTGTTACGACAGTTCTTACACATAAAGGCTAAAACATGGAGTGATGTCAGGAGGGTGCAGGAAGAGGGACTCTGCACTCAGTACATCTGATCCTTTCCTTCAGAAAATAAGAGTCTCTTTAAATCAGACCACCTTTACTCTCCGATCTAAGAAATGTAGTTACCCATGATGGTCACCACTTCTTATGTAATAGGAGCAGCATACCTTTAGGAAATCTACTTTGTGACATCACAGCAGTGTCATTGAGAAAAACTGGATTGTGATGTCACAGCAGTGTCATTGAAAAAACCCAGATTGTGATGTCACAGCAGTGTCATTGAGAAAAAACGGATTGTGATGTCACAGCAGTGTCATTGAGAAAAAACGGATTGTGATGTCACAGCAGTGTCATTGTGAAAACCCAGATTATGATGTCACAGCAGTGTCAGAGAAAAATCCGGACTGTGATGTCACAGCAGTGTCATTGAGAAAAACTGGATTGTGATGTCACAGCAGTGTCATTGAGAAAACCCAGATTGTGATGTCATTGAGAAAAAAACGGACTGTGATGTCACAGCAGTGTCTTTGAGAAAAAACGGATTGTGATGTCACAGCAGTGTCATTGAGAAAACCCAGATTGTGATGTCATTGAGAAAAAAATCGGACTGTGATGTCACAGCTGTGTCATTGAGAAAAAACAGACTGTGATGTCACAGCAGCGTCATTGAGAAAAACCGGACTGTGATGTCACAGCAGTGTCATTGAGAAAAACCAGACTGTGATGTCACAGCAGTGTCATTGAGAAAAACAGGATTGTGATGTGACAGCAGTCATTGAGAAAAGACGGATTTTGGTAAGAACTTACCTGTAAAATCCTTTTCAGCGAAGGAAGGGAGGGAGACACAGTAATTCATTACTGATGGGTAGGCGGAGCCCCAGATCAGGATGACACCTCAGATCAAAAGCGTGTTGACTGGCTGGCTCCTCCAGCTCGGGCTCCTCCTACTCAGCTCCTTCAGTCGTACCAAAGCTTTAAGGAAGAAACAAGATCACCAGCGGAGCAACATAACCCCTTCTGAAGGAACTTCAGAGAAAAACACAAGAATACAGGTTATGCATGCAAAGTAAGCCAAAAACCACAGAGTTCCAGGTACTACTCACTGAACCTGACTACTGCGATGAGCTGGCGATGCTGGAACAGAGCCTTAGCGTGCTGACCTCAGCCCAGATAATCGCTATCAGATAAGAGTCGCGCTGCATCTGAAAACATCAACACACTTCTGCCTTGGGCGGGATCTGTGTCTCCCTCCCTTCCTTCGCTGAAAAGGATTTTACAGGTAAGTTCTTACCAAAATCCGTCTTTCAGCTGCAGATGGAAGGGAGGGAGACACAGTAATTCATTACTGATGGGACGTCCCAAAGCAGTTCAAAAATAAGGGTGGGAAAAACCAACAAAGGCAGAAAACCCAACAACCTTAACAAGGAAGCGCAACCAGCGCTAAACACAAGTTCATCTGGAAACTTTAAACTACAGCTGCCTGCAGGACCCTACGTCCGAGGGCTGCATCAGCGGAAGCACTGGCGTCCACTTTATAAAAACTTTGTAAACGTGTGGACAGAGCGCCAAGTTGCCTCCCGGCAGAGCTGCACTGCCGAGGCACCTTGATGAAAAGCCCACGATGAAGCCACAGCTCTCGTGGGATGGGCTCGAACCTTAATCGGCAAGATTCACCCCCAATACGGTAAGCTTCCAGAACAGCTGACCGGATCCAACGAGCTATAGAATCCTTGGAGGCTCGTTGACCACGCCGACGACCTGCTGGAACCACAAACAAGGGAGTCCGTCTTACGAAAACCTTGAATAATAGATAAGAATTCAAGGCCCGCACTAAATCCAAAGTGTGTAAAGCTCGCTCTTTCGCATTCTTCGGATCCGAACAGAGTGAAGGCAACACAATATCCTGGTTAACATGAAATTGTGACACTACTTAGATAGAAAATCACCCCGTGTGCGAAGCACTACCCGATCCGGAAAAAAAAACTCCAGAAAAAGGAGGCGAGCAAGAAAGAGCTGCCAACTCAGAAAAACTCTCCTCAAGAGGCGACCGCTACTAGGAAGGCCACCTTCCAAGAAAGTAAAGAAAGGCTAGCAGAATCCATAGGCTCAAAATGGTTTATGCTGAAGAGCCTCCAAAAAAAAAAAAAAAACAAGGTTGAGCCGCCAAGAAGACACGGGTGCCTTCCGCGGCGGAAACTTACGAGCTATACCGCGGAAAAGGGAAAGCACGTCCCTACGCGAGGCAATAGCCCTCCGAAATAATAAGGACAGAGCAGAAAACCTGACCTTTCAGGGTGCTAACTGTCAAACCCTTGTCTAACCCATGCTGTAGAAAAAACAACAGATTGGGAATGGAAAACTTTCTCGGGTTCCGTGAAGATCCCGAACACCACGAAAAGAAGGTTTCCCAAGTTTTGTGGTAAATCCTAGTAGTAGTAGCCGGACTTCTGGCTGAAAAACCTCTACGGGTTAACATTTCGGTCTCAAGAGCTACTCCGTCAAACGCAAAGACTTCAAGTCCGGATAATGAGTCAGTCCCTGGGTTAACAGGACCGGGCGCAGAGGAAGTGGAAATGGCGGCGCCGCCAAAAGCGACACTAGTGTCGAGAACCACGTCCTCCTTGGCCAATCTGAGCTATCAAAATAGCCGGAATTCTCTCCAGTCTGAACCGACGCAGCACCAGAGAAAGTAAAGATATCGGCGGAAAAACATAGACTAGCTCGAAATGGTCCCACGGATCCACCAGAGCGTCTACCGCCACAGCCTTCGTGCCCTTGTACCTGAACACGAAGGTCGGTAATTTGGTATTAAACCTGGACCCCATCAAGTCCACTTGGTGAGTTCCCCAACGGAAGCACAGCAGTGCAAAAAAATTGTCGGATGAAAACCCCATTCTCCGGGAACCATCTTTTCGCGACCGAGGAAGTCCGCCGTGGTATTCTGGACTCCTGGAAAGTGAATTGCAGAGATGGCTGGAACCCTGGTCTCGGCCCAAATCAGTATCCGAGACACCTCCAGCATGGGAACTCCTCGTCCCGCCTTGGTGGTTGATATACGCGACCGCCGTCGCGTTGTCTGTCCGCACTCGGACTGGCATACCGCTCAAGGAGACCGTCCAGTGTTGGAGGCAAAGAAAAAATTTTGTCCTCAATTCCAGGATGTTGATCGGTAGAACCGACTCTTCCGATGACCATACTCCCTGGATCCGAAGATCGTTCCAGACACCCTCCCCAGCCCGTCAGGCTGGCATTGGTGGTTATGACCGACCACTTCGGAGGGAGAAAGACTTTCCCAGGAATAACGCTCCTGGACGTGACCACCATCCTAGGGATTCTCGCACCCCGCGAGAAATGATGACACTGCAATCCAGTGATTGCGACCAATTCCAACGACTCAGAATGAGCCTGTGGAGAGCTCTGGAATGAAATTGGGCAAACAGAGGTGCTCCATGGACGCCACCATCAAACCCAGAAGGCGCATACCTTCCGAAGGGACATTGCTGTCGCAGCCTTCATAATCTGTACATGTTGGAGCAGACATGCCTGCTTGTCTGGAGGTAGGGACAACACCGCCCGTACCGTGTCGAAAAGCATCCTCAAAAAACAGGATTGCCTGCGACGATTCCAGAGACGACTTCTTCCTTTGAGGCCACAATCGAAAGGTCGTCCAAATAGGGACGAATCGTAAGTCCCCGTCTTTGAAGAATTGCCATGAGATTTAGGCGCCAGAATCGTTGTAAAAATTCTGGACGTTAAGGCCAAGCCGAATGGCCGAGCCACAACCTGGTAATGGTTGATTCTATGGCAAAAACGAAGGAAGCGCTGATGAGCTCTTCCGACGGGAACATGCCAATAAGCGTCGCGAATGTCGATTGACCAAAGAATCGATCTGCGACAGGGCTGCCATAACGGAGCGAAGCGACTTCATGCTTGGCTCTGACGGAATGTCAGATGTCAGTCCGCCTTGGCGGATTTTTTTTTTTTTTTTTTTGAAAAAGGGAGAGAGACGACACAAACCCCCAGAGGGTTGACCAGATCATCCCTTGAACCGAAAGGGACTGCCAATAACTATCGGCACTAGTCCTGCCAGACGCAGAAGTCACAGCTCTGCGCTACGGTAAAGCTGTCTCTTTTGCCTTTGCCTTGGCAATCAGCTCCGTGAGGTCAGTCAAATAGCTGACCACTTTCTAAGCTAAAGATAGCAAACCTTGTTGGAAAACCGCGTTCCATCCAAGTTACAGTGCTCTTCTGACTGTAACTGCCGAGGATTGCGCCCTGGATAGCAGTGACGCATTATCCTTCAACTAGAAAAGCCCATCTACCTCGATAGAGGGGATCCAACTTGCCTCGCCGTCCTTAGACGGTCCAACCGGCTCAGGGGAACTTAACAAGTACACCTAGATCCTTAATACCGAATCTATGTCCACGGCCTCGCAGATGGAAATTGTTGCCGTCTCCGTTTTTCTGTCCAGCGTGTCCTGCAGACTCGCCTTCCCTTTTACCAGGAAGATTTGCTAAGCTGGAATGAAGGAACATTCACTTCAGGAGAAGGGGTCCAATTAACAAACAACTCCGTAGAAAAAACAGATACAGTTTGTAAGGTCGTCGCGACCCATGCGACCCTTGCAACATCCGGGCCGACTTACCAGGACGACTAGTTACCTCCTCCGGTAACTGTAACGTCCACATGGCTTCCACAGAAATTTTAGTACGGCCCATGAGAGAGGCAGGGAGTCCCTGCCGAACCTCCTTGTCCGAATCGGACTTCTTCGCTAAGCGAAAAAGAAGGCACCGATTTTGTGTCGCTTCCTTGAGAGGATCTAGCTGACACTCCATAATCTAAAAGGTCAGACAGGCCATCAATAGAAACCAGTGAAGGCCTCCATTTTGACACCACTGGAACCTCCGACCGTGCATGAGTCGAGGTCTGCGTGTCAGATACGCGAGGCTGGTCCGTAGCGGATCTGGGAGAGGGTCTCTGACATGCCCTTGCATAATATATGGCAGGCTAAACCTGTCAGTAACTAGAGCAGTTCTTAAATAAAAAACAAAAGCTGAAGGGTTAAAGCTCTAAAGAGAGAGCTACCCCAGCTGTCTCCCATTAAGAGTTAACCGCCTAATAAGGGGTTAAAGTAGCAGACTCCCCACAACCTTGATAATGAAAAAGGGTGTGCGAATCTCAGGCGCCTCTTATAAGGTCGCAGCTGCAGGACAGCTATGCCACACTAAACAGAAAAACGTACTGTAGCGTAGGCGCAGGACACAACATATCCGTAGCGCAGGCGCAGGACACAGCACATCCGTAGGACATAGCGAATACATAGCGCAGGCGTCAGATGAGCAGGCGTCAGTCACCATCTGTAGTACAGGTGTAGGTGCTGGATAGAGCATCTGAAGCGCAGACGTTATGGAAACGTCAATCACAAGCATTTGGACGCTCCTAACACAGTATATGACGGGTTAAAAACTGTCAATAACTGTTTCTCATATAGCTGAAGGGTTAAAGCTCTTACAGCATGAGCTACCCCAGCTGACCCTTCAAAACAAGGGTTAACCGCCTTCCAAGGGGTTAATGCCGCAGCCTCCCATAGCCTCTGCTGGACGTGGAGGACAGGGAGAGCGATGACCCCAAGGAGCTTCCAGCTCCTGCATTAATAATGGCCGCCGCGCTGTGTCTCCATGTAGAAGATGCAGGAAATGGAGACTGCTCAGAAAGCGCGCGCTCAGAGTGCCGCGAAAATTCAAATAAAAAAAGCGGGAACTCCTCTCTCCTCACCGTGACTGAATACATGTACCGGCGGTCGCCGCCGCGACCGTTGAATGCACACTGATCATAATTACAGTGAACACATGTAATAACGCTGCCACCGCAGTCGTTAAAACACACTGACATAATCACAGTGAATACATGTAATAACGCTGCCACCGCAGTCGTTAAGGCACACTGATAACACACAGTGAATACATGTAATAACGCTGCCACCGCAGTCGTTAAGGCACACTGCCATAATCACAGTGAATACATGTAATAACGCTGCCACCGCAGTCGTTAAAGCACATAGTGGTACATGTAATAGCGCTGCCACAGCAGTCGCTAAAGTACTACACACATTATAAAAAAGGAATGTGGAGTACTCACCAGCTTAGCGCCACAGGGAACCCTCAGGATTTGTGGCGCTTGTGCTCATGCTTCCCCCCAGGGCGAGGAACGCAGTGACCGCTTGTGTGGTTTGCGTCCCCGCCAGGGAAGCCATCCTCATCCCCCAGGGCCGGCAAGATTCTGCAGGGACTATAGTGTAAATACAGATCCGCCAAGGGAGAGGTTGGGGTACAGCAGCGCTGGTACCCCTGAGACCTCTAGACCAACTAGTGATCCAAGTCTCTTGTCCGATATAAAATAATAAAATCTTCTGAGGAGCTGCATTAGCAGCGACCATCCTCTGAGACCTCAAATCTTAGACTGAAGGAGCTGAGTAGGAGGAGCCCGAGCTGGAGGAGCCAGCCAGTCAACACGCTTTTGATCTGAGGTGTCATCCTGATCTGGGGCTCCGCCTACCCATCAGTAATGAATTACTGTGTCTCCCTCCCTTCCATCTGCAGCTGAAAAATGGATTGTGAAACAAGCTCTGGATATGTTCACACCTTGGAAAAAAAAATGGTGGTAAACGCGCTAACAAAATAATTAACGACGCCAAATGTTTGCAAGAAGTGACATGTCCATTTTTCTGGCGTTTGTCGTGAGAAAGACACCGAATACTTAACAAGTCAATGGGAAGGCTAAATATGGTAGATGCCTTGGCTTCTTTGAGCTTACGGTCAGCATTTTTGCTTTTAATAATCACAAGTGTTTTTCATCAATTAATGGAGTTTAAAAAATGTCAATAAATCAACAGTAACAAATGCCCTCGAGAAACGATGGAAAGCCCATGGGGAATAAAGAGCCTCAAGTTTACAAAACGTCACAGAAAAGGAGAGATTCTTGAAACGTCTTCTGCTTGAAAAACAGATGTTTTTGAGTGCAAGGAAAAACTGTTGTGAGAACATGGCCTTATACACTGTGTTCCAAATTATTATGCAAATAATATTTTCTCAGATTTTCCAAAATTACCTATATGAATTGCAGTCATTGTAATTTTCCAGTCAAATAACTATTAGATTACAATTGAAAGGTTTTTGTACAAACTGCCTATGATAACAGTATATTTTGTAAAAAATAAAACACTCAAACTGCACTCAAAATGCATATTCCAAATTGTTATGCACAGCAGAGTTTTCTACCTTTTCATTTTAATAAAGAACAAAAAATGGTCATTTTTGAAATTATAAGCATTAGCAGGTTCTACAAACTGAAATCAAACAGTTTTCAACTCAAAACTTTATTCTAGGTGATTTTACATTTGCACATAGGACCCCTTGTTCGAAAGGAGCTTCTGAACTCTCTCGGCCATTGAATTTGTCAGGTTTTGGATGGTTTCTGCTTCAATTGTTTTGCATGAGGACAGAATACCCTCCCAGAGCTGTTACTTAGATGTGAACTGCCTCCCGCCATCATAGACACTCCTTTTATGCCCATAGCAGCCAGAACTGCAGATGTGTTATGTGCAGCATGAGACGGTGCATTATCATGCATGAAAACGATCTTGCTGCGGAATGCACGGTTCTTCTTCTTGAACCATGGCAGGAAGTGCTGTTTCAGAAACTCAACATACACTATGGATCCTAAAGGGGCCGACAATCTCTCTCCCCATGATTCCAGCCCAAAACATTACTGCACCTCCTCCTTGTTGGCGCCGTAGCCGTGTTTGCATGGGGTGTCCATCAACCAGCCATCCTCCACTCTATCCATCTGGACCATCGAGCGTTGCACGGCACTCATTGGTGAACAAAACAGTTTTGAAGTCAGTCTTCATGTATTGTTTGGCCCACTGGAGCCGTTTCTGCTTGTGTGCAGTGGATAGAGGAGGTCGACAGGATGGCTTATGCACAGCTGCAAACCTCTGAAGGACCCTGCATCTTGTTGTTCGGGGACTATGGAGGCACCAGCAGCTTCAAAAACTTGTCTGCTGCTATGACAAGGCTTTTTTGCCGCTGCTCTTTTAACCTGACGTAATTGCCTGTAGGAAAGAGTCCTCAATTTTCCCTTATCAGCACGCACACGTGTGTACTGTGAATCAGCTACATACTTCTTGATTGTGCGAAGATCACGATGAAGTGTCTTGGCAATGTGGATTGTAGTCATGCCTTGACCTAAACACTCCACAATTTGTTGCTTCTCAGCAGCCGACACATCCTTTTTCTTTCCCATTTTGGCAGAAAATGTAGGCTGCTTAATAATGTGGGACAGCCTTGTTAAGTAGTCTTGCCTTACATTGGACACACCTGCCAAACTAATTAGCACAGGTGTCTGCAATTGCTTACAGTGATATAAAGAGCCCTGACACACATCACCATCAATGAGTTTAACTGACAAACAAAAAAATTCTTACCTTATCACTCCTAAACAATTTTTGCATAATAATTTGGAACACAGTGTAATGTCACAGCGGCTTGCCTAGGAGAAACTCATTTCTGATGTCACAGTGGCATTTCTCAGAACTATTATATTATTTCAACACTGGGCCTTTATGCAGCGGCACATACAGTTTTCTTTGGAATCATATATAAAACTCAAGAGGAAAACTTATTAGCAACCTCCATTGGAAAAATGCAAACCAGAACCTAACTGGGCACTGGCACCATCCTTGTCCCGATTTATTCCAAACAATAACTTCGAGAACAACATGCCTCTTAATTATTAATTTTATTTATGCTATTGTAATATATGATTTTTCTGTTTTGTTTATTACTTCATGTTCGCTTTCAGGCATATTCTAGTTTTATAGAGGAAGGTGCAGTACTGTATATAGACGACTTTCCTCTATGCATCGCAGTGTAAACAACGACACCTGCTGGCAAAGATGAGAAATACAGGAAAAGTCAGAACTAGGAATAGCTATTGACAATCAAGGTCCCCAGGATGGTTTGACTGGAGAGTTTAAAGGGGGCAGTAAATCTGCAGATACAATATAGAACAAGCTCCTAATATCACTCAAATACGGTATTCAATTTTATTATTTATGTACAGTAAACATGATTTTTAGAGTTCCGATAGCTGCTACTTTGAAGTATAGCCTGTAATCAGCTTATAGCTGTCAAAAGATATTTCTGAATATTTTGGAAAGGAATTTTCCCAAGCAAAGCACCTTGTACAAAATTTACTAGATATTGCAACTAATATGGTGGCCAATGATGTGGCGTAATAACTTATGGTCTCATTAACACGACCATAGAAATCTAAGGGCACACACGGCTCCTTCATGTACCTCAGATGCCATTTAAATCATGACATGTTCAAGGAGAAGCTTGAACGTGAATAGGACCAAGCTGCAATACAAGGCAGCCATCTGTAGCGTTCACTCAGAAGGATTGATACTGTTTTTGCATATAAAATTTCAATTTGCTTTTTACTTTACATCACAAATATATATTTTTGGGCAGTGTGGCTAATATAAATGTCCATGTACAGGAGTATATACACACATACTACTGTACATCCTGTACCCGGCTGCTACATTGCAGTCCCATGTAAGAAGTAATCACTGATGCTTTATTACTTTGCAGGGTTGCAGTTTACTTGCTTTTTGCTGCCATCTGGTGGTGATCAGAAGATATGACAAAGGGCATTAGGTATGAGGATAGTATCCTCCAATTTCCTTCAGTAAATACAGCCAATGTAGCCAAGTACATTAGTAGGCAGCATAATGGACAGTGCCAATTATCTTTATAACACTCGCTGTTTAAACGAGTGTGTTCTACTTATGCAAACGTTCCATCCTGAACTGCGCTCATCAGCATATTCATATCATTAAACTTAGTCAACTCAGGAACCTGCTCCTGAAATTTAATGGAGCTTACTAAAATGCAAACATGAAAAATATTTTACCAAGAGCAAGCATCCTGCATCCAGAGTTAGTCGCAGCCCATAAAAGTGACCAGGTCATCCTGCATCTCTGGGACCATCATTGTTTAGGTTTACCTGGTGTGGTGGATCCTCTAAGCTACAGGTCCAGATGGGCACAGAGACCCCGGTCGTTGGTGCGGCAAGCAGGAACACAAGTGGGAAGTGAGGACTTGGCACACTCAGGATTCTTGGGAGCAGCAGGACGGATTAAGTGGAACCCAGCAAGGATTGAAGCAAGTTACAGCACAGAAAGTGGAGTACACCAAACATAGAGGTCTAGAGATTTAATCCTAAAACACAGGTGTGTGTCCTAAAGGGCCTTCAATAGAATTAGGGAGGTGATGTCACTGAGCCACACCAGGCAACCTGCTAAACCTGACGTGGAGCACAACAGAGGGCAGTGGACCAAGGTGAAGGAAGCAGAGCTCAGGATACCCAGACAGGTGTGTACAGTCACATGCGCCACTAGTGCACTACAACACATAGGACTGGTGATGATCTACTGCACCAAACGTCATCATACGGATGTTCCCTTTCTGCTACCAATTTGCAACTCCCAACCAGAAGCTTCGAGTTGGCGAATTAGATGAGCTGCAAACTCTCCCGTTCTGCTTTATGGGGCAACTTTGATTGTGCAGGGTCACTGACATAAGCCAGATTCAGAGATCTCGCCAACTTCAGAATGGAGCTTACAAGCTGTACAACACGTAGCTTCCGAGACCAGGAAATCAGCCACTTCTCATAGACCGCAAAGGTGGCCACTACCCTTAGCCACAAACTGGAAACTATAGAATTAAAAATTCCTCCATTCCCAAGTACAGAGCTGCTTGATTTTGCCAACACATTTTAATTTTACCCATTTACTTCTAGGACACAAATGGAATGTCCAAACACAAGTGTGAATGCAGCCTTACCGGAGGAAGCATGTGATAGACAAGGACTGTGGGGATATGTATTTTTTATGGTTTTACTCAGTATTTTCAATACGGGAAAGGGAGTATGTGAGTCCCTATTCCTCTGTCCACATAGAGTGATTGACAGCTAATCAGCATTATGTCAATGGGGAAAGCAGGACTTACAGGCTTCTTCTTCTTCACCTGGCAGCAGTTCAATCACTTTTTCATGAAAATTCAGAATCAAATCATAGTAAAATATATTGGAACTAATCCAAAGGAGTTAGAATGGGATGCTGGAGTTCAAGCATGTAGAGGGTTTACCAAAACTATTGTGCCCCTCCGCATTACACCTACAGATGCTTTCATGACTTCCCATGTTACATCCATAGGCATAAATATCAAGTCCCTCTCCACTCCCCTTTGCACTTAAATATTTTTGGAAATGCTTTCTGCAAGATTTTGGAGGCATCTCTGGGAATTTTCATCATTTTCATCCAGTAGAACATTTGCAAGGTCAGACCCTGATGTTGGTGAGAAGCCGGGATCACAATCTCCGCTCTAGTTGATCCCAAAGGTGTTTAATGTGGTTCAGGTCCAGGATCTGCACGGACGGTTATGTTCTTCCACCAAACTCCCCCAACCATGTCTGTATAGGCCTTGTGTAATTGGCAGTCATGGGGAGGGGAGGAAAACCTTTATCAAACTGTTCCCAAAAAGTTGGAAGCTACAAATGTCCAAAATGTCTTAAATACTGAAACATTAAAATGCTCCATTACTGGACCCCTGAATAACAAACTTATGGCATTATACTTCCTCCAAACTTTACAGTTAGCTCAATGCAGTTAGGCAGGTAATGGATTTCCTGGCATTAGGCAAACTCAGACTCACCCAGTATTTCGCATAGCGAACCCAGGCAGGATGTAAACATATTGATCGGAGCTGCAGAGTGAAAGTTCATTCACTGTGTAGCGGCTGATGCCAGGTACTACAGGACAACTGCTATATTTTAGTTTAGGCCTGTTCTGCAGCACCCAGGTGCAGCCACTACACATTTGAAGCTCTGTTCAACGTGTTTACAACCAGCAACAGCTGGGGCCAATAACAGTTGATCAGTTGGTGTACAGGGTGTTAGGTCATCAATATCAGATCGATGGGGTCTATCTTTCAGACATGGTTTGCTTGGACACCCCCTTTAAAACTGGGCAGATGATAGAAGAACACAATGTAAAATGACCTTGCATTTGTAACAGTAACACAAAAGAGTAATCGATAACCCAAAATAGATTAAAAAAAAAAAAAGTATCTGTGAAGTGTCCAGTGGATACGCCAGTCCAAAGGAAGATACATTTTTTCCACTATAAAAGGCTTATTTCTCTGCTAGTTAGTGATTCCAATCACAGATCAATAAGTCGCAGGCGGTTGTAAAACTACAATCCAGTAATTATCCCTAGAAGCAGGGCGAGTAATGTGACTGTCAATTAGCAGTGCTCTCTCCTCCCTCTTATTCCTAAGCTCCAGGCTTTTCAAATGAAATCAAAATTTAGTAGAAATAGAAAAATAGATTTAAATTGTAAATAAAGGACAATGAATGGGGTCCAGCCAAGCTCATTACTAGTAATCAGGCCGCATTGTCATCTGCGCAGAGCTGAGCAAACACTCCTGAGATCCGACATAAAGACTATTTCAATATCAATAGATCTCATTACCACAAGAGCCGATCTGCGCATTTCATAATTACAGACCTTCTCAATCAGTTCCCGAAGTTTTCATAACTTTTGGTTTAATTTTTTTTAACATTTGCAAATATAAAGAAAGTCATAGACAAGTTTCTAGTATACAGGTTTGTCAGACTTCCAGCCTTGCAAGTGAAGGCCTAATGACTGTTTCCAGTCCCTGGTGGCCTAGTGGATTAGCTCCCAGTGCCTGGCAAACCAGTGGTTTAGCTCCCAGTCCCATTTGCTCTTTTTGTTTAGCTTTCAGTCCCTGGCATTCTAATGGCTTAGCTTCTAGCCTTGCAAGCAGAGGCCTAATGGTTTAGTTTCCAGTACATGGTAGTCCAGTGGTTTCGTTTCTAGTCCCTGGTGGTTCAATTTCTAATCCCTGGTGGTTTCGTTTCCAGTCCCTGGTGGTTTAGTTTCCAGTCGCTAGTGGTTCAGTGGTTTAGTTTCCAGTTCCTAGTGTTCTAGTGGTTTAGTTTTTAGTCCCTGGTGGTCTAGTGGTTTAGTTCCCAGTACCTAGTGGTTTAGTTTCCACTCCCTGGCAGCTAACTGGCTTAGCTTCCAATCCATGGTGACTGATAAACATTCAAGCCAGCACTATCTAATTGTTTTTTCGGTCCACCCACTTGTGACAAAGAATTAGCACCTAGACCCTGGTAGCTTTATGGTTTTCAATTACAATATGGCATGTGTTATAACACTGGCTTAGCAGTTTGCCCCTTTATTCAATTATTTTTGTACACATTCAGATCAAAAGGAGGGTCCATCTCAGCCGTGTCTGGTTGGTCTTGGGTTGTACATTTGTGTAGCCATTGGTCGTTTTTAAAGGTTTGGTCTTTTTTGCATGTTAAACTTTGAGTTGACCACTACTTGGACAACTTCTTCCCATACCTTTTGTTTGGCCTCCATAAAATAATAAAGCCTACACTCCCCTCCTGTGCTGGCATCATTCCCGCGTGTCGGCACCCTTTCTCCCTGGGGCTCTAGCGCGGCGTTGACACGTGACGCTGGAGCCCAATAAGTGCTGGCGTCACCATCTCCGAATTCGGACAAATTGATCATGAAGAGGAAGCTCGGGATCAGCTGCAGCCCAGACTTCCTCTTGATGTTCGATTTGTCGGAAGGGGGAGACAGTGACGTCAGCACTGATTGTGCACCAGTGTCACCACACCGCACGAGAGCCCCGTTACTGCGAGTGCTGACATCGCTGGAACGGTGCTGGCACGGGAGGGGAGTATGGGCTTTATTATTTTATAGGGCCAAACATTTTGATCAAGAAGGGGTTGTCCTAGTAGTGGACAACCCCTTTAATAAAGTTATTTGTCTCTTATTATGGTGATCCCTGTATATGCAGTCTCTCCAAGTGAAAATAAAGGATTTATTGCATGGGTATAAATTACATTTCTACATGTATATACATCACAAAGTACACTATTAACAGACGATGCTGGGTGCTCTAGAGCGGGCTCCAGCGTAAAACCAGAGTTACAGATCTAAAACCTCTATCGTCAGCCCTAGCGATGGGCTGCACATAACACAGAAAGCAAGACAGGACAACACGAGGCAGCTCAGTGTCCAGCAGTGAGCCCGACAGTCAGTGGTCGCCTTAGTTTATACACTGCAGGTCTGTGTTACCACGTAATGGGGGCTGTAATCCCACTGTGAATGTAAACATGTTTTTTCTAGGAGAGCTTCCTGCTGAGGTCAGTGATCCCCCTCCGTCTCCAAGTAACAAATGCAGAACTGATCCTTACTGGCGAGTAGTAGAGAGTCCTCTCCCAGTGGGTGCCAGGCGAGTGACAGGACATTAAAAGAACCTAGGGGGAAAAAGAGGGAAACCATTTACAGTCACACGAAAATATATGCAAATGTTAAAAAGGTTTACCGCAATAGGAAATCATGGCTGCTTTTTGCAAAAAACAGCGCTACACCTGTCCACAGGTTGTCTGTGGTATTACACCTATGCAGCAAATTATGTAAATGGGGCATCAATACCGGACGCAATGCAAGGTCAGGGGTGGCGCTGTTTCTGGGAGGAAGCAGGTAGGTTTTTCCAATCGTGTACAACCTCAGAAATGCAGAACATATGCAAGTAATCATTTCAGGGGAAATCACTTTTTCTGGCCCAAATCTAGCCATGGTGTCTGATGAATACTTGTCGGCAGCTTTCCCCTACATATGCATGCAATGATTCAGCATGCATCTTATAGGGGCAACCAATATGGCTGCACTAAGCTCTCGCTAGGTAGGTATGTCAGCCAGCTGCTATAGCAGTATAGTGCGGTATAACTAGTAAGGCTGGATAAGAAATTCTGCCTGCAATCCAGAGAACGCTGGATAAGGATTTATAACTAATTATTGATATAATACATTTTCCCTGCTGGCCACAAACATGGACTCAAGATAAGGACTGGTGTAGATGTCAGTGTTTGTTTGCGTTCAGACAGTTCCTGTAATGGACACCGACAATCCTGAGGGTCATCTGTGTTTATAGGAAGGGGTCACTCACCTTCAACAGGGACCTGGACGGAGACGCAGCCAGAAGGAGACCACAAATACACTTTGCTATTTCCAGTGCAGATGGCAAGCCTTGGCTGGATGGGGTCCCAATAGAAAGAGCGGACAGGTGACGTCTGCTCCAGCACCACCGATAACCTCATCTTCTGAACATCCCAAATCCACACACAGCACGGCATGTTATCTACGAGACAGCGGTCAGCACAAAAAGTGGTCAATTCCAGCCCTCCAGACATTCCTGTGTGTAGCAGACACCACATGGTGACCATGCCATTATGGGTTAAGTGGACTTTCTGATTTAGTGTAAAGGAAATGTGATTATTCTATGGTATATGATCTTGGGGGGGCTCAATTTCTCACTGATTTAAAGCAAAACATTGACATTTTACGTTCATGGCCGAAAAACTACCCAGATCTCAATCCCATTGAGAAGTCTTGAAAAATAAGGAACAACGTTGTAAATATTGAGCCTTTAAAATAACTTGATGTATTTGTTAATAAAAGTGTAAAAACTTAGGAAATGCTGATACTTGTACTTCAGTAACCAGATAAACATCCGACCAAGATCTAAAAACACTGAAGCACCTTGTGATAACCAAACTTTGTGCCAGCCTTAAAGCTTTTGGCCACGACTGTCCGTGTCCACCATTCTGTAAGAACAGTATCTCGTGGATTATGTACACGTGCGGCTTTGTACAGGGGGGATTATGGTGGACAATACTGTTAGATACCCTGAATGTTCTACTTTTCACATTTGACAGCTAATTACTAGGTTTTCCAAAATATGAACAGGCAAAAAAAAGTTACCATTTTTGGTGGCCAAATATCGATTATCAGGACTGAAGGCCAGCATCCCAATCCCAAGTTCTGGATTAGCACGGTCAGTGTCTGGTTTAATGGTACGTAATGTCACTGGCACCTCCATGAGCTCATCTGTGGGCAGAAAAAAAGCAATAACATTATCCATATTGCCGAGCCAGCGCAAAAAACAAGAGCCACTTACGTCAGATTACAGGGAATCTGTCACCAGGTTTCTGCATTAATATGGACAGGGACACCAATTCTAGCGCTGGGGGGCCCCTTACTTTTCTGGTGCACATTCACGCTGCAGCAAGAAGCGAGAGGTGCGAGTCCTCTCAATGTACGGTAATCCATTTGCTGCCTATCCCTCGATGTTTATGAGCTACAACCAAACTATGCCCTACAAGGTCCTAATTGACAGCTTCCTCCAAATACTGTGCATAGGCTGAAGGGTGAGATTACACCACAAGTGATAAACACCGAGAACTAAAGAATTACTACACAAACTAAAGTAGGTAACCCAGCATCTTCAGATAGGGCAAGATCAACCAGCTGACCATTTACGTTTATTATTCCTGTCTCCCAATATTGGAACTATTAATAGTCTGGATACGTACGGATTACCAGTCTGCCCGTGGTTAAAGAGGATTTCAACTACTTGGACAACCCCTTCTGAATCCTTATATTCTCCCCCAATAAAATAATAACATATACTCACCTCCAGTGTCTGCGCCGTTTCACGGTTTCAGCACCGGTTCCCCTGGGGATCACAGTCCCTGCATCAAGCGCCGGCATCTCTCTCCTCTTCTATGAACATAACTGCAGTCCGGATGAAGTGGCAGCTGGTGCTGCTCTCGCACTTCCTCCAAAAGTCTTTATTTGTCTGAAGGACAGGAAAGTGAAGCCAGTGCTGTTTGGCCACAGGGATTACGTGACAATGTCATACAATCCCTGGGAGAGCCAGTGCTGACACTACTGGTATATAGGTGTTATAAGTATTTTACTGGGGGAAAACATAGGGATTCAGTAGTGGACACCCCCTTTAAGCAGCCTCTCCTCCCTCAAAATCGGCACGTTCAGACTACTTTGTTGTAATGTTTATGAGCTCCTTAGTCTGTCAGGAAAATCAGGCCTTCAGCTCAAGGTTGAATCAGCAAAGTGGCATTTTTCTTCCCTTTCTCTCTTACAACAAGTTATCCAAATTTTTGTAATGAAAAATTATTTGAAAGTAAACTTCTGTGTCTGGTAACACGCTTTATCTATGCAGAATTGCAAATGCAGCTCTGAAGTTGAATATAGGGTGTAACTGGGATTTACCATGAATAAGGCTATAAGCTGACATGCGTAGGTTTGGTGTCCTTCTATGGAATAGTCTGTACTTACTATTGGTCTTTTAAATATCTAAAATAAAGCTGAAGTTTTGAGATTTACAAAAGAACATTTTTTCCATTGCTGGATTTTCTACTTTTTTGCATATTTGCTGGAGCCTTGGCTGCGCGCAAAGGAGGCGTACCAAGAGAACAAGCATACGTACCGCTTTATGGTGAGCTGACTCCCCACTTCACATTTATTATGTTACTTGTGAGTCATTAAAAATAATTGCTATGCCTACAAATAGAGATGAGCTATTAAATATGAGTGGAATTGAAATCTACTCGAATTTTACAACTATTTGCACGGATTTAGCAAAATGGCTGCAGATGGCAGACATTTCTATAAATCATAGAAAACCATCAAAATGTTTGCAAAAAAATCCTTATACTCATCTCTCCAGCCCCTCCACTCCTCACAGTGATCTGTCTGGTCCTTGCTGCATCTTCACATCATCTTTGCTCATGCTGTAGGGTTCTGTCCAAACGCAAAAGGTCATGTCACGGTGTGAGCCATGACCTTGTACACACGTGCACAAATGTCCCGGGCCTCAAATGGAATTGCAGCGCAAGAGGCAGAGATCAGAAGATGCGGTGATCACCACACAGGTGACTGTGAGGAGTGGAGAGGCTGAAAACGTGAGCGGTAAGACGAGAATAAGAATTTTTTATTTTATTACACATTACCATATGTTTATTATGTTCTGGAGTCTAAAAATACCGTAAGAACAATTCAGCTACATGTAACATTTTGGCAGGAATTACGGAACCTGCTCACCACTTACATTTACTGTGGACAGCAAACAAACTATTGGGGGCTCCTCGTGGAGGGAACATGAGCTGACTGGGTTCAACACTTTGACATTTGTCCACTTCTCGATACACTACCTAAAAAAGAATGGAGGATGCAAAGATGTGTAAAAAAATAAAAGTACCATTACTAAATAGAAAATAAACTTTCACTGAAATCAACTTAAAATGTTCAGTAAGGCTGGAGTCACACTGCGTTCTGGCAGTCCGTTAGACAGACTACATCACGCCGCAGTATAAAGCGGTGTAACGCAGTCCGTTAACGCTGCCATTGACCCCCATTGTCGGGCGCTTCGCGACGCATGGCGTAAAGCGGCATGCGTTTGCGATGTGCCGTCATTCAGTGACGGAGCCTCGGACGCGGGCAACAGCGTCTGGGCTCCGTCACCGCTAGCACAGATGAATCATCTATGCTAGCACACTGTGCTAGCGGGTATAGCATAACGTGATCGCGTTATGCTATACCATTACCAGCCGGTCAACGCTATGTGTTGAACAGGCTGGTAAAACATAATGTAAACCTAGCCTAACTGCACCTTAAAGGGGTTGGCCGTGACTTTACAAGTCCCTTTCATGTCAACTACCTGCCATAGATAGTTCAAAGAACACTTCAATCAATAGATCTTGGAATAATAAGTTCCACAATTGGATAAGCTAATAAAATGTTCCTATGTGGAGATCCCCTGCTATCCTGTCTGTATCCTCTCTTTTGCTTCCTCCCATGCTGTCCTGTCTGTATACTCTTTTGCTTCCTCCTCTACTATCCTGTCTGTATACTGTTTTGCTTCCTCCCCTGCTGTCCTGTCTGTATCCTCTTTTGCTTCCTACCCTGCTGTCCTGTCTATATACTCTTTTTTGCTTCCTTCTCTACTATCCTGTCTGTATACTGTTTCGCTTCCTCCCCTGCTGTCCTGTCTGTATACTCTCTTTTGCTTCCTTCTCTGCAGTCCTGTCTGTATCCTCTCTTTTGCTTCCTCCCCTGCTTTCCCTTCTGTACCCTATCTTTTGGTTCCTCCTCTGCTGTCCTGTCTGTATACTCTTTTGCTTCCTCCCTTGCCCAGGAGTTGTGGTATGATCAGACCATGTTGCTGCATGGTTAGACACATCCATTACACAGCAGAGGCACATTTATAAGATTATCTCAGAGACATTTTGTAACACATACAATTGTGGAAGTTATTGTTATTTCAAGATCTATTGATTAAAACATACTTTGTTAGTGAGGAAATCCTTTAAAGTATTTATGGCAAAACCAGTAACTGAGTCAGGGTTGTTGACAACCTCTTTAATCAATCAGACAAAGCAATCATATTTTCTTTTCTACCCATGCAGAAAGTGACATTTGGAGATCTGCGTTCCTACTACTAGACAGCTTTGAACTGATGGTATAGCTATATACCAAAGGACCCTATACACATCCCGACTCTTTCCCAACAGACAGTATTGGGGGAGATGGGGGGAGATAAGGATCCAGCAGAATGAATTCAACACATTTCTTTTGTCCTCCAAGCAGAAAAGTCACTGTGGCTCATTCTGTTCTCCCTATACAGAACACACAAACGATCAGCAGAGCTGATTCTTAAGGAGCTTGGAGAAGCTGTGTGAGCGCAGTCAGCCGAACAAGCATGTGGCCAACAGTTATCTAAGACATATGGGTGCCTTTGGAGCTAGTGTAACATGTCTGACAGCAGGCGAGAGCTACACTCTTACCTGTTTCCAAAGAGAACAAGCAAAATTTTGAAAGAAGCTCTGAATGAATGGAGAAAAACTCTCATAACTCAAAATGTAAAAAAACAAAAACCCCTAAATAACCGAATATGTAAGTTTACAAATGAGCGACGTTCCATGTGTCATACACACTAATAGACTCTGCAAAAGCTTCAGCGCTGTGACAAGGAAGAGAGCTGAGAAAATCTACCACAGATGTAGTCGCAAATAAGCAATTCAGATTTTTGTTAAAAAAAAAAAAAAAAACAATCAGAAAATGTGAATCCCTCAGTGTACTGGAGAAAATAATAAAATAAGGACCTTAAAACATAACATTTAATAGTAAATTTTAAAATTCAAAGACACAACAAACATGGAAATCGGAACCCTCAAATAGCTTCAAGAACCTAGATCTGCTCAGTCAGGGAACCAACAGTCTATCCTATACTTCCAATACCAGTACCACTGGCGTTGTAGTAAAACAGACCTAATAAGGTACTGTATAAGAAGCATATAACCATGCCAGTACCACTGACACATTGACAATTAAGCTCCAAAATTATAATAAAGATCCATAAACTTAAAATTAGAACGGTCTCACCTAATTCTGGTTGATGATTGGACCTCAAGCATTTGTTTAAAGAAGCTCATATGGAGCTGAAGGCACATTACGCGATTTCAAGAAGGGACCGCCTTCCAACGCGTTTCATCCCACCAGGACTCATCAGGGGATATGGCAGCCAGGACAGGATAACTCCACCATGTCAGGTATAAATAAAGAGCCTGCCATAAGAAAGATTCCATGATGGGGTCCATTTATATAGGCATTTACATAATAGAAAAAATGCACATGATGTTGGTCACCTGTTAGACAAACATCAAGTAGAGATTTTTTTTTTTTTTAAATAAAATCATTTTTATTGAAACAATTTATCATTTAGTTTTGTTACAAACATCATTAGCAACCTTCACAGAAAGAACCACATAAAAACATAACCTAACGGTAACAAATATACATTACATTATATAATATTATAATTTTGGGGCTTAATTGTCAATGTGTCAGTGGTACTGGCATGGTTATATGCTTCTTATACCTTCTTACTACACCGCCAGTGGTACTGGTATTGGAAGTATAGGATAGACTGTTGGTTCCCTGACTGAGCAGATCTAGGTTCTTGCTGCTATTTGAGGGTTACGATTTCTATGTTCATAGATGTAGTCGCAAGCTGTTGTGAAACTACAACTCTCAGCATGCATGGACAGGAAGACTTTAGTTTCACAACTGCAGAAGAGATACAGGTTGGAAACCACTGTTATAGCAAAAAAAAGAAATAGACCTACCGGTAATTATGTTTCCAGGAGTCCATCTGACAGCACCATGGAGGTCATCCTCCTCCTCCTTACAGGGACAGGAAACACACAGGAGGTTAAAAGGCCCCTCCCCCGCCTCCCTCAGTGTTTTAACAAGTACCACACCATGATTGATGCAACTTAACAAATTTATTTCAACCGATATCATATATTAAGACATCATGAAACAGCATCAACAGGAAGGGAACTAATTGTGCTGTCAGGATGGACTCCTGGAAACATAATTACCGGTAGGTCTAATACCTATTTTCCAGGACGTCCCTCCTGACAGCACCATGGAGAATACCAAAGTACCTCCTCAGTGTGGGACCACTGCCTGGAGAACCTTTCTCCCAAAGGCAGTTTGTTGACTAGATAGTACATCTAATTTATAATGTTTGCAAAACGTATCTAATCTGGCCCCGGTTGCGGCCCTACAAATTTGCTCAACTGATGCCCCCGCCCTCTCAGCCCAGGAGGTGGAAACTGCTCTTGTCGAGTGGGCTCTTAAATCCTTCGGTGGAATAATCCCTTCTGAATGGTAGGTTAGGGAAATTGCTGATGATCCATCTTGCAATAGTGGTTTTTGAGGCTTTCGTCCCCTTCTTTTGTCCTCCAAATAAAATTTAAAAAATTATGATTCTATCTCCAACTACAAGTGGCTTCTAGATATTTGATGACCGCCTGTTTAACGAAAGACCTGCTCTTTCGGATTTGACGGATTCTCACAAAAGGAAGGCAAGATAATTTCCTGGTTTAGATTCTGAGTGGACACTACCTTTGGTAGAAATGCAGGATCTAATTTAAGGATTATGCGATCATCTCATATCCGAAAATACGGATCCCGAGGCAACAGGGCCTGAATCTCTCCTACCCTCTTTGCGGTAGTAATGGCCACTGAAAAAGACGTTTTGATGGTCCGATATGAGTTGGACATATTCTCCCCAGGTACAAAAGGGTCTTTACAAAGGGCTTTAAGGACTAGATTTAAATCCAAGGGCACCGCCTTATAGTAGGTCGCAACCTTTGTATTGCCCTGACAAACTTAGCTACCCACGAGTGAGTGGCCAACAGATGATCAATGAATATATATGCCGATATCTGGACTTTAAGGGTGCTTGGTTTGAGATCCTTACTAAAACCCGCCTGGAGGAAATCTAAAATCCTTGGGACATCGGGCCTGCCGGGAACAACATCGAACCTGCCATCGGACCTGCCACCTTCCAAACAGAACTTTTCCAGATTTTATTGTATATTGCTGAGGAGACTGGCTTCCTGCTAGGCTGAATCGTGGTAATAACCAGGTCCGATAACCCCTGAGCTCTTAGAATGTTCCGCTCAGGATCCAGGCTGACAGATGAAGTCTTTCCAGGTTCTGATGGAGGACTGGACCCCGGTGAATTAGATCTTTCCTCTGGGAAAGCATAACAGGATTTTCTACAGCCATAGTTCTTAGCAGCTGGAACCAACTTCTCTTTGGCCAATAAGGAATGATCAGAAGTACCTTCGCCTGATCCTCCTGGATCTTCCGGACTACTCTTGGGATAAGTGCTATCGGGGTAAAAAAATAAGACAGAGACCTGTCCCAACTCTGGCTCAACGCATCAATCACTTCTGGATTGTCCGTGGGATTCAGGGAGTAGAATCTGGCGACCTTTGAGTACTTTCTGGTCGCGAATAGGTCTATTTGAGATGTAACCCCAGAGATGACACAAGTGCTGGAACACCTCCTCGTTTAGCTCCCATTCCATCAGGCAGACCTTTTGTCTGCTCAGGTAATCCACCACTACATTTTGGGATCCCTCAAGATGAACCGCCGCCACCGAAAGGACAATCTTCTCTGCCCAGGAAAAGATTCTGTACGCCAGATCCTGGAGAGCACAGTGTCTGGGGCCCCCTTGGTGTTGCAAGAAAAACACGGTCGTTACATTGGCAGATTAAGAATTTAACATGTTGTCCCTTTAGCCACGACTGATTTCGCCTTAGGACTTCCCACAGGGCGTAGAGCTCCCTGTAGTTGGACGACTTGGACTGGATCTCTGATGGCCATCTGCCCTGAAGAATCCTTCCCAATCCAACTTGCAACTAGTGATCACTACGCAAGGTGAGGAGATCCAAGGAATGCCTAATTGCAGATTTTTCAGCCAAGTCCACCAAAGTAGCGATTTTCTCACCACAGGGGATAAGGACATTCCTCTGTCGAGTGATGTCTGGCACCGGTCCCAGATGGACAGAAATTTCTCTCTGCAAAGCTCTCAAGTGGAATTGGGCCCACCAGACACTGGGGATGCAAGCTGTCAAGAGGCCTAGAATCTTCATTGCCGACATGATTGAAGCCCGACTTCTCAGGAACTCTCGGATTCTGTTTCTCACGGTCTCCTGTTTTCCTTCTGTCAGGAAGGATGCTCCGCGCCTGGAATCCAACAGCAGTCCCAGGAAAAGCTTCCTGTTTCCCGGCACCAGGTCCGACTTCTTCAGATTGAGGATCCATCCAAGGTACCCCAATGTGGATATGGTCTTCTCCCTATGGAACCGGAGCTCGTCCACCAAACTCGCCACCAGGAGGAAATTGTCCAGATATGGAACTATAATTACCCACTTGTTCCTTAAGTAGGCTACAATCTCTGACACCAATTTGATAAAGACCCAAGGAGCTGAGGCTAGGCTGAATGGAAGGCACTGAAATTGAAAGTGGCAGGTTAGAGTCTGGATTTTTACCGCAAATCTCAATAATTTTTGGGAAGCCGGGTGTATCGGAACCTGGTAATACGCTCTTTTTAGATCCAGGGTGCATATAAATGCATCCCTGTCAATAAGGGGAACCGTAGATTTTATCGACTTCATCCTGAATCTTTTGTATTTTACTCAGAAGTTTAAGGGCTTTAGATTTATTATAGTACGGGATTTGCTTGATGGTTTTATGATGGTGAATAATGCTGAATAGTGTCCTTTGCCCTCTTTCGACTGGCGGACCGGAATTACAACAGCTGTGTCGACAAGCTCTCTTATGTCTGCTACCATAAGCGAATTTGCCAACAAGGTACGGGGAGCAGTAAACATTTCGGGGGGGGAAAAGGGAGACACTGTAAACTCCATTGCATAACCATCTGCAATGGTTCTCAAAACCCACTGGTCCTAGATAATATGGTACCAACTTCCCGCGAACTGCCCAAGTCACCCCTCGACCAGGATAGCGTCATTGCCTCCTTGATCTTGAACCTGACCCAAATAGGGATCCGTTACTTTCCCTCCTTTGTAGTAGGTTCCTCTACTGGACTTCCCCTGGCCACTATAATCTGACTGTCTCCGAGACGGCCCAGGTTTCCAAAAGGACTGAGTCCTTCTAAACCTATCTTCGGGGAACCCCTTCAATTTATCCGACGCTTTCTCTAAGATATCGTCCAAGGTCGGCCCAAACACCCTTAACCCTGAGAAAGGAATGGAGCATAATTTATTTTTAGAGGCATTGTCCCCAGACCAGGTCTTCATCCAGATGGCCCTACAGGCCCCGTTAGACAACGAGCTATCCCTAGCCGAGAACCTTACTGATTCAGCGGATGTATCTGCCAAAAAGGCTGACTTCATCCAGATGCCCCATCCATAGAAACATAGACCTGGCAACTGAAGTGGCGGTTTCTCCGCATCCTCCCATTCCTCCAGGACCACAGCCCAGATATGGTTATTCATCAGAAACACCCGTTGCTTCTGTGCTCTGAGTCTCCCAAACATCTCATCCTGTATGGACTGCGGTTTTGGTTCCTCCTCCACCTGCATAGTATCTCTGACTGCCTGGACTAGGTCGTCGGTATCCTCAGAGACAAATAAATATCTTCTGCCCCGTTCTGGATTTTTCATCACCACTTCACCCTCTTCTTCCTGGTATGAACCCGGAAACTGGGACTCCTCGTCAGGGCTTAGCTCCATCTCCCATCGAGGTCGCTTAGCTCTTGGAGCTGGATTGGGAGGTTGTGGCAGGGTGAGGCTAGATATAGAGGTCTGGACCTCTTCAGGAATTAGGGACCTAATTTCTGACAGCAGGGACGGCTGAGCTTCCCTCACAACTTTGGTGGTGAAGCCCTCGCAGAGCGTTCTGCTATATGCCTCCGGCAATTTTATATTGCTTATAGGACATTGCCTGGACTTTGCAGAGGCCTTGCCAGACCTCTTATGTGTAGTGAGGCAAAAAGCTGGGGTTCCCTTATCCTATTTATTATAGAGAGAAGGGATAATCAGGCTGCTGCAAAGGAAGGTGGGACTGCGTAAAGCACACTTACCACGCAGTCCTGGTCTCCTCTGCCGGCTTCCTCCATAGTGACCCCGTGTATGCTGAGAGCCTCCTGAGACCCAGGTAATGGTTTTATTACCTGTCTCCGTATCACTTCCACGTTCCACTTTGGAACGCAAGCTGACCTCATAACCCAGCGCCTTTCTGACGTCACCGGAAGTGCAACAGACTTGCACACCGCGCATCTTCCGAAGATGCAGCGCCCTGTCGGACGATGCTGGAGCTGAGAGCCCCCCATCGGGAGGAAGCGGCTCAACCCAAGAGCTCTGCTTGACTGTCTCTGCAGCTGAGGGACTCCCCACCGGAGAGAGTGTCAGCCTCGGGCCTCTTGACAGGGGGAAGGATTAGCTGTGCCGCACGATCCCCCTGAGCCCATCCGATAAGCTCCTGCTTGCTCTCCCTCCATGCAGGGACAGGAAAAACACTGAGGGAGGTGAGTGGGGTCTTTTAACCTCTCGTGTGTTTCCTGTCCCTGTAAGGAGGAGGAGGACGACCTCCATGGTGCTGTCAGGAGGGACGCCCTTGAAAAATGTTCCAAATCCCAAGACCCATCATAAATCATTATCCCCAATGCTCCTGGGGGGGCTCACAAGGCCAGCACAGAGTGGCACCCCATGTACTGAAGACCTTGCCCTTCTATATAAGTGCCCGACAGGATCCTGCAGTCCTGGGCTTTAAGATGCTTACAGTCTTTGGATTGGAGATTGTAGCGGGATGCAACAGTTCTTTTATCGGTTTCCATGTCACATGGTTGAGAATTCGGACCTAGTAAAGAAAACAAATGTATAACACAAGGCAAACGTAAAAACAAGAGTAACATAGAGGCCTGTGATGTCGGTTTACATACCTTTTCATCATAGCTGCCGACAGCCAGAAACTGGCTACTGGGACTCCATGTAACTGACTTGATGCCCAGCGACCACTCGTAGGCAGAGTAACTGGACAGCAAGCGACCGTCCAGCGAGTAGAGCAGCACCTTGTACTGATGTAGAAGAGACAAAAGTCACTATGAGATGTACATCTCATAATCTACAGGAACATTTTTTTTTTCGGTCAGAAGATTGTGGACTGAACAGAAACTCAGGATTAAAAAAATCATCCTACCTCCAGGCAAGTGTCCCAAACAGCCAGCACACAGCCATTTGGAGCCCAGTCTATGCCAGTAACGTCCTGGGTGTCAGTTTCAAAATGCTGCAATGAAACCAAGGCAAAGATAAGAGGTATATAACCCATTCACTTCATCAAATAAAACTGCCCCCTACGTATAACCTCAATTATACTGTCCCCTATGTACAAGAATATAACTACTGTAACGCTGCCTCCTATACACAGGAATATAACTATTATAACACTGCCTCCTATGCACAGGAATATAACTATTATAACACTGCCTCCTATGCACAGGAATATAACCACTATAATACTGCTCCCTACTAGAACTACTATATTACTGCTCCCATACACAAGAATATAACTACTATAATACTGCCCCTATGTACAAGAATATAACTACTATAATATTGCTCCTATGTGCAAGACTATAACTACTATAATACTGCTCCTATGTACAAGAATATAACTGTATCTTTGTCCATAGCTGTGCTATAGTTTTACATCAGGGGTACTACGACTGGACTGTGCACTCTATATGGTATATTATACATAAATCTCCGTGTGTCAGCCTTCATTTTATGCTCCTGTCTGTGTCGGTCATGCCAGGACTGCATCCACTTCACTGTGAAATTAAACCCTGAAGTTGTCCATGTCCAGAGAGCAATCACATCGTTCTAAATACATGTTGTGACAGCTGGCGAAGGAGATGTGTGCACCGAGACCCCAACTTGTGGAATGTGGCGCTCCTGTCAGATGCACTAATACGGCCCGTAGACCTCATAAAAGCCATGTGTGAGCAACCAGCGCCATCTGTTGATCACAGCAGAGATCACGGGCGGGCACCGGGCCGCTTTATGGTCAATGATGGAGGCATTCAATGCTGTTCAGAATTTATTTCCCCACTACTTGCATAGCTCCAACATATTCCCAAGCGCAGTATATAAATGTGACCCTTTCAATACTGCATTGCGTCCAGGGCCATTTTTTTCCCAGTGGATGTCAGGCCCACAACATCTTTGCTATGAGGGGCGCCTTTTGCGTCCAGTGCCTTTTTTTTTGCTGAAGGGGATTTCAGCCCCACAGCATCTTTGCTGTGATTTTGGAAAGCCTGTGGCTAATAAAAAAACTGCAGATACAAAGTGTGAATTCACTCTGAATAAAAGCCAGAAAAAAAACTGGCTTGCCCTATTGATCATGCACTTAATGGCCTGCAGGTGTCACTCTCATCATAAATGTGAGAAAAATATTGAAAATCGGTATGATAAAACAGAAGAATTGATGCCATCAATGGATTATATAAGAAGTCACCATAATGGGTTTATGACAGCAGCAACCTAAAGCTGTCCTACTATTACACAGCAGCAGGGGCGCTCATGTGGCCACGGTCGCTTCATCCCTAATTAATGTAATGGCTTTACATAATGGCTGGCTACAATGAATGTGCGCGGGCGTGTGGAAATAATGCGGCTATGTTTAGGCACCTTGCTGACTGCCAGGGAAGAATCCAGGAAAGTCCCCTGAAAGCAGCGTAGTAAATTCTACAAACTAAGTACTAAAGATACGTAGGTATTAAATGAACAGGCAGGCGCGCAGCATGTGGACGCAGGCATTTCTCACCCTTAGAAGGCGCCAGTCATTGCACACAAATATGCTAATGTAATCTTTGCAGTCCCGTCTCTCCGCCAGGGCCATGTGCCGCCCATCGCTGGTGAAGGCTATCCCTGCAGGAAGAGATCGGGGTCAGCATTCACCTCTATGTTCTACCAACGGTGATAAAGTTAGTACATCCCACATATGCAAAGCTGCCAGAAAAAGAAGATGAAAGCGATCCATCATGAAGAGTTTACACGTGCTTCACGTATATGGATGTAGATATGAGGCTAGAAAAGGATGATCTTTACGTAATATTATTTCCCCCAGCCTTTTCCAGTCCCTTACTGGTGACTCTTCCGTTATCCTCTAGGGCAGGGGTGAGGAACCTCAGACCTTCGGGCTATTTATGGCCTCTGATGACCTTTTATCCGGCCCCTGTGCATATTCCTGGGGACCGCAGTGCTCGGGCCACCAGCTGTATTTTGTATTAGTTTCTTCTTGCTCTGAGAGCACACAGTGTTCACTACCGAGATCTGAGGCGTGTGCAATGAAAGATTACGCCCGGACACCAGTGCCAACCTCACGACGTACTTTGTAGGCTGAGTTAGCACACAATTTGTACTGCCCCCGAGGGATGGTATAAATATCCAAATGGCTTTTGGCAGAAAAAAAAAAAAAAGTTCCCCACCCCTGCTGTAGGGTATTTTTCAGATGTGTAGGCAGTCGTTCCAATGTTTGCAGGTATGCTGTGAATTGAAAGTATCAGTTTTTCATTTCATTTGGTGCTAGTCACAAAAAAAAATTATTTAGCAACTGTATAGCGGTGTATAGTATGCACAACCCGCAAACGCAAAAAAGCTCATGGCTGACCAAATCGCCAACTGGAACAGCACGTACTCCAGTGCGGTGTTTTGTTAATGATCACAACTCGGACCTTTCTAGTTTTATCTTTTATGGAATAGAGAAGGTGTTATTCCCAAAAAGAGAGGGAAGATGACAAAAATTACTTCTGTTACGTGAAGCTTACTTCATCTTAAAGTTGGATACTAAGGTTCCCCAGGGTGTGAATCTCAAAAACAATCTTTTATATGTAAGTGAATATCAAAGTGAATATCAAAGTACAATAAGGATTTGTGACGACCTTTGGTTCCTTCTAAGTTTTTATTAGAATATCTGCTGTTTGCAATTTGATTGGTTGCAACATGTCTACGTGTGATTGGCGTCTGTTTCAATCTTACCGATGCATCCACTCTTTTCAATATTTTTCAATAAAGAAATTGGTTTTATTACCGGATGGTTGTGCTGAAGATCATCCTATAGTTGTCTACTTCTTCAAAACCATTTTTTGTTAGCTTTTTTTTTAGGCATTTTTATTTTGGTGCCAAATTTATCATAGCTTTTGTGCCATTTTTACACTACTTTTTCAGGTTGAATGCACAAAGTGGGTGTGGGAATTATTCAAATGTTTTTGGCTACTTTTTGAATTGTTACAAAATCTTTCCGCAATAGTATAGTAGCTATAGCACCTTTGTAGAGTAAATCATAATGAATTTGTCGGGGTGCCCGTTCATGTCCCTTCCTGGCCAAACTTCCACCCGCTTCTCAAAAAGTTGGCAGAGTTGCTCGGTACTGGCGTAAAACTTAAAAAAAAAAAAAAACGAAAAGGAGCAAAAATACAAAAACTGCTTAATTTTTTGTGTATTAGCTCCTCACCATTTTTATTCAAATTTCAGTTTGTATTCACATTCCAAAAAACAACTGAGTATGGTTCATCACAGGGTATCGGCTCTCTCCCTGGTGGATGCAGATGGTGTACAAGTCAATCACAGAACCAGACGACCCCTCTTTCAGAGGACTTACCTTTCTGACACGCCTTCGGATACTTTATGTATGACACGGACTTTGCACTAAGTGACCATAAAGTTATTCGGAGCTGCGAGAAGAAAATGAAATTATATATAAATATTCAATGAGATACATGACGAGCCGCACGCGTTATGGTCCTCATGGCTGGACCAACACTGGGACAGGTTATAAATAAGGAAAAATGCAAATATACTTAACTAAAAATGTACTGAGTCTGCAGCTCCTATGCAAACCTCTTTGTCTCTATGGTAACAGACTACAAATACACCATGTGTAGTCTGATCCTGCAGTCACACTACCATACAACTACCCTGCACCACTTATTAACCCAACACATTTCTATTAGTCAGTATTATTGGACATATTGGATGACTGAAGGATCGGCTAGTTATATTACAGCTGGAATATCAAAAATATATAATTTGCTTTTTTGGAGGTCAAACTACTGAGAACCCCATTGATCACTAGAATGAAGCTGTAGAGGCATCACATCAGTTAGTTCTCGGCAGATCAGACATTGATGGAATATCCTGGCGATATCCCACCTGAGACGTCTTTGTCCTGACGTGTTTTAGGAAACGTGGTGAAATAACAATTTTAAGACTCCTTTCCTTATATTGCTGCATTGTTTTGACACCCTGCCGGTTCTCCTGGAAATTTATGGCAACTGGGTAGACTCAGCCTTTTTTTTTTTAGTATCGCATCAAATTTTAACACCCAGTTGTCAGATTATTCCTATATATTACAGAAGGAACAACAAAGGAGGGGCACAATGAAGAGCATTAAGACAATATGCTCTGGCACTGTTAGATCATGGGGATTGTATCTACTAAAGTCAACAGGTCAGGAGAACAGAACATTCATATACAATGGTATTATTGCAAAACTAAAAAATACTAAAAACTTACAGGATTGATCAAGGAAGTTTGGAGCTTCCATGTATGAAGGTTATATAGAACGGCACAGGGAATTTACACAGGGACCTATTCTCAGCTCTTTGGGAACTGATGTAAGTAAGAGCCCAAACTCTGCGCCCACTCTGCGCCCACTCCGTGTGACCTCAGCAGTTGCATAGCTCACATGCCGCGATTTAAAACAGACATATCCACCATCGTTTCCTGGCTTATGTTTGATTAATAGGGCCCCAACCCTATGAGAGAGAACAAAGGGAAATGCCAACAGGACTAAGACTAGGATGCACTAAAAGGAATATTAACCTTCGTCATAAAGACAAATAAAAGAACAAAATAAAGGGAAAATAAATATAATAAAATATAGAAAACAAGTGAAATACCCTTCATTTGGTATGCAATTAAACAAAAAAAAAAAGCTTTGCTCGAAATAAAGCATAAGACTAGGCAGAGAAAAATGATTACTATGAAAATGTTAATTTAGAGGCAGCAATTAACACAATGCAACAGTGAATGGACAAAAGAGAAATCTAAATACAAACAATATTTGGTGTGACCATCCTTTGCTTTCAAAACAGCCTCATTTCTCCTAGATACACTTGTCACTTGCACACAGTTTTTGAAGGAACTCAACAAGGAGATTGTTCCAAATATCTTGGAAAACTGACCACAGATCTTCTGTGGATGTCAGGTGGGCAAATTCTTCTGTCTCTTCATGTAATCCCACACAGACTGGATGATGATGAGATCAGGGCTCTGTGGGGCTATATTTCATCACTTCCAGTACTCCTTGTTACTAGAAGTTCTCAGAGAAACATGCTTCTTTCTCTGCTTATTGACTACTTTTTCTCCCCCGCCTCCTGAACTTATCCAAGATCAGTGGGGGTAAACCTATGGCATGCATGCTAGGAGGCAGCACTCTGAGCCCTCTCTGTGGCCATGCAGGTAGTCAGTCCAACATCCAAGGGTGTAACAAGTGTGTGATCCATGCGGGAGGGTGGCCCAGCGCTGCCAATGTCACCTAGATGTGCGTCTATTATGCGCGGCCCGTGTCGGCACGCCAAAGTCAGCTGCTGACTTCTGCGCCGGTTATAGAAGAGGACACCGCGCAGCATAGGGGTATAGAAAAGAGATCAGAATAGTTTGTATCTTTTTAAAATGTACTGGAGAAGAACAGAATGGGGGACATTATACCAGAACGGGGGAGGGCATAAACCTCGGCATTCAGGTTAAATTACAGTATTGGCACTTTGCAATAAATCAGTGGGTTTTGGGTTGCAGTTTGGGCACTCGGCCTCTAAGAGGTTGGCCATCACTATCCTAGATTAATAGTTTAACACCGTTAGAAACAATATTGACTACTAGCTCTCATAAGGTATCAGTTTACAGCTTCAAATTGAAGTCTATAGAGAGAGGAATCAAGTAAAGAAATTTTCACCGAACACTTAAAAGTTTCAACAGAAATTTTCTTTAATTATTGCTCTATACAAATGCTAGTGGCGGACAAAGGAGAAGTATATACAATAAACGCGGCTTTCTATAGAGAGGGGAAAGCACAATGAGACGACAGGAAGAGGGTGACACAGGGAGTCGTTCGCAATTTAGTAAATGTAATTCATCATCGTGCTGGATTTACAGCTACACTGCTCAATACTGCTACTTTATGTACTCCATCCTGCTGAAGCTTCTGAGCATATATCACATGGAGACAGAAGAGAAGGAACATCCCCGTGTCTGTGTGGAACATAAGGGCGACATCACAGCAGCTAATCTTTACCCACCAGCTCAGAGACAAATGAACGTTAAAAATAGAGTGTATAGAGGGGAAAGCTGGAGAGAAATACAGTATACAAGTAATTTAAATGGGCAGAAATGATATTACCATATTTTTCGGACTATAAGACGCACCGGACCATAAGACGCACCCCAAATTTTCAGAAGGAAAATAGGGGAAAAAAAATAATGTGTCAAATGGGGGTACGTCTTACAGTCCAAATTCAGCTTACAAGCGAAGGGATCAGCACAGGTAGAGGAGTGGTCACAGGGGTCGTTCAGTGGTCCAGGCTGGTGCGGTGGCTGTGTCCGTGGGGTGGCTGTGCTCTGTGGGGTGGCTGAGCACTGTGGGGTGGGGTGGTTGTGCTCTGTGGGTTGGCTGTGTCCGTGGGGTTGCTGTGCTCTGTGGGGTGGCAATATACTCACAAATCCAGTGGCGGCGGTCCCAATGCAGCCTCCCTGTGCTCTGTGGTGCGGTGGTGTCGGGGCTCTGTAGTGTGGCTGCAGCGGGGCTCTGTGCTGCATGGGGGGCTCCTCCAGAATTTCAGTCCTCCTGAAGCATGGCCGCCAGGGGCCTCCAGAAAGATGGCCGCTGATGGCGGCGCATGCTCTGATTCAGATCTCGGCAATGAGATATCGTCCCGAAATCTCGGGAAACCAGATCTCGGGACGAAATCTCGTTGCAGAGATTTGAATCGGAGCATGCGCCGCCTCCAGCAGCCATCATTCCGGAGGCCCCTGGCGGCCATGCTTCAGAAGAAGCCCCCCACGCAGCACAGAGCCCCGCTGCAGCCACACTACAGAGCCCCGACACCACCGCACCACAGAGCACAGGGAGGCTGCATTGGGACCGCCGCCACCGGATTTGTGAGTATGTTGCGACCATAAGACGCACCCCCATTTTCCCAAAAAAATTTTTGGGGAAAAAGTGCGTCTTATGGTCCGAAAAATATGGTATTCCTTATGTACACGTAGAGCAGCTTATTCTGAAAATATGAGTAAAGCCCAGCACTTCCTGTAGTAGCAAATTAATCTGTGATTTACACACTAAAAATGCTTGGAATCGCTGTGCAATCAATATAGTACATGATATAAAGCGGGAATGGCTGAGCAGATGGAAAGGTTTGTGGCAGCACCATCATATGGTAGGACCACCTTGACGGCTAAACACGGAATGAGTAAGGTAATTATAATTTGCACAAAATAGCTAACTGATCAGCTACTGCTGCTCTAAAATATGCCGATGACAGATCTGAATTCAAGTAGGTTTTAAGATTTTATTTGTGCAAATGACCCAAACTAGCTTGTAGGCTTATAAAAAAAAAAATCATAATAATAAATAATAACAAGAACAACAACACAAAACCAGTGTATTATTATTATTTTTGAGTCCGGCATAAACATACAACAGTAATCTTAAACATAAAGGAAGGAGAGACCGGAAGATGATCTCGGGTACTAGCAAAACGAGAGAGGCGCCGGAATCGGTGAGGTAGGTATAGCTTTTATTAACCCATTTATGGTCTTTTGCAAAAAAAAAAAATAGAGCTGTATATATATATATATAATATATATATATATATATATATATATAATATATATAATATATATCACATGCAGGAAATAATGTTTATTTATAGGAAAGGCAAGGTCTAAAAAAAAAAAAAAGTCTTGGAAAAATTATTTTAATGGGGCTGAGTTACAGCATTAGGTGAATAGTCACTATCACAGTGTTCGAAGTTGGGCTCCTCCTGCTCTGCACACTCTATACATCTGAACGTAGCTGATCATGGTGGGTGCCGGGTGCCAGACCCCCATTGATCTGATACTGATGACCTATCTTTGGCGAGGTCATCGATAATTGAGACTTGGACAATCTCTTATGCTTCTATTAGAATCATAGAATGGTAGAGTTGGAACTGATCTCCAGGGTTATCGTGTCCAACCCCCTGCTCAATGCAGGATTCATTAAACCATCTCAGACAGATGTCTGTCCAGTCTCTATTTGAAGATTTCCATTGAAGGAGAAGTCACCACCTCTCGTGGCAGCCTGTTCCACTCATTGATCACCCTCACTGTCAAAAAGTTTTTTCTAATAACTAATCTGCATCTTCTTCCGTTCATTCTATTGCTTCTCGTCATGTTCGTGATGTCTTTATGTCACCTTCTGCAAAAAATAAGGTCGATTTACAATGGAAAGCCAAAATGGTCAACCTAGTCTTTTTCATTTTTTCTTTTTTTTTTAATATTTATTTATACAATAATGTAAAAAAATACACCTCTGAGTGACCTCTGCTCATGAGGCAAAACAGTAAAAACTCAGACGGCTATTGGGTAAAAAAAAAATAAAAATTCACTTAGTCCCATGAAATTCCAGGTACCCAGATATTATAACCATTGTCTCCCTGGGAGACTTTCAGCTGCTGTTTTGGAGGAAAAACTGTAAAGAAAGCTAATGTGTTTCTAAAATAAGAATGTCAAACAGCTGAGAAATATAAAAGTATTGAGACGGTAATGTGATGAACTGCCCCTGCCGTTGGTGCAATGCGACAGAGTCGACGCGGCTTTGACAGTCGGTGGCAGGTGTGAGCGACGGGTGATTTTCACCGTACAAGAATCACTTCTCCAGAACCTGCCTTCTCAAGTGACTGTCAGATTGTGTCCCAGACTTGACTGGGTCACACAGGCCCTTTACATAGCTGCGTCTGTCAGCACGGGATTTCGACGGATTATATTCCTGCACATTCCTCGACACAAAGCATTTCAGTCAATGCAAGTCGTTGGCAATTACAATGGATTTTTATTCCTTGCCCGGTGCCAGTGGGTACGAGTGATGTTTCGCACAGTGGGTTAATTACCGGCTTCTATGGGGGATGGAAAATATCTAACTTAATTTCATGCCTAAATCAATGGCTGTCATTAATACATTAACAGTCATCGGGGCCTTCGGGGGAGCACCGCAATTCAGACATCAGCCCCCGCTATCCGAGACAATTGATCAATTTGCTGCATGAAATGCCGGAGCTATCACTTGGTAATTCAGACACCAGGTAATGGTGGATGGGTAAATGAAAAGAATACACCGGTCAATACAAAAAAAAAAATCATCAGCAAAGGTAATATGTCTGTTTTATGGAGTTTGATGTGCCGGTTCCAAAAATATGCTTAGTTTTGCTCTATCACATAAAGTTTCTGAGATAGAAGTATTTTTGTTATTACGTTATTTCTGCATTTTCAATGTATGTGGTTTTTCCTATGTTATTCCCATTTCTTTGCTGGTCTTACTTTATTGTGAATTTTCTTTCAGGGACAACATCAGTAAAGGTTTTAGAGAGTTTTATGGGAAGGCGTAGTGACAGTGCAGCCAACCAATGACTACTTCTCCAAAAGTCACATGTTATGAGGAGAAGCTAACTGTTATGAGGCGGTAAGATTTGAGTCAGTCAGAAAAGGATGGTGATGGCAGCAAAGACTGGTATGTGAGACTCTGACAGGAAACAGGCCTCTACAGGGATCTGAGCCCTGCCACAGGGAGATAGAAGGGAAGGTAGCGGACAGCCGCCATTGTGAGAGGATTTTCACTGCAATTTTGGGTGAGCAAGTCACCTCAGAGGGAAGAAAACAGCTCAGCCTCTGAGGTGTAACTGAGTGAGGGTCTCCACAGAGTAGAACCTGAAATCAGTCAATATCACACTGAGAAACTACCTGTCTGCAAATGTTCATCTGTAAGGAATAGGCTGACCCTTTTACCTCACAACTGTATATAGTTATCTACCAGATTACCTCTAGGAAAATCAGTTCTAAATACACGCTGCCTCTGTCATCTCTGGGGAAATATCTACTTATAGTCGGTTGGCTCATTGCATTTTTTTTTTAGTTTGTCACCACCACTGAACTGAACTTACTCTACTGTTTGATCTGATTTAAAGGAGAAAAACGCCCCGACACTGTATCAATCATCCGAACAGATTCTGCTATGTGTGTGGTTCTTTTACACCAAAAGGCCAAGTACATTCAATCACTCATGATATTAAAAAGATGCACCAGATGTACTTTAAGTGTCCACTTGGTGATCAAGACAAAAGCTGGGCCACTCATGTGATATGCTCAAGTTCTTCAAATGGTCTTCGTGACTGGTTGAATATGAGGAAAGTGGCTATGCCATTTGCAGTTCCCATGAATTGGAGAGAACCCAAAAATCAGAGTGATGACTGCTACTTTTGTTTTGTCAAACTGAAGGGCTTTTCTACAAAGAACAAACATAAGATTAATTACCCTGAACTTGAATCTGCGATTAGGCCAGTTCCACATGATGGTACCTTGCCATTTCCTGTACCACGGTTGTCTGGATTGGATGAAAATGAAGCAGAATATGAAGACTATGGAGCTGAAGCTACTGGCATAGACATAAGTATGTACTGATGGAGCAGCCGAGAAGCCAGAACGCTTTACTCAACATGAATTAATGATCTCATCAGAGACCTTTCATTGTCAAAAGCTAAAGCTGAACTTCTTGCATCTAGGTTGAAACAGAAGAATCTTCTTCATGATGATGTCAAAGTGTATTATTACCGAAACAGAAGTAACACTTTAACACAATTTTTCACAGTTGATGGACCAATGGTGTACTGTAACAATGTGAATGGCCTCTTTGAGTATTTTGTTGCAGATTGGCGATTGTTTATTGATTCATCCCAGAGAAGTTTGAAAGCAGTGTTGGTTCACAATGGAAATATGAAACTATCAATCTCTATTGCTCACTCATGTCATCTAAAGTAGAGATGAGCGACTTTGCCTCCGGGAGGGTCGAGTCGGGTTTCGTGAAACCGGACTTTCTCAAAAGTTGAGTCGAACGAAATCGGACGACTATCGGGAATAGTCGGAGGTCCGACTGAAACACGAAACCCAATGCAAGTCAATGAGGAAGCAAAGTCGGCAGGGAGTGGAGGACAGTAAACACCTACAGTGCCCATTTCAATGCCAACGACAAATTCTTATTACTTAAGCTTGGCAACCTTAATTTACTTTATAATAAGTTACGGATTGAAAACTGGGGGTTATTTGGCTAAAGTTGTGGGGGGTAGGGCTGGCTCCAGGTTTTCGTGTGCCTCGGGCGAAAGAGTGTCAGTGGGCCCCTTTAACACATACCACAATTCATGATGCTCCGATACGGCACAGAAATATAGGTATAGTACAATGACAAATACTTCACTTCTTACATTACATGACTGATATCTATTTTAAATTCTACAATAGCTCAAAAACCGGACAGTATATTCCTCCATACAGTATTATGGCCACCACATAGTGCGCTATACAGAATAATGAGCCCCATATATTGCTCCATACAGAATAATTGGTCCCATATAATGTTCCATACAGTATATGATGAGCTCCATATAATGTTACAGTATATGATGGTCCCTATATAATGTGCCATACAGTATAGGACGGTCCCCGTAGAGTATAATGAGCCCCACATATTGCTCCATATTGTATAATGAGTCGCATATAAAGCTCCATACAGTATATGATAGGCCCCATATATTGCTCCATACAGAATGGGCTCTATATAATGCTCCCTACAGAATAGGCCCCATATGTGCTCCATATGATGCTCCATACCCTATATGATGCCCCATAAATAATGAACCCATATGAGGCTCCAGTATATGATGGGCCCCATGGATGAGGCTCCAGTGTATGATGGGCCTATATAATGCTCCATATATAATGGGCCCAATATGATGCTCCAGTGTATAATGGGCCCCGTATATGATGCTCTAGTGTATGATGGGCCCCATTTTTAATGCTCCAGTGTATGATGGGCCCCATTTATAAAGCTCCAGTGTATGATGGGCCCCATGGATGATGCTCCAGTGTATGATGGGCCTATATAATGCTCCATATATAATGGGCCCCATATGATGCTCCAGTATATGATGGGCCCCATGGATGATGCTCCAGTGTATAATGGGCCCCGAATATAATGCTCCATATATAATGGGCTCCGTGTGCTGCCCCATAAATAATGAACCCCATATGATGCTCTAGTATATGATGGGCCCCATATGATGCTCTAGTATATGATGGGCCCCATATGATGCCTAGTATATGATGGGCCCCATATGATGGTCCAGTATATATGGGCCCCATGGATGACGCTCCAGTGTATGATGGCCTATAATGCTCCATATATAATGGGCGCCATATGATGCTCCAGTATATTATGGGCCCCATGGATGATGCTCCAATGTATGGTGGGCCTATATAATGCTCCATATATAATGGGCCCCATATGATGCTCGTGTATGATGGGCCCCATTTATAATGCTCCAGTGTATGATGGGCCCCATTTATAATGCTCCAGTGTATGATGGGCCCCATGGATGATGCTCCAGTGTATGATGGGCCTATATAATGCTCCATATATAATGGGCCCCATATGATGCTGCAGTATATGATGGGCCCCATGAATGATGCTCCAGTGTATAATGGGCCTCGTATATGATGCTCCAGTGTATGATGGGCCCCATTTATAATGCTCCAGTGTATGATGGACCCCATGGATGATGCTCCAGAGTATGATGGGCCTATATAATGCTTCATATATAATGGGCCCAATATGATGCTCCAGTGTATGATGGGCCCCATTTATAATGCTTCAGTGTATATTGGGCCCCGTATATGATGCTCCAGTGCATGATGGGCCCCATTTATAATGCTCCAGTGTATGATGGGCCCCATGGATGATGCTCCAGTGTATGATGGGCCTATATAATGCTCCATATATAATGGGCCCCATATGATGCTGCAGTATATGATGGGCCCCATGAATGATGCTCCAGTGTATAATGGGCCTCGTATATGATGCTCCAGTGTATGATGGGCCCCATTTTTAATGCTCCAGTGTATGATGGACCCCATGGATGATGCTCCAGAGTATGATGTGCCTATATAATGCTTCATATATAATGGGCCCAATATGATGCTCCAGTGTATGATGGGCCCCATTTATAAAGCTCCAGTGTATGATGGGCCCCATGGATGATGCTCCAGTGTATGATGGGCCTATATAATGCTCCATATATAATGGGCCCCATATGATGCTCCAGTATATGATGGGCCCCATGGATGATGCTCCAGTGTATAATGGGCCCCGAATATAATGCTCCATATATAATGGGCTCCGTGTGCTGCCCCATAAATAATGAACCCCATATGATGCTCTAGTATATGATGGGCCCCATATGATGGTCCAGTATATGATGGGCCCCATGGATGACGCTCCAGTGTATGATGGGCCTATATAATGCTCCATATATAATGGGCGCCATATGATGCTCCAGTATATTATGGGCCCCATGGATGATGCTCCAATGTATGGTGGGCCTATATAATGCTCCATATATAATGGGCCCCATATGATGCTCGTGTATGATGGGCCCCATTTATAATGCTCCAGTGTATGATGGGCCCCATTTATAATGCTCCAGTGTATGATGGGCCCCATGGATGATGCTCCAGTGTATGATGGGCCTATATAATGCTCCATATATAATGGGCCCCATATGATGCTGCAGTATATGATGGGCCCCATGAATGATGCTCCAGTGTATAATGGGCCCCGTATATGATGCTCCAGTGTATGATGGGCCCCATTTATAATGCTCCAGTGTATGATGGACCCCATGGATGATGCTCCAGAGTATGATGGGCCTATATAATGCTTCATATATAATGGGCCCAATATGATGCTCCAGTGTATGATGGGCCCCATTTATAATGCTTCAGTGTATATTGGGCCCCGTATATGATGCTCCAGTGCATGATGGGCCCCATTTATAATGCTCCAGTGTATGATGGGCCCCATGGATGATGCTCCAGTGTATGATGGGCCTATATAATGCTCCATATATAATGGGCCCCATATGATGCTGCAGTATATGATGGGCCCCATGAATGATGCTCCAGTGTATAATGGGCCTCGTATATGATGCTCCAGTGTATGATGGGCCCCATTTTTAATGCTCCAGTGTATGATGGACCCCATGGATGATGCTCCAGAGTATGATGTGCCTATATAATGCTTCATATATAATGGGCCCAATATGATGCTCCAGTGTATGATGGGCCCCATTTATAATGCTTCAGTGTATAATGGGCCCCGTATATGATGCTCCAGTGTATGATGGGCCCCATTTATAATGCTCCAGTGTATGATGGGCCCCATGGATGATGCTCCAGTGTATGATGGGCCTATATAATGCTCCATATATAATGGGCCCCATTTATAATGCTCCAGTGTATAATGGGCCCCATGGATGATGCACCAGTGTATGATGGGCCCCATTTATAATGCTCCAGTGTATGATGGGCCCCATGGATGATGCTCCAGTGTATGATGGGCCTATATAATGCTCCATATATAATGGGCCCCATATGATGCTGCAGTATATGATGGGCCTCATGGATGATGCTCCAGTGTATAATGGGCCCCGTATATGATGCTCCAGTGTATGATGGGCCCCATTTATAATGCTCCAGTGTATGATGGACCCAATGGATGATGCTCCAGAATATGATGGGCCTATATAAAGCTCCATATATAATGGGCCCAATATGATGCTCCAGTATATGATGCTCCAGTATATGATGGGGCCCATGGATGATGCTCCTGTGTATAATCTGCCCCGTATATGATGCTCCAGTGTATGATGGGCCCCATTTATAATGCTTCAGTGTATAAAGGGCCCTGTATATGATGCTCCAGTGTATGATGGGCCCATTTATAATGCTCCAGTGTATAATGGGCCCCATGGATGATGCTCCAGTGTATGATGGGCCTATATAATGCTCCATATATAATGGGCCCCATTTATAATGCTTCAGTGTATAATGGGCCCCATGGATGATGCTCCAGTGTATGATGGGCCCCATTTATATTGCTCCAGTGTATGATGGGCCCCATGGATGATGCTCCAGTGTAGGATGGGCCTATATAATGCTCCATATATAATGGGCCCCATTTATAATGCTTCAGTGTATAAAGGGCCCCGTATATGATGCTCCAGTGTATAATGGGCCCCATTTATAATGCTCCAGTGTATGATGGGCCCCATGGATGATGCTCCAGTGTATGATGGGCCTATATAATGCTCAATATATAATGGGCCCCATTTATAATGCTCCAGTGTATAATGGGCCCTATCTATGATGCTCAAGTGCATGATGGGCCCCATATATAATTCTCCAGTGTATGATGCTCCCCATATATTGCTCCAAACATTAAGAAAAATGAAATACCTCTCCTCGCTGGGCACTGCTCTACTCTGGACTTCTCAGCGTCGTCATCTTCCAGCTCTCGGCACTTGGACTGTTCAGGCAGAGGGCGTACAGACGTGACGTCATCGCGCTCTCTGACCTGAATGTCACTGTCAGGAAACGCGGAAGACGTCACAGCAGTGGAGCAGGGAGATGTATGTATTGCAAGTACTGGGGCCCTGAGCAAGCGGGGGGGCCCACTCGTGGGCAATGGCACTGGCACAGGGCCCCTCATAGTACGCCGGTGTCTCTGATGGTGAGTGGGTCCCCCCCCACCGTCAGAGACACCGGCGTACTATGAGGGGCCCTGTGCCAGTGCTGTCGCCCACGAGTGGACCCTCCCACCTGCTCAGGGCACCGGCACATGCCCAGGTGCGCCAGGTGCTGACGCCGGCCCTGGGGGGGGGTACAGCCCAGTTAGGGATGTGAAAAAACTAGCATATGTTGAGGTGTAGGCTGGACGTTCAGCAGCTGCAAATGGAGGAATTGGAGAAGTCGGAGGAAGAGGAGGACAAAGAGAGCCATTTTGCTGGCAACCTATGTGATCACGGGAAGGTGGTACAAAATCCTTTGAAACCCAGGCATGGTTCATTTTAATGAAGGTGAGATCACCAACATTTTGGGTCGACAGCCGGGTCCTTCTTTCTGTTAGGATTGATCCAGCAGCACTGAAGACTCTTTCTGATAGCACACTACCAGCAGGGCAAGCGAGCTCCTGTAAGGCATATTATGCCAATTCAGGCCAGGTGTCCAGTTTACAGGCCCAGTAGTCAAAGGGGAATGAACTGTGAGGGAGAACATCGATAGGGGAGGAGAGTAATTTTGAGCCATAGTTGACAACTGCTGTCTCCTGTCTGTTGCAATCGATTCAGTATTACCAGTCGTGTGAGCGGTACTCGAGAAATCAGTCCACAACATGGTCATGAAACCCCTGTCTCCAACGCCACTTCGGCTGTGTGCACCACGAACACCTCTTCCATTTGGCCCAGTACGGCTCGTGGTAGAACCTGCACCGCTGCTGTGTGCTGGGAATGCCTCTAACAAACGGTTTACCAGAGTTGCTTGTTTGTTCGCCAATATTAGCTCTAGGTTCTCCTGTGGCATGATATTCTGTAATTCGCCTTTATAGCGTGGATCGAGGATGCTGGCCAACCAGTAGTCGTCATCCTTCATAATTTTGGCGATGCGGGGGTCCCTTTTTAGGATCCGCAAGACATAATCACACATGTGGGCCAATGTTCCAGGTGTCAATGATGCACTGACAGTGGTGGGTGGAGGAGCACTTTCTGCCAAATCCAGATTCCTCCAGTCACGCAAAAACCCTGTTCCTGACCTTGGCAATCCAACATTTTCTCTTGCCCCCTGAGAAGCATCCTCCTCCCCAAAATAAACATCCCCCTCATCCTCCTCTTCATCCTCCACCTCGTCCAGGACAGTTCCCTGAGCAGACAATGCCGACTGTCATCAAGGCTTCCCTCCTCCTCCGCTGCAGACGCCTGATCCTTAATGTGCGTCAAAGTTTGCATGAGCAGACGCATAAGTGGGATGCTCATGCTTATGATGGCGTCGTCTGCACTTACCAGCCGTGTGCATTCCTCAAAACACTGAAGGACTTTACAAAGGTCTTTCAGCTTTGACCACTGCACACCCGACAACTCCATGTCTGCCCTCAAACTGCCTGCCCGTGTATCCTCCCACAAATGCATTACAGCCTTCCTCTGTTCGCACAGCCTCTCAACCATGTGCATGATGGAGTTCCACCTTGTTGCAACGTGTATGATTAGGCGCTGCTTGGGGAGGTGGAGCGATCGCTGCAGCCTCTGCACACGACTGGAGTCTATGGGCGAGCGACGGATGTGCGAGCACAGTCTTCGCACCTTATGGAGCAGGGCTGTTAAATCCGGATAATTATTTATGAAGCACTGCGCCACCAGGTTCAAAGTGTGAGCCAGGTAAGGTATGTGTGAGTTTTGCCAGGGCTATGGCCGCCACAAAATTATGGCCGTTATCACTGACTACCTTGCTTGGCGCAAGATGTAGACTGCCCAGCCATGACTCAGTTTCTCGCTGCAAGTAGTCGGCCAGTACCTCCGCGGTGTGTCTGATGTCGCCCAAAGACATCATCTTTAAAACTCTAAAACAGCCTGCTGACGCTTAACACTAGCTGTTCGATAGTGGGACACCTCGTGTGCAACATTGGCAGCTGCGGCTGGAGTGCTCGTGCGACTGCGCTCTGTCGAAGAGCTTTTACTTCTGGAGGAGGAGCAGGGTCGAACGCCTACAGCCAACTGTTGCCTATACCGTGGGCTAGGCAGCACTGTCCCACCGCCGCTGTCCCGTTGACCCTGCATCCACCACATTAACCCAGTGCGCAGTGATGGACACGTAACGGCCCTGGCCATGCCTACTGGCCCATGCATCTGTTGTGAGGTGCACCTTTCCACTCACTGATTGTTTGAGTTCATGGACAATGCGGTCTTTCACATGCAGGTGGAGGGCAGGGATGGCTTTTCTAGAAAAGAAGTGCCGACTGGGTAGGTCATAGCGTGGGACAACGTAGGCCATGAGCTCTCGGAACGCTGCGCTTTCAACCAAACGGAAGGGCATCTTCTCTAATGAGATCAGTTTGGCAATGTAGGCGTTCAAAACCAGTGTACGCGGATGAGAGGATGAGTACTTTCTTGTCCTACTAAGAGTGTCTGCTAGGGTGAGCTGGACTTGAGAGCTGCATATGGGGGAACTAGCGGTGGACATGACGGACTGAGAGGGGGTTGGTGATGGTGGTAGTGATGGCCTACAGTCATGGCCAAAAGTTTTGAGAATGACACAAATATTATATTTCACATGATCTGCTGCCCTCTGGTTTTTATGTGTGTTTGACAGATGTTTTTATCACAGACAGAAATATAATAATTGCAAACATATGAGTAACAAAAGCTTATATTGACAGTTAGAATGAGTTAAATGCAGCAAGTCAATATTTGCAGTGTTGACCCTTCTTCTTCAGGACCTCTGCAATTCTCCCTGGCATGCTCTCAATCAACTTCTGGACCAAATCCTGACTGATAGCAGTCCATTCTTGCACAATCAATGCTTTCATTTTGTCAGAATTTTAGGTTTTTGTTCGTCCACCCGTCTCTTGATGATTGACCACAAGTTCTCAATGGGATTAAGATCTGGGGAGTTTCCAGGCCATGGACCCAAAATCTCTATGTTTTGTTCCCTGAGCCATTTAGTTATCACCTTTGCTTTATGGCAAGGTGCTCCATCATGCTGGAAAAGGCATTGTTGATCGCCAAACTGCTCTTGGAGGGTTGGGAGAAGTTGCTCTTGGAGGACATTCTGGTACCATTCTTTATTCATGGCTGTGTTTTTAGGCAAGACTGTGAGAGAGCCGATTCCCTTAGCTGAGAAGCAACCCCATACATGAATGGTTTCAGGATGCTTAACAGTTGGCATGAGACAAGACTGGTGGTAGCGCTCACCTTGTCTTCTCCGAATGAGGCGTTTTCCTGATGTCCCAAACAATTGAAAAGGGGATTCATCAGAGAAAATAACTTTACCCCAGTCCTCAGCAGTCCACTGCCTGTACCTTTTGCAGAATATCAGTCTGTCCATGATGTTTTTTCTGGAGAGAAGTGGCTTCTTTGCTGCCCTCCTAGAGACCAGGCCTTGCTCCAAGAGTCTCCGCCTTACAGTGCGTGCAGATGCACTCACACCTGCCTGCTGCCATTTCTGAGCAAGCTCTGCACTGCTGGTAGCCTGATCCCACAGCTGAAACACTTTTAAGAGACGGTCCTGGCGCTTGCTGGTCTTTCTTGGGCGCCCTGAAGCCTTTTTGGCAACAATGGAACCGCTCTCCTTGAAGTTCTTGATGATGCGATAGATTGTTGACTGAGGTGCAATCTTTCTAGCTGCGATACTCTTCCCTGTTAGGCCATTTTTGTGCATTGCAATGATGACTGCACGTGTTTCTTTAGAGATAACCATGGTTAACAGAAGAGAAACAATGATGCCAAGCACCAGCCTCCTTTTAAAGTGTCCAGTGGTGTCATTCTTACTTAATCATGACAGATTGATCTCCAGCCATGTTCTCATCAACACCCACACCTGTGTTAATGGAGCAATCACTGAAAAGAGGTTAGCTGGTCCTTTAAAGGCAGGGCTGCAATGATGTTGAAATGTGTTTTGGGGGATAAAGTTCATTTTCTAGCCAAATATTGACTTTGCAAGTAATTGCTGTTAAGCTGATCACTCTTTATAACATTCTGGAGTATATGCAAATTGACATTAGAAAAAGTGAAGCAGTAGACTTTGTAAAAATTAATATTTGTGTCATTCTCAAAACTTTTGGCCACGACTGTAGATTCAGTCTTTCGTTGCAAAAACATTGTGATTCCCTGACTGCTTTGGCCTTGCGACGACACCTCAACATTTCTTGCTGGTGGTGTGCTAAATGGTGGGCTTACAGTGGGGGACGTGATGTAGCATTGCTGGCTACCTTCAGTCGGAGCAGGTGCACATGTGCTACCTGAGGTTTTGTAGTCCGTCCACGCTTGCAAGTGCATGGTAATTAAATGTCTAAGCATGCTACTGGTATTCAAATTTCGGAGATTTTTCCCTCGGCTAAAGGTTCTTCCGCACTTCTTACAGATAACCTTTGCCTCATCAATAAGATTTTGGTCAAAAAAGTGCCACACTGCACTCTTCCTACTATGGGATAAATTTTCAGGGCTTGCACGCTGTGCTAATTTGACCAACTGGCCAAGCTGTCCTGCAACTCTTTTTTTTTTTAACACGTTTTTGGACTGCTACAGGCCTGCCAGATAACCGCTGCTGCGATGTTGATGCCTGCTGCGGATCCTTCTTCTCTTCTGTGCTATTGCCAGCAGCACCCTTTCCCCAATGGATGCCAATCCGGGTCAACAACTGGGTCATCCATCACCTCCTCTTCAATTTCATCTGCACCTTCCTCTGTGTCACCATGTACGGTGGTATAGTATGCGGGAAGGCGCACCTGAGTTTCATCAGGGTCAGTTTCTGGCTCAGTAGACTGTGAGGGCAATGTAGTGCTCTGGGTGAATGTACCAGCAGAATCATCTAGCAGAGGCTGTGCATCAGTGCACTCCATGTCAGATTCAACTTGGACTGGGGAATTCAGGATTTGACTTGATAACCCAGGCATGGTATGTGAAAAGAGCTCCATGGAGTAATCTGAAGTGTGGCCTGCTGCATCCTTCACTTTTGGTGGGGGTGAAGGACACAAGGAAAGGTGTTGTTCCTGACCAGGAGCCTGCACTGATGACTCAGTGCTCGCATTTTTTGAAACTTCAGAAGAGGAGGCGATAGAGCTGGAGGCTGTTTCGGCAATGTAAGCCAAAACCTGTTCCTGATGCTCCGGCTTTAAAATCGGTTTACCTACTCCCAGAAAAGGGAGCCTTCCAGGCCTTCTGGAGCCAGACAATGACGCAGGCTCAACACCTCCTGCCTTAGGTGCTATTGTGCTTTTGGCACTACCAGCAGATGCACCACCACCATTAGTACCAGCTGGACCCCCACGCCCACGTCCGCGGCCTCTTCCACCATACTTCCTCATGTTTGGGAAAATGTACCAAAAATACCTGCAGATATATGGTACTGTATCAGAAGTGTCCAGCTGTATACGGTGAAGGGGAAAATTGTAAATATCCGTATATATTTCCAGAGTTAGACACAGACGCTCACAGGCTCAGTATGGATTACACCAGAATATAAAAAGCAGAAAAATGGTACTATATCAGAAGATACCAGGTGTATACAGTGTAGGGGTAATTGTAAATCTCTGTATATATTTCCAAAGTCAGAAACAGACGCTCACAGGCACAGTATGGATTAGACAAGAATATAAAAAGCAGAAAAAGGGTACTGTATCACAAGCGTACAGCTGTATACAGTCTAGGGGTAATTGTAAATCTCCGTATATATTTCAGGAGTCAGACACAGACGCTCACAGGCTCAGTATGGATTAGACCAGAATATGAAAAGCAGAAAAAGGGTACTGTATCAGAAGATACCAGGTGTCTACAGTGTAGGGGTAATTGTAAATCTCCGTATATATTTCCGCAGTCAGACACAAACGCTCACAGGCTCAGTATGGATTAGACCAGAATATGAAAAGCAGAAAAAGGGTACTGTATCAGAAGATACCAGGTGTCTACAGTGTAGGGGTAATTGTAAATCTCCGTATATATTTCCGCAGTCAGACACATACTCACAGGCTCAGTATGGATTAGACAAGAATATAAAAAGCAGAAAAAGGGTACTGTATCACAAGCGTACAGCTGTATACAGTGTAGGGGTAATTGTAAATCTCCGTATATATTTCCGGAGTCAGACAGACGCTCACAGGCTCAGTATGGCTTAGACCAGAATATAAAAAGCAGAAAAAGGGTACTGTATCACAAGCGTACAGCTGTATACAGTCTAGGGGTAATTGTAAATCTCCGTATATATTTCCGGAGTCAGACACAGACGCTCACAGGCTGAGTATGGATTAGACCAGAATATAAAAAGCAGAAAAAGGGTACTGTATCACAGGCGTACAGCTGTATACAGTCTAGGGCAGAGGTCTCAAACACGCGGCCTGCGGGCCGCATGCGGCCCCTGAGGCAGGCATCTGCGGCCCGCGGTGCACATGTCTCATGCTCACTACCGCACTCAAGAGCGCACTCAGTCCCTGAGGCAGGTAGAAGGTGGAAGGCGTGCATTCAAGAACATGCGATGGCTGTTCTGTGTGCACAGGACCTGGGATGTGGTCACAGGAGGGGGAGGAGTCAGGGGTCACATGATCAGGGGCCTCCGTGTATGCAGGACGCTGCTGTCTGTGCTGGTTGTCATGGTGCTGGATGAGGGTAAGTTTATGTGTGGGGTCAGGAGGGGTTTACAGGGTGGATGTAGCAGAGCCGTGTGTGTACGAGGTGGACGGAGCAGAGCCGTGTGCATACGAAGTGTATGGAGCGCAGCCAAGTGTGTACGAGCTGTGCGGAGCTGTCTATGAAGTGTATGGAGCGGGGTGTATGGAGCAGAGCCGCGTGTGTACGAGGTGTACGGAGCAGAGCCGTGTGTGTACGAAGCGGAGCCGCGTGTGTACGAGGTGTACGGAGAGGAGCCGTGTGTGTACGAAGTGTACGGAGAGGAGCCATGTGTGTACGAGTTGGACGGAGCGGAGCCATGTGTGTATGAGGTGGACGGAGCGGAGCCGCGTGTGTACGAGGTGTACGGTGCGGAGCCGTGTGTGTACAAAGCAGAGTCGCGTGTGTATGAGGTGTACGGAGAGGAGCCGTGTGTGTACGAAGTGTACGGAGAGGAGCCGTGTGTGTACGAGGTGGACGGAGCGGAGCCATGTGTGTACGAGGTGGACGGAGCGGAGCAGTGTGTACGAAGCGGAGCCGCGCGTGTACGAGGTGTACGGAGTGGAGCTGTGTGTGTATGCAGAGGAGCAGTGTGTATACGAGGTGGACGGAGCGGAGCCATGTGTGTACGAGGTGGACGGAGAGGAGCCATGTGTGTACGAGGTGGACGGAGCGGAGCCATGTGTGTACGAGGTGGACGGCGCGGAGCCATGTGTGTACAGCATTGTACTGTATTAAGTTTGGAAGGAATGCGGCCCTCCAGCTTAAATTTTTTTTTATGTGTGGCCCATTTACTCTGCCGAGTTTGAGACCCTGGTCTAGGGGTAATTGTAAATCTGCGTATATATTTCCGGAGTCAGACACAGACGCTCACAGGCTCAGTATGGATTAGAAAAGAATATAAAAAGCAGAAAAAAGGTACTGTATCAGAAGATACCAGGTGTATACAGTGTAGGGGTAATTTTAAATCTCCGTATATATTTCCGGAGACAGACACAGACGCTCACAGGCTCAGTATGGATTAAACAAGAATATAAAAAGCAGAAAAAGGGTACTGTATCTCAAGCGTACAGCTGTATACAGTCTAGGGGTAATTGTAAATCTCCGTATATATTTCCGGAGTCACACACAGATAGTCAGCATGTATTTGTCCGTGATATCAGCCGGTATACGGTAGTGTGTGAGGAGCGTATAGCTCTATACGGTGTGGGGAAAAATCAACGCTCGGTAACTGTGCAGAAAAATAGAATAAAAAAATTAGAGCAGTGTAAAAAGCAGTCTGCACTGCAGTGTACACACAGCAATACAGCTAGCAGGCAGCCTATTAACCAGCGCAGCTGCACACAAGAAAATCCTCCCCTGTCACTGGCAGGCAGCCTAATAACCAGCGCTGCTGCACACAAGAAAATCCTCCCCTGTCACTGCACACTAACTGTACAGCACAATTGCTATCAGCACAAGCACATAAGAACTTCTGTTTCCAGCCCTAACGCTCTCCCTACTGATAAACAGCGTCAGCAACCTCTCCCTACTGTTAAGATCGGCAGAAGTAAAATGGCGGTCGGCAGTCAGGGCTTTTATAGACACTATGACGCCCCACAAAGCAAGCCAATCACTGCAATGCCCTTTTCTAAGATGGTGGTGGCCGCTGCCCATGTCATCTTGTTGTCCACAGTGTATGTCCTTGCTCATTGGCTGAAAAAAGGCGCCTGCAAGCATTATGGGGAAAGCCGACTTTATCGCTTGGGTCGACGACCGCATGGCCGACTTCACGCTATGGTCGGGTTTCGCTCGTTGAAACTCGACTTTGGCGAAACTCGGCGACTTTTGAATCTGACCGACCTGTTTTGCTTAACTCTAATCTAAAGGAAAGTTATGAAAATCTGTCAGTTGTTTTGGATGCTATACAACATAAGCATCATCAATGGAATAACTGTGGAGATTTGAAAGCAATTGGTCTGCTAATGGGAGTGCAAGGGGGTTTCAGAAAATATTGTTGCTTCTTTTTTATGGGATAGTAGAAATACAGTAGAGCATTATGTTCGTCGTGATTGGTGACAGAGAACATCTATGCTCCAGGTAGAGACAATGTTCAGCATAATCCTTGGTCCATCTGTCAGACGGCACCAGACCCCACACAGTACCAAGCCTCAGCTGGGATTTCTGTTTTCTATTTGTCTAGTACAACTTATTGGTGACTTTCTCTACTTCTTAAGTGAGATTTGATAAAGACCCGTAACTGGGTCGAAACGTTACCTCGTTTCCCTCGCTACCTCGATAATTTTCCTGTGGTGAAATTATATTGTACACAAAATAAACTCTAGTGTTTTCTATCTGCAATTATTGCAACATTTTTTTGAGTGCGGCTGTTTTCTCTTGGGGATGTTATATAGGGACAACCCTGAAAAATCATAGCAACGACAGTCTAATGTCAAGCACTTTTAATTTCTGCTCATATTTTGGTTTCTACTTTGCATGTGAAATTATTTTGGTTCAATAAAAACTGTTTTGTAAAGTGAAGCATTTTTTTCCTGATATGTAGATTACTGTTTTCTTAATGTTGCCAGTATATTTCCTATACCTTATAATAATGATGCTGCTCCATGGAAACTATACGTGCTACAGAAAAACTATATACATTTTTTAAATCAGGACAAAAAGTTGATTCAGAAAAGTACAAAGTCACCTGTGATGATTACAAAATATATTTTTTGTAGACCTGTGATTATTCCCCAACTTTGGAATTTCTGGAATGCCACAATGACAATGCACCATTTACTCTTCTTGGGACTGCTAATCAAGTACAGAGCTTGTCTTTTTACATCAGTCCCATAGACAATACAAAAGTATTCACCCCCATATCGTGTTTTGCTACTTCACAACCTGTAATTTGACTGTTGTTTTTGAGGGTTTGTATCCGTTCATGTAAAGAACATGCCAACAACTGTGAACATTGGGTTGTATTTCAGCTGCAGATGGAAGGAAAGGAGACACACTAGTTCATAACTAGTGGGTAGGCGGAGCCCCAGATAGGATTGACACCTCAGATTAAAAAGAGTGTTGACCGGCCCCTCCAGCTCGGGCTCCTCCTACTCAGCTCTCCAGTTTACAATTTGAGGTCTCAGAGGATAGTCGCTGCTGGAAGCAGCTCCTCAGAAGATTTTATTATTTTTTATCGGACAAGAGACTTGGATCACCAAATGTGGTCTAGAGGTCTCAGGGGTCTCAGCGCTGCTGGACTCCCACCTCTCCCTTGGCGGATCTGTATTACCCTAATGGTGGTCCCTGCAGAACCCTGCCGGCCCGGGGGGATGAGGATGGCTTCCCTGGCGGGGACGCAAACCGCGCTGCAGGGGTCACTGCGATCCCCGCCCTGGGGGGAAGCATGGGCACGCGCCAGAAACCCCTGGGGGTCCCTGTGGCGCTTCGGCTGGTGAGTACCACGCATTTTTATTAATGTGTGTGTGAGTGTTTAAGTGACTGCTGCGGCAGCCGCTGTACATTACATGTCGGTGACTGGTGTTTTTTGTCCGCAGGTGGATGCCTGCAGGACATAGGAGAGGAGTGCGCGCCTTTTTATTTGAATTTTCGCGCCGCTCTGAGCGCGCGCTTTACTGCTATCTCCATTTCCGGCTTCCCTCATGGAGCACACGGAGGCACAGCGCGGCGGCCATTAAAGAAGCAGGCTGAAAGCTTCTTCTGGCTCTTCTCCCTCCTCCCCTCCCGACAAGATGTTACACTGTTACCAGCTGGGTGAGTCGCTTCTAGCTCACGGGCAGAAGCTTAACCCCTTCACCCCCACAGCGCGGGCGCCTTCTGGGGCACTAATGAGTGACAGACTGCGCTGTCCTGCGGCTGTTATCGCATAAGGGACTCGCACACTCTTTTCAATAATAATAAAGAGTTTGTGGGGAGTCTGCGATTTTAATAAGCCACTATACGTTCCCACTAACGATCCTGATAACGACGCATACTAATGCGATCGTTTGTGTGATCATTTTTTTTTAATGTCATTGCGATATACAAAACAGCGCAATTTTTAGCGATCTTGTGGAACTTTTTTTCTGTTAGTGTGGCATAAAAAGCTGTCCTGCAGCTGCTGCCTTATAAGAGGCACTTGGGGCTCGCACAACTTTTTCATTATCAAGGTTGTGGGGAGTCTGCTACTTTAACCCCTTCTTAGGCGGTTAACTCTTAATGCTGGGGTAGCTCTCTCTAAGAGCTTTAACCCTTCAGCGATTGTTTTTCTTTAAGAAACTCACTGTTCTAGTTACTGACAGGTTTAACCTGTCATATACTGTGCAAGGACATGTCAGAATCTGACACGCAGACCCCGACGGCGTCATGCGCAGCAGTCGGAGGTTCCAGTGGTGTCAAAATGGAGGCCCTCGCTAGTTTCTATGATGGCCTGTCTGACCTTCTAGGTTATGGAGTGTCAGCTAGATCCTCTCAAGGAAACGACACAAATCGGTGTCTTCCTTCTCGCGTAGCGAAGATGTCCGTTTCGGACAAGGAGGATCGGCAGGGACACTCTGCCACTCTCATGGACCAGTACTATTGGAGCCATGAGGGCGTTACAGTTACCAGAGAGAGGTAACTAGGCGTCCTGGTAAGTCTGCCCGGATGTTTCAGGAGTCGCATAGGTCGCGACGGCTTTACAATCTGTATCCGTTTTCTACGGAGTTGATTGTTAATTGGATCTCCTGAAGTGAATGTCTCTTTATCCCAGCTTAGCAAATCTTCCTGGTAAAGGAAGGCGAGTCTGCAGGACCTGCTGGACAGAAAAATGGAGATGGCAACAATATCCATCTGCGAGGCCGCGGGTCATGGATTCAGTATTAAGGATCTATGTGTACTTGTAAAGTTTCCCTGAGCCGTTGGGACCATCTACGGACGGCGTGACAAGATGGATCCCCTCTATCGAGATAGATGGGCTTTTCAAGTTGAAGGATTCTGCGTCACTGCTATCCAGGGCGCAATCCTCGGCAGTCACAGTTAGAAGAGCACTGTGGCTTAGACAGTGGAACGCGGTTTCCAAGCAGGGTTTGCTATCTTTAGCTTACAAGGTGGTCAGCTATTTGAATCTGACCTCACAGAGCTGATTTCTGAGGCAAAAGAAACAGCTTTACCGCAGCGCAGAGCTGTGACTTCTGCGTCTGGCAGGACTAGTGCCGGTAGTTGTCGGCGGTCCTTTCGGTCCAGGGGATGATCCGGTCAACCCTCTGGGGGTTTGGGTCGTTCCTCTCTTTTTTTTTAAAAAAAAAAAAAAAAGGGGGGGAATTCTCAGAAATTCCGCATACCCTGGAAACAGAACTTCCATTAAGACAGAAGCTGGCAAAAAACCCGCTAAAGCGGTCTGACGCTGGGTCTCACTCGAGCGCTCTCGAGTGGAGGGTCGTTTACTCCAATTCAAACCGACTTGGGTTTCCCGTGTGTCGGACGCCTGGGTGACACAGGTTGTGTTGGCAGGCTACTTCATAGAGTTTCTTTCTCGACCCCCGGACAGGTTTTGCCAATCTCGCATTCCGTCAGAACCGAGCTATTTGCCGCTCTACTACGAGAGGTCGATTCCCTTCTGCAGAAGGGTGTGGTGATACCGGTTCCACAGAGGACCGGGGAAGAGGATTCTTATTCCAACCTCTTTGTGGTCCCCAAAAAGGAGGACAAATTTCGCCCTATTTTGGATTTCAAAGATTGAATCAGCATGTTTACATCCCGAAAATTCCGCATGGAGTCACTTCGCTCCGTTGTGGCAGCCCTGTCGCAGAACGTCTTTTTGGTCAATCGACATTCGCGACGTTTATTTGCATGTTCCCGTCGGAAGGGCTCACCGGCGCTTCCTTCGTTTTGCCATAGGTCAGGACCATTACCAGTTTGTGGCTCTGCCATTCGGCTTGGCCTCGGCGCCCAGAATTTTTACAAAAATTCTAGCGCCCCTCATGGCAATTCTTCGAAGACGGGGTTACGATTTCCCTACCTGGACGACCTTCTGATTGTGGCGTCCTCAAAGGAGGAGGCGGGGACGACTCGCAATCTATCCCTTCAGCTCCTGGAGGATTTCGGGTGGCTGGTCAATTGGGAGAAGTCGTCTCTGGAAGTCAATCCTGTTTTTGGGAATGCATTTCGACACGGTACGGACGGTGGTGTCCCTTTCTCCAGACAAGCGGGCATGTCTCTTTCGACATGTACAGATTATGAGGTCTGCGACAGCAATGTCCTTTCGGAAGTGTATGCGCCTTCTGGGTTTGACGTCCATGGAGGCACTTCCGTTTGACCAATTTCATCCCAGGGCCCTCCAAAGGCTCATTCTGAGTCGTTGGGATCGATCGCAAGCTTCTCTGGATTGCAGCGTCATCATCTCTCACAGGGTGCGAGAATCCCTAGGATGGTGGTTATGTCCAGGAGCGTTATCCCTGGGGAAATCTTTCCTCCCTCCAGGTGGTCGGTCATAACCACCGATGCCAGCCTGACGGGCTGGGGGGGTGTCTGGAACGATCTTTGGATCCAGGGAGTATGGTCATCGGAAGAGTCTGTTCTACCGATCAACATCCTGGAATTGAGGGCAATTTTTTCTTTTGCCTCCAACACTGGACGCTCCCTTTGAGCGGTCTGCCAGTTCGAGTGCAGACAGACAACGCGACGGCGGTCGCGTATATCAACCATCAAGGCGGGACGAGGAGCTCCAGGCTCATGATGGAGGTGTCTCGGATCCTGCTATGGGCCGAGACCAGGGTTCCGGCCATCTCTGCGATTCACATTCCAGGAGTCCAGAATACCACGGCGGACTTCCTCAGTCGCGAGAGGATGGATCCTGGAGAATGGAGTCTCCATCCGGAAATTTTTGCACTGCTGTGCTCCCGTTGGGGAACTCCCCAAGTGGATTTGATGGCATCCAGGGTCAATGCCAAACTACCGACCTTCATATCCAGGTACAAGGATCCGAAGGCTGTGGCGGTGGATGCTCTGGTGGCTCCGTTGGACCATTTCGAGCTAGTATATGTGTTTCCGCCGGTGTCCTTGCTTCCTCTGGTGCTGCGTCGGATCAGACTGGAGAGAATTCCGGCTATGTTGATAGCCCCGGATTGGCCAAGGAGGACGTGGTTCTCGACACTGGTGTCGCTTTTGGTGGCTCCGCCATTTCCACTTCCTCTTCGTCCGGACCTGTTATCCCAGGGGCCCGTTCGTCATCCGGATTTGAAGTTTCTGCGTTTGACGGTGTGGCTCTTGAGACCGAAATATTGACCCGTAGAGGTTTCTCGGCTGAAGTCATTGCCACTCTGCGATCTGCCAGAGGTCCGGCTACCACTAAGATTTATCACAAGTCTTGGGAAGCCTTCTTTTCGTGGTGTTCGGGGTCTTCAAGGAACACGAGGAGTATTTCCATTCCCAATCTGTTGGCTTTGCTGCAGTACGGGCTGGTCAAAAGGTTTGGCAGTTTGCACTCTGAAAGGCCAGGTTTCTGCCCTGTCCTTGCTGTTTCGGAAGGCTATCGCCTCGCTTAGGGACGTACGTTCCTTTTTTCGCGGAGTAACCGTCAGTTTCCACCGCGGAAGGCGTCTGTGTTTCCTTGGCGGCTCAACCTTGTCTTGGAGGCTCTTCAGCATGTACCTTTTGAGCCTATGGGTTCTGCTAGCCTTTCTTTAATTTCTTGGAAGATTGCCTTCTTAGTGGCGGTAACCTCTTTAAGAAGGGTTTCTGAGTTGGCAGCTCTTTCCTGCTCGCTTCCTTTCCTGGAGTTTTACCCGGATCGAGTAGTGCTTTGCACACGGGGCGACTTTCTACCTAAGGTGGTGTCGCAATTTCATGTTAACCAGGATATTGTATTGCCCTCGCTTTGCTCGGGCCCAAGGAATGCAAGGGAACGGGACTTGCACAAATTGGATTTAGTGCGGACCTTGAAGTTCTATTTGTCTGTTACTCAAGGTTTTAGGAAGTCAGATTCTCTGTTTGTGATTCCAGCAGGTCGCAGGCGTGGTCAACGAGCTTCCAAGGTT
>JARQOD010000003.1:324576384-324608921 GCA_033576555.1 Oophaga sylvatica
AAAACACAGACTTGCATACACCTAAAACAGAAGGAACATAAAATCTGGGATATTAAACTCAAGCAAGGTGGCTTAAAAAACAACTAAGAGCTTTTTAAATTTTAGTTAACAATACAATCCATCCGTGGTCGCATGAAGAATTTCACGGCAACTCCCAACACGACAACCAAGATTTAAAGGAAACCAATCAACAAATATTAATTGCAGCCGGGAGAAACTCACCAGTCCCAAAGAACAGCAATTAACTCCCTAACTGCCAAACACAAAGAAACAGCAACTCAGCTGTGAGAAGCGAAGGCAACCGGACGATCTTCGTCGAGCACACATGACAGTACCCCCCCCTTCTACGAGGGCCCCGGACCCTCAGGGCCAGGTTTGCCCGGGGATTCGGGAAGGTCCCACCAAACATTGCGTTAATGTCAGACGCAGGAACCCCCGTCCCTCCTCTGACCATACCCCTTCCAATGCCCAAGTACGAAGGACCGGCGTTCAGACGGAGTCAATGATCTTTACACTTGAAACTCCAAGTTACCATGACCCCCACTGGAGGAGGAGAAAGGTGATGGTATGAAGGTGCCACTACCTCAAGAATGACTTGTGAACACTGTGGTTTTTTAAACTTAGGAGGGAGTTCCAACGAAATGCCACGGATTAAATTATGGAGATCCTAACGGCCCGATGAATCGGGGCCCAGCTTCCAGGGGAACTTATTTTTATTCCGGTAAACCCCCCATACCAGATCGTTCACATTAAGATCGGACCGAAACTCCCTCCTATAGCCATACTTTATAAGGTTCCCTAGTACTCAATTATTCAATACACCTCTCCCACTGAAGCAAGTGACGACGAGAAACGCTCCCCTCAGGAACCCAAAGGGCCCCCCCCCCATTGAATGTACAAAACTGGGGTTAAAAACCATATGCCCCAAAAAACGGGACTTACCAGGGATCGCTCCGCCTGTTGTAAGAGGAACCTGCCAGAGGCAAGAAAGAAGACCAGTCCTCCTGGTTCTCTGAGACAAAACACCGAAGATAAGTCTCTAGCTTTGATTCAGACGCTCTGTCTGACCATGGTCTGCGGATGAAAGCCGAGGAAAATGACAATTGCATCCCCCGACGAAACAAAATGCCCTCCAAAACTTGGACACAACTGGACCCCCTATCTGACACCACATCAGAAGGCAACCCATGAAGTCTCACAATCTCCCCAATGAACACCTGCGCCAGAGTTTAGCATTAGGGAGGGCAGAAGAGCAAATGAAATGTGCCATCTTACTGAACCTGTCAACAACCACCAGTATGACAGTCTTCCTTGACGACTGAGGAAGGTCCGTGATGAAGTCCATAGACAAATGAGTCCATGGACGCTCCGGAAGTTTCAGGGGTAAGGGGTCCCAGACGGACGGGTATGAGGGGTTTAGAGCGAGCACAAACCCCACAGGACGCGACAAAAGTTAAAACATCTTTATTAAACGTTAGGCCACCAAAAACCGGCGAGAAAGGAGATCTAAAAGTAGCCTTACTCCCTGGATGTCCTGCTAAAGCAAATTATGATGTGCCTCAATAACCTTTTGTCTCAACTGATTTGGGACAAACAGTCTCCCTGGAGGTCCTGCAGGGGGTCCCCCTGAGCCTCTAACACCTCCTCCTCAAGCTCAGAACATACAGCCGACACTACCACCTCCCTCCTGAAGGAAAAGGAATCGGGTCATCCATTTTCCCGGCCCCTGGGAAACTGCGAGACAAGGCATCCGCCTTAACATTCTTAAATCCAGGGCGATAAGTGACAAGAAAATTAAACCTGGTAAAAAACAACGACCATCGAGCTTGTCTGGAATTCAGACGCTTAGCGATTCCAAATACAGCAGGTTCTTGTGATCAGTAATGACGGTGACCGGGTGGACTGCCCCCTCCAAAAAGGACGCCATTCTTCAAAAGCCAACTTAATGGCCAAAAGTTCCTATTGCCGATATCATAATTCCTTTCGGCGGACGACAATTTTTTAGAAAAGAAAGCGCACGGATGCCATTTACCAGGGGACGGACCCTGGGACAATATTGCACCCACCCCTACGTCCGACGCGTCCACCTCCACAACGAACGGCTGTGATGCTCCTGGTTGGAGAGAACGGGTGCCGAAGCAAAACATTTTTTCAAAGAGGAAAAGCTTGGCAAGCTTTGTCCGACCATTTAGAAAAATCCGTCCCTTTTTTGTCATGTCAGTGAGAGGTTTGACAACAGATGAAAATTACAAATAAATTTCCGGAAGTAGTTAGCAAACCCCAGAAAACGCTGCAGAGCCTTAAGATCCTCTGGCTGATCCCATTCAAGCACTGCTCCCACCTTTTCAGGGTCCATACGGAAACCGGAGGCTGACACCAAGAAACCCAAAAACTGAAGTTCCTGTATGCGAATACACACTTTTCCAGTTTGGCGTATAGTTTATTGTCTCGCAAGATCTGCAACACCTGTCTCACATGCTCCTGGTGAGACACAAGACTTGGGGAGTAAATTAACATGTCATCCAAATATACGACCACAAACAGCCCCACCAGATGACGAAAAATGTCATTAACAAAAGTTGGAATACTGCTGGTGCAGTAGTCCAGACCAAAAGGCATGACAAGGTTCTCATAATGTCCCTCCGGCGTGTTAAACGCCGTTTTCCACTCACCCCCTCTTTTATCCTAATCAGATTATACGCCCCCCTAGATCCAATTTAGAGAACCATTTGGCGCCAACAATTTGATTGAAGAGATCAGGAATCAGAGGGGAGTGGATACGGATCTCGAACAGTAATCCGATTAAGTTCGCGGAAATCCAAGCAAGGGGGTAGGCCTCCATCTTTTTTCTTACAAAGAAGAACCCCGCGGCCACTGGGGAAGATGAAGGTCTAATATGCCCTTTGGCCAGACTTTCCGAAATATAATCTTTCATAGCCTGCCTCTCAGGACCAAAAGGTTAATAACCTAGCTTTAGGTAACTTAGCATCAGGAAGTAAATTAATAGAGCAGTCATACACGCGATGAGGAGGCAACTCCTGACACCCCTCCTCAAGAACACATCCCCAAAGTCCTCCAAAAAAGGAGGCAAAGTACTAGGCACGACCGCACTGATGACTGTGTCATGCAGTTACTTTTGCAAAACTCACCCCATTGCTTATATCTCTGGACTGCCAATTAATCACAGGGTTATGTTTAACCAACCAAGGAAGTCCCAACACAATAGGAGTAGGTAGACCCTCCAACACATAACAAGATAATAGTTTCCCTATGTATTGCCCTACCCGAAGGTCAATGTTATGGACCTCATGAACAAAGCTACCTTGGCCGAGAGGCCTGGCGTCATGGAGAATATAGGGATCGTTTTGACCAATACACTCAGATGCATACCTTGAGCCTGAGCAAACTGAGCGTCAACCAGATTAGCCCCGGACCCCCTATCAAGAAGAACAGAAAATCTCTCCACTCTCGTACCAACCACCACCTCCACTGGTACAAGGAACTGAGAAGAACTAGCGGACGAAATACATACTCCCAGGTTGTCGTCCACCACACAACCTGGGATTAACAGTTTTTCCGGCGACTTTTTGCTCAACAAGGCACGGGATGGACATCCCTCAACAAATGTCCCTCTTTCCCGCAGAAGAAACACCTTCTAGTCCTGCGGCGTACCGCCAATCCCCTCCTACGAAATGATGTCCCTCCCAACTGCATAGGCTCCTCCGAACAGACAAGGGGAACCTCAACATAAGGGACTTTAGTAGTAGGTGGAGTAACAACAGGGGCGGAGTTACCTCGCACCTCTCCCGGAGCCGTCTATCAGTACGGATAGCTAGGGCCATAGCAGCCTCCAGTGATGGAGGAGAATCATACTGAGCCAAAACGTCCTTTAATTTGTCAGAAAGCCCATGACAAAACTGGCTTCTAAGAGCTGGGTCATTCCACTGAGTATCTGTGGCCCATCTACGGAACTCAGAAGCAAATTCCTCCGCCGGACGATCTCCCTGCTGTATCTTACGTAATTTTGTCTCAGCAAGAGAGACCCGATCTGGGTCATCATATACCAAACCCAGGGCAGTAAAAAATCGATCTACTGACTGTAGAGCCGGGGATCCCGGAGGAAGGGAGAAGGCCCAGGATTGAGGGTCCCCTTGTAGGAGCGAGATAACAATTCCCACTCTCTGCTCTTCACTCCCTGATGATCGAGGCCGAAGCCGAAAATACAATTTACATGCTTCCCTGAAGGTAAAAAATTTGTCTCGCCCACCAGTGAACCTGTCCGGGAGAGCTACTTTAGGTTCAAATCTGGTTTGCTCCGAGGGAGACAAAACTTTGGACTTAATGTCCGTCAGCTCCATGGATAATCCCTGCAACTGCAGAGCCAGCTGGGCTACTGGATCCATGGCAACTGGGAATAATTTTATAGGCCAGTGAAAATGTCACGCGGTCTTATGATATGTGTACGATGTCAGTAAACTATTCTTAAAAGAACAACACTCTATACAACATATAGATTAGCAACATCAGCATGTAAATATAGAATAGATTTACCTGACACGATATCCGTTGAACTCAGGGTTAATCTTGAGGACTTGATACACTGTCACAGGAAAGAGGAGGACCGGGGGTCTAACCTGACCCTAAACTGGGGTCCTAACTAATCCCTCACCTTGGAGGTACTGATAATGGTTCAGAGGTCCAAGTCTCCAGCCTAACCCTGTCTCCTATCAGTCCCTGAACCCTGTAATCAGTCCTAAGAAGGATTCTGATTACCACCAAAGGGATATGGGCTGATCTCTGCTAAATACACAGATTAGACATATAAGACAGACTGGAGAAAACACAGACTTGCATACACACTCAAACACAGAAGGAACATAAATGATCTGGGATATTAAACTCTAAGCAAGGTGAGCTTAAAACAACTAAGGAGCTCTTTAACTTAAGTCTATACAGATACAATCCTATCTGTGGTCTGCATGAAGAATTTCACTGGCAACTCCCAACACAGACAACCAGAGATTTAAAGGAAACCAATCAACAAATAATTAATTGCAGCCGGGAGAAACTGCACCCAGTCCCAGAACTGAGCACAGACAGAATTAACTCCCTAACTGCCAAACACAAAGAAACAGCAACTCAGCTGTGAGAAGTCAGAATGTGCAACCGCGACGATCTTCGTGGCGATGCACACATGACAGAAATACCACATCTCTGGCTGAGATGCAGTACCTCTGTGGCGACTGGACCCTCAAGGGCGCCACATACCCCCCTGTTAAACGCAGCACATCCGCGGGCTGAAACAGAGTAAATGATGTTACAGGAAACATACAAAATTTTTAAAGAATGCATTCTCGCGGTTAGAAAAAACAATCAAACGCAACTTCCCTTTATGGGAGGCACTTCTTCTTAAACGTTGCATAATAACATTAACCTACATTATCTATTGTAAAAGTGCTACTGGCAGCAACCATTAAACTTTCAAGTTCGCCACCAAGATAAGGCATACTATCCCTACAGACATAATATTATATTCACGACGGCTTCCTTTTCTACATAAGTACTGTTACTTTATTAACCCTTATTCTTCTCTACTAGTGCAAGCCCCATCCGGGGTGTTCTCTGGGTATAAACCGTTGCTACGTGTTTGCCACCAATTTGGACATCTTGTCCCTGCAACAATACTTTTTCTTCTCGCTATCACTCTTAAAACATTTTCTACAAAAAGTGCTTTCAGTTTGCAAATGACGTCTGTACATATTTACACTAAGTGGTATCTGTTACCAAAAACTAGTTTACACATTATGTACAAGTACTCTTCCATGACTCTGCAATATAAAACAAGTCTGCAATATAAAACAATTCTAACTTCACTCTAAGCATAATGTACAAATATAATAACACTTTTATTAATACACAATCATAACTGTCATCAAATGAGGTAGGTGGCAGATACTTTCCCAGTCAGGGTATCTTTAAGTGTCCTTGTGCTTGTGGAGGACCCGTTCAAAACCTCCGTTGATCTTGGGTGGGCTGCAAGACATAACTGGTCTCCCCCAAAAGACCTCATCTTCGGCCACACCTAACGGGTTTTGTTTCGGATCTGTGGTTGCAATGATGAAATCTTAACTTCTAAAAGTGCATGTAAAACCAAGATGGAGCACCTCATTAGGTGCAAAACTATTTACAAAGAGAGTTCCGGATCACTCACAGTTTATGATCTCTCAGTCTGTCAATGATTAAACTGCAGCAAAAACTGGAACAAGTAAAACATGTTTGCAGGACCCCTCCTGGGGTAAACTATATACAGTCCCTTGCCTGAAGAGTAGACAAAGAAAAACTTTCACTTGCCTGGAGATTATTCATCTGGATCTCCAGTCTGGGTGGAAGCATTCGATTTCTGTTGCTTCCATGGTAAAAGCTGCTTGCCATTCCTGTCTTTCTCTATAGGAGCTGTTGCATAAGAAGACACTCCCTGGGTTGCGTTGTGGTAGCCTGTACAGCTACCTGAGTCACTTCAGACTTTTTCCTTGCAGCGGCTTCCTGGTTAGGAGCCGTTAATGGTGGCGCGCCCGCCACTGGTGTCGCTGTTGGGTTGCATGAGGTCGTCGTGTTTGCTGCCCCCTCGCGATGGCGTGGTGCCAGTTCATCAGGAATCCTGCGCACGTGGAGAGCGTACCATCCCCTCGCACCAAGATTGCGGGTGAAGGAGACGAGCTCTCCTGGAAACAGGTCCCGTTCTGGATGCTCCCGAATGAGATGGGCCTCCACATCACTCCGGTTGACAAACAGATCTGGTGCTTTGCGGGAGTCCTGGATGAAGCCGAATCCCCGCTCTAGATCGAAGCTGAGGACCCGGCCCCATCCCATAGGATTCAGATACTCCAGGGATCTCTCCCTGGCCTGGTGCTTGCCCACGAGGTCCCTCTCAAGGAGCGCCACTTTCTGCACCTGCCGGTCTTTTTCTTCTTGCGCTAACTTCTGGATCTGCCGGCGGCAGAACGCTTCGGTCGTTATAGGAAACCCCATCAGATCAGTTTCCTCATGGTTGCCCCAAACCAGGACCTTCGGTTGATGTTTCACTAGGGATGGTGGCTGTAAGATCGGGATTGGCTCCAGGATCCCACCCTGTGGAACGATGTTATGGTCCCAGGTGATGTCCAGCACTAGCTGGCCTGCCTTCGTGGTTGGTGGCATTCCTATGGGGCCCAACCAGTCCTCCCATGACCCAGGGACGCTATCGATACCTGCGCTCCTGGGGCCACTGTCCTCTGTAGTCGCCTCCAGTGATGGGGTGGCGGGGTCCGATGGTACCGGTGAGATGGGTCCGGTGGCAGCGGGTTTGGATGTTATCGAGCCTGGAGCCTCGGGTACTGGTGGTGAGGGTGCCCGGGTATCTTCAGCTACTTGCTTGGCGGCCTGCCGTTTCTCTTCTAGCAGCGCCGTTTCTCCTCCAAGTGACGAGCCAGCTCCTGGATCTCCCGCTCTACGCCGGCCAGGTCAACCTCCTCCTGAGAGCTTTAGCCTGTCACTCCGGAGCCGGGGCAAAGCTTCTCGTGCTTCCCGCACTCCTCAGGCCTCCCTCCGCTCTTCATCATGGCTGCCTGGTCGACTTCCTTCTTCCTGGCTCTCTTTCCCGCCGTTGAGTGTCTCACCACCCCGAGGGGCGGTGTCTTTTTCCTTTGCCGCCATATCAGGCTAGAACACGGACTCACCTAGTGGTCGGCCACGATGCTGTGGCATAGAAATACAGGCAGGGAGGTTCACTCCTTTTCGCGCTTTTCCTTGGGTGCCGCCCACGATGCCACGCCTCCCTGCACACCTCGTGGAGCAGCCATATCCGCCTTCTTTACAGTCCAAATCACACATCAATGGGTTTAATCCTTTGCACATTCTGCTAGGCACACAGGACCGTTATTCAAGGGTCGGTTCATCCTGTTCATGACGCCAAAATGGATCGCCTGCCAGGGCAATGGGATACTCGGTACCGGGCCGGTGTCTTAAAGGGATGTGTCACAGCGGCAGTGACCCGGTCCGTGGCCCTGGGCGTCCAATAAAAGGGGAATATTTACATGGGATGAGAGAGTTTGTAGTAAGGTGTTCGTGACATCACCTGTGGTTTCTGGTCAGAGGTGACCAGCGCTGCAGTGCAGATCCTCTGAGACTGATGGTGTGATGCAGCAGAGTTGGAATAGCTTTCCACAGGTAAAGCTGGTGGTCTCAGGGCAGGTTGAAGTTGTAGAAAGAGTAATGGTGCTGGGAGATGTAGCAGAGAGGAGTGTGTTTTGCAGGAAAAACTTGAGAGACACAGTCAGATGCAGTTTCCAAAGCTTTACTCACAGTTCATGTGCCGGCAGTACAGATGCAGGCTTGGTGCCACGTCCTCCAGATGAGGAGTCCATCCAACTCCCAGGTGGATGGAGAACACTAGTCCAAAGCTCCCTGTCAGTATATGCCTTCCCTGGCCGTCTCACTGTGCTGATTTCCCACTCCTTTCTTCCTTCCAGCACCTCAATAAGCAGTGTCCCAGTCTAGAAGCTGCGGGTCCTCCAGGACAACGTTCTCTCTCTGCGTTTCCTTGATCCTATACAGCGTTCCTTCCCAGAGAAGATACTTGCGGTTGTGGCTGTGATCCCTAAAGTTATCACAGCTGTCGGCTTGCTATCTGAGTCATAAAGTTCTCCACTAAGCTAGGGGCCGAGTCCCTTCTGCGACCTGGATTCTCCCAGCCTGCATCCGCCAGTCCTGGAATGAGCCTACCTGTAGCCTTCAGCTCAGCCATGTCTCTGAGAATCCCTTTTCCCTTCCAGGGAACCTTCCTTCTTTCTTTCCCTCTGTGAGCAGCTCCTCAGGCCTGGAGCCTGCTACACGATTATATCTCTTCCCCTCTCCCCTATAGGAAAGCTGTCTCAAACACGTCTGTCTTCTTCCTCCCCCAAGGGGGAAATGCCTCTCACTTCCCTCTAACTCCTGCTCTGACCCACAAGCTCCACCCACCATCTAACACCCTTTGCTAGCTGCAGGCTTGCTAGACGAACTCAGCTAGTGTGTGTGATGGATGCAGTGTTGCCAGAGCCATAATGTGTAATGTCTCCACCTTACCTGAAAGTTGAAATACCACATCTCTGGCTGAGATGCAGTACCTCTGTGGTGACTGGACCCTCAGGGGGCGCCACATATTCAGCCCCCCATAGCCTCCACCGACTGACATCTGCATCTTGTGCTAAGCAGTGCGAGATCTCCACAACAGCAGATAGCAGGGACAGTGAGAAGGTGTCAATCAGGCTGGATGGGCAGAGATTGAGTCTAAACATTCTTAAATGATTATACAGTCATTCTGACATGCCTTATCAAAGTAAGTACACCAATTTCATCAGGTCTAGTGATCCATTTCTTAATGTTTACAGTTTGCATTATGAAATCTGGTGACAGATTTAATTTAAACTTTTAGATCTTTAATATTAATGTTTTCTACAACTTAAGGTTTTCTACATTTAGTCTAGATATTGCTTTACTAATGTTAAATGGATTTATGAGACTTTAAGAAACTTGACCAAGATTAGGAAATGTCATGTTACCATTAAATTCAAAATCTCTGCCCATCCTGTAGGAATCACAAGCCACGCTGTAGCCCCTTAGTGGCCTCGGCGGTCATTATACATATGTGACACCAATGATTGGTTGTAGGGGGTCTAAGAATAATATAGTGGCTCATGATCTCTGTGGGACCAAAGTAGTCGGTGCTGAATTCAAGGGGTCAGTAATATATATATATATATATATATATATATATATATATATATATATATTTTTTACTTTACGCTGGATTGTCATTCATTCAACCCCAGAGAACCAGTTCTTTGCATTTACTTACATTATAGCAAACAATCGAGAGATAATTGTGCCGCCCTATCTAGATAGAATATAGCAAATCCTAAAGGTACTGTCACACTAAGCGAGATCGCTAGCGAGATCGCTAAAGCGTCAGTGATTTTATGACGCAGTAGCGATCTCGTTAGCAACATCGCTGTGTGTGACATGTAGCAGCGATGTGGCCCCAGCTGCGATGTCGCTGATCGTTGATGAATGTTCTGAGCCGTTTTTTGGTTGTTGGTGTCCCGCTGGTGAGCCTGAATCACTGAGTGTGACACCCTTTATGAACGACTTTACCAGCGTCGCAGGCGGGACTAGGTTTTCCCAACGACCGCAGAGGTCGTTATACAGATCGCTGATCTCTGATGAGATCTTTGTGTTTGGAAGCTAACTAGCGACCATAAAGCGATCGCACTAGCGATCTCACCAAGTCGTGTTGTTGTTGTGATCGCTGGTGCGATCGCTAAGTGTGACAGTGCCTTAAGCCTCAGAATGTATCAACCACAGACATCAAGCAGAGATCTTGAAAATGGCAAAGAATAAAAATACAATGTTTTTTCCGTTGAGCTTTATTTAAATAGGACTGGAAAACCCCCTTTAAATAAGTGCTCCATTCTCTTACAAGCCACAGGCGAGACCGTGGATGAGCACATTACGTGATACTGTGCTAATGAGAGCCAGAGCGGGCCCAGATCATGTGCTCATGTATCATTAGGCAAATCATCGGCACCGAAAGATGAATATTATTAACGCTGCTAATTTATGGAGTTAGAAACTGGAGCAGCGAGAAGTGTGAGATTTACATTAATGGGTCATCAGTAGAACGGTTTCTCACATCCAGAGAGCTTTGCTGTGGAATAGAACGGTGTGTTTCCACTTTAGTTTTTTTTGTGCTGTTTTTGTAGCTAAACCCAGGAATAGATTATAAAAGTAATGGCCGGAGCAGAGCCTCCCTCCCCTCAAGAAAGAGGCGTGGGCGGAGGCCGGCATGACGGGGGTTTGGAGGGGTTTAAAATGAGGGAGGAACATTTAAATAAGGGGGGGAGTGGTTGGGGGGGTTTATAAGGCAGTGATGGGGCGGTCCCAGGGCAGTTCCTGTCTTGCCCCATCAGTAGTCCCACCCTCCCTCCCTATTGGATGATGTTACTAGATGGTTAATTTTGGGTCATGGCGGCTCAAGGGGGTGGGGAGAGAGTCCTTGAAGTTGGTGGAAATTGGTTTGTGGGGACTCTGTTTAGGGTCTCCACTGTTTGAAGTTATGTGGTGGTGATCTGGTGAATGGTGGAAGGGGAGTTCACACGGAGTGGGCGGATCCCCAGGTGGTTGGGTGAACAGCACACCTCAATGGTGGTGCTCCCGACCTGTGGGGTAACGGCTGGGAGTAAGAGGTGGGATGTTGTTCACAGGATATTGGTTTAATTCACCATGATCTTTGTAGCTTCAAGGACTCCTCCCTGATGTGTTATTGGTATATATATATATATTGTTATATATATATTGTTATATATTGTTATTTATTGTTATTGTTGTTTGTACTTAAATAAAGGCTGCTGTGGCCATACATATTCCAAAGAATTACTGTAACTCGTTATTGGGGTATGGATAACTGGGGTATATTGATAAGGGTAAAGGAGGGCTCAGTTCTAGAGTCCTGGGTTTCGTACGAGTAAACAACTCGACTATACCAACGTCATGGAAGACGCATAAATAAAAAGACGATGGGCCTAGTTCCTTATTGCATTTGTTTTTTTTATTTGTCTAGCTTTTAGTGTTTTTAGCATTTTTTTTATTGGCACCTATATTCTTCTTATTCACTTTTATTTATTGTTTGATGCTCCCCATTGTGGGAGGGTTTGATGTATCCAACCGCTCTCCTGTCTTACGGCTGCCTGCTTGTCAGCGGGTGGTGCACTCCTGCTTCATTGAATGTTCAGGCCAGTAACATAACTTCACTGCTGACCCAAATTGTGCATTCTCCGATAATGCTAGCAGTGACAGCTCTGCCTCAGAGTCGAAGGAGCACTAAAGCTTGTCCGATCAGGAGCTACCCGTGCACTCCAGTGATTCATCCAGCTTCAGAGCAGTGTTCACAAGTTTTCTTAGAAAGAGTTTGTAATCACTGCATTCCTTGCCTAGGAAACCGTACTTCTAACAGCCACAGGTGGAGTGGCGCTCCTGCCGTGGCTGTTAATTTGTTAAATTCCGCAGTCGGTCTCTGACAGCAGCATTTAACATGCGTCAACAGGGGTGTGTGTCATTCCTCGCACCCATTATATGATTGCGGGGTGCCGTTGGGTTGCCATGAATTAGCTGGGGGTCTGCTGGTAACCTCTGCACTTGTCATGACTGTTCTATAAAAGCCAGCCTGTAAATGGTGTTCATAGGAGATTGTGATTTTCGCTATACATAGCATTGATGATGCTCTGCTATGCATAGCATTAGTGATTGCATGATCGCAACTTCAAGTCCCCCAAGGGGACTACTAAATACAGTAAGAAGTTAAAATATTTTTTTAAATATGAAAAAAATAAAAAAACACAAAAGTTCAAATCTCCCCCTTTTTACCCGATTAAAAAAAAAACCAAAAACACATATTTGTTAGTGCATCATTCATAAAAGTCCGATCTGTAAAAATATAAAGTAAATTAATCCAATTGGTAAATGTTGTAGCAAGATAAAAAATTGAAACCCCAGAATTACATTTCTTTGTTCGCCACAACATTGTAATAAAAATAAGAATGCGTTAAATGTCTCGCAATATGGCAAGACAAGCAAGGTCGTTTTTTTTTTTTTTTTAGAAATGTCCACATTTTTTTCACCACTTATACGAGTATATAAAAAAGCGAACATGTTTGCTATCTGCGTAATTATACTGACCTGGAAAATCATATTGCCGGGTCCATTTTACTGTATGCTGAACATGGTAAATAAAAAATAATAACTAATTATAAATGCAATGCACTTAGCATTTTTTTCCTGCTTTGCAGACCATCACATGCTAAAGTGAATGATGTCATTAAAAAGCACAACTTGCCTCTCTAAAAATAAGCCCTCACACGGCTATGCGGATGGAAAAATAAAAATGTTATTTCTCTTGGAAAAAGGAGAGGAGAAACCGGAAAAGAAAAAAAAACCTGGAAAGTCGCCTGGGTCTGAAAGGGTTAATAGAAATCATGCTTGACAATTATACGATACACACATATATATATTATATATATATATATATATATTTTTTTTTTTTTTTCTTTACAAAAAACAAAGTGGCTACATGTATAATCTATTCTAGAAAATATTTCAGAAATGGGGTATATCTGATTCTTACCCTTCTAGACCACAAACACCACAATAGAGTGCGAGATATATAGGTTGAGTTGAAGCTATAGTGCCATCTGGTGGCCATGGCTTGCATAGCACCCCCGATTATTCTGGTCTCATCCTCTCCAACAGGCTATTGATTGCCTTTTTTTTGTAGAAGTCACAGTTGTACTTGGACAGATAACTCTATTATCCAGTAAATGTGATGGGGAAGTCCTGGTGTCGGGATTTCCAAGCAGCACCTCTGCTTCCTCCATCCTATTTTACATGTAGAAGCCACAATTTCCTTTGTTTTTGCGTCTGTGTTTGGGATGTTGCATCTTAAGTGTTTTTTTTGAGAATGTGCATGTGTTATCCAGCAGATAGCACAGTGCGGGGAGCTGTAGATTTCACGTGTCAGATATTATGGCTGGAGGACACACAGGATAATGGGTAAAACACACGTCTGAGTAAATTGGCTGAGACTCCGCTCCGAGCGGCTGTCACGTGTGACTGTGCATGTTCTAACAGAGCGCCGTCGTGCCTGTGAGTGACGAGCGCCTCGTGTATACACAGCGTATGACAGGAGGCTTTCCAGCGTTGCGATGGATTCTCGCCTCGTCTGTCTGCTCCCCTTACATCTATCACTCACCGGAGGGCTTCCAATCTCATTACACCGCACGAGTTGCTTTAGGCCACGCTCAGAATCAACTCGAAATGGTTATTACATTCCCAGTGGCGCTTTAGATTTATGAAGACTTTTCACCTTTATCTGTCTGAGCCTCCGTCCATTTAGGGAAGAATTGTCTAATAAATCTCTAAGGTTTCGCTGCTGAAACAGATAAAACTCTTCCGTTTCTTTCCTTGAGTTTTCGGAGTTGCCAAGTTTTGAGATGGGTCCAATGACCTGGCATAACTTTTGAAACGCCAAGCGCTCTGACATGGAAGCGCTCATTTATTACGCCGCTGGACACAGTTTTGCAGGGGTTTACGTATTCTGCTCCTGGACCGGCGGGTCTGTCTTTGGCTTGTTATGGCTTATTTTCCAAGCGTGGAATGATCTAGACGAGATTATTAGCCCTTGTCTAAATCATTCTACTATTGAAAAATAAAGCAACTGATACAAACGGAAGCAGAGGGGCTTCACTGATTATTATGGGGTCCGTCTGATTCCTGTTATTAGAATGGAAGAAAAAGCAAATCGTGCAGAACTTTTGTTTCCAATCTAAAATGCGGACACCAAGCGGAAACCAGATCGACCCCATAACACACAATTGCTCTCCTCCACGTCTGTTCACATCAGTTAGCAAATGGGTGTGTTTTGGGTTATAATTGTGTTTCTGTTATAAAGTGGAACAGAGAAAAGGAGCTCCCAATTGGGCATATGAATAGAGCCTAGGTAGCTTTTAGCTCCTGCCTATAGAGTACATACAGTGGCATGTAAAAGTTTGGGCACCCCTGATCAAAATTACTGTTATTGTGAACAATAAAAGATGAAATGATCTCTAAAAGGCCTAAAGGTGGAGATGAAAAATTTCTTTTCTATTTTAGGCAAAAATCTATATGTATTTTCACCTTTTACAGTTTACAAATTACAAAAAAGAAAATTGGCCGATAAAAAGTTTAGGCACCCTGCATGGTTAGTACCCAGTAGCACCCCCTTTTGCAAGTATCACAGCTTGTAAACGCTTTTTGTAGCCAGAGTCTTTCAATTCTTTTTTGAGGAATTTTCATCCATTCTTCCTTGGAAAATTCTTCCAGTTCTGTGAGATTCCTGGGTCGTCTTGCATGCACTGCTTTTGAGAGCTAACCACAGATTTTCAATGATGAACAGATCAAGGGACTGTGAGGGCCGTCAACTTGCGCCTTTTGAAGTCGTCTATTGTGGATTTTGATGTGTGTTTAGGATCATTATCCATTTGTAGAAGTCATCCTCTTTTCAACTTCATTCTTCCCTCTATCTGTGAAATATTCCCTGTGCCATTGGCTGCAACACAACCCCAAAGCATGATTGATCCACCCCCATGCTTAATCGTTGGTGAGATGTTCTTTCCCTGAGATTCTGTGCCATTTTTTCTCCACACATACCTTTGATCATTGTGACCAGCGAGTTCTACTGTATTTTAACCTCATCGGTCCTCATGACTTGATTCCAAAATGCATCAGGCTTGTTCAGATGTTCTTTTGCATACTTCTGACGCTGAATATTATGGTGAGGACACAGGAGAGGTTTTCTTCTGATTGATCCATATTTTTGAATATCAGCCCTAATTGCCTGCAGGCCATCCAAACGTCATCCTATATAGGAACTTTTACTGCATGGGAGCGTTTGGTGTTTTCTAAGAGAATACAATAAATAATTATTTTAAGCTTATATATATATATATATATATATATATATATATATTCACCTTGTCTAAATGCTCTCTTACTCATATAAATAATGATTTATAAACAGATCACCATATAGTAAATGGACAGTGTCATGGGCGTACCCAGGATCAAAACTAGGGGGGGGCAAGCCAATGTCGCATCTTGTACAGGTTACATCATATACACTGTACATTATCCTGCATATTAGGTATGGAGCGTTAGAACTGTTGTATATTTTATAATACAGCAGTGTATGCGACACTACGCTGTATATACCATATATTATACATGGCAGTCGCGCTCATGTCAGGAGCGGTACCAGCAAGTCCGAGGATTGCAGTGCGATCCTCGCATGAGTTATACGGCCGTCTGTCTATGCTCTTGTTATAATAATACTGAAATATTAATCTATTATTAAAGTATTAAGGAGCTCACAAGTAAATAAAAGCCCCCTACCTCCCCTGTCCCCCACCCACACTCCAACAGCCCATCGTCTCACATGCACCCCTTAGTGTTCTGTCCCACTGACCCCACAATACCCCCATCCTCTCACATGCACCCCTCAGTGCTCTGTTGCCCCTCCCCACTTCAGTCCCCACAATACCCCCATCCTCTCACAGTAAACCCCAATGCCCTTGCACCACAATACCCCCATCCTCTTACATTCAACCCCAGTGCCCAGTCCACCCTCCCTCACAATACCCCATCCTCTCACATTAACCCCGTGCGCCAGCCCCCACAATACCCCCATCCTCTTATATTCACCCCGGTGCCCTGTACCCCTCCCCCACAGTACCCCATCCTCTCACAGTAAACCCCCAGTGCCCTAGCCCCACAATACCCCCATCCTCTTACATTCAACCCCAGTGACCTGTCCACCCTCCCTCACAATACCCCATCCTCTCACATCAACCCCTGTGCGCCAGCCCCCACAATACCCCCATCCTCTCACATTAACCCCCCAGTGCCCTAGCCCCCACAATACCCCCATCCTCTTACATTCACCCCAGTGCCTGTACCCCTCCCCCACTGTACCCCCATTCTCTCACATTCCCCCACAGTGACCATGACATGCCTGAGCAGAATGAATTTAATAAATTCCATCCCCTCTTACCATGAAGCTTGCAGGCAGTGACTGAGGCAGGAGCAGGAAGTGTCCAGTGTCTGCACACAGAGGGCACTAGGACCCAGTGTGGCTGAGACAACCAGAGCCTGCAGGGCAGAAAGTGAAACTACAGCTGCTGCCGGCCAGGAAGGAAGGAGGGAGCTCCTCTGTTGAGACAGCAGCTCCGTGCATTGCACACACAGACAGGCAGAGGGAGCCGGCATTGTGCTGCTCTCTCCGCTCTCTTTCATTGTGTGCCCCTGCTTCTAGGGGGGGGCAGTTGCCCCCCCCTGCCCCACGGTGGGTACGCCCATGGACAGTGTAAAGGAGCAGGAGGTATGTATCACTGAAGTTGCTGGCCTTGGTGATGTATGTCGAGGAATTGAAGATTCCAGCAACAGTAGGTTACTGAGAAGGTTTTTACTGGAATCAGATTTTAGGTCCGGAACATGGGAGGGAACAAAAGAGTATGAGTGGGAAAGGTCGCTCTCATACCTCCAGTCTGGGCTTTGCAGGTCCTACAATAGGCAGAAGTGACACAGCTGTGTCTAACATGTGAGAGCTGTGTAAGGGGATGAAGTATAATGTTCCCTTTGCTTGTCCTCCTTAATAGGTTCTGATATTGCTTGTTCCATTTCGATGTGTATATGTTATAATAGAGTGGTACTGCTACGTGAATACATGTATTACTGCCTACTGATAGTGGTACTGCTACACTTTTAGTGTATTATTGTTTCTTGTAAATATGTATTCTGTGTGTTATAGTAAAGTATGTTTTATTTGCACTTGTATTAGGAAAAGTGCAGTTTTTAGGATTGGCCACTAGATGGGGAGTTTTCTTAGTGACCATAGTTATTAGATAGTGAATAGTGTTAGTGCATGGTTAATAGTAGGAGGGGCTGCTGAGTGGTAAGCAAGTGTAAGGAACAAATTCTGGTCAGAAGGCGAGGGATGCCCGAACCGTCCTCAAGGGCTATAAGCCCAGGACGGCTCTGCAGTCACGCAACTTGAAGTGAAGTGAACCTCAGTCATCCACAGCATTAGAAGAGTTCAGCAACGGGCCATTACAGTAGAGAAGACAAGAATGTGGCAACTCATTGTTTGTGCAGAAACCCTTAGAACCGGGGCGAAACAGCCAAATGACCCCACAGATATAGTGAGTACAGACAGAAAAGATGTGGTGCAAACGTAGAAGACAGAGCAGAAGGGCAGTACTCTCTTTCAGTGGTTTCTCACTCTGGGAGTTAATGATCTTGCGTCTGGGGCAAAACAGAGCGAGGGATGTATTTCCGTAGCAGAGCCGAGCAGAGAGAATGCAGAGGAACCGTTAGGGACAGTCAGACCCGGGCCCGCGCTTTGTGAACATGAGAATAACACAGGGAAAGAAAGGGAACAATGGTTTGTGAAGCCCGTTGTAAAAGATTTGAAGCTTATGGATGTGCTGTGCAATGAAACTAGTAAAAATGTTCTTGTTGAAGTTGAAATGGACTGTGTCTCAGTTTGTGCTAGTTTACCTGAAGAGAGTCTCCCACAGCATAAAGAGGAACCAGAAGGAGCTGGACCTGAAGACCCAGTGATGCTGACTAATGGTGAATATGTTTCTGTAAGGGAAGGCCAGGACACAGAAGCCCAGGAGTCCACGTCCACGACTACTGCCCTGGCCGACTCTTACAGCTACAGTGTGTTCATTATTGCTGACCAAAACTGAGGGAGAAGCATTGCCTGAATTATTGCACGGGTGAGACTGTTCTGTATCTTACCCCACAATAAACACAACCCACATATCATCTCTAGGTGCTACATACTCCCATAGCAAAACACATGTAGCAAAAGAAAAGGCCAAGCTGGACGAATAGTTGTCAAAATACAATTAGATTAAAACTTCAATGTGAAATACAAGGATACAACACAAATGGTTGAAAACATAAAAAAACAATATTATGCTACATGCAAAAATCAAACTGGCTCGCAATAAGTGTCCAGAATGACCCCCTACACAAAAGTCCCTGACCATAGCATTAAAATATATAGGTGCTACCTAGTGCACGTGCGTAAAGTATATGAGCAGCATGTTGGCTCAGTGGTTAGCACTGTTGCTTTGCAGCACTGAGGTACGGGGTCCACATCCCAACCAAGACAAGATCTGCATGGAGTTTGTATGTTCTCCCCAAGTGAGTTTCCTCCGGGTTCTCCAGTTTCCTCCAACACTCCAAAGATATACTGACAGGGAATGGGGACAGTGATGATAGTGTTTCTAAGGCGCCGTGGAATATTTTGCCGCTGTATAAGAAATTGAACTAAATAAAAATGCATACAGTATGTTCAAGCTGATATATCAAAACCAGAATACAAATTAATCAATTTATTGCAATAAAGTGTATTTGTGCAAAAAAAATAAATACCAAATAAGATCAGAGACCCTAAGGGAAGCAGGGGGTCTCTGTATCCCCACTGGTATTTCCAGGTCACATGTGGTTTCCTCAGGGGTTGCCACATCTAGGATGCACTGAAATGTGTAGCAGGTTGGCAGAAATTGATTTCTTTATGGAAAGAATTTCACTTGTTTATTGTTCGTCAGACAGAATAAGTGAATCTGGCAGCGGCGCTTAATATTTCCTGAAGTTCCTGAAATTATAGACATATGTAGCAAGCATAAGGGTTTCATATTATTTCACTGGCATCGCAGCAGAAGAAGAATCTGGAACTTATAAGATGTGAGACTTCAACATTGCAGTTCTTTCTTCTACCGATTAGAAATTGCACCAAGCGTGGTGTTCTGTAAACCAGGCTGACAAATGCCAGGTGCGGACGCTTCAGAAAAGATGTACCGTAATTTGGTCTAATTGCCTTTTATTTGCCGTTTTCTTTTTTGTTTCTTCATGTCGTCAGTACATTTAATTGTATTGTATTTAAAAACATTCCTTTCACATTGTGGAATATGCTGATACAATGTACAGGGTGGGATCATTTACCAAACATAGAATGTCATCGATCTATTGGTTCTCCAAACTTCTCGGGCCTCCAGTGTCTGAGCCTCGGACTAGTTGGCTTACGGTTTGTTATGGTCTGCCTTATTGGCTCTTATGTGGTCACTTCCTCTGTCAGTTGGTCATGAAAGTGTACTCTTATTTTCCTCCTTCACCTCTTCCCGGCAGTCTGTCATCACAAAACACACTTCCTCCCATTCATCTCCGTGAGGAGAGATAAGCGAATCAAATTTGTTAAATTTCACAAAAATTTAAGATCTGGTGAATCTGAAATTTTGGGTATTTGAATTTCACATATCCAAAATGACGGTCGCCATATTGTCGTCTTCCTTTAAGGACCAGGATGAGGTTAAAATGCAATATACTTGTGAGAGTGAGCCAGGGCGGTAGTCATAGCCGATAGCAGCCCCTGTAGCACACCATGGCCCCCCTTCACATGCATACAATGTCCACTCTTCTGCGTATCTGCATCTTGGGTCTCTGCGCCATCTGGGTCCACTTGGTATATCTCTAGGCCTCTTTTTGATTGTACCGCACACAGTGAGACACAGTCCAATTCAACTAAAACAGCTTTACTGGTTCCTGTACGCAGCACATCCATTTTCTTTCCAGTGTAAACATCAGATTTTGCAGCACACACGTCTATCTCTTTCCCTGCATCTCTGTTTCTTGCACTAAGCCCGCTTCCAAGATGAACCGTCCCGTTCTGTTCCTTAGCGTCCTCCCTGGCCAAGCTCACGTTGTTCTGGAGTTCTCCCAGCCGTTTTGCCACAGTTCTTAGGGCATCAGCCCACGCCATAAGTCGCGACATTTTGGAGTGACCTGCCCATACTGCTTAGCCTTCCTTGTAGCAAGTGCAGTCCCACTTATACTGCACCGCTAACACTGCTGCACTGCCTCACTACTGATGTTTCACCCAGTTCACAGATGGCCAGGTCTTTCCGCTTAGTAAACTTTGTTCAGGGGGCTATAGAGCCCTTCTGTGCTGCACGAGTGCCCTGGCCCAAACTACTTCTATCAGGAAGTCTATCCTATGTTGTCCAACATGCCCCTCCTATATTTAACTATTTACAGCTCAAAATTCCTATTCAAAGCTAAGTCACTATAATACCCTAACTAGTGGCCAATTGCAAACACTACACTTTCTCTATCTATTGACATGTAAATATAGTGCAATAACAGCAATAAATACTTTTATATATCTACATATATACAGTACAGACCAAAAGTTTGGACACACCTTCTCATTCAAAGATTCTTCTCTATTTTCATGACTATGAAAATTGTAGAATCACAATGAAGGCATCAAAACTATGAATTAACACATGTGGAATTATACATTACACTTTACAAAAAAGTGTGAAACAACTGAAAATATGTCTTAAATTCTAGGTTCTTCAAAGTAGCCACCTTTTACTTTGATTACTGCTTTGCATGCAGAACAGGTGAAAGGATGGACTCTACATGCCTGGTTCCCACCGTGAAGCATGGAGAAGGTGGTGTGATGGTGTGGGGGTGCTTTGCTGGTGACACCGTTGGTGATTTATTCAAAATTGAAGCGGTGAGCGGTCCAGCTCACCCCAAACCATCTCGATTGGGTTCAGGTCTGGTGACTGTGGAGGCCAGGTCATCTGGCGTAGCACCCCAACACTCTCCTTCTTGGTCAAAAAGCCCTTACACAGCCTGGAGGTGTGTTTGGGGTCATTGTCCTGTTGAAAAATAAATGATGGTCCAACTAAACGCAAACCTGATGGAATAGCATGCTGTTGCAAGATGCTGTGGTAGCCATGCTGCTTCAGTATGCCTTCAATTTTTAATAAATCCCCAACAGTGTCACCAGCAAAGCGCCCCCACACCAACACACCTCCTCCTCCATGCTTCAGGTTGGGAACCAAGCATGTAGAGTCCATCCGTTCACATTTTCTGCGTGCAAAGCAGTAATCAAAGCAAAAGGTGGCTACTTTGAAGAACCTAGAATATAAGACATATTTTCAGTTGTTTCACACTTTTTTGTAAAGTGTAATGTATAATTCCACATGTGTTAATTCATAGTTTTGATGCCTTCAGTGTGATTCTACAATTTTCATAGTCATGAAAATACAGAAGAATCTTTGAATGAGAAGGCGTGTCCAAACTTTTGGTCTGTACTGTATATATACAATAATATACACACTTAAAGGGGTTGGCACCTGAGAGGCTAAACTTCTACAACCTCTTACATACTCACCTAGGTCCTCAACTGTTTCTGCTGTCCCCTGGTCCTCTGCTGGCTGAATCGAGCGACTTTTACCCAAATGAATTTTAGGAGATTTGCTCATGTTTATCAGATATTAGTTGAGTGAGAGATGAGGATAACATGGCGTTATCCCATCACACAACGTATGCCATAATTTTTTATTCTTTGGGGTTGCAATTGCTGGGATCCCCAGCAATGCTAAGAATAAAGAGTCAGCACAATTGCAAAGCCAGTGGTTGGAAATGGAGGAGAAAATGGGGACAGGGTTGTAATGCTAAGTCAGCAGTACGGTCTTCTCATTCTCAACTTTGGTGCAGTTTCTGGTAGTTATTGGTTAGACAAAGTGATGATTGGTAGCTCCATATACACAGTGGGAATCATTTCAGTGGTAACAGCAAGCAGGTGGGCGCCATCCTCTGCATGCGGTATGGTCTAAATAGTTACTGGGAGGTTGAAGCTACAGTAAATTATAGGCCAGAGCTATAGCTAGATGCTTTCATTCAGCAAAAGGTTCAATAGAACACCCACACCATGTATCTAAAAACTTTGGCCTAGGCAAAGTGGATGGTTGGCACCCATCACCAACACCCAACACTAGGGGAAATGCCCTGATTGTTCTCGTCCTATCTAAACTCTGGGATGGACAACATTGGCGTAACTTGAAGTTTGTGATCAGTAAGGCAAACTCTCCAACAAGACCCTAACTAGCTGTGGTTCTAAATAAAATTGGTCTTCTTGTTTGGGACAAAGTGAACTTTTGTGTTCCCCTAGGGGCTGCATCCCTGTACCTCTTAGTGGACAGACTGAAATATCAAGGAGGTCAATCCTGGGCTGTTATGTAGACCACTATACTTTCGGTTGAAGGCCTATCCAAGTCTTTATATATTTGTCTTTAAAAAATACATACGTCCCCAAAATGTATCCACTTCTGTACACAAGAACTTGTGGTGTGTGTGTGACGCTGGATAAACGGTGGAGCACCAAATGCTTCATCATTGGACTTTCATAAACGCGGCGGTGTCTTAGGATAGTTGTCCTCATTCGTATTGTCAGTCATTTCTCTGTTTTGTACATTACCAATTGAAAATATAATAAAAAGCCAAATACTGTTTTCTATGTTACTAATTGGATCTGTGAAAACTCATGACATACAGATAGTAACCTTTATAGGATCTGTTTTTTTGCACACCCATTAACTTATAATAGGTAACGCTGATTCTCAGAACTAGTAACAGTAGTGGACTCGGTGATTTTTTTGAATGTCGGCCATCGATTTGGGTGTAAAAAAAAGTTAATGTGAACTAACATATTATGTTGCATTGGTAAATGTGCTGTCTGCATACGAACAGCACACGGACATTTAATACAGTACACTTGCCTGAACGAGCCCTTAGAGAGGTTGAATGGAATTGGTAAAAATGACTGCTTTCTTTTAGCAACAGTGCCACACCCGTCCACAGGTTATGCTTGGTATTGCACCTCGGCGCCCATTGACTTCAATGTTTAACTCATTAACATCCCCATGTGTCCTCCATCCAATAAGTATCTTCCTATTACCTATTTTTGGTATGGTAAAAATGACCTGCAAACAAAACACTCCACATCGGGTTACACCCACTTTAACCTTGCTGTTGTTTTATTTTGTTTAACCCCTTAGTGACAGCCATTTTGCAGCTTAATGACCGGGCCAATTTTTACAATTCTGACCACGGTCACTTTATGAGGTTATAACTCTGGAACGCTTTAACGAATCTAGCTGATTCTGAGATTGTTTTTTCCTGACATATTGTACTTCACGTTAGTGGTAAAAAATGTTTTATATGACTTGCCTTTATTTATGAAAAAAATGGAAATATGGCCCTCAGTCTCTGATGCAGTGCTATAGTGTAATATCCCTCACAATACTCCACGCAGTATATCCACCACAGCCCCCCAATATATATACGATATAAGGGAAAAAATAAAAAAAATCTTATATTCATCTAATCCAGGCTCCCGGTCCAGCACAGCCTCCATTCTTTTCTCCTGTCCTGTACAGCAGTGGGCGATGGATGGTGCAATGCAGTGACATCATCACGCCATCCAGTGCACACTGCTATATGGCATCCCCTTCGTGCACTTTCCTCAACAGGGCACAGGCCACAAGTAGCATGCATTCTGATGGAAATACTGGCGGAGCAGGGGTTGATTACAGCTTCTCTGCTCAACATGCATCACTTCAATAGTGTTCACTTCTTACACATGCAAATACAATTGAGTGCGAGGAGGTAAAACTGGTCGGGGCACAGGCAGCGAGACGGGTGAGCTGTGTCAGTGAATGACACTGCTACGCTGTGGGCCTGCGCCCTGGCTGTCACTGTGCTGAATGCCTGCAACCGGAGGACGATACCAGACGACCGCAGGAATTCAGCATTGTCAGGTTTTTTTTTTAAAGTGTGCCCGCCTTGGTAGGCAGCAGGTTGTGCCCTACGTGGGTGCCTTCACTGCTTACCCCTTGTACCAATATGTTATATGCTGAGCCGCCTCTAGGGGTCTCACTACCTGGATGTATTCAGAGGATAGAAAGGAGGGACTCGTTGGTAAGGGCAGAGACAGGAAGCATTCATGTAATGGTGGCTGAGAGAACGTGCACACAATAAAAGTAACCCGTTACCACAATCGTGTCAGAGGCATAAACGAGAAACAGAACACCCCTCGTCATGTCCCCAATTAACAGCAGCGATCGGTGCTCAGCTCTGGCCGCTCCTGTTAGAGACATGAGGCTACATAACACAGCTGGAATCTGCCACATGTTGAAGGGGCTCAGATCCCGGATAAGATAAATATTTGTGTCCTAAGCGGTGAATCAACGGAACAGATAAGTTGGAGCTTGCATCAGAGAATGCTTTGCTCAGCAAACTCATTGACAACATATTATAATCTTTTTATGATGGGAAAGAGAGACCTGCTATTCATCTAGTATATCGCCCGCAAATCTCCAGTTATCTTTTTATCTCTAATTTTTTCCACATCGATGGTCTACTGAAACATATGCCTACAAATATCTTGTGCTCATTATGTGGAAAATAGTGAAAAAAATGTTTACAACTAGTCAAAACAGATTTGAGAAATATAAATTAAAATAGAAATAGTTTCTTAAATAGTAATTTTTAATGTGTTTTTTTTTTCATAAATCAATAGTGCAAGCAAAGATAAGGAACTTTGTAATATTTCCTTTTAGAGAAATGTGCTTCTTTCGTAACTTATCCAGTTTTCTTCCGCACTGATCATTCACTCACTGTCTTCAGTGAGTGATCGAATTAGACCCGCTGCCTATAAAAGTCTATGGAGAAGGGGAGGAGCTGGAGGGAGAGACAAGCAGAGAGAAATGGATTTCAATTCAAATAATGGTAAATGAAAAAGAATTTGTATAAAAGTTCCTCAGCCAAAGTTTTTTAGTTTACCAGGGCCTTGCTTACAGTTCGTTTACCAGTCATGATCAATCAGATCTTTTCTTCAGTCTTTTTGGGAACAAAGGCTTAGTCATGTTAATTTGCATTTCTTGTATATAATTTTTTTCTCCTATCAGCTGCTTCAACTGGGTGCAGATTTCCTAAAGTCTTCTGTGTCTTTATGTGTTTTTGTGGCACCCTGGAGTTCGGTTGCCACAGTGACCTTGCCTCCCTCCAGGGGGCAGTGATGTCATGCCTGAAAGCAAGGAAGGATCCCTTTAACAGGTACAAAGCATACAACACTTTTCTTACTCCAGACCAGAAGGGGGAGCTCTAACACCTGATTTCAGGAGAGCTCCTCTAGAACATTCTGGCTGGGGGAGGAGTTAGTCTGGCTGCAGGGTTGAGAGAGGAAAGACGTGTGGTGTCAAGCTGGGGAAGACAGGAGCTGTAGCAGAGCTCACTCCCAGGTCTGAGCACCAGAAACCGGACCCCGGAGTCCGAGGCTGAGTGGGTAACTAAACTCCCAGCAGCAGAATATGGAGGGCAGAAGACAGCAGGTTCTCTGCCCAACTAAGACTCTACTACACAGCAGCAGCACATGTGAGCCGGAGACTCCATAGATGAGTGATTCCTGAAGCAGGCTACAGTTGCCTGTTATGAGAGTGAAGTTCTACTTAAATAAGAGACAGGGAGAGGAACTTGAACAGAGCTTACAGCAGCAAATGCCTCAGAGAATAGCGCTAGAAAAGAGACCTCACAGCCCACCTGAAATAAGGAGATTCCAAATTGCTTTCAGGCCGACCGACTCCAGCACCATCTGTACTCAGTGCCCTGGATACTTTGCCTGCAAAACTGTGAGTAAAGCTTTGGAAACTGCATCTGACTGTGTCCTCTCAAGTTATTCCTGCAACACTCACTTAGCACTGCTACATCTCCCAGCACTATTACTTTCTAAAACACCTCTCTGCCCTGGGACAAGCTTTACCTGTGGGAAGCTATTCCAGCTCTGCTGCATCTCACCATCTGTCCCAGAGGATCTGCACCGCAGCGCTGGTCACCTCTGACCAGAAACCACAGGTGGCGTCACGAACACAATTACAAACTCTATCATCCCCTGTAAATATTCCCCTTTTATTGGAAGCCCAGGGCCACGGACTGGGTCACTGCTGTGATACATCCCTTTAAGACACCGGCCCGGTACCGAGTATCCCACTGCCCTGGCGGGCGATCCATTTTCTCACTGTACTTGCTATTTTTCTAGACAGTATTATGGTTGCAAAATTTGGCCATATCGTGTGTGTCGTATCCCGAACTGCTAGCATCTACAACATTTATTATTCTTCATACTTGGCAGAAGATATGCGGTCAGGCTGGGACGGAACGAGCACCTGCTATTTACTGAAAAAAATAGTTAAATACCTTTTAAAAATCCCTGAGCTCCACTGATGCCGTTGCTCTTTTCCAATTTGCTCTGCATTTCTCCATTGCAGGGATATACACATTTGCTGCTTTTGTGGCACAGTGTGTGAAATCTCTAATGGCAGACTAACTGGGTGTTTTTTTTAAAGTTTTCTTTGGGGGCGTGCACTTTCTTCCCATCTTCCTATAATCACACCTCAGCATCATCAGTGCACTCCCCCAGAGAAGACTCTGAAGAAACACCCAGTTGATCTTCAACACGAGATTTCACATACTGCACTCCATAAGCAACATTTGTAAATATCTCTGAAATGGAGTGACCCAGTGTAAGGTGGTGGGAGCTCATGGAATGCTCCCTGACACCCAAGGGTTAAATGTATTTTTATGTACTTGTATCCAGTACAGGTATAATACCCCCTGGGGGTGCAGTTAGCTGGGACAAGTTTAACTGAAGTGGTCAGCTCAGTTGAGGAGGGGGAACTGAGTGCTAGTGATAGAAACAGGAAATGACAGTCAGTCAATGAGAAGGCAGCAGTGAGAAAGCAGCAATACTCGGCTGCTAGGGACATGAGGCTAATATTCAGGGCAGTGGACTGCCATAAATACCCTTCCTTGTGATTCCATCTAAATGGCCAGGGACAATCTTGTGATGAATGTTAGGGGCCAAGGGCACACTGAGCTTGTGAAGCTACAGGAAAAGATGGACTCAGACTAGATGCGGCGTAAGATATTGCAATCCAGATATACGGCTAGCAGTGAGGAAGATCCCCAAGTCCTAGGTAAGCCAGAGAGTGCGATATGCCACCTATCCCGAGAACCATGGCTGAAGTTGTGTCTGGTACCTGTGGGAAAGATGACAACCCATTGGGCCTTATCCTTTGTATCTGCTTGTAAATACTGTACATACTGCCATTCACACAGTAAAAGTTTGGGTTTTGTGAACCTCGTGTCTTCTGGATATTTTGCTGCCCTGGTACCAGAAGAAGGATTCCTGGAGTCAGAAGACACCTGTAGACCAGAAGTAAGTGGGAAGCACCACATACACAGCAGCACACCAGGACTGAGACATACCTTGTCTGTAGGATGCCAGAGAGAGTGGGGACCAAAGTCCACCCACGACTACCTCGCTTGGGCATCTTAACCCAGCACAAAAAGGAAAACGGCAGTGAAAGAGACTGGAAGAACAGTAAGAGCACAATAGGGTCTTATCCGGTGGTGGAGCATAACAGTGTGATGAGGTGCTCTGGAGGTTGTGTGATGCACAACAACTGCAGTAGCTCAAATGTCAGCTGCTGCAAGCCCACAAGTGGAATCTGTTGAAAATCAATATTGTAAGAAGTGGCTTAACTGCACTGCTGATGATAACCAATTGAAGATTCCAGGAAACCAAAGATGTTTTCTGTGCCAATGCCTTTTGAAGTCTTTTGACTTCTTCACCAGGACAAACCACAAATACCAATTTGAGGTTTGTCCTGATGAATTGGCATTTGTGGTTTGTCCTGATGAAGAAGTCTGATTACTTCAAAAAGAGCTGATAAACCTCTTCGGTCTCCTGGAATCTTCTTCAATTGGTTATCATCAGTGCAGTTAACCTATTTCTTTCAATATTGAGTTTCAAAAGCAAAAGAAAGCCTGAATCAGGGGTGCTTAGGAATGTATTTTTTTATTATGTATTTAACTCCATTTTTTGAGCAATTGACAAGTCCTTTTTAAGCTATACACCCATGTTAACCTTCTCTAAGAGCAGCTATAAGCTGCCTCAATATTACAGATAGTGTACTGAGCCGCAGTACCAGCCCACAGAGCTGATTTTAGAAAAAAATAGTTGACCTCTTTTTTCTAATTTCCTATATAGAAAGTTGAGCTTTGTTTTGGAATACAAGAAATGAGGGCAGGTAGCATTTTTACTTTATCTTTTTTTGCCCTTCCTTTTCTCTGTGATTTATTTTAAAGCTATGTAAGTGGGATGTTTGTTCTTTTCCCTACAAGAATGAATACTATTCAGTAACACAGCCAAAAATGCTGAATCAAAAATATTTGCTTCACGTGCAGGAAGTCATCTGGTCCTGCTGACAGAAATATGTCTAGTATAATATGGACATACTGGTGATAGAAATGTTACATGGTCTTGTTGTTGAGAAATCGTCTTTTATTTCTTTATGCAAATGATTTCTTCCAGGCACCGCACGTCCCGACTGTCTGCCTCCTGTCTTCATTGTCCACTCCCTCCCATCAGTTTCACAGTGCCGTGTGACGTGTATTGTGGCCCCAGAATCCCGCATCTGTGCCCTGCAATAACGCGATTCTACAGTACCTATTCCACCTGTTATGTTTCGGTAGCTGAGGAGTGCAGGTAAAAAAGGCAATACACCAGAGCAGTTGGAATCTATGAGATTGCAGTACCCTGACTAACCACCACAACTAGAGGCAGCCGTGGAGCGTTCCTACGTTGGTCCTAGACGCCTCGTCACAGCCTGAGAAACTAACTACACCTAAAGATAGAAATAGGAAAGCTATCTGCCCCGGAGCAGAACCCCAAAGATAACAGAAAGCCCCCAAACATGTAATGGCGGTTAGACAAGAGGAAATACTGACACAGAAAGAAAATAGTATGAGCAAACGCTGGGGCCCAAACTATCTAAATAGAAAAGGATAGGAAGAGTACTTACTGCAATCCCAGAAAACCCTGAAAAGCACCAACTCTACTAATTTCAAAATTACCTGAGATCACACGACCTCTACCACCTAAATTAGTTCTCTGGTGTAACAAAATCAAAACAGCAGCCACTGAAAAAACTGGAAAAAGCAAAAGAACAAAACTCAGTGGCTGAACCAAACTGAGAGGGCAGAAGCCCCCAGAGGGGACCCTGAAGGCCCCCAAAGAAGTGCAGGACAAAATGCAAAAACACAGCAAAAACACAAAAGAAGCAAAAGTCTTATCTGTAAGCAGGAGATGCAGACACGACACAGCAGGCTACAAGGGAAACTGGAATGAAGGATTCAGACCAGAACAATTGATCACCGGCAACCCTGATGGGAAAAATGACTCCCTTATATAAGACCAGTCAGTAACACCTGATTCCCAGTCCTCACAATCCTCACTAGCACCGCTTGTAACCACCAGAGGGAGCCTCTGCTCAGAACTCATCTCAAACCCATTCACAACAGTACCCCCCCCTTGAGGAGGGGTCACCGAACCCTCATTTGAGCAACCAGGTCGGTCAGGATGAGTTCTATGATACGCACGGATAAGTCTCCTAGCATGGATGTCCGAAGCAAACACCCAAGAATTGTCTTCCTGACCATAACCTCTCCATTTAACCAAATACTGGAGTTTCCGTCTAGAAAAACGAGAATCCAATATTTTCTCAACCACATACTCCAGATTGCCCTCAACCAAAACAGGGTCAGGAGGCACAGCAGCAGGAACCACTGGCTCAACAAACCTCTTCAACAAGGACTTGTGGAACACGTATGGATCTTAAATGTCCCTGGAAGAAGCAAACGAAAAGAAACAGGTGTAACATTTCCAGGGGTATTTAGCTCTAGGATCGCTGTCTGGGTAGACAGAATGGCACGGAAACAGTTCATTCAGACAGCAGCTTGGTGAAAACTGGCCGCAACCAGCTTTATTAAAGTCCACAGCAAACAGATTAAAACAAAGCATAAACAGAAAACCTGGGCTTGTCTAGCCTCTAATTACACTTAGATAGATGGCCCTCTCTATCCGGGACCCAGACTCTACCAGTCTGTGCCCAAAACAACACATATGATCTCTGTTACCAGTATGGAGTTTCACAGACACTCCTCTTATGTCTGAAGGCAACTCCAACATCCAGACTTGAGAGAGGTCACCTCCTATTCAGTAGTCACCAGCATGGAGTGTCGCAGAGTCTCCTCTTTGTGTCCGGGGTACCTCGAGCACCCAGACAGAGAGAGCCCACCTCCCGGAGTCTCCTTCCGTGCCTGGACTCCTGTCCAGACTGAATGAGCTCCCTGACTGTGTTCCCAAGCACCTACTTCTGGCTTCCTAATCAACACCTGAGTGGATTCAGGTCTGAGCTGCAAGCGTGTACTGAATGGCAGGTGTAGTGACCTTTCTTTACCACCAGGTTTACAAAGCCACACATTTCGCTCATACCAGTCAGCAAGGTACTTAGGTGAAATATACACCTCATTCACCACATATTCCTTCACTGTCTCACATATCCCCTCCCTCTTCTCCAGACCGGAGGGCTGGTCATCCAGACCGGAGGGCTGGTCAACAATCCTAAAGAGACAGTGAACTCCGGACCAGTCATAGTCATCATTAGCTTCATCTTCAGTCTTGTCATCTATATCTTCACCTGAGCCATCCGCACTACCCTGTTACCCTCCCGGGCCTATGCTCTCTGCGGACCTCAGGTGACCTGCAACGGTTTCAGCTTGACCTTAGTGCCAGCCTCAGTCTCGTTATAGTGCCTCACCCGAGAAGTACGACCAGGCACGTCAGAACACCTCTGCTGATTCTTCCTCAGAACCTCTCGTACCTCCTGTCCTTGGTGCACTGACCCTGTGTCCCCAGCTGTCCCAGAAGGTATAGGGGGTTTTTTCACTTTTCTCTAATTCCCCCTGAACCTTTTTTAGCACATCTACTTTTTTAAATATCAGTTGGTTCGTAAATTCTATTTCACAGAATTTAAGCTCCTCTTCTTGTACAGGCTCACTTTGCATAAGACGCAGAGCTCTTACTTCTTTCTCCAGGAGATCCACATCTTCTAACAAGTCAAGGCTCATCATCTTTTCTGCTTTCACCTCCTCGTATAATTGCGGCCTTTGCTCTCGCAATGAAGAGACTCCCTGTATCCTTCCTTTTACTTCATTGTCCTTTTCAAGAAGGTACTCATGGTTCTCATCACGCTCCTTCACACGTTTGAAATTTTTTCTGAGAAGCACTAATTTCCCTTTGGTCCCTGTGAAAACATTTTTTCTTGATCTTAAAAAGGTACTGTTAACCTTTCCCTTCATTCGTACTCTCTGTGAAAACTGCTGGCACCGCTCCCTTCCCGGCGAAGAGTAAAACATCCGTTTACACGTTGCAGCTGCCCCGGGGAAACAACTACATCTCATGTCTTTGGGGGAGACCTCATGGAACGCATCTTTTTCCTGTAGTGTGGACGCTTTTTTCTACTCGGGGGCCTTTTTTTCAGTCTTGTTCCTCACAGCCTCACTTGAAACCTCAGCTTCTGATGAGATCTGGCTTGGTGACCACCATTTCCATGCCTTCTCCGCTCTGCGCATCTCCCTCAAAGTCCGGGCACGATGGTCCCTACCCCACATTTACAACTTCTCTTTTTTAACACTCCCTTGTGCTGTTTCTTTCAGAGTCCGCCTTTAAAGCTCAGCCTCCTCCTTTCACCTTAGTCTTCCCAGGGAACCGGCCACTGAAAACAACTTTAGATGCCACTTTTGTTGGCTGTAAGGTCGATCACTTTTTTTCAGGGCCTTTAAAACCCCCTCGTACCAGCCTTTATTTCACTGGTTGCTTTTTGGATCAGATGATTCACTTCCTTCTACCCCCCTTTTTTCAGCCACATCTGGGTCACTGCAGGGTATACACTTCATTTTTTTTCACATCCTGCTCACTGTCAGGGTTATAAAAATTCGTTTCATTATACCTGCTCACTGTCAGGGTTTTTACAATTCAGTTTTTATTCACATCCCGCTCACGTCAGGGGTTTTACAATTCATTTTCATTCACATTTATCTGGAACTTAGTTAACATGTCATCCACAAAAACATTAAAATTCACTTCTGTCCTCAAGAGGACAGTGACA
>JARQOD010000003.1:324609021-324761282 GCA_033576555.1 Oophaga sylvatica
TCCTTTTGCTCACTGTCAGGGTTTAAATTTCTTTTCTTCACATCCTGATCGGGAACCTTTAGTTAACTGTCCCCAAAACATTAACTTCATATTGGTCCTCGTATGTTGTGCAACCCCGCTTTTATACTTCTATATTTTAGGTCTGAAGCGGCCCCCGACCCCTCCGGGCTTCGGTCCCTATAAAATGGGCTATTGTCCGGGCGGCTGAGGAAACCTTCCTCAGGCCGTCTCGGGGAAAAACTCATTTAGAACAATATATTTTCCTTCCCGTCCCAAGGTGGGGTCTCCCCCACTGCTACTCTCAAAATTGTCCAGACAGGTAGGAAAAGGAACTCGGTTCGGCCCACCATCCTCCCCCCCCAAACCATCCTAAAAAGGGATTTCTCACTATCCGTCTCATTATTATCAACATATTATCATGACTTGACGTATATCATCATTCATGATCATTCTTTGCATCAGTTCTCTCTGGTTTTCATCTTTTCATGTCTTTTTTTTATAATTCCTTTTTTAAAAACGTTAAGGGCCCCCCATAGCTTGTTTTTCCGCCCCTGGGACTGCGCCCCTAAAATTGGAGCTTCATCCATGTCCATCGAAATTTTTTCCCCCAGGCCCTTGTGGGGAAAGTCACTACCTTATGCGGGTTGCCCAGGTTTTCACTCCCCCCCTTCTTTGAAACTCCCCGATTTTGGGGACCAAGTCACGGCGTTTTGGGTTTGATTTGGGTCCCCTGGATGACCCTACTCGGTTTGTTATTGGGATAAAGTCCTTTCAAATCGGCTGTCACTTCGGGTTTCCTGGACTCTTGAGTCCAAGGGGGCTGTGCGGGGCAGTCATTTCAACACCGGGGACCCTGTGGCCCGTCTCTTGGCTGAGGTGGCACACCAGGTTTGCGCGGAGAAGGGTTCTGAAAATCCACACTAGGCTCCCCCTTTTGGACATTTGGGTTTGCAATTTCAGCCAGCTCCAAAGGTCCTACATCTCCCACCCACATGTCCCCCGGGCCTGACCCGCTTATCGCATACCCCTGTCCCCAAAACAGGGGAACGTCTTCCGCGGGGGTTCGCGTCGGGAAACTCTAAAAGTGACAAAACCTCTCGGGTGTACTCAGGGGAGTGCTTGGGTTGTAGCGGTCCACTATCACCTTTTTCAATCCATAATAAAACCCTGCTGACTGCAGACTCCCAATTGTATCTCCAGTCATGAACTCCCTGGCACGGGCTTTTCACCGTAACACTCCCCGGGTAAGAATCTCCGCTTTCAACTTCCCATAGTCTTGGCTGTCCTGCTGCTCAGGTCAGCATAGGCCACTGGGGCACTACATTCAGATAGGGTGGGGACCATCAGGGGCCCATTCAGATAGGGGCAGATTCTCCTTCTCTGCCAGTCTCTCAAACCTAGTGAGATATACCTCCACATCATCACGAGGTGTCATCTTTTTCAAGGACCGTCTTACCGCCCTCTTTACAGCGGACAACGCAGGTACCTTCACAACACTACCCTGGGACGAGGTGCTGAGAGCTGCAATCTGCTCCAACACCCGGTTATTCTCCTGTTGCTGCTGCAGGATTTGCTGCTGGTGCTGCAGGCGCTGCTGCTCCATGCTCTGCTGCATGCTTTGCTGGGCCTGGACCAGGTACTCAACGAGCTCCTCCATACTGCCAGACTTATCTGTCTCAATCACAGCAGTCTTATGTTGCATATTAACTTGCGCCATTGGTTCAAACAGTGCCTCCATGCTGTCAGATATCTCTGTCTTCACAACGGCAGACTTCAGTCAAGGCATACACACTACACAGCTTTTTTCCACAGAAAATTCAGCCTTGCTGTGCAAACACCCCTTTTTTTTTTTTTTCTTTTGCAAAGTCTATTAGGGCTACTGTCTCTTTAAGACTGCTCCACAGACGTTTCTCTGACACACCTTTTTTTTTTTTTTTGCTGCTATTTCAATAGACTTCACCTTTAATGCTGTCTCTCGCCACTGTGCTGCATACACACTCCAGCACTAACTGTATCAGGCACTGCGCTGCCCCAGCATTCTCCGCCAATTGTAACATTTCCAGGGGTATTTAGCTCTAGGATCGCTGTCTGGGTAGACAGAATGGCACGGAAACAGTTCATTCAGACAGCAGCTTGGTGAAAACTGGCCGCAACCAGCTTTATTAAAGTCCACAGCAAACAGATTAAAACAAAGCATAAACAGAAAACCTGGGCTTGTCTAGCCTCTAATTACACTTAGATAGATGGCCCTCTCTATCCGGGACCCAGACTCTACCAGTCTGTGCCCAAAACAACACATATGATCTCTGTTACCAGTATGGAGTTTCACAGACACTCCTCTTTATGTCTGAAGGCAACTCCAACATCCAGACTTGAGAGAGGTCACCTCCTATTCAGTAGTCACCAGCATGGAGTGTCGCAGAGTCTCCTCTTTGTGTCCGGGGTACCTTGAGCACCCAGACAGAGAGAGCCCACCTCCCGGAGTCTCCTTCCGTGCCTGGACTCCTGTCCAGACTGAATGAGCTCCCTGACTGTGTTCCCAAGCACCTACTTCTGGCTTCCTAATCAACACCTGAGTGGATTCAGGTCTGAGCTGCAAGCGTGTACTGAATGGCAGGTGTAGTGACCTTTCTTTACCACCAGGTTTACAAAGCCACACATTTCGCTCATACCAGTCAGCAAGGTACTTAGGTGAAATATACACCTCATTCACCACATAGTAAGTAAATGATGTGCACACTGTTAAGTCAATAGTTGGTGCTGGCTGAACCAAGAAACCAATATAGTAGAGAAAAACAGCCGCACTCAAAGTTGATTGTGAAGAAAAATAAGTTCCGTTTTATTACAACAAAATTATATACAGGAGCCACAGCTAGTGTGGTATGAACGGATAAGTGAAGTAGGGTTAACGTTTCGACCATGGATGGTCTTTCTCAAAACCTCACTGGAGATGGATATGCAGGATAAAGAGGAAAGGATTTAGAGAGGAACAGTGTCCTGTGAAGGCTGCATTTGGAAGCAAACAGGAGCGATCCGTTCAGTGGCAGCCACTGAACGGATCGCTCCTGTTTGCTTCCAAATGCAGCCTTCACAGGACACTGTTCCTCTCTAAATCCTTTCCTCTTTATCCTGCATATCCATCTCCAGTGAGGTTTTGAGAAAGACCATCCATGGTCGAAACGTTAACCCCTACTTCACTTATCCGTTCATACCACACTAGCTGTGGCTCCTGTATATAATTTTGTTGTAATAAAACGGAACTTATTTTTCATTCACCACATATTCCTTCACTGTCTCACACAGGATTAATAATCTCCATGATCTTATAAGGTCCAATGAACCTAGGCTTAAATTTAGGAGATGCTACTCTCATAGGAATATTCTTTGAGGACAACCAGACCAAGTCCCCCACTTTAAACCGAGGACCATCAGTCCTATGCCGGTTAGCAAACCGCTGGGCCTTCTCCTGAGAGAGGGACAACCTCTCCACTACCTGGTCCCAAATCTGTTGCATACGCTCCACAACAGAGTCAACACCTGGACAGACAGAAGCCTCCGTCTGTCCTGAAGAAAATCGAGGGTGAAACCCAGAATTACAGAAAAACGGAGACATCAAAGTGGCAGAGCTAGCCCTATTATTAAGAGCAAACTCAGCCAAAGGCAAAAAAGAGACCCAGTCATCCTGATCAGCAGACACAAAGCATCTTAGATAAGTCTCCAATGTCTGGTTTGTTCTCTCAGTTTGACCATTGGTCTGAGGAGAAAGACAATCGAACACCAAGTTTAGAACAAAAGGTCCTCCAAAATCTGGAAACAAACTGGACTCCTCTGTCAGACACAATGTTCTCAGGAATGCCGTGTAAACGAACCACGTGCTGAAGGAACAAAGGCACCAATTCAGAGGAGGAAGGCAACTTAGGCAATGGCACAAGATGTATCATCTTGGAAAACCTATCACAAATCACCCAGATGACGGTCATTCTCTGAGAAACAGGGAGGTCGGAAATTAAATCCATAGAGATATGGGTCCATGGTCTCTTGGGCACAGGCAAGGGCATCAACAAACCACTAGAGCGAGAGCAAGGCTTGGAGCGAGAGCAAGTCCCGCAGGACTGCACAAATTCCCTGACATCACGAGACAAGGTAGGCCACCAAAAGGACCGACTAACCAAGTCTCTGGTACCAAAAATTCCGGGATGCCCAGCCAACGCGGAACAATGAATCTCAGACATCACACTCTTTTTCCACTGGTCCGGGACAAAAAAATTTCCAACAGGGCAGCGCTCGGGCCTATCCTCCTGACACCCCTCCAGAGCAAGTCTCAAATTGGGTGAGATGGCGGAAAGAACTACACCCTCTTTCAAAATAACAGAAGGATCAGATAACTCAGGAGAGTCCGCAAGGAAACTCCTCGAGAGGGCATCCGCCTTAACATTCTTAGTGCCAGGAAGAAAGGAAACCACAAAATTAAAACGTGTGAAAAACAAGGCCCACCTGGCCTGTCTAGGATTGAGTCGCTTGGCAGATTCCAGATAGACCAGATTCTTATGGTCCGTAAGGACCACCACCTGATGTTTGGCTCCCTCCAGCCAATGTCTCCACTCTTCAAAAGCCCACTTCATGGCCAATAACTCCCGATTACCTACGTCATAATTACGTTCAGTAGGAGAAAATTTTCGAGAGAAAAAGGCACAAGGGTTACTTTTAGAGGTCTCTGGATCTTTTTGGGACAAAACGGCACCTGCCCCAATTTCAGAGGCATCAACCTCCACCTGAAATGGCAGAGAAACATCAGGCTGCCATAGAACAGGAGCAGAAGTGAATCTCTGCTTAAGTTCCTGAAACGCAGAGACTGCCTCAGGAGGCCAATTCACCACATCAGAACCCTTTCTGGTCAAATCAGTTAATGGTTTAACAATAACCGAGAAATTACCAATAAATTTACGATAAAAATTGGCAAAACCCAAAAATCTCTGAAGAGCCTTTAATGAAGTAGGTTGGACCCAATCACAGATGGCCTGAACCTTGACCGGGTCCATTTCAATAACAGATGGGGACAAAATGAATCCCAGAAATGAGATCCTCTGTACGCCAAAAAGACACTTTGATCCCTTCACATACAGAGCATTCTCTCTCAAAATCTGGAATACAGTTCGAACCTGTTTCACATGAGAGTCCCAGTCATTAGAAAAAATCAAGATATCATCCAAATAAATAATCAGAAATTTGTCCACAAAATCCCTGAAAATGTCATTCATGAAGGACTGGAAGACGGAAGGAGCATTAGTGAGCCCAAAGGGCATCACTAGGTACTCAAAATGCCCTTCAGGGGTATTGAATGCCGTCTTCCATTCATCCCCGTGCTTAATGCGAATAAGGTTATACGCCCCCCTGAGGTCAAGCTTGGTAAACCAAGTAGCGTTTTTCACCCTGGAAAACAGGTCAGAAATCAAGGGTAACGGGTATTGATATTTCACAGTAATATTGTTCAAGAGACGATAATCAATACACGGCCTTAATGAACCATCTTTTTTGGCCACAAAGAAAAAAACGGCACCCAAGGGTGAAGAGGATGGTCTGATATGACCCTTCTCCAATGATTCCTTGATATAAGACCGCATAGCATCATGTTCAGGTACAGACAAGTTAAAAAGGCGACCTTTAGGGAATTTACTACCCGGCACTAATTCAATAGCGCAGTCATAGCTCCTATGGGGAGGCAAGGATGCAGATTTACTTTCGCTAAACACATCAGAAAAATCAAACAAAAAGTCAGGAACATCCTGAGCCTGGGGGGAGGCAGAAAAAACAGGAGTGTTGGTATTAACACATTGGCAGCCCCAACTGGTTACAGACACAGATTTCCAATCCAAAACAGGATTATGAGACTGCAACCAAGGGAAACCCAGCACGATAATGTCATGCAGATTATACAGAACCAAAAATTTGCAGCACTCCTGGTGATCAGGTTCAACCCTCATTATCACCTGAGTAGAAAACTGGGGTTTATTCTCAGCCAAAGGGTAGAATCGATCCCCAGTAGGGGAATAGACTTCTGTAGGGGTATCAAGGGAAACCCACAACGTTTAGCAAAATCATAATCCATCAGGTTAATAGCTGCTCCAGAATCAACGAAAGCCTGAGCAGAAAATGAGGACAGAGAGCATATCAGAGTGACAGTTAATAAAAACTTAGTCTGAACACTACCCAAGACAACTGAGCGTGCAAAACGTCTTCCCCGCTTAGGGCAGACTGAAATAGCATGAGAGGCATCACCACAGTAGAAACATAACCCATTGCGCTTTCGAAACTCATGACGCTGTGCCCCAGACACCACTCTATCACACTGCATGGGTTCAGAAGCTGGTTCACAAGGCAACACCATTCCACGCATACTTCTCCGCTCACGCAAACGTCTGTCAATTTGAATCGCTAATGACATAGAATCATTGAGACCAGAGGGACAGGGAATCCCACCATAACATCCTTTACATTATCTGACAGACCCTTCCGGAAAAGGGCCGCCAAAGCGTCGTCATTCCATTTGGTCAGGACTGCCCAATCTCTGACAGTATAACTCAGCGTCATCAAACCCCTGATTTAATGCCAACAAGGTTTTTTCAGCTTGATCAGTGACATTAGGCTCATCGTACAATAACCCCAAAGCCTGAAAAAACGCATCAACATCACTCAAAACAGGATCCCCAGGTATCAGGGAAAAAGCCCAATCCTGAGGATCGCCGCGCAGGAGAGAGATGATAATTTGAACCTGCTGCGCTGCGTTTCCTGAGGACTTAGATTTTAAGGCAAAAAACAATTTACAATTATTTTTGAAATTCTGAAACTTAGCTCGATCCCCTAAAAACAAATCTGGCATGGGGATCCTAGGTTCCACAACAGGCAACCTAGCAAGATATGCAGCAATACTCTGAACCTCAGTGGCAAGCTGATCCACACGGCCAGACAACTGTGCAAACTCCATTGGGAGAAAAGATCCTCCCCAGCACCCAGAGATACAGAGGAAAAAAAAAAAAATGCAACAAACAGAAAAATATCTCTGACAACTCTGACAACCTTTTTTCTTTCACAATATTTTTTTTTTTTTCCCTTCTGTGAGTACCATACAATTTTCAATTTTTTGGCCGGTGATACTGTTATGTTTCGGTAGCTGAGGAGTGCAGGTAAAAAAGGCAATACACCAGAGCAGTTGGAATCTATGAGATTGCAGTACCCTGACTAACCACCACAACTAGAGGCAGCCGTGGAGCGTTCCTACGTTGGTCCTAGACGCCTCGTCACAGCCTGAGAAACTAACTACACCTAAAGATAGAAATAGGAAAGCTATCTGCCCCGGAGCAGAACCCCAAAGATAACAGAAAGCCCCCAAACATGTAATGGCGGTTAGACAAGAGGAAATACTGACACAGAAAGAAAATAGTATGAGCAAACGCTGGGGCCCAAACTATCTAAATAGAAAAGGATAGGAAGGGTACTTACTGCAATCCCAGAAAACCCTGAAAAGCACCAACTCTACTAATTTCAAAATCACCTGAGATCACACGACCTCTACCACCTAAATTAGTTCTCTGGTGTAACAAAATCAAAACAGCAGCCACTGAAAAAACTGGAAAAAGCAAAAGAACAAAACTCAGTGGCTGAACCAAACTGAGAGGGCAGAAGCCCCCGGAGGGGACCCTGAAGGCCCCCAAAGAAGTGCAGGACAAAATGCAAAAACACAGCAAAAACACAAAAGAAGCAAAAGTCTTATCTGTAAGCAGGAGATGCAGACACGACACAGCAGGCTACAAGGGAAACTGGAATGAAGGATTCAGACCAGAACAATTGATCACCGGCAACCCTGATGGGAAAATGACTCCCTTATATAAGACCAGTCAGTAACACCTGATTCCCAGTCCTCACAATCCTCACTAGCACCGCTTGTAACCACCAGAGGGAGCCTCTGCTCAGAACTCATCTCAAACCCATTCACAACATCCACCCTTCTATGGGCATTGGTTTCAGTGTTCTTCTGTCCAAGCGCCGGTGAGTCACTGCTACTTACATTGTAGTGACCTCCGGCATGCACAGCAATAAGGTGCTTTCCCCACCATGCATACATGTATGACAGGGGTATCAGAAACCCTATGGTTCCTAACTTTGCAGGGAGGAAAGAAAAGGGAAGAGCACCTTATCGCCATGCATGCCGGCGCCTGCAAAGAAGTACGCTGAAGCCAATGCTCATTGGAGGGCGGATAAGGTACGTTTAATTGTGCTATTGCAGGGCTCAGGAGCGGGATTCATGGGCCACCATTACACGTCCCAAGGTACTGTGATGCTGATGGGAGGGGGGTGGTACGCAAATGAACACAGGAGGCAGAGATTTCTTCCAGGCACCGCATGCCCCAGAGCGTGGAAGAAATCATTAGCATACAGAAATATAAGATGATTTCTCAACAGCAAGACTGCAGATATGCGGCATGCTAGTAGGAGTAGTGTAATATTTCTATCACGTGTATGCACATATTAATAGGTTATATACATCCCAGAGGGTGACAGATTCCCTTTAGTATCTAGTCAACTCCCCTGACCCAACTGCATTATGCCCAAAAATTGCAATGTAGATGTTGGGGCTGAACAACTCCATATCCCTGTACAGTCAGACACAGCCATTACACAGAACACAGCAGGGGCACATTTATGAGATTATCTCAGCACAGGAACATTTTATTTAAACACATCCAATTGCGGATTTTATTATTATTACAAAATTTATTGATTAAAATGAACTTTTGTTTATGGGAAAACCCCTTTAAGGATATTTCAGTTCTTGCACTTCTCGTTATCAGTGACATCTGAAGTTAACAATGAAAGTGATTCAGTTCAGGTTTTTCTGTGACAACTGTAAATTCTACACTAAATCAAATTCAATGAAAAGCAGATCTCCCCGAGACGATAACAGTAGCCAGATGTTAACCAGACTTAACAAACCACACGCGTTTCATGACTCACACAAAAATATATTGTATGTGAAAATTCCCTGAAGTACACATGACGAGCTGTAAAATCCTGGCCTAATGCTGCACTGATCCTAAAAATTGCCCCTGGGTTGTGACGGGACAGATTAATCAAAGTATGGAAGGCTGAGCTGCCACGTCACACACTGCCTGTAGACTGCCTAAATTTTAACATCCCCTTTGCTGGTCCGCTATATAAGACTTATCCCTCTTAGGACTAATTCACATGGTTCTAGGGAGATGAAATAATTAGATAGTAGGGTCCTAACATTGAAAACCTAAATGCAATTGTCGTTCCCAAAATGGCCACCGATGTGACCTTCACCAATCCTTTTTGGGGTTTCTGAAAGGAAAAACTGTTTTACGAATATGCCACAACCCCTGAGGGAGCAGGTACTCAGCTTTCCCAGGAGTTGATTTAGTTGAAAGTTGACACAAATAGTTTTTATTTTTTTTTAGATTTTTCTAAAGCAGTCATGTTGACATTTTCAGAAAAGTCTTCTTCCCGAGTTTATTCACTGCAGGTTACATTCTGGTGAATGTGGTGACCTTCTCTGCTGATTTCTCCACAGCTGGCTCATCACATAAATTTTATCATTTTTCTAACTTTTTTTTAACATTTTCTCACACTTTTTGTGGTCAGTTCTGGATGGATGACCATAACCTTATGGGCAGGAAAGTGGAAATGTGACATTCCAAAGGCAGATGGCTAAGAGATTTATTATACTAAGCTGCAGAGCTGTCAGGTCACATACTGATTGGTCCTGTACATTCCCAGGATTTGCAGGCGGCAAACGTTTTAATATTAGTGTTATTTGCAGGTATAATCATTTGCCTCCATTTCATATATAAATCCATTTTGTCCTTAAAGAGGACCTGTCACCAGGTCTGAAGTGTCCAGTTTTTTATTTTCTTATTTGTGCTGCTTGATGGAGTATCCTACTTTTTGTCATTTTTAAATCGGCCATACTTTCGGTGAGATTCGAGTCTTTATATTGAGTGCTACTTTTTATGGTGTTTACCAAGTGGGCGTGGCACATGGGGTAACAATGCAGAGCAGCCTAAGACACTCCCCAGAGGACTTTGTTAGCTACATCCTTGTAAGTACAAGAAGAATTCACACTAAATTAAAAGGTCCATATCTCTGGAACCGTATGACAGATTTGAAAAATAAAATTATGGAAAGCACATGAGAGCAATGGGAATAAATAAGAACCCAAACTGGTTACTTTTGATATGGTGACAGATTCTCTTTAAAGGGAGTTTGTTAGCCAAAACTGACAGTATAATTTAAGCACATGGCCTTGTTGGGGTATATACCCCTATAATAATCACACTTTTAGTGATCTCATTGCTGTGTGTGTTCCCTGGAAACTGAAGTTAAATCAAATCTACTAATTAGGGTGCTTGGTTCACCAGAGGTGTACATAGAAACCATGGGGCCCCGTAGTGAATGTCTGAGTTATGCCCCTTACACACCCAAAAAAAAAGAAAAGTTGGAAAGATAAAATTGCCCCTAGTGATGCCCTTTAGTTTCTCTAGTTTCCCACTTCAATATCCTTTCATGGTGTCCATGTAAGGAGGTCAGGGCTTAGCCCTGTAAATATTGTTACCACTGTTTAACTTTAGATAATTGTCCTATGTGAATGTACCGTATGTACCTATCTGTGCATTATATGTGTTTATTGTCATAGTGTGTTATATACAGTATATGTAGATATATTAGGGACAGTGCAGTTAGTGAAGATGGACACAAGAGGGGGCACTGAGCACATTGATATCAGGACACCAGGGGGTTAAGCAAAGAAAGGTCGGTCAGGACAAATTGTTAGGGACTTTTTCAGAGAGAGATTTCCTCTTAGCAGAAGTCAGTCGGGGAGGGGGACCTTGCTAGAGACAGGTCTCCCTTGTTCCCGGGCCGTGGGCAGCCGACACAAGAAAAGTGGAGGGTACCCGCAACCTCAGTGTAGCCGGTGAAGGATTCACCGTGGGAACGTTGGCCAAAGTCTGTGGGCTGACGTAGCAGTAATGCCAGTGTAAGATCCACTGTGGGAACGCCCAGCAGAAGTGTGCGTGCATGAGTGAAACAGTGAGTGGGCCACCAGCGAGTATACGGGCAGGATAACCAGAAGGGGGTGGACGACCTAGTAGATGTGTATTTCTGTGACTGAATTGAAGTGTTTCCAGGGAAAGAGATCGAAGTGCTGTTTTCACTGGGCTCCTCGTCCCGATTATACTTTGTGGTCCATTCTGATGTAGTTGTAGAGAACAAGCGGATTTGTGGAAAATGTATTGCTTATTGCTGGTATCATATAAGACGTGCTTATGGTGTCTTGGATGTGCTGTGCCCAGAGAAAAATAAAGCAGAACTGTTTGATGTTGTACTGGACTCTGATTCTAATTATTCCGTATACTCTGTAACGAGGGAAGAACACCCCAGGAATATAGAAGTAACCGGAGTGAAAAATGCAGCTGTCGCTGATGAGTCCACCCTCGGCAGACATTTTACATCCATGTAGTAAGATAGCTTGCAATGCAGTATGACATCCCTAAAACTGACACCTGCTGGCATACAGGGCCAACAGCTTCCTAGGGCCCCCGCTGCTCCATGGGCCCCCAGCCAGTGGTGTGTCGCTAATAGCGGCACACCACGCAGCTGCAATGGGGGCCACCGGTGCCAGAGGAGCAGCAGCGGTTGACAGGAAGCCAAAGCCTCTTCCCGCTGCTAAAGAGAAATTAAAATTATTTGTATTATACTATATGAATCATACTATATGAAGGGGGCTGCATTATACCCTATGAGGGGGCTATATTATATTCTATGGTTGGGCTGCATTATACCCTATGAGGGGCTACATTATATTCTATGGGGGGCTGCACTATACCTTATGAAGGGGTTGCATTATACTCTATGGGGGCTACATTATACCCTATGAAGGGGTTGCATTATACTCTGATGCTGGCTGCATTATATTCTATGAGGGGTATACTATGAGGAGGCTGCATTGTACCCTATGAGGGGGCTACTTTATAATCTATGAGTTGGCTACCTTATATTCTCTGAGGGGGGCTACCCAACCCCTGCTACATAATTAAGACATATACTACCTTATATTATACCCTGATATTAGCGCATTTTACCGCACAATTGGTGGTCTTGTATTTATTTATATGTAGCTACATAGTGGGGCCCAAGAATGATTTTCTCTGGTAGGCCCAAGGTGCTCCAGTCCGACGCTGCTCAGATAAGACATTATTCAAACGCTTTTGCTCATCACTATACTCGACATTGAATTTGCAGCACTAAGAAGGAAAAGTCATGGACTTATTTAGTATAAAAGGAGCTGTTTTCCAACAGATCAGGCCACACATTGCTCATACTACTGTGAACAGCCTGCGTGGCCTAAATCTGCTACTGTGGCCTAAATATGCTACCATGGCCTGCAGCGTCTCCGGACTTGTCTCCCATCGCGCACATCCGGGACATCATTAGTCGGCAATTGCAAAGGGAGCTGCCAGCAGCGGATCTTGATGATTTGCCCCAGTGCATTCAGCGTTGCAGAACATATCTCAGACAACAATTAATAACCTCACTGACAGCAGCCAAGGCTGTAAGTGTGGGAATTTCTGTGCTGCGCTCCTACTTAATACTGAAGAAAATCAAGATGGTTTGAAAAATTTTTTTTTCATAATTTACATATAATTATCATGTTTATCCATCTTATTTCCATAATTCCACCACTTTTTCTTCTTGGTGTTACTACATATTATTATGGCTCTATATGGTGTTATTATGTGACCTGTATTCCACTTGTCACAACTCTGTTGTTGGAATACCCGAAGCCAGGGGCTCCTCCCCTATCCTGAAGTCTAGCGGTGCCCTAGCTATCCTTGCACCTCAGATTACTTCTGATGGTGAACATGCCAGGGCCAAGTACCTTGCTGAACTCCTGAATCAGCCCTAGTCTGTCTCTCTCCTCCACCCAGGAAAGTGGGGTGTAATAGTGTTTTAATATGCACAAAATAGACTAACAAGGGAGCACATGCCCCCTGTTGAGGAAGCTATTACGGCAAACGGGCGCTGTCGGGGTAGCGGAAGGTAATCAGACCAGGATAAAAGCTTATGTAAGTAAGATGAGCATTAATTGTTCTATGGGGACAGCAGTATTGAATATGATAATGTTGGCACTAAGCACTAAGCACTTTGATCTAGTTTTCATGCTGCATATCATTTGTCCCAGGGACATCAATTAATAGCACTTTCAGCACTAGGCACTTTAATGTATTGATACTAGGCCATGAACCAATATGAATTACGGTAGCACCTGTGATGACAAATTAATGATTCAGGGACAATGTTATATGGACATTGTCTATTGGTAATTGTATAATGGTGCTGCAATAATTGTATATGCTTCATCTTGACTAATCCTTGGATTTTGTTTTACCCTCAGCCATTTTGTGGAATTCCCTTGTTTTTTATATTTTTTTTTATATTTTTTTATATTTTTTTGTTTGACTGTGTTTAAATAAATATTTTGATGATAGTTTGATTTACCTTTGCCTCTTTTTCCTCTATGGTATACATGGAGGATATGGTGGATATATAACAAAGGAGCACGTACACGGGATAAATGAATATATCAAACCTACAAATATGAACTAACAGACAGAGAGGAACACCAGGGAGAAAAGGAAGGAAAACCAAATAGGAGAGGATGAGGATTTTGTACAAAGCCTAAACACCAAGCAACAGCCACAGATCAACACTCCAAATGCCTCTACCAACAACCGACGCCTCCACTCCACACCAGGCAGTGCAAAGACTAAAGGTACTGCCACACTACACAATCCCGCTAGCGATCTCGTTAGCGTCGCATACTAATGAGATCGCTAGCGGGATTGTTTCTATATCGCTAGTAGCTACCTAACTTAGCGATGTCGTTAAGGATGCTATCGCGGTTAGCGATCTCCTTAACGACTTTAGCGGTACAAAAGTACCGCTAAATCGCTAAGAAAAGGTGCTACACTTAGCGATTATACTTACCCAGCGGGAGCGCCGACGATAAAATAGGGTCCCGAACGATTCCAGCGACGAGCGAGATCACAGCAGGAAGCTCGTCGCTGGCAGCTGCCGCACACAACAACATCGCTAACGGGATCGCTAAATAGTGACGTTTTTTAGCGATCCCGTTAGCGATGTTGTTTAGTGTGGCATACCCTTTACACTGGCAAACCAGATTGCAAGAGGCGAGTATATATAGCAGAGGGGAGTGGCCAATGCTGAACAGCCAAGATCATCCAAACAGGGAGGCTTCAGAGACTCTAAGCTGAACAATTTAACCCTTGCATTGATAAAAGAAACGTGCACTGTTTAATATCAAGGAGACATGCTTCTAGTTAGTGCAGGAGTACGTGAAATCAGACATTGCGGTCTTCTGGCTCCTCTCTGTCACGGTAAACGCTTGAAACCACTATAAACACTTGAAACCACTATTACCTTTCGGTCGATGCCTTTTCATCACAGCTTTTTTGTTAGAAAAGTGGCATTAAATGCTTTGAAAATTGCAATTTTTTGCACTACACATAGTTTTACAAATATTTTTTACACTTTTGCCGTTTTCATGCCAGATTGAAGCAGCCAAATTAGATGGAGCTGGAGATGAACGGAGCATGGCTACGCCCACCTGTCAATTACATTAAAAGTGCTGCATCGTCTTAAGCCACAAATGCTATTCCAGTCCTTGACTGGAGTAGCGTTTCTAGCAAGGTGCACGCCACAGAGGTGATGCTCAGAGTTCATTAAAGAAACCCTCCCGTGAACATTTTTTACCCTAATTCGTATGTAGTGTAGAGTAGTGTCGGTGTGTTAATATACTCGCCTACCACCGTTGTCTCTGGGATCCAGTGCCGCTGGGCTCCTCTTCTGAGTGACATCACCACTCTTCAGACTCTACATGTCATACTGCTCCCTATGTGATCTCTAAGTGGCTTTTACAATGTAAACTTAAGGAGCGTCAGAACTAAAAAAATGATTTCCGTCTCATACATAGAGCTTGGATGACTCTGAGAGTCTGAAGAGCGTCACTGAGAAGGGGAGCAAACCGGCACTGGATACAGGAGAAGATGGCGGTAGGTGAGTATATTAACACATACACACTACCCTACATGTGCATATACGTAGATTTGGTGAAAAAAACTTCATGGGAGGGCTTCTTTAAGTGGCATATACATCTTAATGAGTTTAGTGCATCCTACTCTACTTAGACCTTAATTAAGACTAGCATACGCAAAGCCAGTCTTAATGAATCAGTCCCCTGTGTATTCCAGCATTCTAGTCTGGCAAATGGTGAACTACCCTCTTTTTTATGCACCTGGGCCCCATTTTCGATAAAGCTGTCCATGCACACGACAAGTAGAATGGGCTCCTCTCTGCCTGGGATTCCTGATATTGGCATCAGTCAAGATTTTGTAATTGGTGTCATATGCTCAGCTATATAAGGGCATATAAATAATTACCATTTTTATGATCTTTACAATCATATTACCTCCCATAACCCAAAAATGCTAAAATATTTCCCATGGAGTTCAGGGACAGAATGACTTATAAACGCCATTTCCAGGGTCCCTTCTTAAATCAGAGACATTTTTTGGATAATTTGGCAATCACCTGGTAAGTGCTGCATGGGAATACATTCCTGGTTGAGGAGCGGGCACTATGTGAACAGCTGGGTCATACAAGCCTTTGTACATGATTTGTGTGCCCTGGTGGGTGGTCGGGATACACACAGGTTAATTACAGTACAGCAGGAGTGCAGCTGTGATTTATGGCTATTGCCAGGTTGATGCTGATAAGCTTGTGTGTGTGCCAACATTAATTTTAATTTTGTGTTATTAAGTATCACTGGTATATGACGCCTAATTACCGGAAAATCCTAAAAAATTATGTAATATAGAAAACTGCCTATCCAGCCTTTAATATGGTAACTTTTCTTAGGGAATTTCATGATTTCTTCTGCTCGTTTGTCCGTCTCTGATTTCATATCTATGTTGTGTTGCAGGTCAGCGCTGGAAACAATTGCCAGATGCAATATTTCTGTCCAGGGCTGGATTATAGGGGAGGACCCATGGGGCTCAGAGTAGGGACTCCGCCACCCATTCTCACTAATGGGCTTTCAGTGATGTAGAGGGATGGCCATGCACAATGCAGGTCTCCCTCCGACAGATCTATCATCCGGTCTGTGGGACTTTCCACCATAATTATAACAGCAGGGGAACAGGTTAAATTGTACCCAAGCTATTAATGCAGTTTTTTTGTTTTAGGTCTTAAATTCCAGGCTATAATAAAGTACTATACTCAAACCCCTATTTATAATAAAAAAAGGGGTGACAAAAATATAATTTTTTTTTAAATATGAAATTAAAAACCAAAAACAGATAAAAAAACAGAATGCCTCACATAAAGGAATGTGTCAGCTCACACAAATATAGACCGAAATAAGATTACATGTATAAAAGCCATATGTGTACTCCCTAGGGTCACCTAAACAATAATGATATACCGTTATCACTAATTATACCAAAATATGTATATAGTGTGGCTTAATATAAGGTTAAAAATGCAATACTGACCCAATCAAATAGAGAAAATCACAGTGGCATACAATATAACAGGTCAATGCTATGGTAAGCAAAAAGGATGAATCACATATATAATGCAGTGTAACCTATAATCCTAAACATAGTGAAAATGTAACAGGTCCAAAAAATAATGCTAATGGAGGTACATAATAATATTAACAAGATGGACCGTATTTACAGTGGTGCCAACACTCATAGCATATGCTGGGCTATGCCCATAGTGTAGGAGACCGATTCACCTTATAAATCTGGAGCTGAATATCACGTCCTTTCACACCGATGCCCCAGGAAGAAGCCAGTGGCGAAAAGCGCGTTATATATGTGATTCATCCTTTTTGCTTAGCATAGCATTGACCTGTTATATTGTATGCCATAGGGCGTTGGGGGAGCTTAGGGACAGGCACAGGTTGGTATCAGGAGGTGTCCCATCCATCACTCCCTACTGTTAGGGCCTTCCTCTCCTTTTTCCATCCCGTTGTATTTATGTGCTGTGTCATCCACTGGATATACCGGTGTCCAAGCGTGACACCCGCTGAGTTCTTTCAGAATCTTTATTTTGTTCATTTACATTGCATTTTGTTAATTGATAAAGTTAAACTAACACTTTTCTTACCCATCCTTGCGATGCAGCAGTTTTTGCACAGTCCTGTATATAAGTAATATAAGCTAAAAGTCCCTTTTCCCATTCAAATAATAAACCCTCTAATTTTCTTGACCTCATTTTGACACACTTAGATTAGTTTTTTTTTACATTCAGATTTTTAATTCTTCATTCATTTATTTTATTGTTGCTAGATTGAAATGTGAGTTACACAGAGCTCTGCTGTGAGGGTACAGGGCTGACAGTAAATTGGCATAAAAGACTGTTTCCAAGAGAAGCCCTATAATATTGAGCACAGCTCTGGATGTAAAAGGAGTATAGCACAATCCCAGGAGCAAACGTCTTTTTGAATCTTTATATCTCCACAATGATGATCTTTGTTTATATTGTGTTTTACCCTTTTACTGGTTACACACCCAAGGACTTGGCTCCATCAGCAGCAGCCAGGAAGCTCCACATTTCCTAATCCTGCTGAGCCTCATCCATTTAATTAACAATACATTTCCTTTTACAATTGTGTGTTAGATAACTCTGTGTACCATGAGGACTTGTATAGATGGATGTCTTTCCCTAGAGCACAATGAAGATTTAATCGTGTTGGACCTTCGAAGCCAAGTCTGGGTTAGGCCTGGAAGATTAGAGAGGCGACCCATACTTGGTTTCAAGGGTCAGCAGGGAACAACGTCCTATTGAGGTTCCTTAAGCCCCCCTGAGGTTATGAGTCTAAGTACCCCTTATATTGTCTCAAAAATCAAATGGGGTTGGCTATGATAGACCTTTGGGGTCTATTATTTTATGTGAACCTGGACTGGTGTGGGATTTTCTAATGGACCAAGCCATCCCTGTGCTCAGTTATCCACGGTCTCCGTAGTGTCACGGGGTTACCGCAACAGTGTGGAGCCAGAAGACCGCAGTGTCTGATTGCTCCTACTTTGGCGTTGAGAAGAAGCACTTCTACTTCATTTTAAATGTGTTTATTTCTTCTGGCAGAACAGAGATTAATCGGCCATGTTGGAAATCCCTGTGCTCACAGCTGAGCTCGGTTAGCCACTCCCTTCCCCTTTATAATCCGGACTCTGTTACAAATCCTTGTCAAAGCTAGAATTTGCTGCATGGCTAATGGAGACAGAGGAGTTCATATGAGAAGGAGAGTTGGAGGAGTAATCTGTGACTGTTTTTTGGTTTGTATGTTTGGTAATTCCCTATCCTTCTCTATTTTGGTTTATTCCCCTACTTCCACGCCCTGGTGTATTCCTCTGTTATATGTGAGTGAATATTTTATATGCCTGGAGTTTTCTGTTAACCCTTGTTTGTGTTGCCTTGTTTATCGAGTTGGTGTACTACAGTGCACAGTAGCGCCTCCTCTTCCCTGGGTGGCGGAAGAGAACAGATGGAGAGCTAACTCTGGAGATAAGGCAAGGGCAAAGGCCGCAGCATCTTCGCCATCTGAAGTATCCAGGGGAGCAGGGAGAGCTAGGGCGCCCCCTAGTGGTAGGGACAGGGAAGGAGCCTCTGATCCCAATTCACCTGACAGCTGTGCCGTGACACGTAGGAAGGATGATGATTAAAGGGAACCTGTTACCAAGTTTTCCCAATATAAACTAAAGCCACCACCCTCAACTTCTCTATTACCACATTCAATTGACTTATATCTATGCCCCCAACTCCCTTAAATATGCCAAAAAACACCTTTTATACTTCTGGCATAAATAACAGTCTGTTCCGATGGGCATCTTTTTTCTTTTGTAGATGCCTCCTGAATCTCTACAGCTGCCAACCTCCTGGCTTCAGTGATGTGGATGACATGTCCTATGCCATCCACAGATCACCACAAATCTTGCTTAGGAGTTCTATGCTCAGCCCTACTGTACACCATGTATATCACTCCTTTGACAGAATTTGGGCATTCTGCTTAGTAAATCTCATAATTATTTGGAACTGAATCTATTTCACACACAGATCTACACTATAAAGACAAAAGTATTGAGCTCCCACTACGTTACATCTACAGTAGCTTTTCTGACCTCCCATTTTATATCCATAGGCAGACATTAACATGGAGTTGGTCCCCCTTTTGTAGCCATAACAGCTTGCTATCTTCTGGCTTTCTAATAAAATTTTGGAGGTGTCGGTGGGATATTTTCTTTTTCATCCAGGAGAGCATCTATGAGGTCAGACATTGATGTTGGAGGAGACGACTGGGATCACAATCTCTGTTCTAGTTCATCCCAAAGGTGTTTGATGTCTGATGAGGTCCAGCCTCTATGTGGCCGGTCTTGTTCTTCCACATCAAACTCCTTCAACCATGTCTTTATGGACACTCTCCACTGGGCACTGTCATGAAGAGCAGAAGAGGGCTTTCCCCTAACTGTTCCCACTAAAGTTGGCAAGCTACAGTTGTCCATAACATCTTGGTGGGCTGAAACTAAGGAGGCTAGGCAGACCACTGAAAGACATGCCAATATCATTATCCCACTGAAACCAAAGTGTGTAGTTGGCACAATGCAGTCAGGTGGGTAACGTTCTTCTGGCATTCACCAAACCCAGACTCATCCATCAGACACCAGTTAGAGAAGTGTGATCCATCACTGCCTAGAGTTCAATGGCAGCAGCTTTACACCACTCCATCCGACAATTGGCTTGGTGATGTCAGGCTTTCTTACATCTGCTCAGACATGGAAACCTGTGCCATGTGTTAAGGGTCTGCGGAACGCACCAAATATATGATGTAGAGAGGTGCGTTCGCTGCCCGGGGTCCACCGTGCAAGCGGAGCCTGCTGCTAGTAAAATGGCGCAAGAAGCGAACTCTGTTATCCCGCAGAGTCGCCAAAATAAACGCCTTAACGCGCTGTGGCAATAGGTGCGAACTCTGTTAATCCACAGAGCCGCTAGAAGGAGTGCCGCAGCGCTATATGGCGATGTGTGCGAACTCACTTAACACAACTGAGTCGCAAAATAAACACGCTAGGGCGCTGTCTAGCGTTGAAAGCGAACCCTGTTACGTCACAGAGCCGCTGAGACAAACTTCTGTGTCCTGTCAGGCACCCAGGTACACAATGAACAGCTAAGCGAACATAGAACGTGATCATGCGCTAATGTCCTCGCGGGAGTCACCCACAATCTATGGCGTCTGAACGCCAGGCCCTGAATACGGCAATCAAACTCCTCACCGGTTATGCCGGCAATCTAGGGCATCTAGGACACCGACCCTGACCAGCTAGCATACCAAACTCCTCACCGATTAAGTCGGTATTCTAGGGGCTTATTTCAGCCGGGGCCCTAACCACACACACGCATGACCACACTGGCGCTAAGCATATAATGGTTGATATTAGCGCATGGCGGCCCATCCATGCTACCCTTTTATAGCAACAGCTACAGGACCTGCCAGAAACAAGGACCAATGAAACTTGTTCCAGAACACCAGTAGTCACAGGACCTTCCTGGCGGACCAATAGGAGCTGCTGTAGTACCTGAGCATGTGACCCCTGATCTCCAATGAGAGATCTCACTCTGGGCATGCTCAGAAGGGGAAAACAAGGACTTTGTCCTAAAGACGTCTGCTCACCGCTAACCAGTACTGGCCACAATAGCAGAGCCTGGAGGAACAGCAGTAATCCTCTGCACACTGTTAAGGTACTGCCACACTACACAATCCCGCTAGCGATCTCGTTAGCGTCGCATACTAATGAGATCGCTAGCGGGATTGTTTCTATATCGCTAGTAGCTACCTAACTTAGCGATGTCGTTAAGGACGCTATCGCGGTTAGCGATCTCCTTAACGACTTTAGCGGTACAAAAGTACCGCTAAATCGCTAAGAAAAGGTGCTACACTTAGCGATTATACTTACCCAGCGGGAGCGCCGGCGATAAAATAGGGTCCGGAACGATTCCAGCTGGTAGATGCCGCACACTACAACATCGCTAACGGGATCGCTAAATAGTGACATTTTTTAGCGATCCCGTTAGCGATGTTGTTTAGTGTGGCATACCCTTTAGACTGGGCGAGACACTGGGACCGACGTCTAAGCTAAGCAGGCTCCACTGCGGTCGGAGATGAATGGGAGACCGCAGCGGGACTGGTTCGAGACTCCCCTTGTGCAGCAGCGGGAACTCGAACCCTAACATTAGCCCCCCTCCTAGGGCCCCCCCTTCTCTGGGCCTCGCTGCGTTCAAAGGCAGCGATGAGCTGCGGAGCGTGAACATGCTCGGCAGGCTCCCAAGACCTATCCTCAGGCCCATAGCCCCTCCAGTCCACCAAATAAAACTTTTTGCCCCGTACCACCTTACACCCTACGATGGCGTTCACCTCATGGTCATCCGTAGATGAACCTGATGTCCCGGCAGATGACTCAGAAAACCGGGACATGAGCACGGGTTTCAGGAGGGATACGTGAAAGGTGTCGGAGATACCCAGGCATGGTGGAAGAGCCAAACGGTATACCACAGGGTTAACCTGCTCGAGGACCTTGAAAGGACCCAGGTAGCGGGGTGCCAACTTAGTGGACTCAACTCGCAGCCTAATGTTACGGGCGGAGAGCCACACCATGTCCCCAGGAGCAAATGTTGGAGCGGGGCACCGATGTGCGTCGGCGGAGGACCTCATCCTCTCCTTGGATGCCTGAATGGCATCCTGGGTACGGTCCTCAAATGTCCCGTGCCTCCACAGCCCAGTCTGCCACCCTGGAGTTGGCGGAAGACACAGGCATGGGCACCGGAACCCGCGGATGCTGACCGTAGTTTAGGAGGAATGGAGTCTGTCCGGTGGAGTCAGCCACAGCATTGTTTAGTGCAAACTCAGCCCATGGTAGCAAGGATGCCCAGTCATCCTGCCTGGCTGAGACAAAATGTCGTAGATAGGTGACCAAGGTCTGGTTGGCCCTCTCTACCAACCCATTCGTCTCAGAATGGTATGCCGAAGAGAGATTTAACTCAATACTGAGTAGACAACAAAGCTCTCTCCAGAACCGAGACGCAAACTGGGGACCTCGGTCACTGACAATTTTGTCCGTCATGCCGTGTAGACGGAAGATGTGCCTAACGAACAACGCTGCCAGAGCCCGTGCAAAAGGTAACCGTGGTAGCGGCACCAGATGCACCATTTTGGAAAAATGGTCGGTAATTACCCAAATGATGGTGCAACCCCGAGACTTGGGCAAGCCCACCACAAAATCCATCCCAACCATCTCCCAGGGCCTGTCTGCCACCGGCAAAGGGTAAAGTAACCCAGCTGGCCGTTGTCGTGGAGACTTATTCTTGGCGCAGGAGACACACGCCCGAACATAGTCCCCAACGTCACGGACCATATGTGGCCACCAGTATGTCCTCGCCAGCAATTCAGATGTCCTCTTTGCCCCAAAGTGTCCACCCACCCTGGACGAATGTGCCCAAGAGAGTACCTCCGGTCGCAAATTGGTAGGCACAAAAGTCTTGCCCGGGGGCACAGACTCTAGCGAAACCGGGGCCACTGTTCTCAGGCTCTCTGTGGGGACAATAAGCCGAGGCTCCTCCACCTCCTCCTCAGAGGACACCACAGAGCGAGAGAGAGCGTCGGCACGAATGTTCTTCTCTCCCGAGAGGAAATGCAGTGTGAAATGAAACCGGGAGAAGAACAAGGACCATCTGGCCTGGCGAGAATTAAGCCGCTGGGCTGTCTGAAGATATACCAAATTTTTGTGGTCGGTGAAGACTTGGAAGGGAAAGCGAGCCCCCTCCAACAGATGTCTCCACTCAGAGAAAGCCAATTTCATTGCTAGCAACTCCCTGTCCCCAATGGAATAATTCTTCTCCGCTGGTGTGAAGGTTTTGGAGAAGAAGAAGCAAGGATGCTTTCGACCTTGAGCATCCTTTTGAAAGAGGACTGCTCCAGCACCAACGGATGAGGCATCCACCTCCAATATGAATGGCTTATTAACATCAGGGCGGCGTAGAATGGGAGCGCTAGCAAACTGAGACTTAATTGAGATGAAAGCCTTGGAGACTTCCTCAGACCACAATTTGGGATTTGCTCCCTTCTTGGTGAGGGCTACCAAGGGAGCTACCAAAGTTGAGAAATGGGGAATGAACTGGCGATAATTAATGAACCCCATAAAGCGCTGCACCGCTTTAAGGGAATGGGGTTCTTGCCAGTCCATCACAGCTTGTAATTTGGCAGGATCCATAGCCAATCCCTGGGCGGAGATGATATAGCCCAGGAATGGTAAAGACTCCTGCTCAAACACGCATTTCTCCAACTTTGCATAAAGGGAATTTGACCGCAAGAGGTCGAAGACTCTGCTGACATCTTTCCGGTGGGAGTCAATATCTGGAGAGAAGATGAGAATATCATCCAGATAGACCACGACCGAGGTGGAAAGCATATCCCGGAAGATGTCATTAACAAAGTCTTGGAAAACGGCTGGGGCGTTACAGAGCCCGAAGGGCCTCACCAGATATTCATAGTGCCCATCCCTGGTATTAAAAGCCGTCTTCCACTCGTCCCCCTCGCGGATGCGAATCAGGTTGTAAGCACCCCGCAGGTCTAATTTGGTAAATACCCTTGCTCCCCGAAGCCTATCAAAGAGCTCAAAAATTAAAGGCAGCGGGTATTTATTCTTAACGGTAATGGCGTTAAGACCCCTGTAATCTATGCAGGGACGTAATTCTCTGTTCTTCTTTTGCACAAAGAAGAACCCTGCCCCAGCAGGTGACACTGACTTCCTAATGAACCCTCTTGCCAGATTTTCCTGAATGTATTGGGACATAGCCTCCGTCTCCGGGAGAGAGAGAGGATAGACCCTTCCCCGGGGAGGTTCTGCTCCAGGCAAGAGGTCAATAGGACAGTCATAGGGGCGGTGAGGCGGAAGAGTCTCCGCAGCCTTTTTGGAGAACACGTCTACATAGGTCCAATAGCACTTGGGCAGGGAAGTGAGATCTGCGGGTATCCCTGTAGTAGCAACCTGAACACACTCCCTCACACATCTACCTCTACAAGACTCACTCCAACCCGTATCCTCCCAGAGGACCACTCAATATGTGGGGAGTGAAGACGAAGCCAGGGTACTCCAACCAGAGCCTCATCTATACCCTCAGGAAGGACAAGGAAAGAAATAATCTCCTGATGGGAAGGAGACATAGCTAATGTGAGAGGGATTGTCTGATGTGTGATCTGTGAGGGCAGTATGGAGCCATTCACCACTCGAACAGTCACCGGTTTGGTGAGCATCACCTGAGGTATTGTGTGACGGAGAGCAAAAGCAGAGGACATAAAGTTCCCCTCTGCTCCAGAATCCACACAAAGCTCAACTGTTAGAGTGGATTGACCAAAAGAGATTGTCCCTTTAAAGGACAGCTTGGAGGCAAATGCTGCTGACTCTGGTGAACCTCCTCCCATGGTCACTAGATGCGAACGTGTACGCGATCGCTGGGGACATCTATTGGCATAATGTCCTGGCTGCTGGCACACTCTACAGACCACGGATACTCGAGTGGTCCGAGACTTAGATTCCACTCGAGAAGTCTCCACGGTCTCTGGGGAGTCGGACGCCCGAACGGGAAATTCAAGAGGTTTGGCAAAGGTGGGTGCCAGCCGAAACCTCTGCCTACACTGGGTCCGCTCTAACCTCCGCTCGTGAAAACGGAGGTCGATGCGGGTAGATATAGAAATGAGTTTTTCCAGTGTGGCAGGAATCTCCCTGGTGGCCAAAGCGTCCTTTACATGGTCTGCCAGTCCTCTCCAGAACACTGGAATAAGAACTTTATCTGGCCACTCTAATTCAGAGGCCAAAGTCCGAAATTGGACTGAGAACTGGCTGACCATGGACAAGCCCTGTGACATTGCCAGCAGTTGGAGTGCCGTATCGTGAGTGACCTGAGGTCCTAAAAAGACCTTTTTCAGAGCCTCCAAAAACCGAGGAGCACTCCGCACCACACGATCGTCTCGTTCCCACAGCGGTGTTGCCCACTCCAACGCTCTGCCCGAGAGTAGAGACAATACAAAACCCACTTGTGCCCGATCCGTGGGGAAACGTGCAGCCAGAAGCTCGAGCTGTATAGAGCACTGACTCACGAATCCCCGACATTGCTTGCTGTCACCGGCAAACTTGTCAGGAAGCGGGAGGTGGGATAACGTAGGGGCAGAGGTGGCAGAGGACAAACTGGCTGCAGCCACGCTAGCAGCCTGAACAGCGACTGCGGTAACATCCACAGCTGAGGTTGTGCGCTCAAGAGCCGCCAACCTACCCTCCAGCTGCTGGATGTACTGCCTTAGACGCTGGTCATCCGCCATTTTACTAGCCAGACCCTGGCGCTAATATTATGTTAAGGGTCTGCGGAATGCACCAAATATATGATGTAGAGAGGTGCGTTCGCAGCCTGGGGTCCACCGTGCAAGCGGAGCCTGCTGCTAGTAAAATGGCGCAAGAAGCGAACTCTGTTATCCCGCAGAGTCGCCAAAATAAACGCCGTAACGCGCTGTGGCAATAGGTGCGAACTCTGTTAATCCACAGAGCCGCTAGAAGGAGTGCCACAGCGCTATATGCCGATGTGTGTGAACTCACTTAACACCACTGAGTCGCAAAATAAACACGCTAGGGCGCTGTCTAGCGTTGAAAGCGAACCCTGTTACGTCACAGAGCCGCTGAGACAAACTTCTGTGTCCTGTCAGGCACCCAGGTACACAATGAACAGCTAAGCGAACATAGAACGTGATCATGCGCTAATGTCCTCGCGGGAGTCACCCGCAATCTATGGCGTCTGAACGCCAGGCCCTGAATACAGCAATCAAACTCCTCACCGGTTATGCCGGCAATCTAGGGCATCTAGGACACCGACCCTGACCAGCTAGCATACCAAACTCCTCACCGGTTAAGTCGGTATTCTAGGGGCTTATTTCAGCCGGGGCCCTAACCACACACACGCATGACCACACTGGCGCTAAGCATATAATGGTTGATATTAGCGCATGGCGGCCCAGCCATGCTACCCTTTTATAGCAACAGCTACAGGACCTGCCAGAAACAAGGACCAATGAAACTTGTTCCAGAACACCAGTAGTCACAGGACCTTCCTGGCGGACCAATAGGAGCTGCTGCAGTACCTGAGCATGTGACCCCTGATCTCCAATGAGAGATCTCACTCTGGGCATGCTCAGAAGGGGAAAACAAGGACTTTGTCCTAAAGACGTCTGCTCGCCGCTAACCAGTACTGGCCACAATAGCAGAGCCTGGAGGAACAGCAGTAATCCTCTGCACACTGTTAGACTGGGCGAGACGCTGGGACCGACGTCTAAGCTGAGCAAGCTCCACTGCGGATGGAGATGAATGGGAGACCGCAGCGGGACTGGTTGAGACTCCCCTTGTGCAGCAGCGGGAACTCGAACCCTAACACCATGAAGTTCCCAGCATAAAATTTGTGGTAATGTGAATGCCAGAGGAGGTCTGGACTCTGAAGTTATGGAGTCAGCAGGGCGTAGGTGACTTTTCTGCCCTCTGCTCCTCAGCACTCTATGTCCCTGTTCTGTAACACTATGTGGCTGAGTTCCTGCAGTTCCTTCCACTTCTTAATATCATTCAAAAGGGAGGGCGGACGATTTAGGAGGGAGAAATGTCATGAATGCAGATCGGTGGCTCCTTTTACGGGACTGAGCTTGTATCAGTGACCTCTGTCTGCACCACCAGCCGTTCTGTCACATGTAAAGGAAGAAGGCATGGCGAGGGGCTGGATGTTATACACCATGGGAGGTGAAGGGTGGAATTTTATACACTGAGGGGGCTAGGGGCCAGATACACTGGGTGGTGAGGAGCCGGATGTTATACTCTGGGGGGCGCCAAAGGGGCTGGATGTTATACACCGGGTGGGGGTGTGGAGCCTGATGTTATACACTGGGGCAAGGGGCTGGATATTATACACCGGGAACCTAGGGGCAGGATGTTATGCACAGTGGGCCAAGGGGTTGAATGTTATACCTTGGGGGAGTGAGGGACCAGATATTATAATCGGGGCAATGAATTACAAACCTAAATTCTATGATTAAAAAAAGCGGCCCAATACTCTTTCAGTATATTGTTCATATAATTTTTGCAAAAATTGGTGAATGTTCCTTTAATATACTTCCAACAGTCTCAGGGATTGCTCCGAGGTCCAGACTGGCAGTAGGTTGTAAAGATCAATGCCTCTGAGTTCTGGACTAATTTCTTAATTTTGCAACAGAGTTTTAAATCCTCAGTAGCAAACGTCATAGGAGACAAGTGTTCTCAGTGGCAGGTTTTCCTGTGGCTTTTTATTCCTTAACATGTTGGCACTTCTTGCCAGCTTGGTGTCTGAATTAAATGCCCGCTTTCTCTTTTCAGCATTGCGCAGTATTTAGTATGTTTATTACAAATGAGATGGAGTAATTGGCAATTAGTGGTTCTCTGGTAAAGAATGAATTTTCATTAATGACCTTCAGAAATCCCATTATTTCCAGTTTGATGTTGGAGACTGATTGAATCCTCCGGCTGGGCCGCAGACGGCACACCGCTCTCTGACAAGTGATGAACGGTATTTTGAACTAGTTTTTTACTTGTGATTTTAGTGTGGGGGAAAAAGCATAAAGAAAGTTCCACACTTATAACTAGTTTCTAACGAATGGACGGCAGATTTAACACGTTAGTTCAAAATGGCCACCTCCGAGCGTCTGTGAGCCTTTGGGTGACACAGTGGTTTCCTTTCAACCTCACTCTTGACTTGGCAGACTTTTACCCTAAAAGTCATAGTCTCCTTAGCCCCTGGCATCATCCCAGTTTTCCGGACCTCAGCTCTGCTAAAAAGGTGTACCTAAACTTGAGTGATATCTACCATGATATACTATGCAATCTGTAATAGATCTTTTGATTCCATTTGCATTACTTCAAATATTTTAAATTTTATGTCCATAAATCAATAGGACATATGAAAATAAGCAACTTTGTAATATATCTTATCAGAGAAATCTTCTTTCTCCTGCAGGACTGATCTTTTACTCTCAATTTATGGCTAAAATCTGTGAAATCTGTATTCAATGAAGATTATCCCATTACTGAGAAAGGAAATGGTAGTTGGTGTTTTAAAATTCTATGGAGAAGGGAGGAGCTAGAGGCAGACACAGCTGTAGGTTATTCAGAAAGGACAGTTGTAGTTCTCCATAGAATCTTCTAAGCACCAACTGTCATCTCCTATCTCAGTAATGGGAAATTCTGGATCTACTGACCACAGATTTTACTCTTGAATTGAGAATTTTAAGAATGAAAGATCAGTCCAGGAAGAGAAAGAAATGGATTTCTCTAATAAGAAATATTTGTATTCTTTTTTTAATTTATCATTATTTGTTTTATTATTAAAATTTCTTAATTTCTCGTCTATTATTAACTTATGAGAAGAAAAAAAATACAGTTATTTTTTAACCTACAAAGCAAATGGAAAGTTTTTCATATTCCTTTTCCATAGTTTTTTTGATGCACCCTTTTTCTCTTCTCCTTCTTCCTACTATTGAGGCTTAGGCTTTGTGATCAATAGTAAAGATATGGATAGGGAAAGCCTTTTCTAAGCTAGATGTGTAGACACAACTCATGGACAAGTGCTGTGTAGACTCTGGAATTTTGGAAGCAAGTGGCTTCAGATGTAGCCAAGGTTAACTTGACAAGTAATGCACCATCTTGATAATTTGTCACAGAAGGTTATCTCATTTAAGATAATTTATTGTTTCCAAAGGGCATTGACTGATGTCAAGTTAAGTGACAAATTACACTTTTTTGCACTGATGGTGTCTCCGTGCTCTGTTATCTGTGTAATGGTAAACTTGGCTACATCTATACTTTTCTAATCCTGTACAAAATATTAAATATAACTCTAATAGCACCACAACTGCACCACAAATGCAGCATATATTTGTATTTTAAGTTAATTATTTGTTTGAATATCACATTACCTTCTGTGGGCGACCAAAACTTTTGTCTTGCCAAAATCTGACCATTCTGTGTCCATTAAATGATCAATATTTCTGCATTGATGCCAATTTATTTTCTTAACCTAAAACACATTTCAGAGGGTTTCAGCTTTCAAAAGAATAATTTATACAATCAATGGATGAATTTAACTTCAGGTTATAAGCTTTTATTTACATAACATGGATAAGCGACATAACTTCTGTCAGGGAGTGTATAATATGATGACTGCAATATATTAAGAGGATAAAAACTTTGATGGTAGTATATGTATAAGGTGGCGCCAAGAGCAATACCTGTCAGCTTAAGACCCTGGTGTCCCTGCTATGTCCATTGAAGGAAAACAAATATTTTGTCACTACTGAAATTCAATGTCTATGTGAAAACTAAAAGTTTCAAACTCAACAGAAATAGATCCTAGGAAATGGGTTTTACTAACGAGAGAAGAGTTCTCTTACTGTGATTGACTGACAGGGAGAGCTAATATAGGAATGAAAAGGGGTGTTTCTTCTGTTATTGGCTGCCATGGAGAGTTTCAAGAGGGACATTCTCCTGTTATTGGCTTCCAAGGAGAGTTTCAAGGGGGCTAGAGAAGTACTTGTATGGCAGAATACCCTCCCTAGCTGTCAGGTACTTTTTAACTTACAGTAGGATAAACCTGGAGCAGACGTGGATGAGACTTCACATAGTTGCTTCCGTCTTTTAGTTTTTGGCCAGACTTGCACTTTAAACCAATTTCCTTTAGCCGTTTATCAGCATTTGTTGTATGACATTGTTCTCGGGTAGTAAACAGATTATTACTCCCGGCTGCAGCCAATCCTCCGCCGGATTCCCAGCTCTCTTTTAATATTCCTGATGTGACCTGCCAAGCAACTTGTTGAGTTATTTAGCAGTGCGCCTTTGAAGTGTAGTGATTTATGATATCAGACCGAGACGACTAATATCTGCGGCTTTTCCCAAACGAATGATAAACCAGTGAGAATGTCCCGGGCTGAATGGAATGAGCCTGGCTCTCAGGAATGTGTCACATTTTTAAATTGGAAATAAAAAATTAAACAAACATCAAAGTGGCAGAATCTTTAGTGTCACCTTTTGTATACGAAAATTAGTTTTTCTGAGTGCTGCCAGGCTCCGGGTGTGCAAAGGGCTCGTTTTACTGTGTGAGAAGTTAGGAAATTACAACTAGAGGGGACAAAAGTTTATTCTAGTTCACCAAGTGTCATTGAGACACCAAACATCTGAGGAACGCTTGTATGTTTCCAATTATTTATATACAGTTGTGCTCAAAACTTTACATAATATTAGCAAATTGGAGATAAAATATAACTTTTAATATATATAAATTTAAAAAGTCTTTTTGCAAACTTTCATAAAATCACCAAACAAATCAAACTAACAGTTTACCCCAAAGGGGCAGAAAAAATAGTGCTACACACACAACTGCACCAAGCAATTTTATGCCATAGATAATCAAAAAGCTATATATGTCATTGCAGCACCCAATTAGCATAAAGGATCAAAATCAACCTGGTTTTATCCAGTCTGAGATCAGATATCACATTCAAATACCTCATTAGCATAACAGATCAAATAAATGCTGAGCATTATATTGCAAGTAAAAAAGCATAAATATGGAACAATCTCACCCTGTCCTTCACTGAAAGGGACGAACGAATTCATAAGGTGATGCATATGTTAAATCAGGTAATGCCACTCCCAACGCGTTTCCTCTTATCCAGATTCTTCAGGGGCGTAAAAGGCAAATTCTTGGGGTCAACTCATCCCCTCAGTTATTGTTAGCCGCTGATATGGCTTAAAACCATAAAGCGGTACAGTAGTATGCAAACATCAGCGATCCACCTCCGTGCTTTACAGTAGGAATCGTGTTCCTTTCATCATAGGCCTTGTTGACCTCTCTCCAAATGTAATGCTTATGGTTGTGCCCAAAAGTTCAATTTTGGTCTAATCACTCCAAATTACCTTGTTCCAGAAGTTTTGGGGCTTGTCTCTGTGCTGTTTTGCATATTGTAGGCAAGTTACTTTGTGGCATTTGCGCAGTAAGGGCTTTTCTTTGGCGACTCTACCTTGCAGCCCATATTTCTTCAAGTGCCACCTTATTGTGCGTCTTTTTCAAGCCACACCACTAGTTTTCAGAGAATCTAGTATTTCAGCTGATGTTATTTGTGGGTTTTTCTTTGCATCCTGAACAATTCGAACAATTTTCCTGGCATTTGTGGACAAAATATTTGTTGGTCTACCTGACCGTGGTTTGGTTTTTAAAGAGCCTCTGATTTTGCATTTGTTAATCAGTTTGAATGCTCCTGACTGGCATTATCAATTCCTTGGATATCTTTTTGTATCCCTTTCCTGTTTTATACAGTTCAACTACTTTTCCCGTAGATCTGTTGACAATTCTTTTGCTTTCCCCATGACTCACAAACCAGAAATGTCAGTGGCTGGATGAAAGATGCAAGAGTCTGCCTGGATCCCAGAAGTTCACTCAACTTTTATGCACACACACTGATTTCAAGAAAACAAGTCACAGGTGAGGATATTACCTTTAGTAGCCATTCAAACCCATTTGTGTCAACTTCTGTGCATGTTATCAGGCCAAAATCACCAGGGTATGAGAACTTTTGATCAGGGTGATTTGGATGTTTTGGGTTGTCATTATGATTTAAAAAGAGAAAACACAGTAGTTTGACAATTTATGGATTCACCCAACCACTAACCATGAGTAGAGAAAAAGTTTTGGTGTTATCATTCATATTCTCTGAAAAAGGCCAAGAAAGCAAAACTTCTGCTGGGGTATGTAAACTTTTGAGCACAACTGTAGCTCCAACATAGCACCACTCACTCAGGAGCTTCATAGGTAAGCTCTTACAGCTAAATTAATCAGAAGAACACATTTCCTGTGCTATTTTACGTTGATGAAGAAGCAAAAGTCCGTCAAAGTAGAGCTAGGTGTCACACAAGGCTGCATCATGACACCATTTCTCTTCAATTTACATGCAGAAGCTTTTTTCAGTAAGATTAAAAAGAGAAGGAATCAAAATTGCTGGACAAATTATCAACCATCCATAATACGCAAACAATACAACATTGATAGCAACAAGTGTAGAAGGAATGAAGGACTTATTACGGAGTGTCAAGATGGAAAGCTCAAACATGGGACTGCTACTCAGTACAAGTAAGGTAAAGATTTTGACTACTGCCAGGTACAAGTGTGACACATTTGAGATGGTTGGCGATGAACTGGAAGTTGTAAAGGTCTTCAACCTTCTCAGATCAATGATTGCTCAAGATGTAGCAACGACACCAGAAGTCAATAGGAGAATAGCTATGGGCAAATCAATGAAGTCACTGGACAAGGTCTTAAAATTGAGGAACATTTCACTGGCGATGAAGACACGGCTCATACATTATCTGGTCTTTTCTGTAGTAACGTGGATGGGAAACCCAGACGATAAAGAAACAATACAGAAGAAGAATCGATGCCTTTGAAATGTATTGCTGTAGAAGGATGTTATCAATACCATGGATGGCAAGAACAAACAAATCAATTTTGGAACAAATCAAGCCAGACATGTCACTTGAAGCAAGGATCACCAAGATACGACTTGCCTACTTTGGACACATCATACAAAAAGAGCAGTTACTGGAAAAGGAGATCATAGTCAGAAGAATAGAAGGAACAAGGCGGAGAGGAAGACCAGCAACCTGATGACTTGATACAATCAAGATAAAAGCAGAGAAGACCCTGGTGGACCTATCTAGGCTTGTACAAGATCGATCTTCTTAGGGATCGTTCATCCATAAAGTCGTTATGGCTTTAGATCGAGCTGAAGGCAGTTAGTAATAATAGGTTGCTACAGTGTATCAGGTCAGGCATCAGACTCAACTCCAGAGTTCATAATATTGTAACATATGTTAAATTGTGATAATATGCTAATTAGAAAATCACAAATCACTTAATTTAGCAATTATGCTACCTCTGAAAAATCAATACTGCTGGGTGCATCCCTTCGGTGTAATTTGCAGTCCACTGCCTGTTGTCAAATGTAATCTGTCTCTAGAACCAGAGGTACTGAGGCAGATCATAGAAGTTGGGGATGGGTCGTTGTCTTTCTGCTCCTCTGTCAAACTGCACACAGGCACAGCAGAGAGGCAGGATTCAATTCGGAATAGGCAAACCATTGAAAATAACAGAAGCAATGCATTCAGGGAAGTGAAGTAAAGTCTTGCACTTAGTGTTGGCTGAATACTAATTAAAGAGAACTGGACACTCAAAAAAGTTGGTGGTAATATACAACTGGGCAGATCCTGGACTTATTAAAATGGCAGGAAATCAAAAAAGCTTTCTTAACTTGTTGTGGAGGATGATGGTATATGCATTTCTACAGGCTTTGCATTAAAAGACAAATACACTTTAAAATTCACCAGTAGGGATAGCTTAGAGTATATGAGAGGGAGAGCCAGGGCTGTAGTCGTGGCCCACAAAGATGTCTGCTGTAGCACACCCTGACCACCTGCATCACATACACAAAGTCTCACTGTTTCACTTGCCTGGTACTCAGAGGCCTACTTTAGTTGCAGGAACACTTCTTCGTTTAATCTGGCACATAAAAAGGCAGAGTCCAATTTCAACTTTAAATGTAGAACTTGTATTCAATCGCAGCACGTCCACATTAGTTACAGCATCAACACAGAGTTCTGCACAGTCTATATCCTCCTCTTTCCCTGTCCTCTTCCCCATGTCCTTTAGTTGGTGCCCGGGTCGTATCGTCTCCACCGGTATTGCAGCTTCCTACCTTTTCAGCTTCACTACGTTTAGGAGTTCCCTGGTCCGTTTCGCCCCAGACACGAGGGCATTTGCCCATGCCGTCAGCTGCCACATTATAGAGCGACCTGCCTGTAGGTATTGCTGCACTTCTGGCCCACTGGCCCTGGATGGCTGGGCTTCTCACTTCAACGTTACGGAGTTGCTGTATTGCCCCAGCTCTAAAGCCCAACCGAGATTTCTGAGTGCACTGGCCCTACTGACTAGGAATACAAAAACTCTCTATCTTGTCCATGGCTGGCTCCTCCTAAATAACTATATACACTATTGTGCCCCATCTAGTGTTTCGGGGTACTATGCTTTCCCTAACCGACAGCATAATACAGTATACAGCACATTTACAGTAACATACATTATCAATAGAATATATACATGGCAGCATAACATTTAGTACACCCCTTACATATACATGTTTTCGATGTGACATCTGTGCTGCAGGTAAAACATCTCTGTGCAAGCAGAGTTCTGGGATCTATTATATTAGGTACTTGTATTAATTGTCCTGTGTTTTGTTGCATATGCTGGGCACTGAACAGCAGTAACTGTGGGCATCTAATCTAAAACTGGCGTTGCTGGCATAACACCGAATGAAGGACATCGTAGAGCTCTGTGGTCTCAGCTCTTCATGCCTCATGATTTATGGATTTTGCAGTTTTATTGGGAAAGAATAAAAATCAAAACCTGTTCAGTCTGTATTCCATGCCAAGGTAGTAAATCTGTCAGAAAAAGCTGAGGTCTTTTATCTGACATTACCTGGCTGTGACACTGGAAAAATAGTCTTCACAGGAACTGGACGCAGAAGGACGGTTCTTCCATTTATACCCCCAGGGACAAAAAAAATACAGGCGCCGACGTACTAAGACCTTTATGTTTACTAAATATATATACGGTAAATATATATATGTGTATGTATATATATCACATATTTTGCTATCTTCCTCTCTTCGTTTGACTGTTTATCTATCTGGATGTACTTGATAATTCAGGTAGACATATATTTTAGACTGGCTTTCATATAACACCTAAAAAATATGACTCATCTTGAGCAGGCAGCAACAAACCAATATCTATACCGCTGGAACAGGCAAGCAGAGCCAAATCCTGATAGTATATTACACTCTTCTAGGAATTGACATGCTACAGTGCTTAATTTTATAATTAATACTCCTTACAAAAATACAGCTGTAGTAACCCTTAACTTGTAAGATGGCACAACACTTTATTAACATAGTCATGTATGACATTATCTGACTAGTTATGGATCGCTACATGTGTGCAGGATCAGAACCAATAACAGTGTAGAAATACATAACCAGAACCAATATCAGTATATAAATTCAGCATCACAACCAACCATAATTATAGGAATACAGAACCCGAACCGCCATCAGTACAGGAATACATCACCAAGCTTAATACAGCGATCAATTGTAATGACGTAAACAAGGATTCTTTATTGCAAAGGAAGTGAAAATGTGGCAAAGGAAGTTGTCATGGTGAATTTACTAAAATAATAATGGATTCTCAATGCCTTTGTTGAGAGCAATAATATTATTATCTATGGGTACTAGGTTACTAGAGATGCATCATGGATTGAAGGATTTGTTTTGAGAATTGGTTCTTGCATCATGGGTTCTTTTTCTTTTTTCTTCTTCTGGAGCCCCATTGAAGCAAAATAGGTGGAACTCGATGGGTATACAGCCAGCATGTCTCTTTGAAGTTTTTAAAACTTTTTCAATATCTATCTATCGATCTATCTATCCTTCTAACTATTCACATCACATTCTAGTTTTCTGTAAGTGGTATAAGTCAGAAGAATATTCCAATATACAGTTACAATAGAAGCTTTTAACCTTTCCCCTGTATAGACATATGGGGGCATGTATGGTTGTAGGCTCCTATCATAAAGAATGTATACTGTCCTTGTGAGGAGCTGGCCGTGGACTTCTTCCAGCACGGAGCTCAGGTAAATCAATCTTGTTGTGTTTTATTAGAGATTTGGTTGCTCGTTAGTTTAAGTGCACTAATTTCACATGGAAAGTGTTCAGCTTTAGAAATCAATGTTTCTATTCAGGTCAAGTAAGCAGAGGATGATGTGCAGTTTGTATGTTATATATACCTAAGGCTGCTTTCACATTTGCGTTTGAGCGACCTGCGCCTGTCTGCGCAGGGCCGCCGCTAAGCTCCGCCCCGGCCGCGCCTCCTCCCGGCGCATGCGACCTGCGTACCCTATCTTTATCATTGGGTACGCAGGCCGTGAGGGGGTATGCGTTTGCTGGCGCATGCGTCATTTTGACGGTGCGCCGAGCGCACCAAAAAGCAGCATGCAACATTTTAGTGCGCTCGGCGCACCGTCAAAATGACGCGTGCGCCGCCAAACGCATACCTGCGCACGGCCTGCGTACCCAATGATAAAGATAGGGTACGCAGGTCGCATGCGGCGTCATGCGCCCATAGGCGGAGCCGCCGGGAGTAGGCGCCGCCGGGGGCGGAGCTTAGCGGCGGCCGTGCGCAGACAGGCGCAGGTCGCTCAAACGCAAATGTGAAAGCAGCCTAAGGCCAGAAACAAGATTGGTAATCGAGTAAAGCAATCATTGCATTACTCTTGATAGTGTCTCAGAGGCTTCAATTGAGCCATTGTTTCATATGAGACTGTAAATTGACTCTTGTTGTATGTTAATTTGTGAATGCCTGCTGAGTTTGTATTGCATCAACCCAGTGAAGTTTACTAGCCTACACAGCTTAGGATATTCAGGTTATTTGAATAATTAAACAATGAAGGATCACCTCCCACCACCTTCATCCAATCCTGTGGAAGAATGTCCTGAATTGGACTTGTGGATATATAAAGTCTCCTGGCTCCCTCTGCAAAGGAACTCTTTTCAGGAACAGACCAAGGAACCATGTCTCCATCTGGTGGAATACATGTCTGCTCCTCGTCCCATCACTGAACCCACAAAGATGTATAGAGAACCTCGGTTGGGACTGTACTATATGTTTTTGTTGGCCTGGAGCTGGGTACATGTTCTACGGTCATGATATTCATTGTCTGAATGAGAGGAACTATCTTAAGGACCGTTGTTGCTGGCTGGAGCAGAATAACCAAGCTACGGTCATGATATCCGTCGTCTAGAGGAGCATGGACTGTGACAACAGACCATACCCGCGAGAGATATATAAACTGTGGGCCAACCAAAAGTGGGGAGGTAGTGGGTATTTCCTGGTACGAGGGCAATGGAACTATCATCCCCAGGATGGGACTTGTGGACTGAGGACATTGTATTGTGACCATGTTCCCAGAATTTGCAAGACGATGGACGTAAGGAATAAAAATAATTACATTGTTGACCTGCCTAAGTGATTATTGCAACCCACAACCTCAGATCTTCACAGTGCTGTATACTTTTTTGTGGTATGTCTCGGCATAGAAAGTGACTAGTCCTTTACCAAACTTTTCCCATAAATTTAATGCTAAGAGTGCCTGTATTTCTTTGGTGCAGAACAGGGCATACAAATAGTGGGAGGCCTGGGGTGATGGGGTATTATTAACATAATTGTGGCACTATTGTGCAGTAAGAAAAATTGCATGTTTTTCATTCCATCATATTTTTGTATAAAATTTGTATGTTTAATTTACCTCTGGTCACTTTTTGTTAGGAAAGTGCCTAGAAAAGTAGATTGGACTAAATGAGAGGAGACGAGGTCACCACCATCCCCACAAAAAATGATGTAGCCTTGTATAACCAGATAATTCATGTTTAAAGACAACAAAACTAAAGAACTAATCAAAAGGAAAGATACAGTTCAAAAGAGATCATGTTGGTTCAGAATCTACTCTGCTGGCTTCTGCTGGCGAGACTGCTGGCTTCATCAGGAGATACCTTGATGAAGCCAGCAACCTGGTGATACGTCTGGGGAATTCACATTGTGTACTTTCCACTCATGCAATAATTTCAGGATCATCTTAATATATCTGGAACAACTTTGCTAACAAATTTAGTTTTAAGACCGATATATGAAACACCAGATCTTAAACTTCTTCCATAGCTTTTTTCTCCGACTAACAATCTAACATTATTTCTTCATCCCTTAGTAGGATGAAATACATAGATATTTTAATTCAAGGCCCCCGAAAATCCCCCACTTCTACACACACATGCAGTTTATGGTAAAAAGCTTATGATCAAATATCAGTGGCGCATTACATGGCTGTAATGATATATACATTAAATGGGAGATTAATTGCCCTGTGTGCACTGAGCTGTACTGGAACTGGAATCGCCTTTATTAAAACCAGATGAGAATACAGAATTAGAAACAAAGAAAATATTCTTGATTTAGAAACGGTGAACATGAGCGCTGCATATGAGAATTACATTACGGGGCACATTTTTTATACAGCACAATGAAAACACTGTAGGAAAAATGCTGAAGGATGCGGATAAAAATAGCAAGCTAGTCATCCCTGCGATTACGGTACTGCGTATAGCAATAACCCTTAGCCATGGTTATTATGAGAGTCGCTCATTATACAATAGACAGCCTCCCGACAATACGCACTAGTGCAGACTGTGGTTACTGTCAGACTGAATACTGTCTGCGGAGCAGACACAGGCTGCCATTAAACAGTGACTTGTGTCCTCCATTACTTTCAAATCCGCTTCTGGCTTTAATGCATAAATCTATTTTTATAAAAAAAAATCAGTGTGTAAACCACCTTGATAATAGAAAAGAAAGGTCTAATTTTCTTTAATCCAGAAACAGTGCCTCAATTGCCTAGAGGCAGAATATGGGATTGCAGCTCAGGACTAGTATTCACACCAGTGGCCCAAAGACACAAGCCATTGGTAGAGCAGCTCCATCTCTGGGAACAAGGCAGATCCTTGTTTGTAATCTCTGACAATGGGGTCAAATCATTAAAAGATATTTACAGATTATTTTATTAGTGAGACGTGAATTTATGTATGTTCACCAGGGGGCACTTGTATTAATAGGCACTAAGGACAAAAGTATTACAAATATCCAAATACCTCCTAATCATTCAATTCAGTTTTCTCATTCAGTCCAATTGCTCCCGTGTATAACATCCGGCCCCTTGGCCTCCCCAGGTGCATAACACCCTACCCCTCACCCCCTGGTATATAACATCCGGCCCCTCACCCCCCACTGTATCACATCCGGCCCCTCACTTCCCCCACTGGATAATATCCATCCCATCGCTCCCCTAATTTATAATATCTGGCTCCTCGCCCCCCACTGTATAACATCTGGCCCCTCACCCCCCCACTGTATAATATCGGTCCCCTCGCCCCTCTGATATATAACATCTGGCCCCTCGCCCCCCCACTGTATAACATCTGGCCTCTCACCCCTCTCCACTATATCACATCTGGCCCCTTACCCCTCACTGTATAATATCCATCCCTTCTCCCCCCTAATATATAACATCTGGCCCCTTGACCTCCTCAGGTGCATAACACTCTACTCCTCGCCCCCTGATATATAACAGCTGGGCCCTCACCCCCCACTGTATAACATCCGGCCCCTCTCACCCCTATTGTATAACATCCGGCCCCTCTCACCCCCCACTGTATAACATCCAGCCCCTCACCCACCCACTGTATAATATTCGTCCCCTCACCACTCACTGTATAACATCCGGCCCTTTATCCCCCGGTATATAACATGCAACCCCTTGCCCCCCTCCAGTATATTTTATCTGGCCCTTCACCACCCCACTGTATAACATCCAGCACCTTACCCCCTATTGTATAACATCCAGCCTCTTACCCCCCCGTTGTATAACATCTGGCCCTTCGTCCCCCCCACTGTATAACATCCGGCCCCTTGCCCACCTGGTATATAACATTCACCCCCAGTATATAGTATCCGGCCCCTCAGCCCTCCATTGTATAACATCCAGCCCCTTATCCCCCCGTTGTATACTATCCGGCCTCTCGCCCCCCACTGTATAACATCCAGTCCCTCACCCTGCCATCTGCCTTTACTTACTTGTGACAGAATGACTGGGGGGTGAAGAGCTCCATGCTACCAACACGGTCCTGTAATTGCAGCCACCTGTGTAACAAGTTTATTCATGACATATCTTACCTCCTAAGTGGAGACCCTGTAACATTACAGAGCAGGGGCCGAGTGCTGAGCAGCAGCATAGAATAAGTAATATAAATGTATGTACACACTGACTCCACCAGCTGAATAGTGAGTGCAGCTCTGGAGTATAATACAGGATGTAACTCAGGATCAGTACAGGATAAATAATGTAATGTATGTACACAGTGACTCACCAGCAGAATCGTGAGTGCAGCTCTGGAATATAATACAGGATGTAACTCAGGATCAGTACAGGATATGTAATGTAATGTATGTACACAGTGACTGTGAGTCGCCCGCCAGGGCCGTGGGGTACTCGGCACCGAGCCCGTTCACTTCTATGGGGGGTGTCACGGCGACACAGCTCGGTCCGTGGCCCTGGGCGCTCACTGAAAAGGGGGATATTTACAGGGGATTAAAGGTTTGTAGAAATGTTTGTGACGCCACCTGTGGTACCTGGTCAGGTGACCAGCGCTGCTATACAGATCCGCTGAAGGGTTGGTGTTGGGCAGCAAGGTGTTAAGCCTCCCACAGGTAAGGCTGGGTCCTTCAGGGTAAATGAAGTGTGTGGGGGTGCCAGGCGGAGGTGAATCCGACAGTAGAAGTAATAAGATAGACACACACACAAAAGTCTCTTTCTGTACCTTTACTGATGGAATTGCAGGCACGTCCCGGGGTGCTGGCAGGGTGAAGGATGCATGTCCAGTTCTTCCCACTGAGTAGGTGTAGGGCCTCCTTACTGCAATGTGAGTCTGTGACCTGTATGAAACGAGGCCTAACTCTGTCTTCAACTTTACACACCCGGCTGACTTTGTGGTAGGGTCTTCTCTTGGATAGAACAGTGTCTCTGTTTGCAGGGCCCTGCTAGACTCCGTCTTCCTGACCCCGGTTACATATCAACACTCGTGGGCCCCTGCGACCTGTAGTCCCGCAGGGTCTCCGGTATCTCCTACTAGTCGTGTAGATTCTAGCAAGCTCGGACCCGGTGTCCGGTTATTCAGAGTAGAGGTAAGCTATCAATGCTATTTCCACCTCTGTTACTCTCTTCTTATCTTCCACTTGCTTTTCGTCCTACTCGACCCTCACATAAGCACACTAGCAGATGGTGGACTGCTTCTTCTCCTTTCTTCACCGCTCTCAAAGCGTCGGCACGCTTGCTCACTGAACTGCACTCGGTTGACTCAATTCTGACTAGGCTGGAGTGATTTGCTTTCCACTTGTACTAGCCTCCACACGATATGAACTAAGCTTAGAGCTGCAGATTTCAGGTTCTTTCAACAACTGCTGTTCTCTCTCTCTCGTCTCTTCTTACTTCCAAGCTCTGACTGGAACGGCTATCAGTTTTTTCCGTCTGTCCTGCACCTGGCTTTGCAGACTAACTGATCTGTGCTCGCTCCTAGAGCTAACTCTCTACTTGCTTCTCTCCAAGAGAACTAACAACTCTCTTCTCGTTCTCGTACTGATCTACTCTCCACGTAGACTCAGACTAGACTGCTCTCTCTGAGGTGACTACTGACTGCAGCCCTCAGACTAACTAGCTTCCTGTGGCTTCACCATCCTTATATACACTAAAAGGCTCCCTCTGGTGGCTCTAGGGATTGGTGAAGATGTGTGTATGCATATTGGGTCCTCTAGTGGTCATTACCTTCAGTGCATCCCTCTGGGAAATGAGATTCCAAGCGCAGCTGGGCTCTACAACTGCACCAGCAGAATAGTGAGTGCAGCTCTGGAGTATAATACAGGATGTCACTCAGGATCAGTACAGGATAAATAATGTAATGTATGTACACAGTGACTCCACCAGCAGAATCGTGAGTGCAGCTCTGGAATATAATACAGGATGTAACTCAGGATCAGTACAGGATATGCAATGTAATTATGTACACAGTGACTGCACCAGCAGAATAGTGAGTGCAGCTCTGGAGTATAATACAGGATGTCACTCAGGATCAGTACAGGATAAGTAATGTATTGTATGTACACAGTGACTGCACCAGCAGAATAGTGAGTGCAGCTCTGGAGTACAATACAGGATGTAACTCAGACTCAGTACAGGATCAATAATGTAATGTATGTACAGTCATGACCAAAAGTTTTGAGAATGACACAAATATTAATTTTTACAAAGTCTACTGCTTCACTTTTTCTAATGGCAATTTGCATATACTCCAGAATGTTATAAAGAGTGATCAACTTAACAGTAATTACTTGCAAAGTCAATATTTGGCTAGAAAATGAACTTTATCCCCCAAAACACATTTCAACATCATTGCAGCCCTGCCTTAAAAGGACCAGCTAACCTCTTTTCGGTGATTGCTCCATTAACACAGGTGTGGGTGTTGATGAGGACATGGCTGGAGATCAATCTGTCATGATTAAGTAAGAATGACACCACTGGACACTTTAAAAGGAGGCTGGTGCTTGGCATCATTGTTTCTCTTCTGTTAACCATGGTTATCTCTAAAGAAACACGTGCAGTCATCATTGCAATGCACAAAAATGGCCTAACAGGGAAGAGTATCGCAGCTAGAAAGATTGCACCTCAGTCAACAATCTATCACATCATCAAGAACTTCAAGGAGAGAGGTTCCATTGTTGCCAAAAAGGCTCCAGGGCGCCCAAGAAAGACCAGCAAGCGCCAGGACCATCTCTTAAAAGTGTTTCAGCTGCGGGATCGGGCTACCAGCAGTGCAGAGCTTGCTCAGGAATGGCAGCAGGCAGGTGTGAGTGCATCTGCACGCACTGTGAGGCGGAGACTCTTGGAGCAAGGCCTGGTCTCAAGGAGGGCAGCAAAGAAGCCACTTCTCTCCAGAAAAAACATCATGGACAGACTGATATTCTGCAAAAGGTACAGGCAGTGAACTGCTGAGGACTGGGGTAAAGTTATTTTCTCTGATGAATCCCCTTTTCGATTGTTTGGGACATCAGGAAAACGCCTCATTTGGAGAAGACAAGGTGAGCGCTACCACCAGTCTTGTCTCATGCCAACTGTTAAGCATCCTGAAGCCATTCATGTGTGGGGTTGCTTCTCAGCCAAGGGAATCGGCTCTCTCACAGTCTTGCCTAAAAACACAGCCATGAATAAAGAATGGTACCAGAATGTCCTCCAAGAGCAACTTCTCCCAACCCTCCAAGAGCAGTTTGGCGATCAACAATGCCTTTTCCAGCATGATGGAGCACCTTGCCATAAAGCAAAGGTGATAACTAAATGGCTCAGGGAACAAAACATAGAGATTTTGGGTCCATGGCCTGGAAACTCCCCAGATTTTAATCCCATTGAGAACTTGTGGTCAATCATCAAGAGACGGGTGGACAAACAAAAACCTAAAAATTCTGACAAAATGAAAGCATTGATTGTGCAAGAATGGACTGCTATCAGTCAGGATTTGGTCCAGAAGTTGATTGAGAGCATGCCAGGGAGAATTGCAGAGGTCCTGAAGAAGAAGGGTCAACACTGCAAATATTGACTTGCTGCATTAACTCATTCTAACTGTCAATATAAGTTTTTGCTACTCATATGTTTGCAATTATTATATTTCCGTCTGTGATAAAAACATCTGTCAAACACACATAAAAACCAGAGGGCAGCAGATCATGTGAAAATATAATATTTGTGTCATTCTCAAAACTTTTGGCCATGACTGTACACAGTGACTCCACCAGCAGAATAGTGAGTGAATCTCTGGAGTATAATACAGGATGTCACCCAGGATCAGTACAGGATAAGTAATGTAATGTATGTACACAGTAACTGCACCAGCAGAATAGTGAGTGCAGCTCTGGAATATAATACAGGATGTAACTCAGGATCAGTACAAGATAAGTAATGTATGTACACATGACTGCACCAGCAGAACAGTGAGTGCAGCTCTGGAGTATAATACAGGATGTAACTCAGGATCAGTATGGGATAAGTAATGTAATGTATGTGCACATGGACTGCACCAGCAGAATAGTGAGTGCAGATCTGGAGTATAATACAGGATGTAACTCAGGATCAGTACAGGATAAGTAATGTAATGTATGTGCACATGGACTGCACCAGCAGAACAGTGAGTGCAGCTCTGGAGTACAATACAAGATGTCATTCAGGATCAGTAATGTAATGTATGTACACAGTGACTCCATCAGCAGAATAGTGAGTCCAGATCTGGAGTATAATACAGGATGTCACTCAAGATCAGCAATGTAATGTATGTACACGGTGACAACACCAGCAGAACAGTGAGTGCAGCTCTGGAGTATAATACAGGATATCACTCAGGATCAGTAATGTAATGTATGTACACAGTGACTGCACCAGCAGAATACTGAGTGCAGCTCTGGGGTATACAGTGGGGAAAAAAGTATTTAGTCAGCCACCAATTGTGCAAGTTCTCCCACTTAAAAAGATGAGAGAGGCCTGTGATTGACATGATCGGTAGACCATAACTATGAGAGTCAAAATGAGAAAACAAACCCAGAAAATCACCTTGTCTGATTTGGCAAGATTTATTTTGCAAATTATGGTGGAAAATAAGTATTTGGTCATTAAAGGGAATCTGTCACCTATTTTTTCCCCTATCGGATGCAGCTCGTCATCATGGGCATTCTGTAATGCTGTAGATAAGCCCCCGATATAACCTGAAAGATAAAAAAAACAAGTTATATTACACTCACCTGGGTGGGGTGGTCCAATGCGTTTCGGTCCGATGGGCGTCGCAGGTCCGGGTCCATCACCTCCCATCTTCTAGCAATGACATTCTCTTCCTTGCTTCTATTGCGGCACCTGCGCAGGCGTAATTCTCTGCCCTGTTGAGGGCAGAGCAGAGTACTGCAGTGCGCAGGCGCCGGGAAACGTCAGAGAGGTCCGGTGCCTGCTCACTGCAGTACTCTGCTCAACAGGGCAGATCAGTACGCCTGTGCAGGAGCCACAACAGGTTACATTGGGGGCTTATCTACAGTATTACAGAATGCTGTAGATAAGTCCCTGATGGCGGTGGCTGCATCTCATAGGGGAAAAAATAGATGACAGATTCCCTTTAACAAAAGTTCACCTCAATTTTTTTGTTATATATCCTTTGTTGGCAATAACCGAGGTCAAATGTTTTCTGTAAGTATTCACAAATTTGGCACACACTGTTGGTGTTATGTTGGCCCATTCCTCCATGCAGATCTTCTCTAGAGCAGTGATGTTTTGGGCCTGTCGCTGGGCAACATGGACTTTCAAATCCTTCCAAAGGTTTTCTATGGGGTTGAGATCTGGAGACTGGCTAGGCCACTCCCGGGCCTTCATATGCTTCTTACGAAGCCACTCCTTCATGGCCTTGGTGGTATGCTTGGGATCATTATCATGCTGAAAGACCCATCCACGTTTCATCTTCAATGCCCTTGGTGATGGAATGAGGTTTGAACTCAAAATCTCACAATACATGGCCCCATTCATTCTTTCATGTACACGGATCAGTCGTCCTGGTTCCTTTGAAGAGAAACAGCCCCAAAGCATGATGTTGCCACCCTCATGCTTCACAGTAGGTATGGTGTTCTTTGGATGCAACTCAGCATTCTGTCTCCTCCAAACATTATGAGTTTTGCTCTACCAAACAGTTCAACTTTGGTTTCAACAGACCATATGACATTCTCTGAATACTCTTCTGGATAATCCAAATGCTCTCTAGCAAACTTCAGACAGGCCTGGACATGTACTGGCTTAAGCTGGGCGACATGCCTGGCACTGCAGGATCTGAGTCCCTGGCGGCGTAGTGTGTTACTGATGGTAGCCTTTGTTACAGTGGTCCCAGCTTTATGCAGGTCATTCACTAGGTCCCCCCGTGTGGTTCTGGGATTTTTGCTCACCGTTCTTGTGATCGTTTTGACCCCACGGGGTGAGATCTTTCTTAGAGCCCCAGATCGAGGGAGATTATCAGTGGTCTTGTATGTCTTCCATTTTCTTATTATTGCTCCCAAGCTGATTTCATAACACCAAGCTGCTTGCCTATTGCAGATTCAGTCTCCGCAGCCTGGTGCATGGCTACAATTTTGTTTCTGGTGTCCTTTCGACAGCTCTTTGGTCTTCACCATAGTGGAGTTTGGAGTGTGACTGTTTGAGGTTGCGGACAGGTGTCTTTTATACTGATAAAATGTTCAAACAGGTGCCATTACTACAGGTAATGAGTGGAGGACAGACTAACCTCTTAAGGTCAGTGTCACACTTGCGTATGTAATGCGAGAAACTCGCACGAGTCTCATCAATGACCGAAGTGTGCGGCTGCATGTATTTCTATGCAGCCGCACACACCGGTCCGAGTGCCGGCGGTAGTGCCGGGTGTTAATGCGAGAGACTCGTTTCTTGCATCACACACGCAAGTGTGACACTGGCCTAAAGAAGTTACAGGTCTGCGATAGCTAGAAATCTTGCATGTTTTTAGGTGACCAAATACTGTAATTTCCTAAATAAATCTTGCCTTATCAGACAAGTTGATTTTCTGGATTTGTTTTCTCATTTTGACTCTCATAGTTGTGGTCTACCTATGATGTCAATTACAGGCCTCTCTCATCTTTTAAGTGGGAGAACTTGCACAATTGGTGGCTGACTAAATACTTTTTTTCCCTCTGTATATGGGATGTAACTCAGGATCAGTTCAGGATAAATAATGTAATGTATGTACATAGTGACGCCACCAGCAGAATAGTGAGTGCAGCTCTGGAGTATAATACAGGATGTAACTCAGGATCAGTACAGGATAAGTAATGTAATGTATGTACACAGTGACTGCACCAGCAGAATAGTGTGTGCAGCTCTGGAGTATAATACAGGGTGTAACTCAGGATCAGTACAGGATAAGTAATGTAATGTATGTACACAGTGACTCCACCAGCAGAATAGTGAGTGCAGCTCTGGAGTATAATACAGGATGTAACTCAGGATGTAAGGTTCTGTGTACATGTTCCTGAAACTCAGTTTGTTCGTCAGCCATTTTACTTTCTGTCTTGCTGCAGCTATCTTGCCCTCAGTCAAAATGGAGTTTCCAGCTTGCATGTTCCCGCCCTGATTCTCTCCTTTTGCTTCTTAAGCAGCCACAGCTGAGCAATCAGTGCTTCAGAATCTAGCCTGCAGTGAACCTGTGACCTGACTCCTAAAGCCTTGGACCTTGTACTCCAGCTATTCCTACTGAGGAACTCTGAAGCACTTGTGGACTCTGAACCCTGCTCTTTGAAAGACCCACGTTTGCATGGACTTACGGTAACAGAGAAGAAGATCCTGAACCTGTTGTGGAGAGTGATTGCTGAGCTTAGATTACTCTGGCCTGCTGTGTCTCCTGTTTCTGTGTCTGCAAACTGTGTGACTATTTTTGCCAACTTGTATGAAGTAATACAAGACTTTCTATATCAAACCTGTGTCTCATGTATTTTCATCGCACCCAAGCACAAGACGCTATATGAACTGTACTACATACATTACAAGATTCTGAAGCCAAAACGTTAGTGTCTGCTGGGTCTGGAAAGGCTGTGTCTGCTGTAACTGTGGATATCGGATGTCCGGTTGTACTTTCTGTGATGACAGTGGTTGTGACTTCTCACAACCATTCCAGGTGAGCAATTCCCTTAAGTGTTTTTTTTCTGCAGTGTTACCACAGGTAAACACTATTGTTTTTTTTTTTTATTTCTTTTCTCTTTTTTGTCTGCTGTAACTGTGGATATCAGATGTCCGGGTGAACTTTCTGTGATGATAGTGGTTGTGACTTCTCACAACCATTCCAGGTGAGCAGTTCCCTTAATTTTTTTTTCTCTCTGCAGTGTTACCACAGGTAAACACTATTGTTTTTTTTTTTCTCCTCTCCTCTTCTTCCAGTACTCCTGTCTTAAAAGAGCTGGAAAATGGAGGCCCGCATAAAGGAACTTTGCGGAGTGACTGATAATATCCTTGCAGATTTTCAGAATATAAAGACCCGTTTTTCAAGCCTACAGGACCTCACTAATCACAATTTGCAAGTGTTTGGACAGACTGCCCAGGATTTGCGAGCCAGGATTGAGGTTCTAGAAGAGCGAGTCCAGGCTCCTGCCGTAGCCCCGAGTTCTGGGATTCCCAAGTTGCCCCCTTTTCGTTTTGGCGGTGAACGTGAGAAATTCAGGGGATTTATTAATCAATGCAATCTTTTTTTTTCTGCACATGCTTCACAATTTCCCACTGAACGATCTAAGGTGCTTACTATAATTATGTTGCTTACCAACAAGGCTTTGATGTGGGCAAACCCTCTGATTGAGACTGAGGATGATTGTTTGAATCACCTTGATGCTTTTATTTCAGCCATGGGGCAGGTGTTTGATGACCCCAATCGAGGTGCAACAGCTGAAGCAGCCATGTTAGCTTTGCGCCAAGGTAAGCACTCGGTAGCTGAATATGCCTTGGATTTCAGGAGATGGGCTCTTGATACCACCTGGGACAGTTCCGCCAAAAAATCTATTTTTCGAAAGGGGTTATCTCCACTGATTAAGGATGAACTTGCTCGTGCCGACCCTCCCACTGCGTTAGGTGACTTTATTAACTACTGCATCCGTATTGATACTCGTCTGACTGAACGCAGGCAAGAGAGATGGTTCGAAAGCAATCGCACTAACCTTTTCCTACCTTCCTCTCCAGCTAAGGAACCTTTGAGTAGGATTACACGGGAACCTGAACCTGAACCCATGCAGGTAGACTCTTTACAACGACGGGTTAGTGATGCACGCAAGGAACATCGTTTTAAGGAGAATCTATGTTTCTATTGTGGTAAGTCAGGGCACTTCATTATAAACTGCCCCAGCCGTTCTCGTAAGACTACTGCAGCACTCATTCATTGTGAGTGTTGCGAGAGGGGATCTGTCAGGTCCGAGCCTCAGGCTCCAGAGAGATCTGCAGCAACAGATCTTGATTTCTCGGACTTAAACTCCGTTACCTCTGAGGACGTTGACTGTGTAAACGCTGCCATTTTTCAAGTTTCCTCAGCGGTGTCCCAGCTGAGTTGTAAGAAAAACAATTCTCATTGCTTTCTTTCCATCAAACTCTGGGTTGACTCAGCTTGGGTGTCTAGCTCTGCTATGATCGACTCAGGGGCAAGTGGAAATTTTATGGATGTCTCCTTTGCTCTGAAACAGGGGATACGTTCAGTGAAGAAGGCTACTCCAGTACAGATGGAAACTGTGGATGGCTCCCTGCTGACCTCTGGACCAGTGGATCAGGAAACAGAGCCTTTGAGGGTTCTTATGGGTAAAGATGATCAAGAGAAACTGTCCTTTATGCTTATCTCTTCTCCCCACTTTCCCATTATTCTAGGGCTACCATGGCTGCAGGCTCAGAATCCTACCATTAACTGGGAGACCAAGGAATTACACTTTCCAGAGAAACAGATGAGTCCAAAAGTTTCAGCTTGCTCTGTTCCTAAAGGAACCATGTCAGTCCCTGAACTACCAGCTGTATACCAGGACTATGTGGATTTATGTGACAAGAAGAACGCTGACCAGCTTCCTCCTCACCATCCATATGATTGTCCAATTGAATTATTGCCTGGAGCAGAGATACCTTTTGGTAAGATCTACCCCCTGGCGGGGCCCGAGCTAAAGGCTTTAAAGGATTACATAGACGAAAATCTAGCCAAGGGCTTCATACGCCCCTCTTCATCTCCTGCAGGTGCACCCATCTTCTTTGTAAAGAAGAAAGGTGGATCTCTGAGACCATGCGTAGACTATAGGGAACTCAATAAGGTTACTATTAGAAACCGTTATCCATTGCCTTTAATCCCTGAGTTATTGGAGAGAGTGCGACATGCCAAAATTTTCTCTAAACTAGATCTTCGTGGGGCCTATAACTTAGTCCGTATTAGACCTGGGGATGAATGGAAGACTGCATTCAGGTCACGCTATGGACACTTTGAATATCTAGTTATGCCTTTTGGTCTGAGTACCGCCCCAGCCACTTTCCAACACTTGGTGAATGACATCTTCAGGGATCTCCTAGATACATTCGTGGTAATTTATTTGGATGATATTCTAATTTTTTCTAACTCCACAGAGGAACATCATGGACATGTGAGAATGGTCTTGGAACGTCTAAGACAAAATCATCTTTACATCAAACTTGAAAAGTGTGAATTCCATAGGACCGAAATTCAATTTCTGGGGTATGTACTGTCTACACAAGGAATTAGTATGGATGGAAGCAAAACCCAAGCCATCAAGGATTGGCCAAGTCCTAGAAATGTGAAGGAGGTACAGCGCTTCATCGGGTTTGCCAACTTCTATAGACGTTTCATTAGAAATTTCTCTGAGGTAGTGTCACCTATCACCCAACTTACCCGGAAAGAGTCTAGGTTCTCCTGGACTCCCCAAGCCCAGGAAGCATTTTCCCGTCTAAAAGATAAATTTACCACTGCACCTATCCTAGTACATCCCAACCCCGAGCTTGCCTTCATAATAGAGGTGGATGCTTCAGACTGTGCCGTTGGAGCTATACTCTCTCAGAGAACAGGTGAGAAGAATGTCTTGCATCCCTGTGCCTTCTTTTCCCAGCAGTTGTCTTCGGCTGAGAGGAACTACGATGTGGGCAATAGAGAGTTGTTGGCCATTATTGCCGCCTTCAAAGAATGGAGACACCTTCTTCAGGGAGCTGCACAGCAAATAGTCGTCCTGACAGACCATCGTAACCTTGAGTTTATCAGGTCGGCTAAGTGCCTGACTCCTCGCCAGGCTCGCTGGAATCTTTTCTTAAACCAATTTAATTTTATCATTTCTTATAGACCAGGATCGCGCAATGGAAAGGCTGATGCACTCTCTAGGATTTACTCAGCAGAGACACGTCCAATTACTCCTCCTAAGACTATTCTTCCTGACTCTAGATTCCTAGGAGTAATTCATAATCAAGACCTACTTAAGGACATCAAGGAAGCATACCATGCGGATTCCTTTTTGGCACAACCCCCAAGGGACGTAAGTCTTGTCTTTAAGAATGGTGTGTGGATTCAGGGACAACGCCTGTATATTCCTGAAACAGTCAGATTGAGAGTATTGCAACTCATTCACGATTCCAAGATAGCTGGGCATAGAGGAATTCTAAAGACACAGGAATTTCTCTCTCGTTTCTTTTGGTGGCCCACTTGCAGGAAGGATGTTTTAAACTATGTCACTTCATGTGAAGTCTGTGCAAGATGCAAAACACCTCGCTCCTCACCAACTGGTCTGTTACAGCCTCTTCCCACCCGTCCCGCCCGTGGGGATCCATTTCTATGGACTTCATTGTGGAGTTACCAACCTCTCAAGGGAAGAACACCATTCTAGTGGTGGTTGACTGTCTAACAAAGGCAGCTCATTTTATCCCTTGTGTCGGCTTACCCACTGCAAAACAGCATCAGATGTGATGATTAAAGATGTGTTTCGCTTACATGGAGTACCGGATGAGGTTATTTCGGATCGAGGGTGCAATTCACTTCTAGGTTTTGGCAAAATTTCTGTGCAGCATTGTAAACCTTTCTTCTGCTTTTCATCCCCAGACTAATGGACAGACCGAACGAACCAATCAACCCTGGAGCAGTATCTCCGCTGCTTTATCTGCCACCTACAGGATGATTGGGTGGATCTACTTCCATTAGCTGAGTTCTCGTATAACAACTCTCAGAGTGCCTCCACTAAGCAGTCTCCTTTTTACTCTAATCTAGGTTATCATCCTAACATTCTACCACGATTTCCCATAGAAACGCCTTTACCAGCAGTGGCTGAAAGAATCACGTCTTTACAGAAGATATGGATCTTCTAAAGGAGAATCTGGAATTGGCTCAGGAAAGGTACAAGAAAGCAGCAGATAAATTTCGTAAACCTGCACCAGCTTTCAAGGTAGGAGACTTGGTCTGGCTGTCAACCAGAAATCTTAAGTTAAGGATTCCATCGTCTAAGTTGGAACATAAGTACATTGGACCCTATAAAATCAGTAAAATTATAAGTGCCGTTGCTTGTCGTCTTCAACTGCCCAGAACTATGAGAATTCACCCTGTCTTTCATGTATCCCTACTAAAGGCTGCGACACCCAATACGTTTCCTGGACGTTCTTCTCCTTGCCCTGACCCAGTGCTAGTCGATGGTCAGGAAGAATTTGTGGTGGAAAGGATTTTAGATTCCAGGTTGTATAGAAATCAGTTACAATATCTGATTAAATGGCAGGGCTACCCAGTGGAGGACAACTCATGGGAACCAGTCAATAACGTTAATGCTCCTCGCTTGCTCCATCAGTTTCATCAGAGGTACCCACACAAGCCTGGCCTGAGGTCATCCGGAGGTTGTCCCTAAGGGGGGAGTAATGTAAGGTTCTGTGTACATGTTCCTGAAACTCAGTTTGTTCGTCAGCCATTTTACTTTCTGTCTTGCTGCAGCTATCTTGCCCTCAGTCAAAATGGAGTTTCCAGCTTGCATGTTCCCGCCCTGATTCTCTCCTTTTGCTTCTTAAGCAGCCACAGCTGAGCAATCAGTGCTTCAGAATCTAGCCTGCAGTGAACCTGTGACCTGACTCCTAAAGCCTTGGACCTTGTACTCCAGCTATTCCTACTGAGGAACTCTGAAGCACTTGTGGACTCTGAACCCCGCTCTTTGAAAGACCCACGTTTGCATGGACTTACGGTAACAGAGAAGAAGATCCTGAACCTGTTGTGGAGAGTGATTGCTGAGCTTAGATTACTCTGGCCTGCTGTGTCTCCTGTTTCTGTGTCTGCAAACTGTGTGACTATTTTTGCCAACTTGTATGAAGTAATACAAGACTTTCTATATCAAACCTGTGTCTCATGTATTTTCATCGCACCCAAGCACAAGACGCTATATGAACTGTACTACATACATTACACAGGATCAGTACAGGATAAGTAATGTAATGTATGTACACAGTGACTGCACCAGCAGAATAGTGAGTGCAGCTCTGGAGTATAATACAGGATGTAATCAGGATCAGTACATAAGTAATGCAATATATTTGCAAGGTGATGTGTAACTCTGAGATGGAGAATAACTATAATACAGAGGTGCAACTCAATTCCTTACGCATTAGATGGATAAATTAGGCTTTAGTGATTGAAAAATATTTAGACTTTAGAGTCCTCAGTGGTTGATACCTTTTAATGGTAACTGAAAAGATGGTAACAAATTGCAAGCTTTCGAGACTACTCCGGTCTCTTCATCAGGCAAAGACTAAAACAAAAACTGAAGAATCACTTATAATATATATATATTATACACAAGAGGACACAGGAATAGTGCAATAGGTAAGACAAGTGACGTGAAGCAAAACTGTCATTATGGCAGAGGAATGAACATAAATATTGGAACAGATCATAGATAAGGAGAGAGTTTTATTACCCTCTGATTGGGGTCTGGTGTTGTGTTTTGATGCCCCTAGAAGGTCAGAGACGCAGATTCCTTAATTGATATAGAATGACATGAATCCATGTGACACGTTCATTCCAGCACTAAGAGTGTCAAAGGTCATCATAAGTTTGTATTCTCAAACCTTTCTATCTTTCTCAGATTTGAAGCTTTAGTGATTGGGAATTCACTTACCGTAACTGGTCGTCACTATTCTCCAATATACTGACTTGTTAATTTTATGGAATATTGCCTAAAGAAACAGATCTAGCTTCAATAACACAACTGCAGACTTGGATGAAATCCGGAAACCTGTCTATGGAAACACACAGAACAGAACCTCCCGATATCAACACTGAAATGTTATTTTGGCTAACATTAAAGTTTTACATTTTGATTGCAGAAATGTAGATCTCACATGACTCCTGGCATATGTCTAAATCACAGACTGACATAAGGGCTATATTGTGTCTAATGCCAATTTCACATATGCATTGGGTCCTATCCAAACAACTGAGCGAGTCGCTAACTTGCTGCTAGTGTCCTCTAGTGGTGGAATGCTGGAACTGCAGGATATGATATGAATCTGCGATATCCGATACTTTTTGGGTATCGGTCCCATCCAATCTGATCCGATATTTCTTGATATCGGAAAGTATCGCTCAACACTAGTCATAGCATTGTGATAGTGCAGAGAATGCAGATCTGAATCAGTGGGAAACTGTCTTGGAGCTGCCAGGGAGAGAGATGTCTTAAAGATTGGGAACTAAGCAGTAATGTTTCTGTTTGTGGAGAGCAGTAAGTTGATATAAGGAGACTTGTAGGCCATACTATTCTCACTTGGGAAATTAAATATGCAAATAGTCTCTTCACAGAAAAATAGACTATGTACCCAGGTGCCAACTATTGGATGTAGCAATACTAAAAGTCTTTAATGAGTCTTACTGCATGACTTAAAATAAGAGACCAAACCAGAAACTCTATTTTTTGGTTTTATTGCCCCTCATCAGTGCAAAGCAAGATAACTAGTTGGCTGAAAAGACACCTCTGACGGCGTGTTTAAAGGGTAAAGTTTCTCCTTTGGAATGCACAGCCTATAAGTCTCCCTATGCCAACTTGGTGCTCTCCAGAGTCAGAAACTTCAACCCTTAACCCCTTTACCCCCGAGGGTTGTTGCACGTTAATGACCGGGCCAATTTTTACAATTCTGACCACTGTCTCTTTATGAGGTTATAACTCTGGAACGCTTCAACGGATCTTGGCAATTCTGAGATTTTTTTCTCGTGACGTATTGTACTTCATGATAGTAGTAAAATTTCTTCGCAACAACTTGCGTTTATTTATGAAAAAAACGGAAATATGGCGAAAATTTAGAAAATTTTGTAATTTTCAAACTTTGAATTTTTATGCCCTTAAAACAGAGAAATATGTCACACAAAATAGTTAACAAATAACATTTCCCACATGTCTACTTTACATCAGCACAATTTTGGAAACAAAATATTTCTTTGTTAGGAAGTTATAAGGGTTAAAAATTGACCAGCGATTTCTCATTTTTACAACAAAATTTACAAAAACATTTTATTTTAGGGACCACCTCTCATTTGAAGTGACTTTGAAGGCTCTATATGGCAGAAAATACCCAAAAGTGACACCATTCTAAAAACTGCACCCCTCAAGGTACTCAAAACCACATTCAAGAAGTTTATTAACCCTTCAGGTGCTTCACAGGATTTTTTGGAATGCGGAAGGAAAAAATGAACATTTAACTTTTTAGTCACAAAAATGATCTTGTACAAACAGTTTTTATTTTCACAAAGGTACAAGGAGAAAATTGACAGATAATGTTGTGCAATTTCTCCTGAGTACGACGATACCCCATATGTGGGGGAAAACCACTGTTTGAGCGCACGGCAGGTCTTGAAAGGCAAGGAGCACCATCTGACTTTTTCAAACCAAAATTGGCTGAAATTGAGATTGGACGCCATGCCGCGTTTGGAGAGAGCCTGATGTGCCTAAACAGTGAAACCCCCCACAAGTGACACTATTTTGGAAACTGGACCCGCAAAGGAACTTATCTAGATGTGTGGTGAGCACTTTGAACTCCACGTGCTTCACAGAAGTTTATAACTGCCTAAACAGTGGAAACCCCCAATTCTAACTCCAACCCTAATTTCAACAAACCCCTAACCTTAATCCCAAACCTAACCACAAACCTAACCCTTATCCCAACCCTAACCCTAATCCCAACCCTAAACCTAATCCAAACCCTAACCCCAACTCTAGCCCCAACCCTAACCCTAACTTTAGCCCTAACCCTAACTTTAGCCCCAACCCTAACTTTAGACCCCACCCTAACCCTAACTTTAGCTCCAACCCTAACCCTAACCCTAATGGGAAAATGGAAAGAAATTTTTTTTTTATTATATTATTTTTCCCTAACTAAAGGGGTAATAAAGGGGGGTTTGATTTACTATTTTTAGCGGGTTTTTTAGTGGGTTTCTATGTTTCGCAGCTGTCACACATTAAAAGAAGCTTTTTATTGGAAAAAATAGTTTTTGCATCACCATATTTTGAGAGCTATAATTTTTCCATATTTTGGCGCCCACAGAGTCATGTGAGGTTTTGTTTTTAGTGGGACGAGATGATGGTTTTATTAAAACCATTTTTGGGCACATACATTTTTTGATCGCTTTTTATTCCGATTTTTGGAAGGCAGAATGAACAAAAAACAGCAATTCTTGAATTTCTTTTGGGGGGGTCGTTTATACCGTTAAGGCAGTTTTATTCATCAGGTCAGTACGATTACAGCGATACTTCATTTATATCTTTTTTTATGTTTTGGTGCTTTCATACAATAAAAACTATTTTATATAAAAAAATATTTTTGCATCGCTTTATTCAGAGAGCTATAACTTTTTTATTTTTTTGCTGATGACGCTGTATCACAGCTCATTTTTTGCAGGAGAAAATGAAGTTTTAAGCAGTACCATGTTTATTTATATCCATCTTTTTGATCGTGTGTTATTCCACTTTTGTTTGGTGGTATGATGATAAAGCATTGTTTTTTTGCCTTGTTTTTTTTTTAAGGGGTTCACAAAAGGGATTAACTAGTGGGACAGTTTTATAGGGCGGGTCGTTACGGATGCGGCGATACTAAATATGTGTACTTTTATTGTTTTTTTAGTTACATAATAATAATGTGTTTATTGGGGAAATATTTTTTTTTTATATTTATTTAGGGATTTTTTTAAAAATGTTTTTACACAGTATAATTTTTTTTTTTTGTACATTTTTACATTGTCCCAGGGTGAGACATTACAATATAATGTCAGATCGCGCTGATCTGACATTTGCAGAGCACTGCAGGACCCGAAAGGACCCCGCCGCCATCTTGGATTCGGGGGCCTGCAGGGAGGATCACATCATGTTGTTCTGAGGGTCTTCCCTATGCCACCGGAATGCTGTGATCATGTTTGATCATAGTGTGCCGGGGTAAAAGTGCCGGGAGCGGTCCGTGACCGCTCGTGGCACTTAATGCCGGGTGTCAGCTGTGAGAATCATCTGACACCTGCCCGCATTTTTTGTTCTTACTTTATAAACAGCATACAAATCTAGCAACTAAACACTCATAGACAGGAATGGAGTTGCACCAAACATATTTCAACAGCCCCACTCAACATCTACTTATCCTGTTAGTCCATTGCGGTTCTGAAGTCCACAAACTTGGCTCTTGATAAAGGCTTTGTCATACTATCAGCTATCATCTTGTCAGACTCACAATAAACAAAATCCAGTACACCACGTTCCACTAATTCACGTAAGTGGTGATGTTTTACATCAATGTGCTTAATCCTTGCACTAATTTTCTCACTGCTGGCAAGTTTAATGCATCCTTGGTTGTCTTCATAGATAACTGTTGGTTGAGTTAGTGGCTTGCCAAAATCTTCCAAAATTTGTTTCAATCAAATTACTTCTTGACTTGCATATGCAGCAGACATATATTCTGCTTCTGTAGAAGATAATGCGACTGAATCTTGTTTTCTGCTGGACCAAGAAATCGAATTTTCTCCTAACTTGAGCAAGTAACCACTTGTTGATTTCCGATCACTTGAATTTCCAGCCCAATCTGCATCCACATAACCTCTGAGAGTGAGATCTCCTGATGCAGATATCTTAAGATTTATCCTTTGAGTTTCTTTAAGATATTGAAGAATTCTCTTAATTGCATTCCAGTCTCTTTGCTGTGGCTTGCTTACATGTTGGCAGAGAATTCCGACTGTGGCTGTGATATCCGGACGCGTTGTGGTTGCTATGTACTGAAGCGCCCCTACTGCTTGTCTGTAACTCTCATTGCTGGGTAGCACATTTTCTTCTCCTTCCAACTTTAAGTAGGACGGATCCATTGGTGTTGACGCACCTTTGGCTTCTGACATTCCAAACTGGTTTAGTATTGTGGAAATTTTAGAACTTTGGTTGAGAAGAAAACTCCCATCTTCCTCTCTCTGGATTTGGATTCCCAAATAATATGTCACATTTCCAAGGTCCTCAGTCTCATAGTGCTGTTTGAGAACTTCACCTAGGTTTGCAATTTCTTTTTCATCTTGATGAGACATGATTACATCGTCTACATATGGGAGAACATACATCCACTCCTTCACTACATTTTTCATATACAAACATGGATCAGCTTGAGATCTTTTAAATCCTTCATCCATCAAAACTTTGTTCATTTTTGAGTTCCAAGCTCTTGCCGACTGCTTAAGTCCATAGAGAGATTTTTGCATTTTACAGACAAGGTGCTCTTCACCCTTTTTAATATATCCCTCGGGTTGGCTCATGTACAACTCTTCTTCAATGTCACCATGTTGGAAGGCTGTTTTGATGTAAAAATGTTTCACTGTGATCTGTTGAACTGCAGCTACGGACATTAAAGTTCTGACTGTGGTTTGCTTCGCAACTGGAGAAAATGTAGTATCATAATCTTCACCATATTTTTGCGAGTACCCTTTTGCGACCAATCTTGCCTTAAACCTGTGAAGTTTACCTTCTGAGTCATATTTGTTTTTGAAGACCCACTTACATCCGATAGCTCTTTTTCCTTGTGGTAGCTCAGTAAGCTCCTATTTCTGGAGTTGGTGAAGGGACTCCATCTCTTCATTACCAGCATTTATCCACTTCTGCTTCTCATGGACAGGCAGTTTTTGCGTCTCTTGCCATGACTGTGGCTCTGGTTCAGGAATTGTTCTGACCATATAAAAAGGCGTCTAGCTGGGATACCTTTGTTTGGCCTTTCTGATCTCCTGACTGGTGGTTGATTTGGTTCTTCTGTGTCTTCCTTGGTGGCTTCAGAGCTTATCCACACTTCAGTGTTTTCCTTTTCGGTGTCTGGATTTGGTGATTGAGATTCTTGTTCTTGCTGCTTCTTAGGTTGAATAAGTGGTTTAACTTCATGGAATTTGAGCGATACAGAGTTTTCATCAATCACTACATCTCTGCTGATTGTTACTGTGTTGGTCTCTGGGTACAGGTTTCTGTATTCCTTTTGAGTTTCGCTATAGCCCACCAGGACTTCTTGCTTTTAATGTGATTCCCACTTGGAAACTTGGAACGTTTCTCTTTGGGAACATACACAAACATTTTGCTTCCAAATATCCTGAGGTGCTTCATGTTAGGCTTCTTGCAGTTCCATAGTTCATATGAAGTTTTATTTGTGGCTTTACCTGACACTCTGTTTTGAAGATAGCAAGCTGTCATGATGGCTTCTCCCCAATACGTTGTAGGTAGATTAGCATCAAACAACATACTTCTTCCACTTTCACAGAGAGTACGGTTCTTTCTCTCTGCAATGCCATTTTGTTCTGGGTTGTATGGAATGGTAGTATGGAGCACGATTCCATTCTTTTTCAAAATGGTTTGCACCTTACCACTTGTATATTCTGTTCCATCTGCACGCAGGGCTTTAGGCATTCTTCCAAATTTGTTAAACACTACAGCAAGATATTCTTCAAGTTTCTGTGGAACTTCATCCTTACTTTGAAGCAGGTAGGCGACTTTATACAGTACAGACCAAAAGTTTGGACACACCTCATTTAAATATTTTTCTGTATTTTCATAACTATGAAAATTGTACATTCACACTGAAGGCATCAAAACTATGAATTAACACATGTGGAATTATATACTTAACAAAAAAGTGTGAAACAACTGAAAATATGTCTTATATTCTAGGTTCTTCAAAGTAGCCACCTTTTGCTTTGATGACTGCTTTGCACACTCTTGGCATTCTCTTGATGAGCTTCAAAAGGTAGTCACCGGAAATGGTCTTCCAACAATCTTGAAGGAATTCCCAGAAATGCTTAGCACTTGTTGGCCCTTTTGCCTTCACTCTGCGGTCCAGCTCACCCCAAACCATCTCGATTGGGTTCAGGTCTGGTGACTGTGGAGGCCAGGTTATCTGGCGTAGCACCCCATCACTCTCTTTCTTGGTCAAATAGCCCTTACACAGCCTGGAGGTGTGTTTGGGGTCATTGTCCAGTTGAAAAATAAATGATGGTCCAACTAAACGCAAACTGGATGGAATAGCATGCCGCTGCAAGATGCTGTGGTAGCCTTGCTGGTTCAGTATACCTTCAATTTTAATAAATCCCCAACAGTGTCACCAGCAAAGCACCCCCACACCATCACACCTCTTCTTCCATGCTTCACGGTGGGAACCAGGCATGTAGAGTCCATCCATTCACCTTTTCTGCATCGCACAAAGACACGGTGGTTGGAGCCAAAGATCTCAAATTTGGACTCATCAGAGCAAAGCACAGATTTCCACTGGTCTAATGTCCATTCCTTGTGTTCTTTAGCCCAAACAAGTCTCTTCTGCTTGTTGCCTGTCATTAGCAGTGGTTTCCTAGCAGCTATTTTACCATGAAGGCCTGCTGCACAAAGTCTCCTTTTAACAGTTGTTGTAAAGATATGTCTGCTTCTAGAACTCTGTGTGGCATTGACCTGGTCTCAAATCTGAGCTACTGTAAACCTGCGATTTCTGAGGCTGGTGACTCAGATAATCTTATCCTCAGAAGCAGAGGTGACTCTTGGTCTTCCTTTCCTGGGGCAGTCCTCATGTGAGCCAGTTTCTTTGTAGCGCTTGATGGTTTTTGCAACTGCACTTGGGGACATTTTCAAACTTTTCCCAATTTTTCGGACTGACTGACCTTCATTTCTTAAAGTAATGATGGCCACTCGTTTTTCTTTACTTAGCTGCTTTTTTCTTACCATAATACAAATTCTAACAGTCTATTCAGTAGGACTATCAGCTGTGTATCCACCAGACTTCTGCACAACACAACTGATGGTCCCAACCCCATTTATAAGGCCAGAAATCCCACTTATTAAACCTGACAGGGCACACTTGTGAAGTGACAACCATTTCCGGTGACTACCTCTTGAAGCTCATCAAGAGAATGCCAAGAGTGTGCAAAGCAGTCATCAAAGCAAAAGGTGGGTACTTTGAAGAACCTAGAATATAAGACATATTTTCAGTTGTTTCACACTTTTTTGTTAAGTATATAATTCCACATGTGTTAATTCATAGTTTTGATGCCTTCAGTGTGAATGTACAATTTTCATAGTCATGAAAATAAATACAGAAAAAAATGAGAAGGTGTGTCAAAACTTTTGGTCTTTACTGTATCTGGAGTAGTCATCAATAAATGTGAGAAAATATATTTTCTTGCTAGGAGTTTGAACACTCATTGCACCACATACATCTGTATGTACCAGATCCAGAGGCTGTGCATACCTAGTGGTGCTTATTTTGAGAAAGGATTTTCTGGACATTTACTCTTTAAGACAACTACTGCACTTCATCATTTGACATCACTGGTTGATTTCAATACCATTTGCAAGTTGAGCTAGCTTCCTTTCTGCTTCTGAGTCTCTGTGCCCAAGACATCTGTGCGATACATGGATACTGTTCTTATTCAGATCTTCTTTAGCACTATACACTTATTCTTTGCATTTTAGCTGATAAAGTTCATCTTGGATTTTTCCTTCTGAAAGAGTGTGACCCTTCTTTGAGATGATGCAGCTGTTATCTTTAAAAGTAACTACATTCCCCTTTTGTGTGAGCTTCTTTACTTACAGAAGATTGCTTTCAAGGCTTTGAACATAGAAAACATCCTTTATTGAGATCTTTCTGCTTTGTGATGAGAAAACTGGACAGTGGAGGTAGGTGTCTCCTACTCCTTCTGAAGTCATATAGTGACTATTAGATAAGATGACCTTTTCTGACTTGCTTTCATTAAGGTCAGTATAGAAATCCTTGTTATTTATCATATGACTCCTTGCACCAGAATCTACACACCATATATGCTTTGCAGATGGGACTGTACAGCTGTTTTAACCTTTTATGACTGTTCTGCTTTTTAAACTGACTCATTCTTGCTTTCCAAATTCTAGAGTCTGCTTTAAGGTGGCCGGGCTTTTTACAAACTAAACATTCATGAGTTTCTCTTAGATTGATCTTATATTTAGCGAAATCCTGTGTCTTTAATGCTGTTTTTACTCTGGATTCATTGCTGCTGCTTACATGCTGCGTTTTTCTCTTCATTTCATCCATAAGTTTGCCTATAACATACTCTATTGTCAGCTCATAATCTAGCTGTGCATCTAGTGCAGTCATGAGTGTATCATAACTCTCTGGAAGACCACTTAATAGAAGTGCAGCAACATGAAAATTTTTAATTTCTTCTCCAATACCCCTGAGACCCTCCACAATCTCTGGGGTGTTTCTGATATAGTCCTGCATATTCTGTCCATCACATAGCTTATACTGATACAGCTTTCTCATGAGATAAAGCTTATTGCTGAGATTTGATCTTTTATGCACTTTCTGTAACTGGTCCCACATCTCCTTTGTAGTTGCACACTTGCATATAATCACAATCTGATTATTATCTACACTGAGGGAGATCGTGCTTTGTGCTTTCTGATCCTTCTCTAGCCAATCATCTGGTAATGGATGAGACACTTGCTCCTGAGTATTTTTCCACATAGCTTCTCTTATGAGCAGCATCTTCTCCTTGAATTTCCAGGACTGGTAGTTCTGGTTAGTGAGGCTTGGCATTGAGAACTTGACAGGATTGCTGCTAGTGGACATCTTCTCTGTTGCTCTGTGCTGCTTTTGCTCTGGGCTTCTGTTGCTGTGTTACTCTTGGGTTCTGTGTCACTCTGGGCCCATAACCTGTTGTGTGAAAATATATTCCCCTTAAAAACAACTTTTAATAATAAATATTAAAAAAAACACCTACCCAGTGAAAAAATAGGGTTAGATACCCAAAAAATTGTTTGACCAAAGAAAATATATACAATTTGCCTATAGATACAGTACAGTAGACCTAAAATTGCCCCTGCCTGGCTGTGGAGGTTGACACCCTATAGAACGATTTTTTGGTGCCCCCACTCAACGTGGGCTATTCCTCACTCCCTATTACAGCCCTATAAATATAGGTTGGAAAACAATATTTTAAAGAAAGAGATGAAGAGAGTATTTTCTTGATTACAAAAAACTCCAAACATTCCCTATGGGTATCTTATTGGCAACCAGATGAATAATATATCAAATAACATCCCACATCATGACTGGTACACCACAATGTGTAACTCCTTAACCCCCAAGGGTTGTTTGCACGTTAATGACCGGGCCAATTTTTACAATTCTGACCACTGTCCCTTTATGAGGTTATAACTCTGGAACGCTTCAACGAATCTTCGCGACTCTGTGACTGTTTTCTTGTGACATATTGTACTTCATGATAGTGGTAAAATTTATTTGATATAACTTGTGTTTATTTATGAAAAAACAGAAATATGTGGAAAATTTTGAAAATTTAGCAATTTTCAAACTTTGAATTTTTATGCCCTTAAAACAGAGAAATATTCATACAAAATAGTTACTAAATAACATTTCCCACGTGTCTACTTTACATAAGCATAATTTTGGAAACAAATTTTTTTTGTTAAGAAGGTATAAGGGTTAAAATTTGACCAGCGATTTCTCATAAATACAACACCATTTTTTTTAGGGACCACATCACATTTGAAGTCACTTTGAGGGGTCTATATGATAGAAAATACCCAAAAGTGACACCATTCTAAAAACTGCACCCCTCAAGGTGCTCAAAACCACATTCAAGAAGTTTATTTACCCATCAGGTGCTTCACAGGAATTTTTGGAATGTTTAAAAAAATGAACATTTAACTTTTTTTCACAAAATATTTATTCAGATCCCATTTTTTTTATTTTACCAAGGGTAACAGGAGAAATTGGACCACAAAAGTTGTTATGCAATTTGTCCTGAGTACGCTGATAGCCCATATGTAGGGAGGGAATCACTGAGTGCACGGCAGAGCTCAGAAGGAGCGCCGTTTGACTTTTCAATGCAAACATTGGCTGGAATTGAGATCGGACGTCATGTCGCGTTTGGAGAGCCCCTGATGTGCCTAAACAGTGTAAACCCCCCACAAGTGACCCCATTTTGGAAACTAGACCCCCCAAGAAACTTATCTAAATGTGTGGTGATCACTTTGAACCCCCAAGTGCTTCACAGAAGTTTATAACGCCTGGGCGTGAAAATAAAAATAATATTTTTTCCACAAACATGATCTTTTAGACTCCAATTTTTTTCCCAAGGGTAACAGGAGAAAATGGACCCCAAAAGTTGTTTTCCAATTTGTCCTGAGTACGCTGATACCCATATGTGGGAGAAAACTACTGTATGGGCACACATCATGGCTCGGAAGGGAAGTAGTGATGTTTTGGAATGCAGACTTTGGTGGAATGGTCTGTGGGCATCATGTCGCGTTTGGAGAGCCCCTGATGTGCCTAAACAGTGGAAACCCCCCACAAGTGATCCCATTTTGGAAACTAGACTCCCCAAGAAACTTATATAGATGTGTAGTGAGCTGTTGTGAATGTGCTAGAAATGAATTCTGAGCAGAAGCTCCCTCTGGTGGTTACAAACAGTACTGAACTATCCAATGAAGATTGTGAAGATTGGCGATCAGGTGTTACTGACTGGTCTTATATAAGGGAGGTTCCCTCCCATCAGGGTTGCCGGTGATCAATTGTTCTGGTCTCATCTTTGATTCCTGTTCACTTTGTAGCTTGCTGTTTCATGCCTGCATCTTCTGCTAACAGATAAGACATTTTCTTCTTTTAGTTTTTTGTGCTTGCTTTTTGAATTTTGTCCTGCACTTCTGTGGGGGTCTGCCGGGTCCCCTCCGGGGGCTTGTGCTCCTCTCAGTTTAGTTCAGCCTCTGTTGTTTGTTCATTTGCCTTTTCCAGTTTTTTCAGTGGCTGCTGTTTAGTTTTGTTACACCAGAGAACTAATTTAGGTGGTAGAGGTCGTGTGATCTCAGGTGTTTTTGTAATTAGTAGAGTTGGTACTTTTCAGGGATTTTTGGCATTGCAGTATGTGTCCTTCCTATCCTTTTCTATTTAGGAAGTTTGGTCCCCAACGTTTGCTCATACTATTTTCTGTCTGTATAAAATCTATATGACATAGCAACCAGATGGAACAAAATAACATGGTAAATACCGTTGCTAAACTGGATATGACGGATCGATCGCAATAATTATGAACGGATTTTGGTCAAAGACCGAAGAGACGACCACAGACCCATGATTAGAAAAATAAAAAAACACTTTATTAAGGCATTAATAAGATAGACTGAACAGGTGCACAGAAGACGGTGACAATGAAGTGGAGTAAGTGTCAAACATGACATACACCAAAAAGACCCTTAAGACTGAAATCCCTGACTACTATGACAAAAACATGTGGGCATAGTTAGTATAATAAACCATACTGATTAGTTAAGTGTTTCAAGATGTAGCAGTAATGGGGCACCATTTACATCAAGCGCATGTGCATATAAGAAGCTGGTAGGCCACCACCATAGGAACAAATAGACTGCTATTGAAGACACTTATGAACACTTTCTGCACACAGTAGGTAAAGGTGCCGATAAATGTCATACGTACAGTCAGGGCCAGAAATATTTGGACAGTGACACAGTTTTCGCGAGTTGGGCTCTGCATGCCACCACATTGGATTTGAAATGAAACCTCTACAACAGAATTCAAGTGCAGATTGTAACGTTTAATTTGAAGGGTTGAACAAAAATTTGTGTTAGAAAATGTAGGAATTGTACACATTTCTTTACAAACACTCCACATTTTAGGAGGTCAAAAGTAATTGGACAAATAAACATAACCCAAACAAAATATTTTTATTTTCAATATTTTGTGGCGAATCCTTTGGAGGCAATCACTGCCTTAAGTCTGGAACCCATGGACATCACCAAACGCTGGGTTTCCTCCTTCTTAATGCTTTGCCAGGCCTTTACAGCCGCAGCCTTCAGGTCTTGCTTGTTTGTGGGTCTTTCCCTCTTAAGTCTGGATTTGAGCAAGTGAAATGCATGCTCAATTGGGTTAAGATCTGGTGATTGACTTGGCCATTGAAGAATGTTCCACTTTTTTGCACTCATGAACTCCTGTGTAGCTTTGGCTGTATGCTTGGGGTCATTATCCATCTGTACTATGAAGCGCCGTCCAATCAAGTTTGCAGCATTTGGCTGAATCTGGGCTGAAAGTATATCCCGGTACACTTCAGAATTCATCCGGCTACTCTTGTCTGCTGTTATGTCATCAATAAACACAAGTGACCCAGTGCCATTGAAAGCCATGCATGCCCATGCCATCACGTTGCCTCCACCATGTTTTACAGAGGATGTGGTGTGCCTTGGATCATGTGCCGTTCCCTTTCTTCTCCAAACTTTTGGCTTCCCATCATTCTGGTACAGGTTGATCTTTGTCTCATCTGTCCATAGAATACTTTTCCAGAACTGAGCTGGCTTCTGGAGGTGTTTTTCAGCAAATTTAACTCTGGCCTGTCTATTTTTGGAATTGATGAATGGTTTGCATCTAGATGTGAACCCTTTGTATTTACTTTCATGGAGTCTTCTCTTTACTGTTGACTTAGAGACAGATACACCTACTTCACAGAGAGTGTTCTGGACTTCAGTTGATGTTGTGAACGGGTTCTTCTTCACCAAAGAAAGTATGCGGCGATCTCCACCACTGTTGTCTTCCGTGGACTCCCAGGTCTTTTTGGATTGATGAGTTCACCAGTGGTTTCTTTCTTTCTCAGGATGTACCAAATTGTAGATTTTGCCACTTCTAATGTTGTAGCAATTTCTTGGATGGTTTTTTTTCTGTTCTTGCAGCTTAAGGATGGCTTGTTTCACCTGCATGGAGAGCTCCTGTGACCACGTTTCCTTCACAGCAAAACCTTCCAAATGCAAACACCACACCTCAAATCAACTCCGGCCCTTTCATCTGCTTAATTGAGAATGACATAACAAAGGGATTGCCCACACCTGTCCATGAAATAGCCTTGGAGTCATTTGTCCAATTACTTTTGGTCCCTTTAAAAACAGGGTGGCACATGTTAAGGAGCTGAAACTCCTAAACCCTTCATCCAATTTTAATGTGGATACCCTCAAATGAAAGCTGAAAGTCTGGACTTCAACTGCATCTGATTTGTTTTGTTTCAAATTCATTGTGGTAATGTCTAGAACCAAAATTAGATAAATGTTGTCTCTGTCCAAATATTTATGGACCTAAATGTATTACCTCTGATGGTATGGTAGCCGCACTGTCAAACGAGTCAGGGAGAGTCAGGTGGATGTCAAGTGCCCCAACGCACATTTCGGATGCTCGTCCTTCGTCAGGGGGCTGTCAACTCAAGAACGTGTGCTTTAAAAATCCGCTGGACCGGAAGTGGTCAGGCGCGGACCGGAAGTGACGCATACTCTGCTGACGTCACACCGCGATGCACCGCGCCTGCGTCAAGCGAACGGAGACCAGGAGTAACCATGGAGACCGGACGCTACTGACACAGGGAGCGGAACAACGCGATGAAGATCAGCAAGTATGCGTGCAGGACCGCGGACGCCACAGAATGTAATAAATGTTAAGTCATATTAAAGTATAGAGTGGTATTCACAATAATTATCAATTATAAATACCACAGTGAGAGTTATAAGGATCATCCTACCAAGGTCGCTATAGTCACCAAGTCAGGCCATGATGGAGTATTGTCCGCAAAAGAATGTCCCCACACCCTAATACCATCCTAGCTATATAAGTCACTGGTACAAACATATAAGGAAATACATAAAGCCTAATAAGTATACAGCAACAGTTGTATCAAAAAATGAGGGATAATCCAAGATCCCCAACATTTAGAACAGAATGTTAATAACAATGGTATAGAAAGGTGGCAATGAATGAATCAAATCGAGGTAGTTCTCACAAGGGATAAACAATTGCAGATAGAAAATACATATGGCGTATACGAAAGGTGACAGCCGCCGATCCGTATAGATAATGACGTCATTCATGTTAATGGTCCAAACGGAATAATAGTCAAATATAAACCTAAAATAGATGAACAAAATAGTAAATAAAAACACAGGTTAAAAACAAGGTGATGTCATAGGAATGACACACACTCAACGCAGCAGATCAGATCACAGAAACGATGCAAAATTCAAGTTTTCATTTAAACCATTGGGATGGACTGTATTGAGAGTCCAGATCCAGCGGGCTTCCAATTGTGCTAGCCGCTGTGAAATCCCACCTCCCCGGATCCCTAAATCAAGGCAATCAATCCCCTTGATCCGTAGTGCCTTACTATCGCATTGGTGGTGAATTTTAAAATGCTTGGGGAGTGTCCTAAGAAGGGATGGGTCCGTTTCCTTAGCTGCTGCCTCTATACCCAGCACATGCTCACTGATTCTGACCTTAAATTGACGTGTAGTGAGGCCCACATAAATCAGGCAGCATGGGTATGTGGCATAATAGATAATACCTTTAGTAGTACAAGTTATCCTTTTTTTAATGCTAAATGATTTGGTCCCGGATGAGTCCGTGAAGGAGTCACTCCGGTCCACATTTGCACACGCCACACAATGTCCACATCTAAAGCAGCCCTTTCGATTACCCAAGTCATCCAGGAAAGTCCAAAGGGAATTATTTTGATAGTGGCTTGAGGTGAGAAATTCACGTAGGTTCTTGGACCGTCTATAGGTGATATAAGGCCTAGCTGGAATGATTTTGGCCAAAATAGGGTCTGTTTGCAAAATCGGCCATGCCTTCTCCAAAATGTTTCTGACAGAGTTGGATTGAGAATTGAAGGTTGTAATAAATCTAGTCACATCTGACTGCGACCCGTCTTGTGTTTTGTAAAGTAGAGTATTCCTGTGGCTGTATTTGGCTCTATTAAAGGCTTTCTTAATAGATCTATTACTATACCCTCTTTCAACTAGCCGTTTTTTGAGGTCATCCGCTTGTCTCTCATATTCGGTATCCGTTGAACAAATACGACGTAGTCATATAAATTGTCCAGTTGGAATGGCTCTAATCATATGTGGAGGATGAGAGGAGGAGGCGTGCAACAGGGAGTTGGTGGCAGTGGACTTCCTAAAAATGGTGGTTTGTATCAATTGTTCATGATCCTTTGTCAACATGACATCTAGGAATTCAATCCTATTTTTATCATGGCAAAAGGTTAATTTGATATTTAAATTGTTGTCATTGAGCCAAGCGAAGAAAGACTCCAAAGAGTGTGAGGAGTCCTGCCAGATCAGCAGGATATCGTCTATGTACCGCGTCCATAGAAGGACACGGTCCATAGACTCCTGCCGATCTGACAGGAGGAGGTCCCTTTCCCACAGACCCAGGAACAGATTGGCATAGGAGGGCGCGAACGCCGCCCCCATGGCTGTTCCTGGGTCTGTGGGAAAGGGACCTCCTCCTGTCAGATCGGCAGGAGTCTATGGACCGTGTCCTTCTATGGACGCGGTACATAGACGATATCCTGCTGATCTGGCAGGACTCCTCACACTCTTTGGAGACTTTCTTCGCTTGGCTCAATGACAACAATTTAAATATCAAATTAACCTTTTGCCATGATAAAAATAGGATTGAATTCCTAGATGTCATGTTGACAAAGGATCATGAACAATTGATACAAACCACCATTTTTAGGAAGTCCACTGCCACCAACTCCCTGTTGCACGCCTCCTCCTCTCATCCTCCACATATGATTAGAGCCATTCCAACTGGACAATTTATACGACTACGTCGTATTTGTTCAACGGATACCGAATATGAGAGACAAGTGGATGACCTTAAAAAACGGCTAGTTGAAAGAGGGTATAGTAATAGATCTATTAAGAAAGCCTTTAATAGAGCCAAATACAGCCACAGGAATACTCTACTTTACAAAACACAAGACGGGTCGCAGTCAGATGTGACTAGATTTATTACAACCTTCAATTCTCAATCCAACTCTGTCAGAAACATTTTGGAGAAGGCATGGCCGATTTTGCAAACAAACCCTATTTTGGCCAAAATCATTCCAGCTAGGCCTTATATCACCTATAGACGGTCCAAGAACCTACGTGAATTTCTCACCTCAAGCCACTATCAAAATAATTCCCCTTGGACTTTCCTGGATGACTTGGGTAATCGTAAGGGCTGCTTTAGATGTGGACATTGTGTGGCGTGTGCAAATGTGGACCGGAGTGACTCCTTCACGGACTCATCCGGGACCAAATCATTTAGCATTAAAAAAGGATAACTTGTACTACTAAAGGTGTTATCTATTATGCCACATGCCCATGCTCCCTGATTTATGTGGGCCTCACTACACGTAAATTTAAGGTCAGAATCAGGGAGCATGTGCTGGGTATAGAGGCAGCAGCTAAGGAAACGGACCCATCCCTTCTTAGGACACTCCCCAAGCATTTTAAAATTCACCACCAATGCGATAGTAAGGCACTACGGATCAAGGGGATTGATTGCCTTGATTTAGGGATCCGGGGAGGTGGGATTTCACAGCGGCTAGCACAATTGGAAGCCCGCTGGATCTGGACTCTCAATACAGTCCATCCCAATGGTTTAAATGAAAACTTGAATTTTGCATCGTTTCTGTGATCTGATCTGCTGCGTTGAGTGCGTGTCATTCCTATGACATCACCTTGTTTTTAACCTGTGTTTTTATTTACTATTTTGTTCATCTATTTTAGGTTTATATTTGACTATTATTCCGTTTGGACCATTAACATGAATGACGTCATTATCTATACGGATCGGCGGCTGTCACCTTTCGTATACGCCATATGTATTTTCTATCTGCAATTGTTTATCCCTTGTGAGAACTACCTCGATTTGATTCATTCATTGCCACCTTTCTATACCATTGTTATTAACATTCTGTTCTAAATGTTGGGGATCTTGGATTATCCCTCATTTTTTGATACAACTGTTGCTGTATACTTATTAGGCTTTATGTATTTCCTTATATGTTTGTACCAGTGACTTATATAGCTAGGATGGTATTAGGGTGTGGGGACATTCTTTTGCGGACAATACTCCATCATGGCCTGACTTGGTGACTATAGCGACCTTGGTAGGATGATCCTTATAACTCTCACTGTGGTATTTATAATTGATAATTATTGTGAATACCACTCTATACTTTAATATGACTTAACATTTATTACATTCTGTGGCGTCCGCGGTCCTGCACGCATACTTGCTGATCTTCATCGCGTTGTTCCGCTCCCTGTGTCAGTAGCGTCCGGTCTCCATGGTTACTCCTGGTCTCCGTTCGCTTGACGCAGGCGCGGTGCATCGCGGTGTGACGTCAGCAGAGTATGCGTCACTTCCGGTCCGCGCCTGACCACTTCCGGTCCGGCGGATTTTTAAAGCACACGGGTTCTTGAGTTGACACGCCCCCTGACGAAGGACGAGCATCCGAAACGTGCGTTGGGGCACGTTGACATCCACCTGACTCTCCCTGACTCGTTTGACAGTGCCGGCTACCATACCATCAGAGGTAATACGTATGACATTTATCGGCACCTTTACCTACTGTGGGCAGAAAGTGTTCATAAGTGTCTTCAATAGCAGTCTATTTGTTCCTATGGTGGTAGCTTACCAGCTTCTTATATGCACATGCGCTTGATGTAAATGGTGCCCCATTACTGCTACATCTTGAAACACTTAACTAATCAGTATGGTTTATTATACTAACTATGCCCACATGTTTTTGTCATAGTAGTCAGGGATTTCAGTCTTAAGGGTCTTTTTGGTGTATGTCATGTTTGACACTTACTCCACTTCATTGTCACCGTCTTCTGTGCACCTGTTCAGTCTATCTTATTAATGCCTTAATAAAGTGTTTTTTTATTTTTCTAATCATGGGTCTGTGGTCGTCTCTTCGGTCTTTGACCAAAATCCGTATTTTCTGTCTGTGTCTGTATTTTCCTCTTGTCTAACCGCCATTACATGTTTGGGGGCTTTCTATGTTCTTTGGGGATCTGCTCCGGGGCAGATAGTTTTCCTCTTTCTGTCTTTAGGTGTAGTTAGCTTCTCAGGCTGTGACGAGGCGTCTAGGACCAACGTAGGTACGCTCCACGGCTGCCTTTAGTTGTGGTGGTTAGTCAGGGTACTGCAATCCCATAGATTCCAACCTCTCTGGTGTATTTCCTTTTTTGCCTGCTCTCCTCAGCTACCAAATCATAACAGTATCACCGGCCAAAAAAACTGATATTTGTATGGTACTCACAGAAGGGAAAAATAGTGTTAAAGAAAGAAGATTGTCACAGTTGTCAGAGATTTTTTTTTTTTCCTCTGTTTCTCTGAATGCTGAGGAGGATTTTTTTTTTCTCTCAATGGAGTTTGCACAGTTGTCTGGCCGTGTGGATCAGCTTGCCACTGAAGTTCGGAGTATTGCTACCTATCTTGCAGGGTTGCCTGTTGTGGAACCTAGGATTCCCATGCCAGATTTGTTTTTAGGGGATCGAGCTAAATTTCTGAATTTCAAAAATAACTGTAAGTTGTTTTTTGCCTTGAAATCTAAGTCCTCAGGGAACGCAGCACAGCAGGTTCAAATTGTCATCTCTCTCCTGTGCGGCGATCCTCAGGATTGGGCTTTTTCCCTGACACCTGGGGATCCTGTTTTGAGTAATGTTGATGCATTTTTTCAGGCTCTGGGGTTATTGTACGATGAGCCTAATGTCACTGATCAAGCTGAAAAAGCCTTGTTGGCATTAAATCAGGGGCTTGAGGACGCTGAGTTATACTGTCAGAGATTCCGAAGGTGGGCAGTCCTGACCAAATGGAATGACGATGCTTTGGCAGCCCTTTTTCAGAAGGGTCTGTCAGAGAATGTAAAGGATGTTATGGTGGGATTCTCTGTCCCCTCTGGTCTCAATGATTCTATGTCATTAGCGATTCAAATTGACAGACGTTTGCGTGAGCGTCGAGGTATGCGTGGAACAGTGTTGCCTTGTGAACCAGCTTCTGAACCCATGCAGTGTGATAGAGTGGCTTCTGGGGCACAGCATCATGAGTTTCGTAAACGCAATGGGTTATGTTTCTACTGTGGTGATGCCTCTCATGCTATTTCAGTCTGCCCTAAGCGGGGAAGACGTTTTGCACGTTCAGTTGTCTTGGGTAGTGTTCAGACTAAATTTTTGTTGACTGTTACCCTGATTTGCTCCCTGTCCACATTTTCTGCTCAGGCTTTTGTTGATTCGGGAGCAGCTATTAACCTGATGGATTTTGATTTTGCTAAACGTTATGGGTTTCCCTTGATACCCCTACGGAAGTCTATTCCCCTACTGGGGATCGATTCTACCCCTTTGGCTGAGAATAAACCTCAGTTCTCTACTCAGGTGATAATGAGGGTTGAATCTGATCATCAGGAGAGTTGCAAATTTTTGGTGCTGTATAATCTGCATGACATTATCGTACTGGGTTTCCCTTGGTTACAGTCTCATAATCCTGTTTTGGATTGGAAATCTGTGTCTGTAACCAGTTGGGGCTGCAAATGTGTTAATACCAACACTACTGTTTTTTCTGCCTCCTCCCAGGCTCAGGATGTTCCTGACTTTTTGACTGATTTTTCTGATGTGTTTAGCGAAAGTAAATCTGCATCCTTGCCCCCTATAGGAGCTATGACTGCGCTATTGAATTAGTGCCTGGTAGTAAATTCCCTAAAGGTCGCCTTTTTAACTTGTCTGTACCTGAACATGACGCTATGCGGTCTTATGTCAAGGAGTCATTGGAGAAGGGTCATATCAGACCATCCTCTTCACCCTTGGGTTCCGGTTTTTTCTTTGTGGCCAAAAAGGATGGTTCATTAAGGCCATGTATTGATTATCGTCTCTTGAACAATATCACTGTGAAATATCAATATCCGTTACCCTTGATTTCTGACCTGTTTTCCAGGGTGAAAAGTGCTACTTGGTTTACCAAGCTTGACCTCAGGGGGGCATATAACCTTATTCGCATTAAGCATGGGGATGAATGGAAGATGGCATTTAATACCCCAGAGGGGCATTTTGAGTACCTAGTGATGCCCTTTGGGCTCACTAATGCTCCTTCTGTCTTCCAGTCCTTCATGAATGACATTTTCAGGGATTTTGTGGATAAATTTCTGATTGTTTATTTGGATGATATCTTGATTTTTTCCAATGACTGGAACTCTCATGTGAAACATGTTCGGACTGTGTTCCAGATTTTGAGAGAGAATGCTCTGTATGTGAAGGGATCAAAGTGTCTTTTTGGTGTACAGAGGATCTCATTTCTGGGATTCATTTTGTCCCCATCTGTTATTGAAATGGACCCGGTCAAGGTTCAGGCCATCTGTGATTGGGTCCAACCTACTTCATTAAAGGCTCTTCAAAGATTCTTGGGTTTTGCCAATTTTTATCGTAAATTTATTGGTAATTTCTCTGTTATTGTTAAACCATTGACTGATTTGACCAAAAAGGGTTCTGATGTGGTGAATTGGCATCCTGAGGCAGTCTCTGCGTTTCAGGAACTTAAGCAGAGATTGACTTCTGCTCCTGCTCTACGGCAGCCTGATGTTTCTCTGCCATTTCAGGTGGAGGTTGATGCCTCTGAAATTGGGGCAGGTGCTGTTTTTCCCAAAGAGATCCAGAGACCTCTAAAAGTAACCCTTGTGCCTTTTTCTCTCGAAAATTTTCTCCAACTGAACGTAATTATGACGTGGGTAATCGGGAGTTATTGGCCATGAAGTGGGCTTTTGAAGAGTGGAGACATTGGCTGGAGGGAGCCAAACATCAGGTGGTGGTCCTCACGGACCATAAGAATCTGGTTTATCTGGAATCAGCCAAGCGACTTAATCCTAGACAGGCCAGGTGGGCCTTGTTTTTCACACGTTTTAATTTTGTGGTTTCCTTTCTTCCTGGCACTAAGAATGTTAAGGCGGATGCCCTCTGAGGAGTTTCCTTGCGGACTCTCCTGAGTTATCTGATCCTGCTGTTATTTTGAAAGAGGGTGTAGTTCTTTCCGCCAGGGTGTCAGGAGGATAAACCCGAGCGCTGCCCTATTGGGAAATTGTTTGTCCCAGACTGGTGGAAAAAGAGTGTGATGTCTGAGATTCATTGTTCCGCGTTGGCCGGTTCATCCCGGAATTTTTGGTACCAGAACTTGGTTAGTCGGTCCTTTTGGTGGCGTACTTTGTCTCGTGACGTCAGGGAATTTGTGCAGTCCTGCGGGACTTGCTCTCGCTCCAAGCCTTGCTCTCGCTCTAGTGGTTTGTTGATGCCATTGCCTGTGCCCAAGAGACCATGGACCCATATCTCTATGGATTTAATTTCCGACCTCCCTGTTTCTCAGAGAATGACGTTATCTGGGTGATTTGTGATAGGTTTTCCAAAATGATACATCATGTGCCATTACCTAAGTTGCCTTCCTCCTCTGAATTGGTGCCTTTGTTCCTTCAGCACGTGGTTCGGTTACACGGCATCCCTGAGAACATTGTGTCTGACAGAGGAGTCCAGTTTGTTTCCAGATTTTGGAGGACTTTTTGTTCTAAACTTGGTGTTCAATTGTCTTTCTCCTCGGCTTTTCATCCTCAGACCAATGGACAAACTGAGAGAACAAGCCAGACATTGGAGACTTATCTGAGATGCTTTGTGTCTGCTGATCAGGATGACTGGGTCTCTTTTTTGCCTTTGGCTGAGTTTGCTCTTAATAATAGGGCTAGCTCTGCCACTTTGATGTCTCCATTTTTCTGCAATTTTGGGTTTCACCCTCGATTTTCTTCAGGACAGACGGAGGCTTCTGTCTGTCCAGGTGTTAACTCTGTTGTGGAGCGTATGCAGCAGATTTGGGAACAGGTAGTGGAGAGGTTGTCCCTCTCTCAGGAGAGGGCCCAGCGGTTTGCCAACTGGCATAGGACTGATGGTCCTCGGTTTGAAGTGGGGGACTTGGTCTGGTTGTCCTCAAGAATATCCCTATGAGAGTTGCATCTCCTAAGTTTAAGCCTAGGTTCATTGGACCTTATAAGATCATGGAGATTCTTAATCCTGTTTCCTTTCGTTTACTTCTTCCAGGGACATTTAAGATCCATAACGTGTTCCACAAGTCCTTATTGAAGAGGTTTGTCGAGCCAGTGGTTCCTATGGCTGTGCCTCCTGACCCTGTTTTGGTTGAGGGCAATCTGGAGTATGTGGTTGAGAAAATATTGAATTCTCGTTTTTCTAGACGGAAACTCCAGTATTTGGTTAAGTGGAGAGGTTATGGTGAGGAGGACAATTCTTGGGTGTTTGCTTCGGACATCCATGCTAGGAGACTCATCCGTGCGTATCACAGAGCTCATCCTGACCGACCTGGTTGCTCAAATGAGGGTTCGGTGACCCCTCCTCAAGGGGGGGTACTGTTGTTAATGTGCTAGAAATGAATTCTGAGCAGAAGCTCCCTCTGGTGGTTACAAACAGTACTGAACTATCCAATGAAGATTGTGAAGATTGGCGATCAGGTGTTACTGACTGGTCTTATATAAGGGAGGTTCCCTCCCATTAGGGTTGCCGGTGATCAATTGTTCTGGTCTCATCTTTGATTCCTGTTCACTTTGTAGCTTGCTGTTTCGTGCCTGCATCTTCTGCTAACAGATAAGACATTTTCTTCTTTTAGTTTTTTGTGCTTGCTTTTTGCATTTTGTCCTGCACTTCTGTGGGGGTCTGCCGGGTCCCCTCCGGGGGCTTGTGCTCCTCTCAGTTTAGTTCAGCCTCTGTTGTTTGTTCATTTGCCTTTTCCAGTTTTTTCAGTGGCTGCTGTTTAGTTTTGTTACACCAGAGAACTAATTTAGGTGGTAGAGGTCGTGTGATCTCAGGTGTTTTTGTAATTAGTAGAGTTGGTACTTTTCAGGGTTTTTTGGGATTGCAGTATGTGTCCTTCCTATCCTTTTCTATTTAGGAAGTTTGGGCCCCAACGTTTGCTCATACTATTTTCTGTCTGTGTCTGTATTTTCCTCTTGTCTAACCGCCATTACATGTTTGGGGGCTTTCTATGTTCTCTGGGGATCTGCTCCGGGGCAGATAGTTTTCCTCTTTCTGTCTTTAGGTGTAGTTAGCTTCTCAGGCTGTGACGAGGCGTCTAGGACCAACGTAGGTACGCTCCACGGCTGCCTTTAGTTGTGGTGGTTAGTCAGGGTACTGCAATCCCATAGATTCCAACCTCTCTGGTGTATTTCCTTTTTTGCCTGCTCTCCTCAGCTGCCAAATCATAACAGAACCACCGGCCAAAAAAACTGATATTTGTATGGTACTCACAGAAGGGAAAAATAGTGTTAAAGAAAGAAGATTGTCAGAGTTGTCAGAGATTTTTTTTTTTTCCTCTGTTTCTCTGAATGCTGAGGATGATTTTTTTTTTCTCTCAATGGAGTTTGCACAGTTGTCTGGCCGTGTGGATCAGCTTGCCACTGAAGTTCGGAGTATTGCTACCTATCTTGCAGGGTTGCCTGTTGTGGAACCTAGGATTCCCATGCCAGATTTGTTTTTAGGGGATCGAGCTAAATTTCTGAATTTCAAAAATAACTGTAAGTTGTTTTTTGCCTTGAAATCTAAGTCCTCAGGGAACGCAGCACAGCAGGTTCAAATTGTCATCTCTCTCCTGCGCGGCGATCCTCAGGATTGGGCTTTTTCCCTGACACCTGGGGATCCTGTTTTGAGTAATGTTGATGCATTTTTTCAGGCTCTGGGGTTATTGTACGATGAGCCTAATGTCACTGATCAAGCTGAAAAAGCCTTGTTGGCATTAAATCAGGGGCTTGAGGACGCTGAGTTATACTGTCAGAGATTCCGAAGGTGGGCAGTCCTGACCAAATGGAATGACGATGCTTTGGCAGCCCTTTTTCGGAAGGGTCTGTCAGAGAATGTAAAGGATGTTATGGTGGGATTCCCTGTCCCCTCTGGTCTCAATGATTCTATGTCATTAGCGATTCAAATTGACAGACGTTTGCGTGAGCGTCGAGGTATGCGTGGAACAGTGTTGCCTTGTGAACCAGCTTCTGAACCCATGCAGTGTGGTAGAGTGGCTTCTGGGGCACAGCGTCATGAGTTTCGTAAACGCAATGGGTTATGTTTCTACTGTGGTGATGCCTCTCATGCTATTTCAGTCTGCCCTAAGCGGGGAAGACGTTTTGCACGTTCAGTTGTCTTGGGTAGTGTTCAGACTAAATTTTTGTTGACTGTTACCCTGATTTGCTCCCTGTCCACATTTTCTGCTCAGGCTTTTGTTGATTCGGGAGCAGCTATTAACCTGATGGATTTTGATTTTGCTAAACGTTATGGGTTTCCCTTGATACCCCTACGGAAGTCTATTCCCCTACTGGGGATCGATTCTACCCCTTTGGCTGAGAATAAACCTCAGTTCTCTACTCAGGTGATAATGAGGGTTGAACCTGATCATCAGGAGAGTTGCAAATTTTTGGTGCTGTATAATCTGCATGACATTATCGTACTGGGTTTCCCTTGGTTACAGTCTCATAATCCTGTTTTGGATTGGAAATCTGTGTCTGTAACCAGTTGGGGCTGCCAATGTGTTAATACCAACTGTAAGGAAAGGGACCGCCACCATTTTGTATAGGGCCTATACCAGCCTCCATTTTGTCGGTTCACAGAGCCACAGACTATTAACTACACAGGGCCTATTAGCATATCCAGTACGACCGGTTTTGATGTCCACTAGGAATCAAAGGGGCTTTAGCATGCTAATTAGTTTAGGCCAGTGTCTGAATAAGATGGTCAGTCGTATGGTAAATAGCTCAAGCTCAAGCCATTGTTTCCTGCTCCATATGAATTGCAGGCCAGTTAATATGCGTGCTTCAAAGCAAAGGGGAAGGGCCTAGCAGCTTTAAGAGCTGTAGCCAGGTACAGGCTGTGCTCATTCCTTTTTACACACAGAAGCCAAGAAGATGGTCTAGGAAGCACAAGGGACAGATCTGATTTGCCTTGCCAAATGGAGCAGCAGCACATGCTTTGGGGACTGTCCAGCAACTGAAGACTGTTACCTGGGGAAGGCCGAGCTCCCGCCTCCCCATGACCATACAACCCGGTAATATTGATCTATAGCTTATACCTTTAAGCCTTGTACATTATCGTTGTATTTTTACTCTGACTGCAATTCCATTGTAATTACGTTGTATAGCTTTACTGTATATTTCTGTAATTATCTAGTGTGCCCTTAAGGCAATTAAACCATAAAATTAATCTTGGGCTGATGCTTTTACTCTGATCACGAATCTTAGAATACCCAGTGGGTAACAGGACAACCTCCCCGGCGGCCATTTGCTCTAGGTGCAGTTCCCTTACTGACCTGAGAGACAAAGGGGGCGCCGGAGAGCTGTACCTGTGGAGTTCCGTCCCATTGGTGACGTGGGAGGAAAGGGGTCGTCCTTCACATTTGGTAGCGGCGGTGGGATCAGAAGCTGTGATACCCGGGCTACAGTGTGGCGGTCGGCTTAGTTCCTCACAATTGGTGGCAGCGGTGGGATCAGAGTAATAGTGTGCGTGGGACCCCTACTACTCCCAAACACTAGAGACTACCAGCGGTACTTTCACTGCTGGGGTCTTAAGGTCAGCCCAGCACTAGACGGTCAGAGTGTAAATATAATAAGTTGTGTGCAAGGTCAGGGTTGCAGCTGTGTCAGTATCCAAAGGTTCCCAAAATGGCGGAAGGCACCAGGAGTAGGGCAAAGGGGGAGGCCAATGCTATGGTCTATGAGGAGTTCGACACCGATGAGGGGGAGCTCAGCCAGGGCTCCCCAAGGAGCCAGATCCCCGTGCTTAGTCCCGCAGTGGACTGTCCACCCCCTGCCCGTCCCAGTGTGTAGAGATCGGAGGCCCTCTTCCAAGCGGCTATGGCACAGCTCGAGGCTGGTAATGACGCCGCCTATGACAGACTCCTGGTGGTGGCAGAGAAAGCAGCAGAGCATGAGCAAGCAGCAGCAGAGCGTGAGCATACAGAACGCCGTGAAGCTGCGGAGCGGGAGCAAGCAGCAGCAGAGCGGGAGCAAGCAGCGGCAGAGAGAGCAGCGGAGCGTGAGCATACAGAACGCCGTGAAGCTGCGGAGCGCCGGCACCGACTGGAGATGGCTCAGCACGGGCCCCCGCTGGACGCACCAGGCCCACCGGAGACAAGGGCTTCCAAGGTCCGGGCGGAGGACTTTCCCTTGCTTGAAAAGGATGGAGACCTGGATTCCTTTCTGCTGGCTTTTGAGAGGACCTGCCTCCAACATCATCTGGCCCTGGATCAGTGGGCAAGGTACCTGACCCCCCGTTTGAGGGGTAAGTCCCTGGAAGTTTTGGGGGACTTACCTGCCGGGGAGGAGCAGGACTACAACAGCATCAAGCGGGCCCTGATCCAGCACTACAACCTCACCCCGGAGTCGTACCGCAGGAAGTTCAGGAGCCTGCAGCGGGGTTCAAAGGACACCTGGACCGACCACATGCGGGCCCTGCTGAGAGCTGCGGAGCACTGGACCTCGGGTCTAGAGCTCACTACCCGCCAGGAGGTCCAGGAACTGTTCGTCACGGAGCAGTTCTTGTGGAACTGCCCAGAGGACCTCCAGCAGTTCCTCCGTGACCGGAAACCAAAGGGGGCTTCTGCTACAGCCGCCCTGGCAGACGAGTATGTCAACAACAGGGCGCCGGAGCCAAAGAAGCCTGCCAGCAGCACCTGGAGAGGGGTAAGCCCAATCCTGCCCCAGCCCCATATCCAGCCCCCAGAGTGCAAGGGGTGTACCCCCCGGCTGCCCTCTCCAGGCCAGGAACAGAACCCAGACGTTGTCATAATTGCAATCAGCCAGGACACTTTAAGGCTGCGTGTCCCCAGCGCCAGAAGGCCCCATCCCTGTCCCAGAAACCGACCACTGTTTTGTGTGTGGGAGGGGGTGGTGGGAGGTCCCTAGACAATTACCAACCCATCACCATCGGCCGCTCAGCGGTCATGGGACTGCGGGACACAGGCGCTGAACGAACCCTGGTACGCCCTGAGGTGGTGTCCCCTCAAGACTTGGTACCTGGGAAAACCCTTTCCGTCTCCGGAATTGGAGGCATTGAACCAGCGCTGCCCGTTGCCAAGGTGTATTTGGACTGGGGCGCCGGGAGGGGGATGCGGGAGGTGGGAGTAACGCCGAATATTCCTGCAAATGTGTTGCTTGGGACCGATTTGGGGCGGCTAGTGTCCCAGTATGTGGCCACTGAACCCCAAGTTCGGCTCCCCAAGAATGTCATGACTCTACTGTGAATGCTAATGTTAATGTATTGAATGTGCCTCCAACAGTGGAGGAGGGAGTGAAACCTTATGGTAAGCCATGCACTGACACTACACACACAGGGCTCACAGTGAGGACAGGTGAGGAGGCTGCACGGGAGAGCTCAGAGGTGGGGGGAGGGGCTGCTATGGGCAGTGTAGGGCCCCTAAGTGAACCCAGCCTGCTGAGTCTAGGGCCCCTGCAGGAAGAGGAACAGGCCATGGGGGGAGGGGGCGTCCCGGGAGAGGAGCCACAAGGGAAGACCCCAGGGCAGGAGTTCCCCACATCCGGGATGTCAGGAAGTCAGGGAAGTCTGCCTGACCCGGCGACTTGGTCAGGGGACGAGGGAAAGCAGGCGCTACCCGTGGTCTCAGCGGTCGTGGCCGCTGTTACCAGGAGTGGGAGCGCTGAAGCCCAAGGAGCCTCGCGGAGGTCCGACGGTTTCCCCCTCTCCGACCAAGTGGCTGCCGAGTCAGACAGTAGCCAGGAGACAGATCCCGGGGAACTGACAGAGGACATGGCAGTTTCATCAATTCTTGCCACATCAAGTCAGGGATTTCAGGCAGCGTTGGAAGCTGACCCTAGCCTGAAGACTCTCAAGGAACAGGCGGCACAGCCTCCCCTGGAGTCCGACCGCGAGAGAGTGGTCTGGGACCAGGGACGGCTGTATCAGGTAACGGTCCAGCAGGGATCACCGGAGGCGTGGCCCAGGGACCGACAGTTAGTGGTGCCTCATCCGTTCAGGGCGGAATTGTTGCGGATCGCACACGAGATTCCAATGGCCAGACACTTAGGGATCACTAAAACCAGGGCCAGGCTAGCTCAGCATTTCTACTGGCCTGGAATGAGGACCGAGGTGATAGCCTACTGCCGTTCGTGTGACACCTGTCAGAGGGTGGGGAAGGCGGGGCCGCGCCCCAAAGCCCCACTGGTAACTCTGCCCATCATCGAAGAGCCTTTCTCGAGGGTGGCTGTGAATCTCATTGGACCTCTGTCCACTCCCAGCCGCTCCGGGAAATGCTTCATACTAACGGTAGTGGACTATGCCACCCGGTACCCGGAGGCGGTAGCTTTGTCGTCCATTCGGGCCGACAAAGTGGCCACTGCCTTACTGGAGATTTTCTCCAGAGTGGGGTTTCCCAAGGAAATGCTCACCGACCGAGGGACCCAGTTCATGTCGCAGCTGATGGAGTCTCTCTGTAAGCAGGTACAGGTGCAACATCTGGTGGCCAGCCCGTATCACCCAAAGACCAATGGCTTGTGTGAGCGGTTCAATGGCACCTTAAAGCAGATGCTGAAGATGTTGGTCGACTCCCACGGGAGAGACTGGGAGCGGTATCTCCCACACCTGCTGTTTGCCTACCGGGAGGTCCCACAGGCCTCAACGGGGTTCTCCCCCTTTGAGCTCCTGTACGGGCGACGTGTACGGGGGCCCCTTGCTCTGGTGAAGGAAGCATGGGAAGGGGATTTAGCCACCCCTGGAGTGTCGGTCATTGAGTATGTCGTGCGCTTCCGGGACCGAATGATGGCCTTGACGCGGCTGGTACATGACAATATGGCCCAAGCTCAGGCTGACCAGAAGCGATGGTACGACCAGAATGCTTGTGAGCGGACCTACCAGGTGGGTCAAAAGGTGTGGGTACTGGTCCCCGTACCCCAAAACAAGCTTCAGGCGGCCTGGGAGGGTCCATACCTCGTGCACGAGCAGCTCAACGCCGTCACCTACCTGGTCACCCTGGACCACGCCCGTGGAAGGAGGAAGGCCTTCCATGTGAACATGATGAAGGCCCATCATGAGCGGGAGGCTTATGCTCACCCAGTGTGCAACTTTCCAGAGGAAGGAGAGGCAGAAACCCTCCTCGATCTGCTCACCCAAGCCAAGGCGGGTGGATCCATCGAGGATGTGGGGGTTGGCCACCAGCTCTCGGAGGACCAACGTTCCCAGCTGGGGGCCACCCTGCACCCCTTTCGGGAGCTGTTCAGCAGCCTGCCCGGAAGGACTGAGGCAGCAGTCCATGACGTGGACACTGGCAACCACCCCCCAATCCGGCGTTCAGCATATCAGGTCTCTCTTGAGGTGCAGCAGCATATGCGCCAAGAGATAGACGAGATGCTGAGGCTGGGGGTGATCCAAGCGTCCAACAGCGCGTGGGCTTCGCCTGTAGTCCTCGTCCCTAAAAAGGACCGAACTACGCGGTTCTGCGTGGACTACAGGGGGCTCAACGCTGTGTCGGTCACCGATGCGTACCCAATGCCGCGCATCGATGACCTGCTCGACCAGCTGGCCGGGGCCAAGTACCTGACCATCACGGATTTGAGCAGGGGGTATTGGCAGATACCCCTGACCCCTAGGGCACGGGAACGCTCTGCCTTTATCACCCCATTCGGACTGTACGAGTCTACTGTGATGCCCTTCGGCATGAAGAATGCCCCTGCCACTTTTCAGCGGATGGTCAACACGCTGCTCGAGGGACTGGAAGGGTATGCGACTGCGTACCTGGATGACATTGCCATCTTCAGTCCCACCTGGGAGGATCACCTAGAGCACCTGGCGCAGGTGCTCGGGCGGATCCAGCGAGCAGGCTTGACCATTAAGCCGTAAAAATGCCAGCTGGGTATGAGTGAGGTCCACTACCTGGGACACCGGGTAGGTGGGGGAGCTCTGAAGCCAGAGCCTGGGAAGGTGGATGCCATCGCATCCTGGCCCACCCCCAGGACCAAGAAGCAGGTGATGTCCTTCTTGGGTACTGCTGGGTACTATAGGAGGTTTGTTCCACACTATAGTGCCCTGGCCAAGCCCCTGACGGACCTCACCAAGGAAAGGCTGCCCGTCGCAGTCGACTGGACAGTCTCCTGCGAGACAGCTTTCCAGGCGCTCAAGGCCGCCCTTTCTAGTTCTCCTGTACTACAGGCAGCCGACTTCACGCGGCCATTCTTAGTGCAGACCGACGCCAGCAACTTCGGCCTCGGTGCTGTGCTCAGCCAGGTTGACACTACGGGCCATGAACACCCCGTTTTGTACCTGAGCAGGAAGCTCCTGCCGAGGGAAGTGGCCTATTCCACGATGGAGAAGGAATGTCTGGCAATTGTGTGGGCCCTGCAGCGTCTGCAGCCATACTTGTACAGACGCCAATTCACCGTGGAAACAGACCACAACCCCCTCAGCTGGTTACACACGGTCTCTGGGACGAATGGGAGGTTGCTACGCTGGAGCCTCGCTCTCCAACAGTACCATTTCACCATTCGCCACAAAAAGGGCAGGGACCATGGTAACGCTGATGGGTTGTCCCGGCAAGGAGAGGGTGCGGTAGGGCGCACGGGGGAACACAGGAATGTGATACCCCCTAGCGCCCTCAAAAGCAGGGAGGTGTATGGAAAGGGACCGCCACCATTTTGTATAGGGCCTATACCAGCCTCCATTTTGTCGGTTCACAGAGCCACAGACTATTAACTACACATGGCCTATTAGCATATCCAGTATGACCGGTTTTGATGTCCACTAGGAATCAAAGGGGCTCTAGCATGCTAATTAGTTTAGGCCAGTGTCTGAATAAGATGGTCAGTCGTATGGTAAATAGCTCAAGCTCAAGCCATTGTTTCCTGCTCCATATGAATTTCAGGCCAGTTAATATGCAATTGACTGCAATTCCATTGTAATTACGTTGTATAGCTTTACTGTATATTTCTGTAATTATCTAGTGTGCCCTTAAGGCAATTAAACCATAAAATTAATCTTGGCTGATGCTTTTACTCTGATCACGAATCTTAGAATACCCAGTGGGTAACAGGACAACCTCCCCGGCGGCCATTTGCTCTAGGTGCAGTTCCCTTACTGACCTGAGAGACAAAGGGGGCGCCGGAGAGCTGTACCTGTGGAGTTCCGTCCCATTGGTGACGTGGGAGGAAAGGGGTCGTCCTTCACATTTGGTAGCGGCGGTGGGATCAGAAGCTGTGATACCCGGGCTACAGTGTGGCAGTCGGCTTAGTTCCTCACACCAACACTCCTGTTTTTTCTGCCTCCCCCCAGGCTCAGGATGTTCCTGACTTTTTGACTGATTTTTCTGATGTGTTTAGCGAAAGTAAATCTGCATCCTTGCCCCCCCATAGGAGCTATGACTGCGCTATTGAATTAGTGCCTGGTAGTAAATTCCCTAAAGGTCGCCTTTTTAACTTGTCTGTACCTGAACATGACGCTATGCGGTCTTATATCAAGGAGTCATTGGAGAAGGGTCATATCAGACCATCCTCTTCACCCTTGGGTGCCGGTTTTTTCTTTGTGGCTAAAAAGGATGGTTCATTAAGGCCGTGTATTAATTATCGTCTCTTGAACAATATCACTGTGAAATATCAATATCCGTTACCCTTGATTTCTGACCTGTTTTCCAGGGTGAAAAGTGCTACTTGGTTTACCAAGCTTGACCTCAGGGGGGCATATAACCTTATTCGCATTAAGCATGGGGATGAATGGAAGATGGCATTTAATATCCCAGAGGGGCATTTTGAGTACCTAGTGATGCCCTTTGGGCTCACTAATGCTCCTTCTGTCTTCCAGTCCTTCATGAATGACATTTTCAGGGATTTTGTGGATAAATTTCTGATTGTTTATTTGGATGATATCTAGTTTTTTTGCAATGACTGGGACTCTCATGTGAAACATGTTCGGACTGTGTTCCAGATTTTGAGAGAGAATGCTCTGTATGTGAAGGGATCAAAGTGTCTTTTTGGCGTACAGAGGATCTCATTTCTGGGATTCATTTTGTCCCCATCTGTTATTGAAATGGACCCGGTCAAGGTTCAGGCCATCTGTGATTGGGTCCAACCTACTTCATTAAAGGCTCTTCAAAGATTCTTGGGTTTTGCCAATTTTTATCGTAAATTTATTGGTAATTTCTCTGTTATTGTTAAACCATTGACTGATTTGACCAAAAAGGGTTCTGATGTGGTGAATTGACCTCCTGAGGCAGTCTCTGCGTTTCAGGAACTTAAGCAGAGATTCACTTCTGCTCCTGTTCTACGGCAGCCTGAGGTTTCTCTGCCATTTCAGGTGGAGGTTGATGCCTCTGAAATTGGGGCAGGTGCTGTTTTGTCCCAAAGAGATCCAGAGACCTCTAAAAGTAACCCTTGTGCCTTTTTCTCTCGAAAATTTTCTCCAACTGAACGTAATTATGACATGGGTAATCGGGAGTTATTGGCCATGAAGTGGGCTTTTGAAGAGTGGAGACATTGGCTGGAGGGAGCCAAACATCAGGTGGTGGTCCTCACGGACCATAAGAATCTGGTTTATCTGGAATCAGCCAAGCGACTTAATCCTAGACAGGCCAGGTGGGCCTTGTTTTTCACACGTTTTAATTTTGTGGTTTCCTTTCTTCCTGGCACTAAGAATGTTAAGGCGGATGCCCTCTCGAGGAGTTTCCTTGCGGACTCTCCTGAGTTATCTGATCCTGCTGTTATTTTGAAAGAGGGTGTAGTTCTTTCCGCCATCTCGCCCAATTTGAGACTGGCTCTGGAAGGGTGTCAGGAGGATAAACCCGAGCGCTGCCCTATTGGGAAATTGTTTGTCCCAGACCGGTGGAAAAAGAGTGTGATGTCTGAGATTCATTGTTCCGCGTTGGCCGGTCATCCCGGAATTTTTGGTACCAGAGACTTGGTTAGTCGGTCCTTTTGGTGGCCTACTTTGTCTCGTGACGTCAGGGAATTTGTGCAGTCCTGCGGGACTTGCTCTCGCTCCAAGCCTTGCTCTCGCTCTAGTGGTTTGTTGATGCCATTGCCTGTGCCCAAGAGACCATGGACCCATATCTCTACGGATTTCATTTCCGACCTCCCTGTTTCTCAGAGAATGATCGTTATCTGGGTGATTTGTGATAGGTTTTCCAAAATGATACATCTTGTGCCATTACCTAAGTTGCCTTCCTCCTCTGAATTGGTGCCTTTGTTCCTTCAGCACGTGGTTCGGTTACACGGCATCCCTGAGAACATTGTGTCTGACAGAGGAGTCCAGTTTGTTTCCAGATTTTGGAGGACTTTTTGTTCTAAACTTGGTGTTCAATTGTCTTTCTCCTCGGCTTTTCATCCTCAGACCAATGGACAAACTGAGAGAACAAACCAGACATTGGAGACTTATCTGAGATGCTTTGTGTCTGCTGATCAGGATGACTGGGTCTCTTTTTTGCCTTTGGCTGAGTTTGCTCTTAATAATAGGGCTAGCTCTGCCACTTTGATGTCTCCATTTTTCTGCAATTTGGGTTTCACCCTCGATTTTCTTCAGGACAGACGGAGGCTTCTGTCTGTCCAGGTGTTAACTCTGTTGTGGAGCGTATGCAGCAGATTTGGGAACAGGTAGTGGAGAGGTTGTCCCTCTCTCAGGAGAGGGCCCAGCGGTTTGCCAACCGGCATAGGACTGATGGTCCTCGGTTTGAAGTGGGGGACTTGGTCTGGTTGTCCTCAAGAAATATCCCTATGAGAGTTGCATCTCCTAAGTTTAAGCCTAGGTTCATTGGACCTTATAAGATCATGGAGATTCTTAATCCTGTTTCCTTTCGTTTACTTCTTCCAGGGACATTTAAGATCCATAACGTGTTCCACAAGTCCTTATTGAAGAGGTTTGTCGAGCCAGTGGTTCCTATGGCTGTGCCTCCTGACCCTGTTTTGGTTGAGGGCAATCTGGAGTATGTGGTTGAGAAAATATTGAATTCTCGTTTTTCTAGACAGAAACTCCAGTATTTGGTTAAGTGGAGAGGTTATGGTCAGGAGGACAATTCTTGGGTGTTTGCTTCGGACATCCATGCTAGGAGACTCATCCGTGCGTATCACAGAGCTCATCCTGACCGACCTGGTTGCTCAAATGAGGGTTCGGTGACCCCTCCTCAAGGGGGGGTACTGTTGTGAATGTGCTAGAAATGAATTCTGAGCAGAAGCTCCCTCTGGCGGTTACAAACAGTACTGAACTATCCAATGAAGATTGTGAAGATTGGTGATCAGGTGTTACTGACTGGTCTTATATAAGGGAGGTTCCCTCCCATCAGGGTTGCCGGTGATCAATTGTTCTGGTCTCATCTTTGATTCCTGTTCACTTTGTAGCTTGCTGTTTCGTGCCTGCATCTTCTGCTAACAGATAAGACATTTTCTTCTTTTAGTTTTTTGTGCTTGCTTTTTGCATATTGTCCTGCACTTCTGTGGGGGTCTGCCGGGTCCCCTCCGGGGGCTTGTGCTCCTCTCAGTTTAGTTCAGCCTCTGTTGTTTGTTCATTTGCCTTTTCCAGTTTTTTCAGTGGCTGCTGTTTAGTTTTGTTACACCAGAGAACTAATTTAGGTGGTAGAAGGTCGTGTGATCTCAGGTGTTTTTGTAATTAGTAGAGTTGGTACTTTTCAGGGTTTTTTGGGATTGCAGTATGTGTCCTTCCTATCCTTTTCTATTTAGGAAGTTTGGGCCCCAACGTTTGCTCATACTATTTTCTGTCTGTGTCTGTATTTTCCTCTTGTCTAACCGCCATTACATGTTTGGGGGCTTTCTATGTTCTTTGGGGATCTGCTCCGGGGAAGATAGTTTTCCTCTTTCTGTCTTTAGGTGTAGTTAGCTTCTCAGGCTGTAACGAGGCGTCTAGGACCAACGTAGGTACGCTCCACGGCTGCCTTTAGTTGTGGTGGTTAGTCAGGGTACTGCAATCCCATAGATTCCAACCTCTCTGGTGTATTTCCTTTTTTGCCTGCTCTCCTCAGCTACCAAATCATAACACTGAGCACTTTGAACCCCCAAATGCTTCACAGAAGTTTATAATGTAGAGCCATAAAATAAAAAATCATATTTTTTCCACAAAAATTACAATTTCACCACCATTTTTTTATTTTCCCAAGGGTAACAGAAGAAATTGGACCAAAAAAGTTATTGTGGAATTTGTTCTGAGTACGCCAATACCCCATTTGTGAGCGTAAGCCACTGTTTAGGCTCATGGCAGAGGTCGGAAGGGAAGGAGCACCGTTTGACTTTTTCAACGCAGAATTGGCTGGAATTGAGATCAGACGCTATGTCACGTTTGGAGAGCCCCTGATGGGCCTAAACAGTGGAAACCCCCAATTCTAAGTCCAACCCTAGCCCCAACACACCCCTAACCCTAATCCCAACCCTAACCACAAACCTAACCCTAACACACCCCTAACCCTAATCCTAACGGGAAAATGGAAAATAAATACATTTTTTTAATTTTATTATTTTTCCCTAACTAAGGGAGTGATAAAGGAGGGTTTGATTTACTACTTATAGCGGGTTTTTATATCGGGTTTTTATGATTGGCAGCTGTCACACGCTAAAAGACGCTTTTTATTGCAAAAAATAGTTTTTGCACCACTACATTTTGAGAGCTATAATTTTTCCATATTTTGGCCCACAGAGTCAAGTGAGGTCTTATTTTTTGCGGGACAAGTTGCAACCATTTTTGGGAGTTTTGTGTCACCAAAACCGAGCATTACATATAGGAGGTGCCGCTCAATTGGGGATCGGCTGGTTCATAGCCTTTATCAAAGGCCTAACAGGGCAGGGACTTGGCTGGATAGGAAACCCCTGGACTTCTTTAAGTGTGGAAATTGTTCCAGGTGTAATATGATGACTCAGAGCAAGACCTTTTGTGGTGCAGCAAATGGCAGGACCTTCTCTGTTAGAAATTTTGGAAATTGTAAATCTATGGGGCTAGTGTACAAAGCCACGTGTACATGCCCCGTGGACTATTTCGGGAAGACTAGAAGAGAGCTGAGGGTGTGGGTGGGTGAACATTTGGGCGACATACAGAATAACAGAGATACGCCAGTTGCCTGCCATATTAATGAGATACTGTACATGGTGGCCGAACGAGTGACATTACCTTCACCATGATTGAGCTCGTCAAACCAAGGGTCAGAGGAGGGGACTTAGATAAGATTATTTTGAGACAGGAGGCGGAGTGGATATTTAGATTGCAATACCTCTCCCCGAAAGTGTTAAATGAGTGTCTCTCCTATGCATGCTTTATCTAATTTTGATTTATTGTCTGTTAGGGCTGGCAGAACGCACCTAATAGATATTAAGGAGAGGTGCGTTCGCAGCCCGGGGTCCACCGTGCAGGCAGAGCCTGCTGCTAGTAAGATGGCGCAAATAGGCAGTATGAGCGAACTCTGTTATCCCGCAGAGTCGCAGATGTAAATGCCGTAGCACTATATGGTGGTATAAGTGAACTCTGTTAGTCCACAGAGTCGCTGTGAAAAAGACTGTGTCCTGTCAGACTCACAGGTGACACAGATGACTGCTAAGCGATTGCAGTCTGTGGTCATGCCATTCACACAGCAAACTCCTCACCGGAGGTGCCGGTATACTAGGGGCTTATTTCAGCCAGAGCCCTGAATCAAAACACACAAACTCCTCACCGGAGGTGCCGGTATTTTAGGGGCTTATTTCAGCCGGGTCCCTAACCACATGCATAAGACCACACTGGCGCAAGCACGTAACAGATATGATACTAGCGCATGGCCGTGCGGTTATGCAACCATTTTATAGTAGCCACGAGTACAAGACCTTCCAGAACAGACCAATAGGAAACTGCTTCAAAACACAAACAGCTTCAGGACCTTCCTGGAGGACCAATAGGAGACTCAGCTGTATCCGAGCATGTGACCCCTGATCTCCAATGGGAGATCCTGCCCTGGGCATGCTCAGATGAAGAAACAGAGGACATAGTCCCAAAGCTGCCTGCTCTGACGCTGATTACAACAGAGGATCTAGGAGAAGCAGTAGCAAGTCTCCACACAGCATCAAACCGGGCAAGACGCTGGGACCGACGTCTCTGCTGAGCAGGCTCCACTGCGGCCGGAGACGGATGGGGACCGCAGCGGGAATAGCTCGAGATTCCCCCTGTGCAGAAGTGGAAACTCGAACCCTAACATTACCCCCCCTCCTAGGGCCCCCTTCTTTGGGCCTCGCTGCGTTCAAAGGCAGTGATGAGCTGCGGAGCGTGAACGTGTTTGGCAGGCTCCCAGGACCTATCCTCAGGCCCATAACTCCTCCAATCCACCAAATAAAATTTTTTGCCCCGTACCACCTTACACCCTATGATGGCATTCACCTCATGATCATCGGTAGATGAACCCGACGTCCCAGCAGATGACTCAGAAAACTGGGAGATGGCCACGGGTTTCAGAAGGGACACATGAAAGGTATTGGAGATACCAAGGCGAGGCGGAAGGGCTAAGCGGTAAACTACAGGGTTTACCTGCTCAAGGATCTTAAAGGGGCCCAAATAGCGAGGTGCCAACTTAGTAGACTCTACTCGCAGCCTGATGTTCCGGGCAGAGAGCAATACTAAGTCGCCAGGAGCAAATGTCGGAGCGGGGCACCGATGAACATCGGCTGAAGACCTCATCCTCTCCTTGGAGGCCTGGATGGCATCCTGGGTTCGATCTCAAATGTCCCGTGCCTCCACGGCCCAGTCTGCCACACTGGAGTCAGCGGAATACACGGGCATGGGCACCGGAACCCGCGGATGCTGACCGTAGTTCAAGAGGAATGGGGTCTCTCCAGTGGAGTCAGCCACAGCATTATTGAGAGCAAACTCAGCCCACGGTAGCAAAGATGCCCAGTCATCCTGCCTGGCTGAGACAAAATGTCGCAAATATATGACCAAGGCCTGGTTGGCCTACTCTACCAACCCATTCGTCTCGGGATGTTACGCAGATTAGAAATTTAACTCAATGCTGAGTAGCCGACACAACTCTCTCCAGAACCGAGATGCAAATTGGGGACCTCGATCACTGAAGATTTTGTCTGGCATTCCATGTAAATGGAAAATATGCCTAATAAATAATGCTGCCAAGGCTCGTGCAGACTGTAACCGTGGTAATGGCACCAAGTGCACCATTTTGGAGAAGTGGTCGGTTATCACCCAGATGATGGTTCTACCCCGAGACTTGGGAAAGCCCACCACAAAGTCCATTCCGACCATCTCCCGAGCCTTGTCTGCCACCGGCAGTGGAAAATGTAACCCAGCTGGCCGTTGTCGAGGGGACTTATTCTTGGTGCACGACACGCATGCCTGAACGTATTCCCTGACGTCCCGGACCATATGTGGCCACTAGTATGTCCTCGCCAGCAACTCAGATGTCCTTTTTGTCCCAAAATGTCCACCCATCCTGGACGAATGTGCCCAAGAAAGTACTTCCGGTCGCAAATTGGTGGGCACAAAAGTCTTGCCCGGAGGCACAGACTCAAGCGAGACCGGAGCCACAGTTCTAAGGCTGTCAAAGGGGACAATAAGCCGAGGCTCCTCCTCCACATCCTCAGAGGACACGACGGAGCGAGACAGAGCGTCGGCTCGAATGTTCTTCTCACCAGAGAGAAAATGGAGGGTGAAATGGAACCGAGAGAAGAACGGGGACCATCTGGCCTGACGAGAATTTAGCCGCTGGGCGGTCTGTAAATAGACCAAATTTTTGTGGTCAGTGAAAACTTGAAAGGGAAAGCGAGCCCCCTCCAGGAGATGTCTCCACTCGGAAAAGGCCAACTTCATGGCTAGCAACTCCCTATCCCCAATGGAATAATTCCTCTCCGCTAGTGTGATGGTCTTGGAAAAGAAGAAGCAAGGATGCTTCCGATCTTGAGCATCCTTTTGAAAAATGACTGCTCCAGCACCAACGGACGAGGCATCTACCTCCAATATAAAAGGCTTATCAACCTCGGGGCGATGTAAGATGGGAGCGCTAGCAAAATGGGACTTGATTGAAGTAAAGGCCTTGGAGACCTCCTCTGACCACAATTTGGGATTGGCTCCCTTCTTGGTGAGGGCTACCAAGGGAGCTACCAAAGTAGAGAAGTGGGGAATGAATTGGCGATAGTAATTAATGAACCCCATAAAGCGCTGCACCGCTTTAAGAGAGTGGGGTTCTTGCCAATCCATTACAACCTGTAGTTTGGCAGGATCCATTGCCAATCCCTGGGTGGAGATGATATAGCCCAGGAAAGGTAGAGACTCCTGCTCAAACACGCACTTCTCCAACTCCGCATATAGGGAATTTGCCCGCAAGAGGTCAAAGACCTTGCAGACATCTCTCCGGTTGGAGACCATATCTGGAGAAAAGATGAGAATGTCATCCAGATAGACTACTATTGAGGTGGCAAGCATATCCCGGAAGACAGATGTAGCGGCGCAAGTATATATGTGCCAGATCCGCTGCAAGTACAAAAAACTCCTACCACAAGGAGAAAGGAGAGTAATAAAAATACTAAAGCAGTACTCGCGCTTTGAATCAAACACACTCACAATACTGATCGTAACACTCACCTGAAGTTCTAAGAAGGTTTATGCACGGATATTTGAATGATAAGTCAGCGACTTATATTTGTGTGATAGTAAACGCTTTCGTACACTGAACCACTAGGTGCAAGAAGAAAGAAATAAAATCAATAACCACATAATAGGGCTAATATAAGTCTAAAAATCCGCTCATAGGATTAAGAAGGACAAAATTGCATATACGTCCCATAAAAAGTGTGCCTTTTAAGTAATCCCTAGGGAGAAAAAATATATCGATACCAAGGTACTTAAAGTGAATCTCTAGATGTGCAAATACACATATATAATGTGCATATAGAATAAAAATAAGGTGCATTTGATGCGGTATAAATATACCAAAAAAGTGCCAACTGTGCGATGTTGGAGTGCAAGATTCTGTGGATTATCTTGATCTCACCGTTTTCACTCCTACTTAATCACATAGGACAACCAGGATTTTCTTTTGTTTACCACTTCACGATGTTCAATAAGAAAACGGGTACATGGTATATTATATAAAGCTGTTTTTTCCTACAGAATCTTGCACTCCAACATCGCACAGTTGGCACTTTTTTGGTATATTTATACCGCATCAAATGCACCTTATTTTTATTCTATATGCACATTATATATGTGTATTTGCACATCTAGAGATTCACTTTAAGTACCTTGGTATCGATATATTTTTTCTCCCTAGGGATTACTTAAAAGGCACACTTTTTATGGGACGTATATGCAATTTTGTCCTTCTTAATCCTATGAGCGGATTTTTAGACTTATATTAGCCCTATTATGTGGTTATTGATTTTATTTCTTTCTTCTTGCACCTAGTGGTTCAGTGTACGAAAGCGTTTACTATCACACAAATATAAGTCGCTGACTTATCATTCAAATATCCGTGCATAAACCTTCTTAGAACTTCAGGTGAGTGTTACGATCAGTATTGTGAGTGTCTCTAATATATTTGGTATACACTGTGTTCCAAATTATTATGCAAATAATATTTTCTCAGATTTTCCCAAATTACCTATATGAATTGCAGTCATTGTAATTTTCCAGTCAAATAACTATTAGATTACAATTGAAAGGTTTTTGTACAAACTGCCTATGATAACAGTATATTTTTAAAAAAATAAAACACTCAAACTGCACTCAAAATGCATGTTCCAAATTATTATGCGCAGCAGAGTTTTCAACCTTTTCATTTTAATAAAGAACAAAAAAATGGTCATTTTTGAAATTATAAGCATTAGCAGGTTCTTACAAACTGAAATCAAACAGTTTTCAACTCAAAACTTTATTCTAGGTGATGTTACATTTGCACATAGGACCCCTTGTTTGAAAGGAGCTTCTGAACTCACTCGTCCATTGAATTTGTCAGGTTTTGGATGGTTTCTGCTTCAATTGTTTTGCATGAGGACAGAATACCCTCCCAGAGCTGTTGCTTAGCTGTGAACTGCCTCCCGCCATCATAGACACTCCTTTTGATGATGCTCCAGAGATTCTCAATGGGGTTGAGGTCAGGGGAGCATGGGGCCACACCATAAGTTTGTCCCCTTTTATGCCCATAGCAGCCAGAGATGCAGATGTGTTATGTGCAGCATGAGACGGTGCATTATCATGCATGAAAATGATCTTGCTGTAGAATGCACGGTTCTTCTTCTTGAACCATGGCAGGAAGTGCTGTTTGAGAAACTCAACATACACTATGGATCCTAAAGGGGCCGACAATCTCTCTCCCCATGATTCCAGCCCAAAACATTACTGCACCTCCTCCTTGTTGGCGCCGTAGCCATGTTTGCATGGGGTGTCCATCAACCAGCCATCCTCCACTCTATCCATCTGGACCATCGAGCGTTGCACGGCACTCATCGGTGAACAAAACAGTTTTGAAGTCAGTCTTCATGTATTGTTTGGCCCACTGGAGCCGTTTCTGCTTGTGTGCAGTGGATAGAAGAAGTCGACAGGATGGCTTACGCATAGCTGCAAACCCTGAAGGACCCTGCATCTTGTTGTTCGGGGACGTTGGAGGCACCAGCAGCTTCAAAAACTTGTCTGCTGCTATGACAAGGCTTTTTTGCCGCTGCTCTTTTAACCTGACGTAATTGCCTGTAGGAAAGAGTCCTCAATTTTCCCTTATCAGCACACACAGTGTGTACTGTGAATCAGCTACATACTTCTTGATTGTGCGATGATCACGATGAAGTGTCTTGGCAATGTTGATTGTAGTCATGCCTTGACCTAAACACTCCAGAATTTGTTGCTTCTCAGCAGCCGACACATCCTTTTTCTTTCCCATTTTGGCAGAAATGTATGCTGCTTAGTAATGTGGGACAGCCTTCTTAAGTAGTCTTGCCTTTCATTGGACACACCTGCCAAACTAATTAGCACAGGTGTCTGCAATTGCTTACAGTGATATAAAGAGCCCTGATCACCATCAATGAGTTTAACTGACAAACAAAAAAATTCTTACCTTATCACTCACACAGTGTACATGCTATTTTGTGCCAAAAGCATTCTAGGATGTTTAAACATTGTGGAGTACCAGTTATGATGTGGGATGTTATTTGATATATTATTTATCTGGTTGCCAATAAGATACCCATAGGGAATTTTTGGAATTTTTTTTGTAATCAAGAAAAGACTCTCTTCATCTCTTTCTATAAAATATTGTTTTCCAACTTATATTTATAGGGCTGTAATAGGGGAGTGAGGGATATCCCACGTTGAGTAGGGCGCCAACAGCCAGGTAGGGGCAATTTTAGGTCTACTGTAGGGTATCTATAGGCAAATTGTATATATTTTCTTTGGTCAAACAATTTTTTGGGTATCTAACCCTATTTTTTCACTGGGTAGGTGTTTTTTAATATTATATTATTAAAAGTTGTTTTTAGGCAGAATATATGTTCACATGTTAATTTTGTCTCCTGAATACATTGGATTTAGAATAGTATCCCATAACCTGTTGGCAGTGGATTACTCACAATATTCTCCAAGTGTGTGACAACAGAACTTGTTTATTCAGAAACAATCAGGAACAATATATGATAAGCTTAATAGATCAGGAATAAATCATTTGTGTGTCTCTATCTGTGCAGCATCTACAGCAGGCTGCTTCTCTCATACACAGACACAGGAAAACAGGAAATACAGTCACATGCTCTTCCTGTGTGAGCCACTGTGAGTTTTTTTTGTTCTAACTTTATAAACAGCAAACAAATCTAGCAACTAAACACTCATAGACAGGAACGGAGTTGTTGCACCAAACATATTCCAACAGCCTAAAACTGTATAAGTTGTGGTTTGTCCTAATTTCTTGGGGTAGAGCATTCCAGAGGACTTGTGGAACTCGTAAGAAGTCTTGGAGCCAAGAGTGCAAGGTACGGATGAGTGTGGACGTTAGTCGAATGTCTCTTGCGGAGCATAGAGAGCGGGTCGGCCAATAAACAGAAATGATGGAGGAGATATAGGGGGGTGCCACACTATGGAGAGCTTTGTGGGTGAGAACAGGCAGTTTAAATTGGATCCTGTAATGTATCGGCAGCCAGTGTGATGACTGGCAAAGAGCGGAGGTGTCCGAGTAATGATTAGCCAGATAGACGACCCGGAATGCTGCATTATGGATGGACTAGAGAGGGGAAAGTCGAGTGAGGGGGAGGCCAATTAATAGATAATTACAGTTGTCCAGGCGGGAGTGGATCAGGTCAACAGTGAGGATTATTGTTGATTCCATGGTGAGAAAGGGGAGGATTCTAGAGATGTTCTTTAGGTGTAAGCGGCAAGAGCGAGCAAGAGATTGTATATGGATGGTGAAGGAGAGATTGGTGTCGAACAAAACACCCAGACAGCGCGCCTGCTGCCTAAGCATTATTGTGGTGCGACACACGGAGAGGGATATGTCAGCTGTAGGGAGGTCAGTAGACGGCGGAAGCAGAAGTTGTTCAGTTTTGGAAAGGTTGAGCTTCAGATAGACAGCGAACATGATATTGGAAACTGCAGGCAGGCAGTCACTGGTGTTCTGTAGTACAGTCAGGGTAATGTCAGGGGATGACGGGTATAGTTGTGTGTCATCAGCATAAACATGGTACTGAAAGCCATATTTGCTGATGGTCTGTCCTATTGGGGCTGTGTAGAGAGAGAAGGGCCAAGAACTGAGCCCTGAGGGACAGCGTGGGGAAGAGAAGAAGTGGAACCAGCGAACGATATACTGAAGGAGCGGTTAGAAAGTTAGGCGGAGAACCAGGAGAAAGTAGTGTCCTTAATGCCCATTGATTGGAGCATTGAGAGTAGGAGTTGTAGGTCAACAGTGTCGAAAGCTGCAGAGAAGTCAGGAAGAATGAGCAGAGAGTGGTCACTATTAGGCCGGGTTCACATTGCGTTGTGGGCAATGCGCTGACGGCATCCGTCACATAGCGGCACTAGCGCTATGTAACGGTGTGTTAACGCCGCCATTGCCCGCAATAGCAATAGCGCATCCTAACGCATGCCGAAATTGGCATGCGCTATCGATGTGCCGTTATTCTGTGACGGACCTCGGACGCGTTCGGGGTCCGTCACTGCTAGCTGAGACACAGACGCCGCTCTAGCGTGATCGCATAACGCGATCACAAAATGACACTAGTGTTAATGCAGTCCGTCAACGCTATGCGTTGAACGGACTGCATTAACGCTATGTGAACCTAGCCTTACATTTTGCAGTGAGAAGGTCATTGGTCACTTTGTTGAGCCCAGTTTCTGTAGAATGTAGGGGGCGGAAGTCGGACTGAAGGATCTAGGAGAGAGTGAGTGGAGCGGTAACGGGTAAGGCAGGAGTAGAGCAGGCGCTCCAAGAGTTTAGAGATGAAGGGGAGGTTGGAGACTGGTCTGTAGTTATTTGTGCAGGATGGGTGAAGAGAATGTTTTTTTTATAATAGAGTAATGATGTGTTTGAAGGATGAGGGGAAGATACTGGAAGAGGGAGAAATTGAAGATTGTAGTTAGGTGAGTAGTGACGACTGGAGTCACTTATGTGCGGTGTCTCGTACTGAGAGACAGTAATCACAAGAGTTGAAGCCGCCATGCTTTATAATGTCTTTGTACAATTCCATGTTCCATTTTTGCTGTATTTTGAGCTCCATATCTTTCTGCCATTTATCCTACTCCGTCCCATCACCTGCACATTACAACCCCGCCGCTGTGTCATCTGTCATTATTTCATTTCGGCACATTTTATATCTAGCAGATTAATCCCATCTATAATGAAGAGCAATCACTGTGTGCGCCGTACAGCCACTTCTTATTGTTAAAGCCCGCGCTGAAATCTTAAAATGGTAAATTACAGGATGGCGCTGAAGCTAAGGAACTGCTCTATTGCTTAATTTGACCGTAATGACTAGGCGTGCAATTACAGATCAGCGCAGCCTTTCATTGCAGTGATTATGTGACCAGACAACGGGATATCTCCGCCTGCTGAGCGGTGGTAATTATTCCCTTTAACAAGCGTTATACTTTGGAATATAACAGACAGGGACCATATATCTCTATAGCCTATGATGTCGGAGAATTTATTCCGCCTTCTCCAAGTCCCTTTGTAACCTCCTTCTGCCTACAAAATGACCTGAAATACTCTGTGCTACTGTGAAAACTCACTTGTTCCACATGGTCCTATGACTTTCCTGGTCTATGCCATCCTCAGTTGCTGCTGCATGTCGCCCTGTCCTCGCCCATCGTCCCTCTATTTGCCTGATATCGTTACTCACTATCACATAAAGTATCTTCTTTTTGTTTTCAAATATACAGAGTCCTATTTCCCAAAAGCTATTCATTCAATTCCGGAAAACCTCTGTGCTGCTTCTTATGCTCTAACTTCATAACTTCAGGTTATCATAAACCACATTGAACCAAGAATATAAACCAGAAGTGCCTGACGACAACACTTTTCCTTGATGTGTCTGCAGATTCCAAGATTGCTGATATACTATATACATTTTTCACAACTTTTTGTTAACTTTTAAGTTTGACTCTTTATTTTGAGATTTTTTGTTGTTTTCTAATACCAAGCGACTAAAAACATATCTGTAAGTGTACTAGTAGGTGGCGCTATTGGCCTTTGAGCGCTTGTTAGAAATCTTTTTATTTTCTTGCCCCCTTTATTCTTCTGTTGTTAGCTATATATGACTTACAAGACTGCTTGTAGTGCGGAGAGTGCCATCAAGCACAGTGCACCTGAGTCACTACACTCTTAGGCTAAGTTCACACGTTGCGGAATTGCCGCGGAAATTTCCGCGGCAATCCCGCACTTCTCCCGCAGGAAATACGCACGTTTTTTGTGTGCTGATTCCCGCCAGAATAATAGCGTTTTGCAAGCGTAATTAGCTTGCAGAATGCTAGCGTTTTCCTAGCGATCTGTAGCATCGCTTGGAAAACTGATTGACAGGTTGGTCACACGAGTCAAACATAGTGTTTGACAAGTGTGACCAACTTTTACTATTGATGCCGCCTATGTCGCATCAATAGTAAAAAGATCTAATGTAAAAATAATAAATAATGATATTCTCACCTTCCGGCGGCCCCCGCAGCCTTCCCGCCTTCAGCGACGCTCCCGGCAACTCCGGTCCCAAGGATGCTTTGCGGCAAATCACACCGATGACGTAGCATCTCGCGAGACCGCTATGCCATCTGGGTGATTCTCGCAAAGGACTCTTGGGACCGGAAGTTGCCGGGAGCGTCGCTGAAGGCGGGAAGGCTGCGGGGCCGCGGAAGGCTGCGGGGGCCGCCTGAAGGTGAGAATATCATTATTTTTTTATTTTAATTATTGTTTTACCAGGGATATGGTACCCAGGGCCTGGAGGAGATGTCCCTCTCCTCCAGACCCGGTACCACCGCACATAACCCCTACATTCCGCAAAATTATGAACATGTTGCCATTTTTTCCGCAAAGCGTTTTTTCGCGGAAAAAAACGCAACATGTGGCCAAAACATGCGGAATCAATTAACATGTATAGGATGCTTAATGCTTGCGTTTTATCGCGTTTTTAACCGCGGAAAACCGCGGAAAAACCGCGAAAAAACGCAATTATTCCTGATCGTGTGCACTTAGCCTAAATGATAAAAGGTTGTCCAATTTAGACCTCCATGTAAAGATACCATATTAGAGAACCTTGTGGTAATAGAGCGTGCAGGAAAAAAGTGTCTTTCTGCCGTACGTTATAATTTATTGATTTTAATGACAACTATGTAATACTTCATTTCTCCTGAGGAGACGCTGCAGAGAAACTGAACACTTGCCAACAGCCGCTCCCATGGAGTACAGCTGAATACTGGCAGTGCAATCAGTGCAACCACATGTGAGCAAATTATGTTATGAGGATTAAAAAAAATGCTTGGCTATGATAAGTTTTAAGCTACACCGCATCTTTGAGTAAGCCATATTCTGAATAAACCAGATCTTTTATGTCTTTAGCACTATATTTAGTGCATTTGTCTTCTAATTATTCAGTGTCTGGATAAACAGTACAGCAAAGGGATGTCGTTCTCTCTCTCAGCTCAAGCTATTTAGGCAAACCAGTATTGGAAACGAGTGTGGAGCACCCATAGGGCCAGGGAACTCGGTCCAGGTCGAGGTTTCAGGGGAATTGTCACGGCAGCAGTGACCCGGTCGTGGCCCTGAACCTCCAATAAAAAGGTGATGAATAAGATCATGAAAGGGAAAACTTTATAGGCATTGTTCGTGACGCCACCTGTGGTATCAGCATGAAGGTGATGGCCGATGCTGCGGTACAGATCCACTGGGCAGTTGGTGATGCAGCAAAGTTGTTATAGCTCTTCACAGTAGAGCTAGACCCCAGGGCAGTTATAGAGTTAAAGTGGATGATGATAATGGTCGTGGTGCAGGGCTGATGACGCAATAAATAATTCAGGGGACACAGTAGGGTGCAGTCTTTTCAGTTTACTCACTGTTGTTGAAACTATCCCCAGCCGGGTGCTGTGTCCTCCGGGTAAATGGCCCAGCCAGCTCTCAGGTGGTTCAGGGTACACTTTGGCAGAACCCCCTTCTTGTGTTCCTTCCTCTGGCTGTCTTCCTGCACTGGCTACCACCTCTCCTGCCCTGCGGCACACACACAATGTCCCAAGCCGGCAGCTTCGGATCCTGTCGGGCGACGCACTCTAGGTCCTCTTGATCCTATCCGGCTGCCTTTTTGGTGAATGTGCGTGGAGATGGCTGAGGCACATACAGATACCTCAGCCTCCGGTTTGCTAGCTGAGTCTTGTAGTCCTCCACTGGTCTTGGGGTCCGGTTCCCCTACTGCGACTGGTCCCTCCACCTGTATCTGGTCAGGCTGGATTTGTGGCCACGGGTGGATTCCTCACTTCCCGTGCCCCTAGGATCCCTTCTTCGTTCTAGGAGCTTGTCTCTGCTTCTCACACGTCCTCTCTCTTCCTCCATCTCTCTCCAACTCCTCTCTCCTTCTCGCAGCTTCCCTGCTCACCACCAACTGCTACTCCTTAAGCTCTGCCCTTCTCTACTTACCCCACCCACACCCTCTATCCAGTCCTCCCTGGCCTTGAGAGAGTCGGTGTTGAGTGCAAGTGTGTGTGTTCTGGGTAGTGTCCCCCTCTTACCTGAGAGCGGAGTACCACACCTTTGGCTGAGGTGCAGTACCTCTGTAGCGACTGAGACCACAGGGGTGCCACAAGTGTTTTAAAGGATTCCCAACGATCAGCCCTATCTAAACAGGTCTGCAACCACCCAAAGAACTAGCAAAACGCTGGTTCCTCTGGTGCCATGATTTGTAAGCCGCTTAAAAACCCTAATATTTGGCAGCACATAAACTATTTACACAGAAAGAAGCATCAATGTCTACATACCAGGTCGGGATATTTCCAACTTTCTGACAAGTTCTGGAAAGTGAATGAATGGCACAGTCAGACTTCAGTTTCTGTCCAAGAAACCTTTGGCCCTGAATAAACTCCAGTTAACCCAGAGTAAACTTTAGCAAACATCCCTGACAAGACAGGCAAAATCTAATTAAATATATACCAGTCCTGTACTGATCCTGGGTTACATCATGTATTACACTCCAGAGCTTGCAGTCACTATTCTGCGGGTGCAGTCACTGTGTGCATACATTACATTTCTCATCCTGTACTGATCCTGAGTTACATCCTGTAGATCTTTTATTATAAAAATGAAAAACATATCAATAATAATAACAGAAACATAACAAAATTATCAGCCAGAAAGTAATCAGTATAATCAACACTGGTCCAGCTGCTCCTTCTCTCCTCACACACTATTATACATATATACAGAATAATAACTAATAATAACTCATTTCACCTTCTGGTACGGACACCAAACAAAATAATAACAAACAATAAAATAAACAAAAGCCGCCATAAATATATACATAGCCTTTTTTTAATATATATATATATATAAAATAACCACAAACTATATAAATATATGCAAGACTAAACTAAACACCCCACACTCAAGCCCACCATTCCCAACCCCCGCACTGACCTGACAGCTGGTCCTGTGTCTCATGCCTCAGTCCATGTCCAATGTCCATAGGCTATATCAGGCAGTGCTAGTGTTTTCCCCCAAACACCCCAGTGTCCCATAGTCCCACAAGATAAACCCACCTCCCCCCTTTTCCCAACACCTAACCTAACACATACACCCCAATCTATATCCCTATATACAATATATACAGAAACAAACTCTACAATAACCACAAAGCCCAAGTTCGGCACCTGCAGCCCTACATCACTCTATACCAATCACACAAAACAAAAATCTACAGTGTCAGCAGCAGCCCACCACCAGGAAAGGAGATGACCAGACTAGGGCACACTAAAAGAAAAGCCCCTCCAGAGGAGTGCAGCTCTACGTGTGCCCAGTCTATCATACTCCAGAGAGCGCACCTTCACCAGGTCACCGAGTATGGCACTAAACACATCGTCCACTGAGAGGATTTTCCGTTGAGTCGATACTAAGCACCATGCATTCCACGTGTGATCTAACCACTGCAATAACTAGAAATAAGGTGCAGTGGTCTCGACCACCAAGGTCTCCAAATGCTCCATAGCCCATTCTGCATAGGAGAGACCGACCAGCCGAGACCAGCCAATGGAGGAGCCCACCTTGTTGTACACCTCTGTGTTGTAGTGACAACAAAGCAGGAAATGGTCCATGCTTTCCAGCATGGTACCACAATGCTCCCGAGGACAGTTCCTGTCCTCAGAGCTCCTACACTTCAGATTGTCCCTCACACACAGTTTCCCATGGAAGCAGCGCCAAGCCAAGTCCCAAAACTTCAAGGGGATCCTAATAGTATTCAAAGATGCAAACCCATCCAAAGATCCCGACTTGGGCAATCCCTGAGCGCCAGAGGCCTCTGGAAATGGGTCAACAGAACCCTATTGTCAAGGAGTTTCCTTGGCAGAGTCCTGATCTCCCACGTTCCCAGACCCCACCGGCGAATTACCTTCAGAACCAAGGTAGCATAAGCTGGAAGATGTCCATGCGGTGTGGGAAGATCCTTCAATTGCCCTCCTGTCTCCCATTCCTGGAAGAAAGGCTGAAACCATCCCCTACAGGAGAATACCCACAGAGGAGCCCTCTCTTTCCAGAGAATTGCAATATTGATCTTAATGAAGGTATCCACAAGGAATACCACAGGGTTGACCATACCCTACCCAAATAAATCAGTAAAGGGAGCAGGTAAGTTTTGATCAGGTTTACCCTTTCCCTTAGGGTCAAAGACCAACCCTTTCATTGGTTCACCTTCTGCCTTCTGAGTGGCAATCTCTAGCCTGCTGTCCCAATTTTGTTTGGGGTAATTCCCTTGGCCAAATTCAGTGCCAAGGACTTTTGCAGAGACTTTGGTTCCTGAAAGGATGTCTGGGAGATCAAAACCAGGATCTCCTCCTCCCAGCCAGAGACCCTCACACTTATCCCGGTTGTTCTTGGACCCGGATGCCTCAAAGAAGCGATCTACCTCTGACATCAGCCACCCTGATGCCAAATGATGCCATATGCCACCACCCTCAGAGTAGCTTCCGCTGCTGCCCAGTCCATCCCGATCCCGGCCAACGTTCCACCCTCCTAAGAAGTGAGTCAGTCGCAAACACGTACAGCAGCGGGCCCAAGGGACAACCCTGGTGAACACCAGATCCAACCTCAAAAGACCTGCCAGTCCAACCATTCACAAGCGGGAAACTCTCTGCCCCACCGTACAAGGTGTTAAGCCAAACAAACCCCCCAGCAGGCCATATCTCAGAAGGACAGACCAGAGGTACTCATAATTAACCCGATCAAACGCTTTTGCCTGGTCCAGTGACAGCATGTACCCCTTCCAGTGACCAGCCCTACCCTGCTCCACTACCTCCCAGACACCGAGCACAGCACTAAATGTGCTGCTGCCTGGAACAGAGCAATGCTGGGCCTCCAAAAGGAGTCATAGTGCAAATTTCATCAGCCAATTAAACAGCACCTTTGCCAAAACCTTCCTGTCTGCATTGAGAAGCGCTATGGGATGCCAATTCTCAATGCAAGATGGGTCCTTACCCTTTGACAAGATGATCAGGGCAGACCTCCTCATTGACTTTAGCAGAATGCCAGAGGAAAGACTCACGGAATACCTCAGTCAAGAGGGGAACCAAAATGTCCTTAAAGGTCTCATAGAACTCAGATGTTAAGCCATCTGGACAGGGCAATTTTTTTGGGCAAGCCCTTCAATCGCCAACTTAACTTCCTCTTCCCTGATCATCTCTGTCAAAACGTCGAGAGAGGCGGTCTAGCCCTGGCTCGAGAACTGCTTCAGCCAGGAAAGCCAACATCTCATCCCAATCAAGATCCCTCTTCCCCAAGAGATGCGATTAGGCCGGAGTCACACACAACCACAAAAAATCGGTCCGTTTTAGACGGTCAACAATCGGATCAAAATAAAAACATCACACATCCTTCTGGCATCCGATTTTCCTTCAAAGATGCGATTTAATCGCATGTGTGTGTACCTTGTAACATCCGATTTTCATCCGACTTGCGAGATTTTCTCGCAGGCTTGCAAAACTGACATATAATGGATCTAAAAGAATAGTATTTCAATCACAAAAAAAAAGAATAGAAATATACACATAGAACACATATATATATACATGTCATTGTGACATATATATATACATATATTTATAATTCTTACACTTCTACATACTGTTATAGCCGCTAATTCAATTGCCGGCTTCAGTGAAATCACAGAAGCCGACATGAAATGATACATTGTTTCCACACATTTAACCATGTAATTTCATGTATTTTTATATATGTTTGAAACATACAATTACATGAGTATATGTGTGCTAAATTTCAGACATGTAGGGGTTAATTAAAGGTGTAAATTCGTTGAAAAAAAATGTGTGGGCTCCCGCTGTATTTTCTCCACCAGACAGACAAAGCAAGCGAGTGGGGGCAGATAATAATAGCCTAGGGAGGGTACATTTTTTTTGTGCCCCCCCTGGCTACTAACATCTGTCCCCAGACACCCCAGAAAGGGCAAATCTATAATTAGATTCGCCCTTTCTGGCACTTTGCCCGTCTATTCCCATTGCCCTGTAGCGTGGCGAATGGGTTAATAAGGGGTTAAAATGACCTTGCAATTGAAAGGTCACTTTAAGCCAGGTTAATAATTGATAGCTGTCAATTAGACAACTATCAATTATTAATCCTATTGTATGAAATAAAAATCAAACACACACAGTTTAATAAAAAATAAGTTTAATTAAATAATCACACAGTTTTTGACCATATTTTATTTTCCTGCTAAAACCATTTCCTGTAATAAAAATAAAATAAAAAAGCAAAATTATACTTACCAATCCGATGTACAGTCAGGTCCCACGGTGTAATCCATCAGAAAGGGTTAACAGGTTACAGGTCGCAGAGAGCTAATGCTGTCTCAGACCAGTATTCCCCTGAATGAATAACTTCCTCTCCCAGCGAAAGTAGAGGAATAGATTCATGAATGGAGCTTAATTGATTTATTGCCAATTTAACTTTAGTGACCTGACCTAAAGGGAAAGTGGACACAATCAATTAAGCTTCATTCATGAAACACATCCTCTCCTGTCGCCAGGAGAGGAACTTATTCATTCATGAGCTTTGAGCTGAGCATGCAGGATTACTTGCACTGCTTGGCTCAAAGCTAGTTAACCCTTTGTGAAGGATTACAGCGTGGGACGTGACAGATCGGCGGAATAGGTAAGAATAATGTTGTTTTATTTCTTTTTCTTTATTTTAGGAGATCAATGGCTTCGCACGGATTAAGTGTATAATAAAATATGGTCAAAAAAATGTGTTTTTATTTCATTAAAATTATTTATTCTTAAAGTGTGTGTGTTTTTTTATTTACTTCAATAGGATTAATAATTGATAGTTGTCTAATTGACAGCTATCAATCATTAACCTGCCTTAAGGTCACCTTTCAATTGCAAGGTGACAGTAAGGTGAGATTAACCCATTCGCCACCGCTACAGGGCAATGGGAATAGACGGGCAAAGTGCCAGAAAGGGCGAATCTAATTATAGATTTGCCCTTTCTGGGGTGTCTGGGGGCAGATGTTAGTAGCCAGGGGGGGCACAAAAAAAATGCACCCTCCCTAGGCTATTATTATCTGCCCCCACTCGCTTTGCTTTGTCTGTCTGGTGGAGAAAATACAGCGGGAGCCCACACATTTTTTTTCAACGAAATTACACCTTTAATTAACCCCTACATGTCTGAAATTTTGCACAAATACACTCATGTAATTGTATGTTTCAAACATATATAAAAATACATGAAATTACATGGTTAAATGTGTGGAAACAATGTATCATTTCATGTCGGCTTCTGTGATTTCACAAAACCCGGCAATTGAATTAGCGGCTATTACAGTATGTAGAAGTCTAGGAACTATAAATATATGTATATGTACATGTCACAATGACATGTATATATATATATATGTGTTCTATGTGTATATATCTATTCTTTCTAGTCTTTATTAAAGCTGTCAGTGTGATTTTACAGTATAGGCGGGGATGAATTGCCGGCTTTTCTAAAGGACACCGATGCGATTTCATCGCAAGTCACACAGTGTGGTCCGTTTGTAATCAGATTTTTCATCGCTCCCATAGACTTGCATTGGCGATAGTCGACCCACAATCGGTGACAATCGCAGCATGCTGCGATTGTACACGGACGTTTAAAACGGACCACAAAAAATCTGATACTGGGAGCTGCTCCATAGATTAACATAGGTCCGACTGCGATGCGATATTTCATCGCATTGCAGTCGTCCGATTTTGTCGCCAGTGTGACTCCGGCCTTAGAAAGATCTGACAATCTCCAGGATCCCTGATCTGGATCGCCTCAGGGACCCCGTAGTGTCAACCAGTCCTGTAACCTTGTTACTATTCACTGACATCTTGCAGTTTCTGTAAGGGTCGGGCAAGCGGTACTTCCCGTAATCCCTATCAAAACCAAAGATACATGTCTTTCGTACTGACAACTCATAAGCAAAGATTTCACTCTGGAGCTCTCCTCGTGGCTACCTCCAGTTGAGACAAGATTCTCGAGTTTCCTGCTCAGACGCTGATACAGGTGATACCTGCTCAGACTCCTGAGGCTTGAGCGCTGGTGGAAAAATCTCACCACCCTTTTCTTGAACATCTCCCACCACTCTGACTTACTACTATAAAGATCCAGTAAGGGTACCTGGCTCTGAAGAAAATCCTCAAAGGAGTTCCAAGAGAGACAAATTGAGCCTCCAAAAGCCTCTTCCCTTCCGGAGGGTCTCTGTAACATTCAGAGAAAACAAAATTAAACAGTGGTCGGAGAACTCCACCTCAACAACAGACACTGCTGAAGAGACAGCTTCCTCCTTTAAATAAAACCTATCTTTTCTGAATCTACAGTTAACTCTATGATAGGTGAACCCCTCATGGCCTGGGGTGTGCCGAATGTGGACATTCACCAGGCAAGCCTCACTAGTAGAGTTGAGCGATACTTTCCGATATCCTAAAGTATCGGAATCGGAATGGTATCGCCGATATCACTAAAATATCGGCGATACCCGATACCGATACCGGAAGTCCCATGTAAGTCTATGGGAACAAAATATCGCAACTAAAAAAAACCCATTCTTTCCTTGTAAACACTAAATATACACACATAGAATACATATATATATATATATATATACATGTCATTGTGACATATATATATATACATATATGTATAGTTTATACACTTCTACATAGTAAAATATCCTTTGATTCAATTGCCGGTAAAGCCGGCTTCAGTGAAAAGACAGAAGCACCCGACATGAAATGACACTTGGTGTACATAGGGTTAACCATGTCTTTTCATGTCCTTTGCTATCTAATTTGCACAAACAATTAAATCAGACTATGTGTGCAAAATTTCACACCTGTAGGGGTTAATTAAAGGTGTAAATTCGTTGTAAAAAAAACGGACTTTTTTGCTACGAATTTACACCTTTAATTAACCCCTACAGGTGTGAAATTTTGCACACATAGTCTGATTTAATTGTTTGTGCAAATTAGATAGCAAAGGACATGAAAAGACATGGTTAACCCTATGTACACCAAGTGTCATTTCATGTCGGGTTCTGCATTTTCACAAAAGCCGGCAATTGAATTAGCGGCTATTATACTATGTAGAAGTGTATGAACTACAAATATAAATATATATATATGTGTCACAAATTCAATGACATGTATATATATATATATGAGGTGTAAAATTGCTGAAAAAAAATGCGTGGGCTCCCGCCCTATTTTCGCAACCAGACAGACAAAGCCAGTGAGTGGGGGCAGATAATAATAGCCCAGAGAGGGACCATTATTTTTGCCCCCCCCCGGCTACTAACATCTGCCCCCAGACACCCCAGGAAAGACAAATCTATAATTAGATTCGCCCTTTCTGGCACTTTGCCCGTCTATTCCCATTGCCCTGTAGCGGTGGCGAATGGGTTAATATGGGGTTAAAGCCACCTTGCTATTGAAAGGTGACCTTAAGCCAGGTTAATAATTGAGAGCTGTCAATTAGACAACTATCAATTATTAATCCTATTGCATGAAATAAAAATAAAACACACACCACTTTAATTAAAAATCATTTTAATGAAATAAAGACACATGTTTTTGACCATCTTTTATTTTACTGCAAAAACCATTTCCTGTAATAAAAATAAAATAAAAAAGCAAAATTATTCTTACCTATCCCATGCACAGTCAGGTCCCACGGTGTAATCCTTCAGAAAGGGTTAATGTTTACTGCAGGGACCGCAGCTAATGCTGCAGCCTCACAGTAAACCCCAAATGAATGAGTTCCTCTCCTGCCTGACAGGAGAGTAAAGGCTGGGTGTCACATAACGATACACCAGTGATCCCGACAACGATATGCACTTGTCAGGATCGCTGGTGTATCGCTACATGATCGCTGCTGAGCTGCCAAACAGGCAGCTCAGGCAGCGATCTGGGACAGCGACACTGCGGGTAACATCGCTTAAGGGCCCGTCTCACATAGCGATATCGCTACCGAGATCGCTGCTGAGTCACTAGTTTTGTGACGTAGCAGCGAGCTCACCAGCGATATCGCTGTGTGTGACATTCAGCGACGATCAGCCCCCTGCCGGGTATCGCTGATCGTCGCAGAAATGTCAGGACCTTTTTTTGATCGCTGGTTTCCCTCTGACAGGCACGCATCGCTGCGTGTGACAGGCGGGAGACCAGCGATCCGCTGGTAACCAAGGTACACAGCGGGTTTCCAGGCACCGCGCAGCGCTTGGAAACCCGCTGTGTACCTTGGATACCAGCTCCCTGCATCAGGGCGCTGGTATCCAAGGTACACAGCGGGTTTCTAGGCACAGCCCCGCGCCTGGAAACCCGCTGTGTACCTTGGTTACCAGCGGATCGCTGGTCTCCCGCCTGTCACACGCAGCGATGTGTGCCTGTCAGCAGAAACCAGCGATCAAAAAAAGGTCCTGACATTTCAGCGACGATCAGCGATACCCGGCAGGGGGGCTGATCGTCGCTGAATGTCACACACAGCGATATCGCTGGTGAGCTCGCTGCTGCGTCACAAAACTAGTGACTCAGCAGCGATCTCGGTAGCGATATCGCTATGTGAGACGGGCCCTTAAGTGGAAAGCTTAATTGATTGCTTTCCACTTTCACTTCAGGTCAGCCAGGGACACAATCAGTGACGTCAGAGGGAACTGATTAACAAAAATAGGGGTTCCCTTCGAAAAAAAAATGGCGTGGGGTCCCCCCTATTTTTGTTAACCAGCCAGATGAAGCAGACCGCTGAGGCCTGGATTTTCAGGCTGTTAAGGAGCCAAGATCCATGGACCTTGCCAGCCTGATAATACGAGGCCACAGCAGTCTGCATATCTTGGCTGATTAACAAAAATAGGGGATCCCCTCGAAAAAAATTGGCGTGGGGTCCCCCCTATTTTTGTTAACCAGCCAGATGAAGCAGACCGCTGAGGCCTGGATTTTCAGGCTGTTAAGGAGCCAAGATCCATGGACCTTGCCAGCCTGATAATACCAGGCCACAGCAGTCTGCATATCTTGGCTGATTAACAAAAATAGGGGATCCCCTCGAAAAAAATTGGCGTGGGGTCCCCCTATTTTTGTTAACCAGCCAGATGAAGCAGACCGCTGAGGCCTGGATTTTCAGGCTGTTAAGGAGCCAAGATCCATGGACCTTGCCAGCCTGATAATACCAGGCCACAGCAGTCTGCATATCTTGGCTGATTAACAAAAATAGGGATCCCCTCGAAAAAAATTGGCGTGGGGTCCCCCCTATTTTTGTTAACCAGCCAGATGAAGCAGACCGCTGAGGCCTGGTTTTTCAGGCTGGTAAGGATCCAATATCCATGGACCTTGCAAGCCTGATAATACCAGGCCACAGCAGTCTGCTTAGCTTGGCTGGTTAACAAAAATAGGGGATCCCCTCGAAAAAAAAACGGCGTGGGGATCCCCCCTATTTTTGTTAACCAGCCAAGTAAAATGCAGACTGCTGTGGCCTGGTATTAAAAGACTGTCAAGGCCCATGGATTTTGGCCCTCAACAGCCTGATAATACCAGGCTACAGCAGCCCCACATTTGGCGCATCAAAAGATGTGCCAATTGTGGCACTTTACCCGGCTCTTCCCACTTGCCCTGTAGCGGTGGCAAGCGGGGTAATAAGGGGTTATTGTCACCGTTGATTGCACGGTGACAATAAGCCCGGTTAATAATGGAGAGGCGTCAATAAGACACCGATCCATTATTAATCCCAAAGTTATTAAATGTATAAAAAAAAGACACAGCAAGAAAAAAGTCTTTTAATGAAATAAAAGAGACAACACAGTTTTCATTCATTTTATTATACTCTCATTCCTGCGACGCCATCGATCTCCTGTAAAAAAAGAAAAAAAACAAACCAACAGTATACCACCTGTCCGACGCAGTCCATAACGATAGTCCCACGGCGATCCAGCTCTGCTACATCGCAATGACAGGCAGAGCCTGTCATCGCGACGCAGCACAGCTGATTACCTGCTTCCCCGGCGGTGACGTCATCGGACTGACTGCTTTACGGCCGCGATTACCCAGCAGTCACTGCAGTTATCGCGAGAAACTGCATGTGACCGCCGGGGAAAGAAGATTGCGGCCATGAAGCAGTGCAGGACGTGACCGCCGGAGATCTTCTGCCAGGTAAGTGCCGCTGACTCCTGACAGACCCGACCGACGGACACTGACAGTGACAGTGACATCCCGATTCCGGTATCCGATAAGACGAAAATATCGGAACTCGGAATCGGAATTCCGATACAGCTAATATCGGCCGATACCCGATATTTGCAGTATCGGAATGCTCAACACTACTCACTAGCAATACTATTAAGGGCGATGCTATCCTAAGTCAGCTTGTCTCTGGAACCTCCTCTATCTCGGGGCCTCGTGACAGTATTGAAGTCCCCTCCAAAAACAACTGCCGACTTGTAAAAAGGTAGGGCTTGATCCTGGTCTCTTGCAAAAAGAAAATGTCAGCTTCAACCCGGCTGAGAAAATCAAAGGCCGCAAATCTGGCTTGTACAAAGGTACAAGGTCCTCATAAAGAGACACCTCCGGTCCCACTAAGATTGGGGACCATAGATGTTAATGGGCCTGAGCTCTTGTCCCTTCATGAGGACATCTAAGATCAGGCACCTTCCCATTTCTAACTCAATAACCCGTCGGCATTCCATCGGTGGGGCAAAAAGGACCGACACTCCGCTATACGGCTTGGCCGCAAGAGACCAATAGGAGTGCCCGAGTCTCCACTCACTCTTAGCTTTAAACACATCTGCCCTGTTTGGCAGCCTGGTTTCTTGCAAAAAGAAAATGTCAGCTTCAACCCGGCTGAGAAAATCAAAGGCCACAAATCTGGCTGTATGACTTTATGCTGGCGACATTAATGGACGCCAGCGTCAACGGAGTTGGTACCGTTATCATTGGTGATTGAGTTAAATGGCTTTCTTTTTCCACTCCCCTTATTCTCTGCCTCAGAGGAGGAATCCTTCCCCCCTCTTTAATAACACGGAGGTGTCCAAACCTGCATGTCTTTTCTTTTTATCGTCCTTGTTTCCAGACTCTGGGCCAGTCCCTCCTTCCAAGGACCTTACATTTCCAGAAGAAGGAGACTTGGCACCTCCTGGACGCCCCAACATAGCCGGAACCTCACCCTTAGCTTCCTCCTCAGAGGAAGAGATGTTCTCAAGAGCTTGGAATCGGTTAAAAAGACCAACCAGAGGGGAGTCAGTTTTTTCTTCCTTAGGTACCTTGGTCAGAGCGGGATAAGATGTTTTATCTCCCTTCTTTTTCTTCTTTTTGGTGCCGAACTTACACTTGTTCTCTAGCCACTGCCTATTATCCTCATCCATACTTTTATAATGGGAGGATTCGGAAGCAGTGATGCTTTCCTCCCTGTGGATCCTCCTGACCTCCTCATCCAACTCATCATCCCTCGGGGCCTCAGCAGCAAGACTGGTGTCCAGGACAGGGGCCACCTCAGTAGCCTGGGGCTCGCCCAGCTTCCACTCCTGTCTGCGCCTGTCTAGATGCCTCATCTGGGCAGGCATCTTTATTGCTTTACCTCCTTGGCCCCTCAGTTCCCTCACCCCTGCTAGTCCCTTCCCCAGCATAATCAGCCTCATGGCTTTCTCCCACTGGGGTCACGACTGCATTAGCAAAGGAGCAAGGACAACGGCTGAATGGGTGACCTAAGTCAGCACACAGGTGACACCTAATCTCCGCACAAGATGCAACAAGTTGGCCAATATCCCCACACAATGCACATTTCTGCACAGTGCTGTTTGCACTGAAGTGTGTGGGATCTCCGCACCTGTGACACAGCTTCAGTTGCCCCTAGTAGAAGACCTGGATATGATCCCTACCCAGGAAGGCAGATGATGGAATGTGGGCAACCGTACCACCTGAACACTTAAATTTTACCATAAACGTCCAGGCCCCTGACCAGATACCAAACTCGTCACGTTTTTTATTGGCATCTCTTCCACCTCTCCATATCGGCAAAGCCACGTCATGATGTCATAACAAGAAAGTGACTCGTTACAAGTCATCACAGTCACTTTCTTGACTTGATTTTGGCGAGACACCCCTGAATGGCAAAGTTTCGCCAGCCAGGCTAATTTTCTGGCAACTCATAATTCGACCAGAAGAGCTAAGCTGACATCAAACTCAGGTGTGGAATAGGGATGTATCAAGGCATAGATGTCAATTGCCTTGAAGCCCATATTCAGCAGGAGCTCCACAGACCTTGGAGGACATGCATCACTGCCTCTCCACTGAAGACGGACCACATTCCTACGCACACTACCCGGCCCGGCTGTTGGGAGGGACCACACTGCATCTCCCCCTTTTTGCTCTCGGAAGGCCCTGAGGCCATGCCTCTTTATCCAGAAGGATAGATCAACCTCTCAACCCTCTACCATTAGTGATCTCTCCCCCTTCTTTAGAGCCTCCAGGATACGCCACTGCAACATGCCGTCCCCATAGCCTGGAGATGAGGAGGACGCCCTATTTACCCTGTAGGTAACAGTGGCACAACTCCTGATGGGTTCTGCCACCACCGAGGGGGCAACCGGACCAGTGACCACATCAACACCAACAGTACCACTATTGCTCACCTCCATAACCCCCTCACCCTCCACCAAACCAGCAACCATACTACTAGAGAAAGAACTGGAGGCGATCTCATCCCTGGTCTTACATGTGCCCTCCACATCATCAGTTGGTAATTTCCACTGTTAGTTGACACCAAACGCCGCTGATCTTTTGCTGCTGTGAGGCGCCGCTGATCCTTTATATCAATATCTTGTTGACCAGAGGCCCCAACACAGAATAGGACTTTGAGAGGACCAGAACTCCCAGAACTCGTCTACATACATGAGTACATAAATCCATCTATTACTCAGCCTTTTTGTGTACAAGCATGGATCAGCTTTGCTTCTTTGAAATTTTTAATTTGTTAGTACTTCCGTGATTTTGTCATTCCACACTTTAGCTGCTTGTTTTAAACCATATATGCTTTTCTGTAGTTTGCAAACTTTGTTTGGATATCTTTCATCTTTGAATCCTGGAGGTTGTTCCATGTAAATGTCTTCTGTTAAATCTCCATTCAAAAAAGCTGTCTTTACATCCAGATGTCTTAGTTCCATCTGTTCCACTGCTGCAACTGTAAGTAAAGTTCTTATTGTAGTGTGTTTGACAACTGGAACAAATGTTTCATCATAGTCTTCTTCTTCTGAAAGTCGAGCTATGTCTTCCCAAGAGATAGTTTCATACATTTTTCTTGTACTTGCCTTGTATGAGAGGCGTTTTGGTGGTTTTCCTTTGTTCTCTCTTGTTGAACGTCTTGGTTCTGTGTCTGTTTGTAGTTGTGATTCTTCACTTTCAGTATTTTGTTCTTCATTAATTTCTACTTCTGTCTCATCAGATATTTCTTCAGTTATGTCACTATTGTTTTTCTCATTTTTTGTTTCAACTGAAATTATAATGTCTTCATTTAAATCTTCAATGAATGTCACACTGTTACTCACTGTAACTCTGTCTGTTTTGGGATCTAGGATTCTATATCCTTTGCAGTTTTCACTATATCCAACGAATATTCCTTCCATGGATCTGTTTTGAATTTTGGAACGTTTTTCTGTTGGAATGAATATAAAAACTTTACATCCAAAAACTTTTAAATGATTGACACTTGGTTTCATACCTTGCCACAGTTCATATGGAGTTTTCTTCAGTTTTCTGGAAAAAAGTCGGTTCTGTAGATATGTAGCTGTCATTGCTGCCTCACTCCAATATTTCTCTGGTAGTTTAGAATCTGTCAGCATACATCTCATCATTTCTGTTAGAGTTCTGTTTTTCCTTTCTGCTACTCCATTTTGTTCAGGTGTGTATGGAACAGTTTTCTGATGTTCTATTCCATTTTGTCTTAAGTAGTCTTCTATTCTGTGACCTGTAAATTCACCTCCATTATCACTTCTGATGACAATTGGCTTCCTTTGAAATTTGTTACTTGATCTTGTTACATAGTCTATAAGTTTATCAAAAACTTCACTTTTGTTCTTAATTAAGTATGTGACTGTGTATCTTGAGTAGTCGTCTATAAAAGTCAACATGTATCTTTCGCCTCCTGATGTAGTCACTTTCATGGGTCCACATACGTCAGTATGCACCAAATCAAGTGGTCTTTCGCTTTTCATCTCACTTTCTTTTGGAATAGATATCCTTGTGGCTTTGGATTTTATACAACATTCACATCTTACGATAATTGAGCAATCTGATATCTTTAAATCTTTTGTCAATTCTTTTCTCTGTAGTTCCCTTATGCTGTCCGGGTGTCTATGTCCTAGACGTCTATGCCACATGTGAATACAGTTTTTGTGATATGTGTACATACCTTCATCTGTTCCTTTGGTTTGTCAAAATGATATAATTGTTCACCTGCCTTGACTTTGGTTATCAACTTGTTTCCTGCAATAATTGCACACTCATTATCTTTGAATTTTACTGTAAGTCCTTTTGCTGTTAAACGTTTCACAGATAATAATCCGCCTTCCAATTTTGGAACATACAACACATCCTGTACAAGTATCTTTGAATCTTGTCCGAACTTGTTTGAACAATTTAGCATACCTTGTCCGATACCTTCTGTGGTTATTTTACGTCCATCTGCAAGATAAATGGCTACTTTCTTATTTAAATCAAGATCAGTAAAGAAATTCTTGTCACTTGTCATATGACTCGTTGCTCCTGAATCAATAAACCAACCAAGTGATGATTTCTTATAAGTTACTTTAAATGTGCCATTCCAATTATTTTCACATGAATCAGAAATTGTGTTTTTCACCTTCTGTGTATTATCTTTATAGTGTAATTTCTGTTCTGCTTTCCAAATAGTACAGTCTTTCTTTAAATGACTATTCTATTGCTGGCCTCTTCATACTCACGGAGGTGGCTGATGACCCGGGAACCATAGGTGGACACAGACTCCCGGAGTCTCTGCAGCCCCCAACCTTCTTCTGTGAGGTCAGCCTCACCTCCTTGAGCACTCAGCTTTCCTCCGGAAGGACCGCCATCTTGCACGCTGCTAGCAGGCTTCTCCACCATGTTGGAAGCCTTGTGGCTTCTCTGTGTCTCTGCAGACTTTGGGGGAGTAGGAGCCACATTGCTGCGACTCCTGATGGAGCGTCTCACCCCCGAGTCCTCTGATGTGCAGGCCGGTTGCTGGTTTCTCCTGCTCCCCGTCGGCCTGGCCCGGGAAACAGAAGTCTGAGACTTGGCTCCTTCACTCATCCCAGGAACCCTACTTCCGCCCTGGGTAGGAGAGAGAGCAGGTCCCCAGGTGGAGAGGTGGTGGTTCTCTGGAGCTCAGGAGCACACAACAGGATCAGTGTTGACCACACCTACAATCACCACAGCGAGCAACAGCTGAACAGAGCTGCACTCACTATTCTGCTGGTGCAGTCACTGTGTACATACATTACATTACTGATCCTGTACGGATATTGTGTTACAACTAGAGTTGAGCGATACTTTCCGATATCCAAAAGTATCGGAATCGGAATGGTATCGCCGATACCCAAAAAATATCGGCGATACCCGATACCGATACCGGAAATCCAATGTAAGTCTATGGGAACAAAATATCGGAATTAAAAAAAAACCATTCTTGCCTTGTTGGTTAATTGTACATGAAGGAAAACAACAAAGAGTAATGTAGAATGTATTGGGGGGAGGTTGAGGAGACATTGAAGGCATAGATGTTTAACCCAATCCAATGGAATAACATTAATATTTTTTTTTGGAAATACGTTCGGATTGACGAAGAAATTGACTATGTTGTTAACCTTTTTTCTATTTTGGCAAATATGTATGTTTCACAACTTCCATGCTCTTCACCTTTTTAACTTTTGACACACTTTCTCCTTCATAATCTTCAGCAGCATCATATTTGTCATCAAATTATTCTTTATCTTCACCTTCTTTATCTTCTTCGTAAACTTCTTGTTATTTCATCTTTTTGTTAACATTACTCATATTGTTCTTATTAAACTATTATTCTTCTTCATATTCTACATCTTCATCTTCTTCCTCTTCATCTTCTTCATCATATTCTTATTTGTGACAGAGATTCCTGTACTTGTAATCTGTCAAAGTATGAATTTTTCATCCTTCCGTTCTTGCTGTCACAAAAGATTTAAATTACAACAGTATTTGTCCGTGTTCAGTTTAGCCTGCAGCAGCAGGCATTTTCCAGGGGCACCACGAGGAGGAACGGACTCACCCCCATACACTGCTTAGTCTTCTCTGCTTATAATTTAGAGCATATATTTTGCTCTTCATTTTGATCTTATACTTCATGTTCTTCTGCTTTTGATCTTCTGCTTATTGTTCTTCTGTCTCTTGTTCTGTATCTTGTAGTTTGTCGTAACCTTCTTTTTCCTGTTGGTGATCTTCTTCTGGGTAATTTATATTTCTTCTTTGTGATGGTGTTCAGGCTGGTTGGCTTGATGCTCGTCGTCCTTGGGGTCGTCATCTTCTTCGGGGTGGTCTTTAGGGTCGTCTAACTTCCGAGAACCAGTTGACGTTACTGGAACCCGGACGGGTAGCAGAAGGTACAAGAGCCAATGCAAGTAACGAGGACCAGCTGACTGTGCTGGAACCCGGAGGGCAGCAGAAGGAAAAGAGCCAATGGCACAACCGAGGACCAGCTGACGTTACTGGGACACGGTTACTAAGCAGGAGGTACCTGTGCTCCAAAGCACTACCAAGGACCAGCAGACGTTGCTGGAACTCGGATACCGAGATGGAGGCACCTAGGCCAAAGGCACTGCGGAGAACCAGTTGACGGTACTGGAACCCGGACGGGTAGCAGAAGGTACAAGAGCCAATGCAAGTAACGAGGACTAGCTGACTGTGCTGGAACCCGGAGGGGCAGCAGAAGGAAAAGAGCCAATGGCACAACCGAGGACCAGCTGACGTTACTGGGACCGGTTACTAAGCAGGAGGTACCTGTGCTCCAAAGCACTACCAAGGACCAGCAGACGTTGCTGGAACTCGGATACCGAGATGGAGGCACCTAGGCCAAAGGCACTGTGGAGAACCAGCTAACGGTACTGGAACTCGGACGGGTACCATAAGGCACCCATGAAAATGTAAGTTGACAGGCCGCAAGCCGTCTGCAGTTACCAAATCACACAGTCCTAGAGTGGGTGCTTGTCCTATTTTCACAACGGAAAGAGCCTTTATTTACATATCCCACAGCACACATAGGAATCACCTAAACTGCAGGCACCATAGAGCGGATAACCGGAATGCAACATGACAGGACAAACTTATTGGAGGCTAATTTACGTTGACACTGCCAGGAAACAGCTGTGGTGCTGTAAACAGGGTGGGCATGAGTCAGTACCCGTGCCAATTACTTACGAGCAACAACTGGCGGTGTTGGAGCCCAGGGATGAGAGGAGGACAGGGTGGAGGCAGCATGACTTTTTGTCGTACACACAGCAGGGGAACAGCTGCCATTACTCAACCCCAGTAACACAGGAGCAAGTGTTGACTGTGCTAACAGCACTTACAGGCAACAACTGGCAGTGTTGGAGCCAGGGTCCAATGCATCGACTTCAATTGCTTCCTCCTCCTCTCAGTAACACAGCACTGTTGATCAACCATCTGTCTCTTCACCGCCTGCCAAATTGCCCAGTCAGTTAGAGAGTTCTGTACAGGAGCCAGCTGAGTCTCTGCTTCTGTTCTCAGAATCTGTTGGTTTGCAAACAGGGGCACAGCCAAGCAGCATTCTGGAATGTGAAGAAGAGGGAGTATGCAGTGATGCGCAACAGCTGTGTCTCTCGAATCTGAAGAGGCGGGTGAGACAGTGCCGATGGTCAGCACACCGCAGAACGCATCTGATGATGATGAGACTCAGGTGCCAGTTTCTGTTGAGCATGGTGGTGGCCAGACCACCCAACAGCAGCAGGTGTTGTAAGAGGTTAGTGGAGATGATGAGGTCCAAGACCCAACATGGCGTGAGGAACAGGAAGGTGGTGGCAGCAGCTCTGAGGAAGCGATTGCCCCAACGGTTCAAAACAGGAGGGAGAGTTAGGCTGCATACTCTGTTGCCTGTAGCCTCCATTTTGGCACCTGTTCGGATTTCTCTTCCAAAAGTCTAAACGGACGCTCCCAGGACTTGCACTGCGTGGTCCTTTTTTCACACACTTGCAGATGATATTTGCTATGTCAAATGCAAGCTGTGTAATCAAAAAGTAAAAAGAGGTAAAGTGTCAGTAACCTCAATACCACAAATATGTCTAAAATTGTGCGTAGAAAACACGTAGTTGAGTTACAAAGACACACTGAAGATGTACAGTCTATAGAGAATCACAGCACAAGTTTAACTGCATATGTCATGGTTAAATTTGAAATTTTTATTGCACACTTGATGTGAAAAAAGAAAATAGCTATGAGACGACTGACTGACGTTTTGGGCAACGCAGTGGCCTTTATCAAATAGTCGCTGGAAGAGATAGAAAAATTTACAGTCAATGACAATGGATAATATATACAATATATACATAGGGTGAAGAATATATATACATAGGAATTAGGCAACATGTTAAACATTTGGATGATACTGAAACACGGAGAATTATCCCTCTAGGGTATGCGGGTGGATAATGTAGTTTTTTGTTGATTTTTGTGAGTGTGTAGAAAACAGGGGTGATGGGGTATTGAATATTAAGGAATGTCATAGTCTTACAGTCTATGGTGATCAATTAAAGATGTTTTGTCAGGATCGATCAATTTTTTGACAGATGAAAAATGTAGGGTCACAATTGAGTTGTCTGTAGGTTAGGTTAACTGACAGTTGTCTATGAATTTCGGCAATAGATTGGGTCTTATTCATAATAACGATACCCACCCCCCTTATCTGCTTGTTTAATAATAATGTTGGGGTTATCTTTCAGAGATTTTATGGCTTGTTTATCTGTGGGTGTCAGGTTGTGGCGTATGGGTGTAGGCCCAATCTCGGCAAACCATCCACGACCACAGGCTCTGAATGCTGGCATTGCAAAACTCCTGCCCCTTTTGAAATGCTGTCATTCAGGTGGTGGAGCGGGACAGTTTACGGAACTTAATGGCATTGGCAGTCCCACAATACAATGTGCCAAGCTGATTTTATTTCAGCAGGAAAGCCGTCCCTGGTCTGCAAAACCATGTTGTTGAGGTTAAAATTAAACATGCGCTACTAAACTCCGTCAGTAGCAATGTCCACCGGGACCACCGCTGCGTGGTCCATACCCATGGCCAGGGACGATACCTTTCCCTTACTGCCCATTGGGTCAATGTTGTGGAGCCGGGTACAGATCTTGCGAGTGGCGCTGTACGTGTTTCAGCCAACTACAAGGATTCGGGAATCAAGTCTGTACACATTGACTCCTCCTTCCCAGTTCCTCAGAAACATCGTTGCAGGAGCCGCACGGTCTACCTCCACATGGACCCGTGAACGCTTAATAAGAATCTTTAGTTATATAGCGCCAACAGATTACGCGCGCTTTACAGTTTAACAGTTTCCGAACACAAGTCATAAGTAACAACGTTACCATACAATAATGAAAGCAATATAATCCGCACACGCTCGTGAGAGCTTACAATTTACAAATATGTGGGGGGAATACAAAGTACAGGTGTTATATACAATGGTGTATTTAGAATGATGGCCCAGCCATTTTGAGGGAGTGAGGGATGGATGGAGATAGTGAATGGGCTACACACACACACTTACACATAGAATGACTTTAAATTAGTGAAGGTGATAGGCCGCTATTATTATTATAGATTTTTATAGCGCCATTTATTTCCATGGCGTTTACATGTGAAGAGGGCAAGTATAGACAAGTACAGTAAACATGAGCAATACAAGGCACCCCACAAGTACAGAAGGAGAGAGGACCCTGCCCGCAAGGGCTCAAAGTCTACAGGGATGGGTGAGGATACACTAGGAGGGGGAAAAAGACCTTGAAGAAAGGTTTTTGAGTGAGCGCCCAATAACATGCAAATTGTGGATAGTTCTAATTTCTTTGGGGTACAGCATTTCCACAGCATTCAGTATGGCGCAGCGCGGGAGAAGTCTTGGATTCGGGAGAGATTTTTCTTTAGGTGTAGGCGGCAATAGCGGGCAACAGATTGTATATGGGAGGTGAAGGGAGAGATTGTGTCAAACATAACACCCAGACAGCGAGGGCCCGTTGACCGATATGAGCACAGACGTGGCCAAACTCAACAGGCCGTCCTGAAATTAATTTCCCCTGGGGAATCAAAGCCACACAGCGCTGGAGCTCTGGAATGCCATAAAGCAAGAGAGCGCATGTGTATTTTGCCAGCGAATCTCCAGCCAGGCTTGGTAGTGTGTGACAATGGCCGAAAAACTGGTGGCAGGTCTGGGCCTAGGCAAAAGTCACTCACATACCATGTCTGGCACATGTGCTAAACTTTGTCGTCCACAGTTTTTTGAGGGACTATCCGGGTCTTGATTCACTGCTGCACAAGGTCCGCCTACAGTGCACTTACTTGCGACGTTCCACCATGGCCAGATCGCGCATTGCAGCTCTGCAACGCAGATTTTGCCTTCCTGAACATCGCATCATATGTGACGTACCCACCAGGTGGAATTCCACGTTACATATGTTGGAGCGGTTGTGTGAGCAGCAGCCAGCAGTTTGGGGTATCAGCTGCATCAGTCGCAATCAACTCGCAATTTGCGCCGTTCACTTCACCACTACTGAGTGGGCCTCTACTATAATAATCTTTATTTATATATCGCCAACAGATTCCGCAGCGCTGTTACAGTTTAACAGTTTCATAAACACAAGTCATAAGTGACAACGTTTTAACAATACAATAATTAAAGCAATATAAGCCGCCCCTGCTCGTGGAGACCTTACAATCTACAATGAGGAGGGGGAGCTCCAAAGTACAGTTGTTATATACAATGGTGTATTTACAATGATGGTCCAGCCATTTTCAGGGATGTGAGGGATGGAGGAGATAGTGAATGGGCTACAACACACACACAGTTACACAAGAATGACTTTGATTAGTGAATGTGATAGGCCGCTCTGAACAAATGTGTTTTGAGTGTGGAAGTAGGGTGTTAATGGGGATGTTGAAGTCCCAAGGATAAGGGTTGGTACTCTGAGGACATGAAAGTGCGGCAGCAGGCAGAGAAGTGGTCAAGGAACTGTGTGGGCGAGCCTGGGGTTCCGATATATTACCGCTACTCTGAGGGAGAGGGATGAAAGAGCCTGATGGTGTGGGACCTAATAATTTGCAAAATCTTAATCTAAAATTTACATGTTACATATTTACATCTAGTATAAAAATTTAACATTAAGCCTACTTAAGAACAAGGAAGTGTAAAAAAAACTTGTGCTTAAAAAAAAAGTGAAAATAAAATGTGAGAAGGGCAGTTGTAACAAATAATTTAGGAAAAAGATAAACTAACATCAAATGCTGTGTGCTGTGTAAGAGCCAGAACACATTAACATGAAATCAGTCTGGAATAGCGGTGTTTTCTCCCATAACCCGAGTAAACATTCTGGGGAGAGGGGTGTGAGTCAACGATCAGCAATAGCTACGGTAGATCAAATACCTGAAAAAAAAAAAAAAAAAAAAAAAAGTTATTTAACATTCATAACATACATTTTATTTTATAAAAAAACCAAAAAAAATTATTTAACATTCATAACAAAACATTGTATTTAATCAAAAAAATAACAAATTTATTTAACATTCCTAAGATAAATTTTTTTTAAAACATAAAAACTATAATACACAGCAGGATCTTTAGTAAAAACCAGACTTACCACTGTAACCTCTTAATCCTTGCAAGCTTCAAACAAACGTTGACAAGGTTACACAGCGGGGGTGGTCGGTCTCCTAGACAACGAGCAAACTACTTCATGTTGAGAGAGGCCACCATCTCCTTAGCTTTCAGGTACTTTTCTGTGGGAATGAGCTTGTCTCCAACCAGCCAGGAATATCCATTGAATGCCACACCATGGTTTGGTATTAGCACCCACCAGTACCAAAAGTGAAGCCAACCACAGTTCCATTTCTCATGAACTTTATTTGATATATGGCTGGCCAAAATTAGTTTCTCACAAAGGAGCTGAAAACCCTGAGTGGCAGTAGGTGCAAGTCTCTCCAGCATGACCTGTTTGTTAGATATTTGCCGTCTACACACCTAAAGAACATCTCTAGAATCCGCCCCTTTTCTCACCATGGAACAACAAAAACCCTCACTGTAGCATTGATCCACTCCCGCCTGGGACTACTGCAATGCTCTATTACTTGGCCTCCCCATTACTCGACTATCCCCTCCCATCCATCCTTAATGCAGCAGCCAGGGTAAATCCATCTGGCAATCGGTACTCGGACGCGTCCGCTCTCGCCAGTCCTTACACTGGCTGCACTTTTCATTATAGGATCCAATTCAAAGTACTGGTTCTCACCCACAAAGCTCTCCACAGTGCAGCACCCCCCTATTCTCCTCCCTCATTTCTATCTATCGGCCTAACCGACTGCTGCGCTTTTGCAAATGACCTTTCGACTAACCTCTGCATTTAATCCGTACCTCCCACTCCCGACTACAAGACTTCTCCCGTCTGCGCAAATCCTCTTGAATGCTCTACCACAAGAAATTAGGACTATCCACAATTTGCCTGGTTTCAGGCGCTCCCTCAAAACACATTTGTTCAGAGTGGCCTATGACATTCAATAACCAAAGTCGTTCTATGTTTAAGTGTGTATGTGGAGCCCATTCACTATCTCCATCCATGCCTCACTCCCTCAAGATGGCTGGAACAAACATTGGAAATGCACCATTATATATACACACCTGTACTTTGTATCTCCCCCACCTCATTGTAGATTGTAAGCTCTCACGAGCAGGGTTCGGCTTATTTTACTTTAATTATTGTATTGTTAACGTTGTTACCTATGACTTGTGTTTTTGAAACTGTTAAAGTGTAAAGCGCTGCGGAATACGTTGGCGCTATATAATAAAGATTATTATTATATTATTATAAACAGAGGGAGAAGAGGATTGGGCCTTGACAAGGTGCCCCGATTGCATCTTAAGTGTTATTGAATGTTGAGCCATCCACCGTATAAAAAGCAGCCATACAGTGTCCGGGTACCTGCTTGGATTTCGATCAAAATGAAGACTACTTTGATGTACATGTACACCAATTCGAGAAAATGACAAGGATGAGGCATAAGACATGCTCACAGAGTACAAGCAGCATTGCTTGAAGAAGTAACTTGACGTGATCAAAATTGAATAAATTAAAAACTCAGACTACAGTGAACACAACTCTTAGCTGTGGAAAGGGGTTTTTGTGTCCTTCTACAGTTTTCAACCAATTTATTGGATTTCGGATGGAAGCACGTCCCCACTATAAATTTCAATTGAATTGAGCAGCAAGAATTACCCTAAAGAAAAAAAAAAAAAAGAGTGTGAGAGTGACATGTGCAGATGCCTACATACAGCGTTGTATGCCGAGCAAACTGCAGCGCGTCACCTGCACTCACACACCACCTTGCAACCTGATGAAAAAAACACTGCAAGGCAAAAGAAGATGTACACAGCGTTGGTAAAGTAGCCTGCCTAAAGCACAGTACACAAAATCGCAATCTCTAACTGTCCCTCAGAGTCAGCAAGCAGCGTTCTGTCCCAAACAGAATTAAAGCACAGTGACGCTAAAAATGGCGGTTTTAATCCGGCAACAATACCTTCCTGTGTCACGGTTAGGGTAGCGTGTGTCTATTATAATGAGTGTCTGTAAAATGTAACGTTTACGCAGACTTATTTGCCCTTGGGCCGCAAAAAAAAGACAGCAGTAATCATTTACTGTATAAAACTCCACCTATGCGCAACAAAACAAGCACGTTCCCTCTTACGGTTCCTGCGCTGACATGTGAGTAGGAGTTTGGAGACGTTCCTGAATTTATCCCAGGTAATCCAAGCATATCAGGCCGATAGGAGAGCATTAAAAACCACCCACGGTGGTGACTTAAATATGGTGAATCTAAACAGTGAAGAACTGTAGGTCGATGCGAATGAATGTGCGATCACATGACACAACGTTTATAATAACCCTTGCTAGACACGAGTAACTTTGTAGACATTTTGACACAACTGAACCCAGATGGCAGTGAATATTCATTCTATTCGGCGCCAACATGACTCTTGGTCCAGAATAGATTATATATTGCTAGCACACGAGCTATTAAGGGGAGTGGAAGAGGCAGATGTGCACAACATAGCTAAATATGACCCACGCGCCCGTATCATGACCCTGCCAGATATGGTGCAGATGGGGGCCAAACCAAACTTGGCGCTTCCCGACCTATTTGTTAATGGATGAGAAGTTTCGACATCACGTGAAGCAATGGTGTTTTTAATATGTAAGGGAAATGGAGATACTAGGGATTAGGCCGGAACTTTTATGGGCAGCAGGGAAGGGGAGTAATGCGCGGGAAACTAATATGGTTATCAGACAACGCTAAAAAAGAAGATCGCGACAAACTACTCGCAGGCTTTCCTTTTAAAAAAACAAATTGAGGTGACGGAAGTGACAGCGGCGATAAGTTACTTTAAATACGGGAAAGCTCCAGGACCTGACGGGTTTACAGCCAAATTATTTAAATTATTGAGTGAGGATATCCCGTCCACATTGGTACGCACCTTCAATCATATATTGGAGACAGGAGGGTTGCCCAGCCTTTCAAACATGTCACACATGAAGTTGCTACTAAAACCAAACAAACATTCACATCTGCCTGGATCCTACCGTACATTCTCACTCATTGACCATTATATCAAGATTTTGTCCAGGATCATGGTAGATCTTTTGAGTAGCATTGGTCCTACGCTGATAGGGCGATCACAAGTGGCCTTTGTTTGCTACTTTGTTGGCTACTATCAGTCTCACTGTGCATAACACATGTGTGCAGTGGGCAGTATTACCTTTGCCTTCGGTGGAGTAGGAAAACCCCTCTCCTATCGAAGTGTTAGTTGGGGAGATGGAAGATTTGACACCGGGACCTGAATTGTAATACTTAAATGTGACAGGTGACAAATTTGTTTATGCGCAACTCCGCGGCCCCTACGTTGAGTCTAGCCCGTGAAAATTTACTGGTTGTCAATGGGGAACCCCAACACCCCGGGGCAGCTACAGTATTTCAACAATTAGAGCTGAACCAAGATTTGCTGTATCAGGTTTATAAAATACATGTTGAAATTTTTTAACAATTGCTGCTACCGCAGTCATATCGGAGGTTGGTAATGGACTTAGCGCATGCGCATGTACTAGGGTGACATTTGTGCCAAAAGAAAACCCTACACAGAATTATACAACGGTTTTACTGGCAGGGGGTCTATCAAGAAGTTAAACGGTATTGTAACTCTTGTCGCATGCGCCAGGTACACAGTCCTCAGCCTCATTTAGTGAGTCCCTTGGTGCCATTAAAAATTTTAGAGGTCCAGTTTGAGAGAATACCCATGGATCTGGTGTAGCCGGTTAATAAATCAGCAAGGGGTCATCAACAGGGGCAATAAAAGGGCACTGTGTGGGTCACCAGTTTTGAGCACACCCGAGTTCAAAAGAGAATTCATTGTCCAGACTGATGCGTCAGAGGTAGGTATGGGTGCCGTGTTGTCTCAGGACTGGAGCTTAACGGGGAGGAGCATCCCATTAGTTTCCTGAGTCGAAAACTTACTCCATCAAAAAACAGAGACAGCATTGTAGAGAGAGAGTGCCTTGCGATAAAGTGGGCACTGGAGTCGTTGCGCTACTATTTGTTGGGGATAACATTTTGTTTTGTAAATGATCATTCCCCTGTGACTGGCAGTGTTGTAGCCCAGGGAGTAGAGTTCAGGTGGTAGAAAGATGAACATAACAGGAGACTTGGAAAACGTTGGCAAACAGTTATTTAATCTGAAAACGGACAGGCAAATTCAGGTGAGATCCATGCCTTGTTCATTTTCAGAAAAATAAGCCGGTCTACATTGTCTGAGGATAGTCGCATGCGACGGTCTGTTAGTACACCACCTGCAGCACTAAAGACGCGCTCAGATAATACACTGGCAGCAGGGCAAGCCAGCACCTCCAAGGCATACCACACATCAAATACAAATATAACAGTAATAATAATATTATTAATAAAAAATGAAATTGCACACACAGTACACAGACACAGCTCATATGTGTGTATAAGAGAGAGTGTTTCTGTGTGTAGTTCATGCCTCTAGCCTAGAAGATCAGTCTTGCTAAAATCTTTAACACTGACCCCTGTTCTGTTCTTAAAATGGTGGATGCTGAACTGCTTCTCAGCCCCCTCATACACAATCATTATGTGGCACTGCTGGGCTCAGTGAGAGGCATCAGATTGAACTAGGCTGTCCTGAGTCATTCTCAATAGAACATTTTGTTCAGCAGTTCATCTAGTTCATTTAGTTCAGAGGTCACATGATGCATTTCCTATCAGCTCCTCACAGGATAGGGTGGAGAAAAACTGAACTAAATGAACTAAATGAACTAATCTTTTGAACTAATCTTTTCAGTGAACTAGTTAATGGTGAACTAATCAACAAAATTAACTAGATTTCCCATCACTATGGTGTACACCTTGGTGGCGCTGTCACAAAACTTCGCCACATTTGTAACATACAGCTCTTGCCCTGTGCAGAGGCGCTGCTTGTGCTCCCTCTTGTTGCAGAGGTGTCTACAATGCCTCAACGCACAGAGCTGCTTTGTAAAGCAGTAGCAGCAGCAGCGCTCTCGGCTGGAATGGAGAACATTATGGATTTCAACAGTGTGTCTTGGTCCTCCAGCATTTTACGGTCCCGGTTCAACGGTGTGATGAGGCTTTGTAAGTTGTCCCGGTAACGAGGGTCTAGGAGGGTGTACACCCAATAATCTGACGTGGTGAGAATGTGGCCGATGCGGCGGTCGTTTCTCAGGCACTGCAGCATGAAATCAACCATGTGCTGCAGACTCACAACTGGCCAACAAACGCTGTCCTCTGGAAGAGCGTCACACTAATAGATTTTTGTAAATTTAAAATAGAATAAAGCAGCAGCAATTTTTGAAAAATGACAAGGATGAGCCAGTGACAGACACTCAGCAGAGTACACGCTGCGGTGGTTGAAGTAAGTGGAGCGGGATCTACACTCCTACAAAAAAATTAAAGCTCAGACTAGAGTGAACACTGAAACACAACTGTTCACTTGCTGTGAAAGGCCTTTTTGTGGACTTCTATTATGTTTGCAAGCAATGTATTGTATTTTGATGGAAGAGCGTCACACTAATAGATTTTTGTAAATTTAAAATAGAAAAAAGCAGCAGCAATTTTTGAAAAATTACAAGGATGAGCCAGTGACAGACACTCAGCAGAGTACACGCTGCGGTGGTTGAAGTAAGTGGAGCGGGATCTACACTCCTACAAAAAAATTAAAGCTCAGACTAGAGTGAACACTGAAACACAACTGTTCACTTGCTGTGAAAGGCCTTTTTGTGGACTTCTATTATGTTTGCAAGCAATGTATTGTATTTTGATGGAAGAGCGTCACACTAATAGATTTTTGTAAATTTAAAATAGAAGAAAGCAGCAGCAATTTTTGAAAAATACAAGGATGAGCCAGTGACAGACACTCAGCAGAGTACACGCTGCGGTGGTTGAAGTAAGTGGAGCGGGATCTACACTCCTACAAAAAAATTAAAGCTCAGACTAGAGTGAACACTGAAACACAACTGTTCACTTGCTGTGAAAGGCCTTTTTGTGGACTTCTATTATGTTTGCAAGCAATGTATTGTATTTTGATGAAGAGCGTCACACTAATAGATTTTTGTAAATTTAAAATAGAAGAAAGCAGCAGCAATTTTGAAAAATTACAAGGATGAGCCAGTGACAGACACTCAGCAGAGTACACGCTGCGGTGGTTGAAGTAAGTGGAGTGGGATCTACACTCCTACAAAAAAATTAAAGCTCAGACTAGAGTGAACACTGAAACACAACTGTTCACTTGCTGTGAAAGGCCTTTTTGTGGACTTCTATTATGTTTGCAAGCAATGTATTGTATTTTGATGGAAGAGCGTCACACTAATAGATTTTTGTAAATTTTAAATAGAAGAAAGCAGCAGCAATTTTTGAAAAATTACAAGGATGAGCCAGTGACAGACCTCAGCAGAGTACACGCAGCATTAGTTGAAGTAACTGGAGCGTGATCTGCACTCAAAAAAAAAAAAAAAATCACAGACTGCAGTGAACACTGAAATACAACTGTTCACTTGCTGTGAAAGGCTCCTTTGTGGACTTCTATAGTGTTTGCAACCAAGGTATTGTATACGGATGGAAGCACGTCACACTATTATTTCAATTACATGGAGCAGCAAGAATTACACTGAAGAAAAAAAAAAGAGTCTGTGAGTGACACGTGCAGATGCCTACAGACAGCGTTGCATACAGAGCAAACTGCAGCGTCACCTGCACTCACACACACCTTGCAGAGCTGTTAAAACAACACTGCAGGCAAAAGGAAGCTTTACACAGCCGGTGGTAAACTAGCCTGCCTAAAGCACAGTACACTTAATCGCAATCTCTAACTGTCCCTCAGAGTCAGCAGAGCAGCGTTCTTTCCCTAACTGAGTTCACAGCACAGTGACGCTAAAATGGCGGCGGCGCCTTTTATACTGCATTCTGACATCATTTCAGCATCCAATCACAGCCATGCCATTAGTTAACATGACCGCAGCAGTACAGGATGTGCCCACACTTCTTAGGATTCCTCATTGGCTGACTATAATCACATTGCCTCTCAAAGAATTATGGGAACTTCCGATTCCGGTATACGATATATGAAAAATATCGGAACTAAGTATCGGAATTCCGATACAGCTAATATCGGCCGATACCCGATACTTGCGGTATCGGAATGCTCAACACTAGTTACAACCCGTATTTTTTTCTAAAAATGTTTTTATTTGAGTTTTAAACAAATATTTTAACCCAAAGAAAGTTAAAAGATCAACACAGAATTACAAAACCAATCTACTTGTCGCCTAGGCTATGACATATCCGTATATTGATTAAGTAATAATTTAACAGAGAGGAATAACTGTTTCCTAATTTGTGTATTACACCCACTAACAGCCATTTTCTTTTTCTGAGATCACCAATAATAATATTTTCCTGACATTCTCTATTATACTTCAGAGTTTGCTCCTTAGTACATTATACTCAGCTGAGCTGAAAGAGGAAGATTTCTGACTGTGTCCTACTACTGTCAGCAGAACATTGGTACTCTGAGTGTGACATGCGTGGAGCTGCAGAGTGTGATATGCGTGGAGCTGCACAGGATGACGTGCGTGGAGCTGCAGAGTGTGACTAAGTAAAACTAATAAAAAGTAGAAATCTTTCAGAAATATTGGAGATTATTGGTAGAGCTCAATCCTTCAGGTATGGATATAGCTAAAGGCTTGAGGTGTTGGCAATTGCAAACTGTCCCAAAGACCCTCTGCCACATAAGACCCCAAGTATTATAAGTGATACATGATAGGTGTGAGACCTTCATACAAATCTTACCTTGAGGCCCATGGTCATGAAGTCCTGTGCTCTGCTATTGGGTTATGACAGTCTTCTTCTGTTAACGGTAGAAAAGGTTCTCTAAAGCAGACTAACACGTTCAAGGGCTACATTTCAGGTTTTTGACGGAGGGATCCAGCTTATAAGGATATTTAATCCTTTTACAGTCATTAAGAAGTTATAAAACAGAGTTATGTCCAAAGACTATCGATCCAGGAAAACACCAACAGCACCATGAGCAATGGTGCTGTATGTACCAAAAACACGTTGGCATTTTCTACAATAGACGGTATTTGGATGCAACTATGGTTTTATATTTCTTCATAAAGATGAAAATTTAACATCCTTGTGAGACAGAACCTTTCCTCGAAAACGCTTATTTTACCTGTCCCTTGTGAAAAAACTCTGAGCTTCGCAAAAAAACCCCTTTTTTAAGACAGAGCATTTTTCTTAATACCAAACCACTAGAAACCAATAAGATTGAGAAATAACAAAACTTTTCCATCTCTACTGCCTTCAATTAATGATTCAATTAAAAACTCTTGTAGTTTTTGAGAAAACTAAGTAAAGGCCCCTGCACCTGAATCTCTATGCGTATTCAATGTGTTAATTAGATCTGGCCATCCATCACTGAAATGGACTCATTACGAGATATTAACGTGCCTGGGTCTAATACAGACATTCTATGAGGAATTAAAATGTGTGGGGGTCACTTGTGGGGCACACTTACTTTCTCATGAATGAACAGTCGCCAGCCCTGCGATAATTACCTCCAACACCAAAGGACGTCCAAGCTTCTTTACCGGGTAATTTTTGTTTGGAAAGTAATGAGAGAGACTCCAAGTACAGCCTAAAATTGTATCCATTTACTGAACTGCGAGCAACTCTAAAATTATAGACGAGGACATTAATAGCTTATTAGCAAAATAATGGTAATGAGTTCAACAAAAATGTCCCATAGAGGCAAAAAGCACCTGCTAATGTATAAGAGGTAAACTATTATATACTAAATCCACCTCAGTCAAAAATGTATAAAGCATCCCCCCCTTCCATAAGATCATTCTTTTCCTTATTGTGCCGTATAGCACGAGATATTATTTTGTGCAGTACTATACTAGTTATATTCTTGAATATATTGGCAGTATTATTGAACTTATATTCTTGTACATAGGAGCAGTATTATAGTAGTTATATTCATGTACATAGGGCAGTATTATAGTAGTTATATTCTTATACATAGGGGCAGTATTATAGTAGTTATATTCATGTACATAGGGGCAGTATTATAGTAGTTATATTCTTATACATAGGGGCAGTATTATAGTAGTTATATTCTTGTACATATGGGCAGTATTTATTAGTTATATTCTTATACATAGGGGCAGTATTATAGTAGTTATATTCTTGTACATAGGGGTAGTATTATAGTAGTTATATTCTTGTACATAGGGTAGTATTATTGAAATTATATTCTTGTACATAGGAGCAGTATTATAGTAGTTATATTCTTGTACATAGGAGCAGTATTATAGTAGTTATATTCTTGTACATAGAGACAGTATTATAGTAGTTATACTCTTGTACACAGGGCAGTATTATAGTAGTTATACTCTTGTACACAGGGCAGTATTATAGTAGTTATATTCTTGTACATAGGAGCAGTATTATAGTAGTTATATTCTTGCACATAAGGGGCAGTATTATTGTAGTTATATTATTGTACATAGGAGCAGTATTATAGTAGTTATATTCTTGTAACATAGGGGCAGTTTTATAGTAAAAAAAAATACAAAAAAGTTTAGTGTCTGCTCACCTCCTCTGTAGCGCACGGATCCTGCTGTGCGGCAAGTTATCAAACTTTAGAAAAATAAGTCCAGCGCTGTAAGTCCATGAAATCCATTTTCTTTTATTTCCAAAACTTCCAATATTAAAACAGTTAATTCATTGTCCAGAAATTAAAAAATACGCGTTTCGACGCGAGAGACTGCGTCTTAATCATTGGCCAATGATTAAGACGCAGTCGCTCACGTCGAAACGCGTATGTTTTTAATTTCTGGACAATGAATTAACTGTTTTAATATTTGGAAGTTTTGGAATAAAAAGAAAATGGATTTCATGGACTTACAGCGCTGGACTTATTTTTTCTACAGTTTTATAGTAGTTATATTCTTGTACATGGGGGAAGTATTATAGTAGTTATATTCTTTTTCATAGGAGGCAGTAGAAAGTAGTTATATTCTTGTACACAGAGGCAGTATTATAGTAGTTATATTCTTGTACATAGGGTCAGTATTATAGTAGTTATATTCTTGTACATAGGGTCAGTATTAAGTAGTTATATTCTTGTACATGGGGTCAGTCTTATAGTAGTAATTTTCTTGTACTGAGTAGGCAGTACTAGAAAAGTTGAGTTCTTGGTATAATGTGCAGAATAAATAAATATTTCTGAACATAGGCTGCAGTATTATAGCATTAATTTTTGTATATATAGGGAGCAGTATTATGCAAGTTGAATTCATGCTTCTGCAGAGCTGACCATGGGAAAGGGAACAAAGAATCATTTAGATCACATGCAGCAGAGGCAGAGCTGAACACCTGCGACATGTTAGAGCATTAAGAGAACGCAAAAATGAGTCTGCAGAGACGGAATGATCAGTGGCTGCATTCAAACATATGATGTCATCCTCTATGTCTGGAGTTACCTCACTTCCGCTGCTCCTGTCCAAAAAGTTTGATGATTAAAGCTTTTCGATGGGCCAGATGTTCTGTGCAAAAATGTTTCAAAATTTAGCAGCTGGGTCATATGAAAAGTCATCTGTTTTCATTGTCCGCATCCTATGTTCTAGTTATCACACAGACAGTGTAAGGCCTGAAAATTATTGTGCACTTATGGGGGTTGTATGGTCTTATTGTGAAAGCCTACAGTGACTATATGTGACTGCAGACTTATGAACACTTACAGTGCATGCAATACAAGCTGTCAGGTTTCTCCGATATAACTGTCGAGACCGGCCAGTGACTTGTCAGCAAGTATGCTATTTGCGTAATGTCAGCCACTTTTCGACTAGGTGTGCACGACCTCGCTCTATTCACTTGTATTGAGCAACACCGAGCACGTCTAGTTGGCACGTGACCACATGTATGCAAACTGCATTCTTGCAGTGACCTGACCACCCACTTTCGGCAGGGATATTGGAGAGTTCTGATAGTGTGCAGTGCATGTGTAGGGGGATATCTTGCTGACAGTCATCCACCATTAACCTTTGCATTTAATTTGCAGCCGCTTTTCTGTTTCAATATTAAGGTACATCAAACACCTGATCATAGGATTTAAAGGGAAAATCCAAAAGGCCCCATAGATAGCAGGTGGAAATGTAGATCTTAAAAAGTTTGTCCAGGAGTAGAAAAATATCACTGCCTGTTTCTAAGACAATTATAAAACAAACCCGGCAGTTATGACTGTATAAGCACACTCACACAGTTAACATACAAACCAGGAGAGACAAACGCCTAAACCCAACAGGTCTCTGTTCAGATTAGGAAAGTCCCTAATCTGACCTTGATTTGTCACTGCCTGACTGTAGAGGTAGGCACCCTAATTATATGCAGTGGCGCCTCCACTCAACATCGACTTACCCTGAATGACCTTAGCTGGACCTTCTCTATAAACAATGTGCAATACTAAAACAGTAATAACTATAAAGTGAAATACACAGAAATATAAGGAAAAGGCACAGGCCTAAGAACGCGTACACATAGACACACAGGAAAGACGGATGAAAATAAGAAGAACCACACAACAAATGGAATGTATGGAGAACCTCCCAGACACCAGATGTAAAAGAAAGGAAAAGGTACTGGGGAGTCAGGGGAGAACACACACAAACCAAACAAACCATAGGAAAAGCAACAGATTTTAACCAGGCAAGATAATCCTTAGCCGAGGGGCTGGATTTTCAAACCCGATCTGTCTTGAAATAAAGCCAGCAAAGACTCCATGTGATTGGAGGGAATAAATAGCCCCTCCCAAGAAGTAATAGGATGAACTAAATGAGGAAGACCTGCACAAAAGAAAGACAAGAGCATTATCAGCAGTTGGACAGAGACAACACAGGTTGTGGTCCAACAGCGAGAGAATCCAACCACACAGCCAGAGGTCACTGGATTGAGCCCCGGATTCGATCCTTGACACTGACAATCATGGTGATGCCTGAACTAATGATTTATTTTACAGCAATTCCAAAAGCAAAATTGTAACATTAGCAACATAGTGCAGTAACCCAAGCAGTTTTCTCCATTACTCCCTAGTGCTAACTGCTAATTTTAAACTTGATCTTCAGTGACAGTCTGACTGTCTGCAGAAGGTCCGATTGGGATCAGATTGTTACAGCTGTATGTTTGGGATTGTTTGTTTTAAATAAATCATGAGATGAATCATCACCACATGTGCCAGATTCTGTTATAATTGTCTATAAGGATCCTACACGGGCACCACTGTTGCATCTAGTATTTAAAGAGTATCTATGACTTACACAAAAATGTAGAATTTATTACCTTGTAAAAATCCCTGACCTCTCATGATTCTTTTCTGTTTTGCATTTTGTACTGTGTGAATTAATTTCAGAGCTTTTCACATTTGTCTACTCTGGAGCGCAGTATGTGAAATCTCTGCTTGCTGACCAACTGGGCGATTCTCTACAGTCTTTTTTTGGGGCTAGGAATATTCAATCTTCCCTCCCAAATTATGTCACTCACAACTCAGTAGCTGATCTAGCAGTCTCAGAAGCTACCTATCTGTAATTTGCAATATCTGGGAGGGAGGCGTGAAAGCGCACGCCCCCAGACAAGACTCTGAATAAACAACCAGTTGCACTACAAGCAGAGATTGCATATACTGCACTCCAAAAACAATGAACAAATGTGAATATATATGCAACAGAGTGATGGCATTCACTTAATTGGCTGCTTCAATTAAGTGAATGGCACCGCACACAATCTGTAGATTGGAGGTGGTGCTGTTTTTTTGAACACAACAGCAAAGTTTTTCTAATTATGAAGTACATTTGTATTCCTGTTGGTATTGAGACAATTCCAGGTATTTGTCCCTCTCAGACACGGGCAAGTTCAGTGGACGATACAGCATATAAATATGACGGGATGGAAAAAGGAGAGGATGGCCCTAAAGCTAGGGACTGGGAGTGAGGGATTGGACACCTCCTGACACCAACCTATGCCTGTCCCTAAGCTTCCCTAATTCCCTATGTGGGTCCTTCCACCCGTCGCCGTCACATGCCTAGTCCTTGACTGTCACCTCTATGAACACTGGCTAGTGCACTGGCCGGCAAAGACGCTGGCTTCACCACTGAAGATGGTAACACATAGGGAAAAAGACAAACAGGACAGACAAAAAAGGAAAATACTCAGCTCAGGCTCTGCTGCTAAGCTCCACAGCAGCAGAGCAAACGCCACCTGGAATAAGAACTCCCATAGCAGCAACACCACTGCCACATGAGAGCTCCACACCCCTAGCTGGACTGCATAGAAGAACTCTATAACCGACGATCAGCTGATGGGTCATGTGAGTATTTAAAGGGAGATGGGAGTGGTTACCAACCAACATCAGCTGTACAACCTAAAAGAAACTGCGAGCAAGAGACTGACATTAACTCTTGCTGGACTAAAAGTAAAAAACATTTAAATTTCAGCAGACCTGGAGCTGCCACAAATCCACAAATCCCTTGATTCGTGACAGTAGTGTAGTAGTTTTAGACATTTTAGGCTACGTTCCCACAATGAGTTTTTCAGGAGTTTTTTTTACGTTGCGTATTCTCAAAAGAATGTAGGTAACCTATTTTACTTAATGGGTGCCGAAATGGTGCAGAAAATTTGCAACATCAAAAACTCACCAAAAGCTCATTGTGGCAACATGGCTACAGATTCTCCCAGATAGAAAAAACTGTGTACAGCGGGTACGGAAAGTATTCAGACCCTTTTAAATTTTTCACCCTTTGTTTCATTGCAGGCATTTGGTAAATTCAAAAAAGTTCATTTTTTTCTCATTAATGTACGCTCTGCACCCTATTTTGACTGAAAAAAAACAGAAATGTAGAAATTTTTGCAAATTTATTAAAAAAGAAAAACTGACATATCACATGGTCATAAGTATTCAGACTCTTTCCTCAGACACTCATATTTAAGTAACATGCTGATCCTCCTTGAGATGGTTCTACTCCTTTATTGGAGTCCAGCTATGTATGTTAGAAAAGTGTATATCTGCACAGAGATTGAAGCTTCAGAGACTGGGAGTTCTGTGGAAACTGTTTGGGTAAGAATACAAGGAGTGAACAATGGAAAGGACACCATTGTAGGCATTTACTACAGGCTGCCTATGCAAGCTGAAGATATGGATGAACTCTTTATGCATCAAATGGCCAAGTTCTCCAAAAAATATGACAAAGTGGTCATGGGAGATTTCAACTATCCAGACATTTGTTGGGAATCTCTCTCAGGCAAAACTAACAGGTCCAGGAAATTCTTATCCTCTCTTGCTGACAACTTTATCTTCCAAAAGGTAGGGGAGAAAACAAGGGGATCTGCTACCCTGGATCTAATCCTTATAAACAGGGAGGAAATGATTGAGAAGGTAAGAGTGGCTGGGACCTTAGGAGGTAGCGACCATGCTATTTTAGAATTTTGGATAACTAGAGGAGGAAGACCTGTGAAGACTCAGACTTCAAGGTTAGATTTCAGAAAGGCAGATTTTAAGGGACTCAGAAAGAGAATCGGAGGGATCCAATGGCTGGATATCCTTAAGGACAAAAATGTCCAGGAAGGATGGGAAATCTTGAAAAATGAGATTCTCAAAGCACAATCATTAACAATTCCAAAAAGAGGGAAGAATAGGAAGCATTTAAGGAAACCAGGATGGATGAACACAGAACTTAAACACATGCTAAAAAGAAAGAAAGAAATGTTTATCAAATGGAAAGAGGGAGGCATATCTAAAGAAGAATATAATGATGTCTGCAGAACCTGCAGGGCAAGAATCAGATTAGCTAAAGCTGACAATGAATTAAGGCTTGAAAGAGATGTCAAAAGCAATAAAAAAGGATTTTGGGGATATGTCAAAAGTAAAAGAAAAGTCAAAGATGCTATAGGATTTTTACAGGATGAAAATTATGAAATGGTAAGAAAGGATGTTGAGAAGGCCGAACTTTTAAATTCCTATTTTGCATCTGTTTTTTCTCAGAAAGGAAATGTAACATCAACTGATCTTCACTGTCCTATTAGGAGAATAGAAGAATCCAGTATATCTATGAACAGAAAGATAGTGAGGAAACACTTAGCTAACATAAATTAATTCAAATCTCCAGGTCCAGATGAATTAAACCCCAGAGTACTGAAGGAGATAGCAGAATAAATTTTTGAAACACTCTCCATAAACTTTGAAAATTCTTGGAGAACAGGAGAAGTCCCAGAAGACTGGAGAAGAGCAAATGTTGTTCCTATCTTCAAAAAGGGGAAGAAGGTAGACCCAGGGAACTATAGGCCAGTGAGTCTGACATCTATACCAGGAAACATCTTTGAACAAATTATTAAACAACATGTATGTAAGTACCTGGACAAGAATGAAGTGCTTAACCAGAGTCAGCATGGGTTTGTAACTAATAAGTCATGTCAGACTAATTTAATTTCCTTCTATGACAGAATCACTGACTGGGTGGATCAGGGAAATGCTGTAGATATATTATATCTTGACTTCAGCAAAGCATTTGACAAAGTATCTCACACAATCCTTATTGAAAAAATGACAAAGTATGGAATGGACAAGGCAACTGTTAGGTGGATTCATAACTGGCTTAGTGATAGGACCCAAAGAGTGGTAGTAAATGGCTGCACATCCAGTTGGAAGAATGTATCAAGTGGGGTACCACAGGGCTCTGTCTTGGGCCCTGTATTGTTCAACATCTTTATCAATGATTTAGATGAAGAAATTGAGGGTAAACTGATTAAATTTGCTGATGACACAAAGCTAGGAGGGATAGCTAATACTAGAGAAGAGAGAGAGAGGATTCAAAAAGATATAAATAAACTGGAGCAGTGGGCAGCAACTAACAGAATGGTTTTTAACAGGAAAAAATGCAAAGTACTACATCTGGGAAATTTAGATGAAAAAAGCGTTTACAGAATGGCAGGAATAGGTCTGAGCAACAGCACATGTGAAAAAGACTTGGGTATACTAATAGATCACAGACTGAACATGAGTCAACAGTGTGATGCAGCAGCAAAAAAAGCAAAAACAATTCTGGAATGTATTAACAGAAGCATACAGTCTAGATCACGTGAAGTCATTATTGCCCTCTACTCCTCTTTGGTCAGACCTCATCTGGAATACTGTGTCCAGTTTTGGGCACCACAATTTAAAAAAGACATCAACAAACTGGAGCAAGTTCAGAGAAGAGCGACCAGAATGGTGTCCGGTCTGCAAACCATGTGCTATGAGGAACGGTTACAGGATTTGGGAATGTTTAGCTTACAAAAAAGAAGACTGAGAGGAGACTTAATCGCTGTCTACAGATATCTCAAGGGCTGTCACATTGTAGAAGGATTATCTTTATTCTCATTTGCACAAGGAAAGACTAGAAGCAATGGGATGAAACTGAATGGGAGGAGACACAGATTAGATATTAGAAAAAACTTTTTGACAGTTAGAGTGGTCAATGAGTGGAACAGGCTGCCACGAGAGGTGGTGAGTTCTCCTTCAATGGAAGTCTTCAAACAGAGGCTGGACAGACATCTGTCTGGGATGATTTAGTGAATCCTGCTTTGAGCGGGGGGGTGGACCAGATGACCCAGGAGGTCCCTTCCAACTCTACCATTCTATGAATTAAACTGATAGGACTTGATTTGTAAAGGCATACACCTGTCTATATAAGACCTCACAGCTCACAGTGCATGTCTGACCAAATGAGAATCATGAGGTCAAAGGAACTGGCCAAGAAGCTCAGAGACAGAATTGTGGCAAGGCACAGTTATGGCCAAGGTTACAAAAGAATTTCTGCAGTACTCAAGGTTCCTAAGAGCACAGTGGCTTCCATAATCCTTAAATGGAAGAAGTTTAGGGCCACCAGAAGTCTTCCTAGACCTGGCCATCCAGCCAAACTGAGCAATCGTTGGAGGAGAGCCTTGGTGAGAGAGGTAAAGAAGAACCCCAAGATCACTGTGGCTGAGCTCCACAGATGCAGTAGGGAGATGGGAGAAAGTTCCACATAGTCAACTATCACTGCAGCCCTCCACCAGTCGGGCCTTTATGGCAGAGTGGCCCGACGGAAGCCTCTCCTCAGTGCAAGACATATGAAAGCCTGCATAGAGTTTGCTAAAAAATACATGAAGGACTCCCAGACTATGAGAAATAAGATTCTCTGGTCTGATGAGACCAAGATAGAACTTTTTGGTGATAATTCTAAACTGTATGTGTGGAGAAAACCAGCCACTGCTCATCACCTGCCCAAAACAATCTCAACAGTGAAACATGGTGGTGGTAGCATCATGCTATGGAGTGTTTTTCAGCTGAAGGACAGGACGACTGGTTACAATTGAAGGAAACATGAATGCGGCCAAGTACAGAGATATGCTGGATGTAAACCAGAGTGCTCTGGACTTCAAACTTGGACGAAGGTTCACCTTACAAGACAATGACCCTAAGCACACAGCTAAAATAGCAAAGGAGTGGCTTCAGAACAACTCTGTGACCATTGTTGACTGGCCCAGCCAGAGCCTTGACCTAAACCCAATTGAGCATCTCCGGAGAGACCTGAAAATGGCTGTCCACCAACGTTCACCATCCAACCTGACGGAACTGGAGAGGATCTGCAAGGAAGAATGGCAGAGGATCCCCAAATCCACGTGTGAATAACTTTTTGCATCATTCCCAAGACGACTCATGGCTGTACTAGCTCAAAAGGGTGCTTCTACTCAATTCTGAGCAAAGGGTCTGAATACTTATGACCATGTGATATTTCAGTTTTTCTTTTTAATAAATTTGCAAAAATTTCTACATTTCTGTTTTTTTCAGTCAAGATGGGGTACATAGTGTAAAAAAAATGAACTTTTTTTTATTTACCAAATGGCTGCAATGAAACAAAGAGTGAAAAATTTAAAGAGGTCTGAATACTTTCCGAACCCACTGTAAGTTCTTGAGCTTGATGGAACATGAAGAGAATGCCAGAGCTACAGTGAAAACTGACAAACAAGAAATACAGAAGAGGAGAGGGAAAGTAGATAATGGCATACTGTCTATAGCTATGCAGATTTATATTTTCATGATCATCACGAATAACTTTTAAAGAGGTCATTCCAAAATAATATTTTGCTCAGCTTACCATAATATAAGGTTTCAATCCAAGTGAAATTGAAAATTAAAGTTAAAATTTTTCTCCTATTTTTATGTTCCAGATGTCAACGAATGTGAAAATGGTAACGGCGGATGTGAGGTGCAATGTTGTAACACCATTGGGAGCTTCTACTGCAAGTGTCCTGATGGACAGAGACTAAAAGAGGATGGAAAGACCTGTCAAGGTGAGAAACATGACAGCATCTAATACACCTCGTATGTGAACGTGCCATTGAATTTATTGGAGTTTTAGTTTTGTTTAAGCAGTGAATGCTTCAACTATTTCGAACAATTTGGAAAACTTATGGGGACATGGGAAACCCATGGGCAATTTTTGTGCCACTGTAAGGCTGTCTGCCCATGTTGCGTTTTTTAAGCGTTTTTGCCGCGTTTTTCCGCTGCGGAAACGCTTATAAAAACGCTAACAAAACGCATCCCATGCAATCCTATGTAATTCCACAGTCCCTGTGCCAATGCTGCGGATTTTTCCGCTGCGGAATCACATAATGGAAAAATCCGCAGCATGTTCATTATTTTAGCAGAATCGCGGCGATTCCGCTGCCATATAATTGCATTGAAACGCTCACTTTACTCATGTGGCTATGCCCACCATACGTAAAGTGAGCGGTTCATGTTCGGTTGGTACCCAGGGTCTGGAGGAGAGGAGACTGTCCTCCAGGTCCTAGGTACCATATTCCTGTAAAAAATAAAAGTAAAATAAAAAATAGAGAAATACCCTCTGCCGGCCCCCGGAGTCCTCCCAGTCCTCAGCGGCGCTGCCGGCAAGTTCCGTTCCTAGGCGTGCTTAGCGAGAATGACCTTTGTGACGTCGCGGTCGAGTGACCACGACGTCTCAAAGGTCATTCTCGCTAAGGATGCCTGGGAATAGAACTTGCCGGCTGCGCCGCTGAGGACCGGGATCGCCGCTGAGGAGATCGGGGGCCGCCAGGAGGTGAGTATATCCCTATTTTTTATTTTTTTAATTATTTTTAACATTCATCAATAGTAAAAAGTTGGTCACACTTGTCACGCACTTTTCCAAGCGATGCTTCAAATCACTTGGAAAAGCGCTAGCATTCTGCAAGCAAAAAACGCTTGCAAAACGCTTGTGTTTGGCGGCAAAATTGCGTATTCCGTATGCGTTATACCCACGGCAGGGAGTTCCGGAAATGCTCTGGACAATTCCGGAGCATTTCTGCAATGTGGGCACATAGCCTAAATTAAAAACTTTGTTCCTACCTACAAGCTAAGTTTGTGACGGCTTGTTTTTTTCATCATGGTGAGCTATTTTTATATATACTGTATTGGGACAATTTCTGATAACTTTTTATTGAAAATGAGGGCTAGTCAAATTTTAATTTTTTTAGATTTTTTTTTTTTTAAATTGTTTAGTTCCCATAAATAAAGTTATGGGGACTACTTACTGCAAGTTCTATCTATTACAACACTATTGTATTTTAATATATTTGGTGGATGAAATTACTGTCTCCTGCCTGCAGCTGTCAGTGATTGAGAGCAGAATTTAAATGGTTAATCAGCAGCATTTGAAGCAAGCTCCAGTCATGGCTTATTCAGGAAATGTCTGCTATGTTCCAGAGGCCACTTCATATACGATCGCACCCGAAATGTGATGCACTCTTTCATCCTATGCTGGGAAAAGGCTAATTAGAACACTTTAGCACTTTACAGCACCACTCCAGTGTTTTGGGTATTTTTCAGTGCTGGAGTGGTGCTTCCAATATAAGGTCCCTTACGATCGTCTTAGGGTATGTTTCCACGATCAGGAAACATTCCGGATTAGCTGCATGTTTGACGCTGTGCGTTGGCGCAGCGTCAAACACGCAGAGTCCAGATGTTACAGCATAGTGGAGGGGATTTCAAGAAATCCCGTCTCCACTATGCGTAAAAATACGCAGGCGGAAGACCTGCGTTTCCGGACATGTGGCGCGTCTTTTCAGACCGCAGCATGTCCTAGCCCGTTGCGGCGACGCTGCGTCGCCGCAACGGAAATAACACAGGGCTATGTAGCCCTGCGTTCTTTCCGGATGTGTTCCGGAGGTGTCCGGAACACATCCGGAAAGAGCGCGCGTCAAAAAGGGGGCGGGGCTTAGGACGGAGCGGAATTTCCGCTCCGTCAAATGCGCTGTGGTTCCGGACCGTGGAACCACAGCCTAACACTTACCCTCTGTTGCCTTCAGCTTCTATCAGCACCACTCCGGTCCCGCAGCTCCATATTGTCAATGCAGCTTCTGACTGTCTGGAAGTCAGATGTAACGAGCACAAGCTCTCAATACAAGTCTATGAGCCAGAAAGAGGATCTCATAGACTTGCAGTGAAAAGTGATCTCCAACTCGCTCAGCAAACACTGGAGTGATCTGTCAGGTCACAAACTACTGGAGATGGACAGTAGAGGTGGCAATAGAAGGTGAAGATGGTGGCGGGTATGTATAAGACTAGGGGCATGGACCCTACATTACAAGCACCACTCCAGAACTGCAATAAAAAACCTACTGGAGTGGTGCTTTAAAAAGAATGTGCCATCCAGCTTTGGGTTGTTTTTTTTACAAATTAAAGTCAGTTCCTATTAAATATTTTTTTTCTCTAAGATATTCTTGATTTTTTATTGTAGTATTTTAATTCTTTTTTCTGTTTGTGATTATAGAAAATTTTTGCAAAAATTTATTTATTTTTTTTTTTTTGGACATTTGTTTTTTGTGCCTGTTTTCTGTGTAATGGTCATGTGTTAATATGCATTTACATTTTGCATACACATCAACTTACTTTTTCAGTTCAGATCTAGTTTTCTATGTAGCTCAGAGTGCATTCTGTGCATATAAGGCTATGGTTCCACGGTCCGGAACCATAGCGCTTTGGACGGAGCGGAAATTCCGCTCCGTCTAAGCCCCGCCCCCTTTCTGACGCGCGATCTTTCCGGAGGTGTTCAGGACACCTCCGGAACACCTCCGGAAAGAGCGCAGGGCTACATAGCCCTGTGTTAATTCTGTTGCGGCGACGCACCGTCGCCGCAATACGCGAGGACATGCTGCGGTCTAAAAAGACGCGCCGCATGTCCGTTTACGCAGGTTTGCCACCTGCGTATTGTTACGCATAGTGGAGACGGGATTTCTTGAAATCCCCTCCACTATGCTGTAACATCTGGACGCTGCGTGTTTGGCGCTGCGCCAGCGCACAGCGCCAAACACGCAGCGTTTCCTGACCGTGGAAACTCAGGGTGGGACCACCCTGTTTCTGAATTGAGAAATCCATCTGTCTGGCCTATGCTTCAACTGGTGGGTTCAGTCCCTCTGCCTTGTTCACATTTACGTCACTTGACAAGTGGAAAGGTTTTTAATATTAGAGTAGGACTGTCCCACAAAGGGTTGCCTTGACGTGGCGGGATGGCTTGTACATTCTTTTGATCAAAATTATGTTTACTAAATACCCTTATAATTACTACCTTCATGCAATTTTGCAAAAATTTTTTTTTGATTTTTGGACATTTGTTTTTTGTGCCTGCTTTCTCTGTAATGGTCATGTGTTAATATGCATTTACATTTTGCATACACATCAACTTACTTTTTCAGTTCAGATCTAGTTTTCTTTGTGATTATAGAGGCAGATTTCTTGCCTCGCTGGATACTAATACTTCATCTTCATCTCAATAACCGAACTGGCCTGTAGAATAAAGTTATCAAGTCATTTTTCTCCCACAAAGTAAATGTAAAAAAAACCCCAAAAAGCCCAAAAAACAATGGTGACATTTCTGTTTTTTTTTTTTTACTTGCACTCCACTTTGAATTTTTTTTCTGATTTTTGGTACATTGTATGGTAAATTGAAAACTACAACTTGTTTCGCATAAAACAAGTCCTCATACGGGTATCTCTATGGAAAGATAATAAAAGTCATGGGTTTTGAAAGACAAAAACAAAAAATGGCCACGAATTACAGGGGTTGAACAATGCAACATTCAGCAAGTAATTAGTCAGGGAGGTTGGGCTGTGAGATAGGGCTGAACTCTGTCTAAATCTCTGTCATCGGGCACTTTACCTTTTTTAAATATGTTTTTTAAAACGATAATTACTGTCATTTTTTGCCATATGCGACGTAGCCATGATAACCACATGATTGTTCCTGTCATTGAGACAATATGGACAATATGGAAGGAAGGCTGCATGCGAGGTTTATGTCTCCCCGTATGACACAGATCATGAACACAAAGCCCGATGTAAATACATCTTTCTGGATATTTTTTGCTGATAGAATTCTCTTCTATTGTGTCTCCGGGTGAACATGTTGGAACAGTCGGCTCTGCTGTCAGTGCCCCATTCCAGTCATTTCTGCAGCTTAAGCAAATGTCTCCGTAAACCCAGGAATTCGCATTCTTCACATGACTTTGGATTTTTATAAAGCAGACACCGGACGCATTTGCAGCTCCTTTTACTAGTAGAAGCTCCTGACAAAGAGGAAAATGTAACAGCTCCATACATCTGTCTATAAAATTCTTAATAACCTAAACTCATGTGCGGCTCAGGATGTACTGACTCTCCTTCTGCTTTGTGTATGCCACTGCTTTTAGGATTTATGTGTTTCCATGGTAACAGACTACTGTCAGATCCTCTGTAGTCTGATCCTGCAGTCATATCACTGTCCAGTCGCCCACTGCTTCTTGCTTACCTGCCAAATGAAAGCCTGTAAGGCCTCTTTCACATTTCCGGCGGGCGCCTGGCGGCGCCCCCGGCATTTTGCCGCAGCGCCGCATGTGAAAACCTTTCACACTTCCGGCGGCCAAAATGCGTTTTTTTGCCGGATGGTTTCTGATGCTTGGAGAGATAAGAAACCATCCGGCAAAAACAAAAAACGTTACATGCAGCGTTTTTTCCGGACGCCGCAATGTACATTTGCGCCGCATCCGGACAAAACCGCATGCAACGCATTGACATGCGGCGCCATCCGGCGCTAATGCATGTCAATGCGAAAAAAGCCGCATGCGGCGCATCAGATTTTCAGATGCGGCGCTGCGGTAAAATGCCGGGGGCGCCGCAAGGCGCCCGCCGGAAATGTGAAAGAGGCCTAACGTTTTTTGTTTTTGCCGGATGGTTTCTTATCTCTCCAAGCATCAGAAACCATCCGGCAAAAAAAACGCATTTTGGCCGCCGGAAGTGTGAAAGGTTTTCACATGCGGCGCTGCGGCAAAATGCCGGGGGCGCCGTCAGAAATGTGAAAGAGGCCTAAGATGGGAGAGACCTCAATCAATTATCAGGAGCATAGAGCGCTTCAAAGACCATATCTCACTCTGGATGACAATACAGTATATTACATAGAGTCCATTTGAGCAAGCACCATGCAATGCTTCATCTCCATTTATTAGTGCTGCTGTTAGGGTTCGAGTTCCCGCTGCTGCACAAGGGGAGTCTCAAACCAGTCCCGCTGCGGTCCCCCATCCATCTCCATCCACAGTGGATCCTGCTCAGCTTAGACATCAGTCCCAGCGTCTCGCCCAGTCTAACAGTGTGCAGAGGATTACTGCTGTTCCTCCAGGCTCTGCTATTGTGGCCAGTACTGGTTAGCGGCGAGCAGACGTCTTTAGGATAAAGTCCTTGTTTTCCCCTTCTGAGCATGCCCAGGGTGAGATCTCTCATTGGAGATCAGGGGTCACATGCTCAGGTACTGCAGCAGCACCTATTGGTCCGCCAGGAAGGTCCTGTGACTACTGGTGTTCTGGAACAGTTTCATTGGTCCTTGTTTCTGGCAGGTCCTGTAGCTGATACTATAAAAGGGTGGCATGGCTGGGCCGCCATGCACTAGTATCAATTGCATTATGTGCTTTGCGCCAGTGTGATCATGTACGCATGTGGTTAGGGCTCGGCTGAAATAAGCCCCTAGAATACCGGCTTCTCCGGTGAGGAGATTTGGGTGCAAGTGGTTAGGGCTTGGCTGAAATAAGCTCCTAGAATACCGGCTTCTCCGGTGAGGAGATTTGGGTGCACATGTTCAGGGCTTGGCTGAAATAAGCTCCTAGAATACCGGCTTCTCCGGTAAGGAGATTGCTTGATTGCGTTGCTGTCTGCGTGATCACGGACTGCTATCCGCACAGCAGTTATCTGTGTATCCCTGTGAGTCTAACAGGACACAGTCTTTTTCTCAGCGGCTCTGTGACGCAACAGGGTTCGCTTTATAACGCTGGTTCAGCGCCCTAGCTTTTACTTTGCGCTCAATGAAGCTAAGTGAGTTCGCACTTATCGCCATATAGCGCTGTGGCATTCCCGTTAGCGGCTCTGGGGATTAACAGAGTTCGCACTTACTGCCACAGCGTGCTACGGCGCTTATTTTAGCGACTCTGATTTCGCTACTTTTGCCATCTTACTAGCAGCGGGCTTCGCCTGCACGGTGGACCCGGGCTGCGAACGCACCTCTCTATAATATCTATTAGGTGCGTTCCGCAGACCCTAACAGCTGCAGCCAGAGATTTGAGCATTTTCTGCAGGGATCATTGACAGATTACAGCTGATCATTGTGGATTGAAGAAGCAGAACACCCTGAGATCAGCATATGTTAAGGCGCTCCTTTCAATGAAGAGAAATAGAAAATAAAGCAGATGCCCCTTTACATTCACTAGTGAGATGAATGTCACCCTAAGATGATCTGAAAATCTTTCCAGCAAAATAAACCCTTTTAATTTATTACAAGTTCTTAATTTTAATTTTTGTTTAACCATTTTAGTCACTGTAAATAAGATTTTTGGGACACCAGTGACAAAGAATATAAGTCTAATTGTTCATTAAACAGATGTCTAAGAGGCACAAGACTATAAGGGCCTGTACACACGTTGCGGATTCCTAGCGGTTTTGCCGCGGTTTTTCGCGGCGGAAACGCCGCAAAACTGCGGCAAAACCGCTTACACAATACAACTCATTATGGCCTATGGGATTCCGCAATGCTGTGCACATGCTGCGGGGTTTTCCGCGGCGGAATCACATCGCGGAAGAATCCGCAGAATGCTCATTCTTTTTTGCGGAACCGCGGCAATTCCGCCGCCATAGGAATGCATTGAACCGATTACTTTCCACATGTGGCTGTGCCCACCATGCGCAAAGTAAGCGGTTCATGTGCGGATGGTACCCAGGGTCTGGAGGAGGGAGGCTCTCCTCCAGGCCCTGGGTACCATATCCATGTAAAAACAATAATTAAAATAAAAAATAGTGATTTTCTCACCTTCTGGCGGCCCCCGCAGCTTTCCCGCCTCTCAGCGACGCTCCCGGCCAATCCCGTTCCCAGTAATGCATTGCGAGAATCACCCCAGATGACGTAGCGGTCTCGTGTGATGCTACGTCATCGGGGTGATTGTCGCAAAGGACGCCTGGGAACGGGATTGGCCGGGAGCGTCGCTGAGAGGCGGGAAAGCTGCGGGGGCCGCCGGAAGGTGAGAATATCATTATTTATTATTTTTTAATTATTTTTAACATTAGATCTTTTTACTATTGATGCGACATAGGCGGCATCAATAGTAAAAAGTTGGTCACACATGTCAAACACTTGTTTGACTCGTGTGACCACCCTGTCAGATAGCTTGTAAAACGCTAGCATTCTGCAAGCTAATTACGCTTGCAAAACGCTAGTTTTTAGCGGGAATACGCATACCTATAATATGCGTATTTCCCGCGGCAGGGAGGTGCGGAATTGCCACGGAAATTTCCATGGCAATTATGCAACGTGTGCACATAGCTTAAAAGGTTGTTACTTAACAAAAAAAAAACCTTCTCATTTCATGCTGTCACCAATGGCACCACATGGAAGAGAAATGTCACAAGAACTGAGAAAGAAAATAATTTCTTTACACAAGAAAGGTGAAGGAGGCTACAAGAAGATCATCAAATCTTTATTTATCAGTCAGAATACTGCAACTGGAACAGAATAAATCGGAGTACTAGGTCCAAAAATTAGTAATGAGGTATAAATTTATTCAACACATAATTAGTGCAATAACCTAATTTCAAGAATCAACACAAAATACAGAAAACAGTACAAGAGACATACAAAGCAACAGAATCAGGTAGATGGTGGCTAGAGTATCCTAGCTGTCACGGGCAAATACATAATAAAGTGCTAAGTGCTTGCTTACAATGGGAGTAGGTAGGATGGATATATATACAGTATTTAAACAGATCATCATCTTAGTGCGCACAAAATCCATAGAACCTATGTACACCCAATCCTAAAGGTACTTACCCATGCTCCGCTTAGATAGGACACGTGCCATGCAGTCTCTTCAAAGTGCAAACAAGTGCGCACCTTGGAGAAGCGAACGCGAAATGCGCACCTTTAGGATTGGGGGGTACATAGATTTTATAGATTTTGACATGAATGACATGCATGGGTGTTGTCCACAAAGGACGTCTCTCCTGAATAAAAAAGCCACCTACAATTTGACGAGACATATGCTGAAATATATGAAGACTAGAGATAGCGAACTTGTTTGGGAAACTTTTGCCAATTTCAAATTTGGGAAGAACGTTGCACATTCAAATTCGTGTTCGGATGCCAGAGAATTTTTCCTAGAAATTGGTAAAATTCGGCCAAAGTTCGGTAAAACATCGAGTTTCCACTAAAGTGCTCTTTCAGACGTCAGTGTTTCTGGTGGCAGCACGAGCTGCAAAACATCCCGCACACATGTACACTGATGGCACATGGATGAAATCCACTGTCCCATGCTCTAGCTGCAGGGGACAATGTTGAGAGTTATATTCAACTGTTAACAGCGAGAGCAGGTGGCAGCTGATGGGAGTATTCATCCGCTGCATGCGCTATAAATAAATAAATAGAAAAAAAGATGCGGGGTTCACCTGTATTTTTGATAACCAGCCAGACAAAACTGACAGCTTTGGGCTGCAACCCTCAGCTTTCAGCTTTAGCAAGGTTGTTTATCAAGAATAGGGGGTTCCCACACTGTAGTTTTCAATTATTTAAATAAATAATTTAAAAAAATGGTGTGGAGTCCCTCCCATTTTTGACAACCAGCCATGCTAAAGCAGACAGCTGGGGGGCTGGTATTTTCAGGCTCGTAAGGGGTTATGAATATTGCCCCTCTACGCTAAAAATAGCATCCTGCAGCTGCCCCAGAAAAGGTGCATCTATTAGATGTGCCAATTCTGGCGCTTAAACCAAAAAATGAGCATGGACCGCACCTCCAAAAATTCATACGTTGATCTAATGCCACTAGGCAAAATATATATTACTGAACATGAGGTTCTTAATTTAACATTCTCATAAGACTGTATGAAGCCCACTGCCATGTCACAGCAAACCTCTCAGTGGGTCCCTATCACCTTAACGGATCGGAGTCGTGCGTTGACCACCCCCTCAGCGATAATGCACCAGCAGGGCTAATGGCCTGGTGCCTCACAGCGCCCATGCTGCAAGACTGAGAATTCATAAGAACTACAGAGAGTTTAGACATTCTAATAATAATATGGATTCATTTCAAAAATATATCTAAGTATTAATTAACAAAAGACTTGTTATGTATAGTTACAAAACATCTTTATTAATCCAAAGTATCGCAAACAAAACAAAAATAGTGCAAATAGTAAATAAATCCATACTGAGAATCAATTTATACTAAAAGACAGACGGGCAGCAATATAACCATGGAGGCAAAGGAAGGCATCCGGTACGAACACATGGGGGCACCCCAGACATGCCAATTAAAATACATTCATTATTAAAGTGCATAGTGCATAGTATCAAAAACAAGTATATATCTGCATGTACTGAGGTGTTCTAGCCCTCAGCTGTCAGTTTTGCCTGGCTGGTTATAAAAATAAACAGGGCAACCCACGTCAATTTTTTTAAAATTATTTATTTATAGCAAAATTGATGGGTCAGTTGGTGCTACTTTTGCTTGTGTCTGCTCCTAATTGGAGCTGTTTTGGCAACTTTTGGGCCACCCTGAAGGTGTTGTCTATGCGTGTGGTTTTGCCTCCCATTGAATACATTAGGAAGTTCAGCGAACATACCCGAACCAAACCTTAAAAGGTTTGCTTATCTCTAATGAAAACTACTGGGACTGCATACTCTGGAGGGATGAGACTAAAATAAATGAATGTTTTTGGAAATGAAGACTTCAGAACTGTA
>JARQOD010000003.1:324761382-324785083 GCA_033576555.1 Oophaga sylvatica
GTTATGAGTTAATAAAAAATGTTCTTTGAAACTCAGTTTTGTCAAAACTTGGAAAATCGTTGTTGTGTTCAGGGAAATATTGATTAAAATGTTACTTTTTAAAGTGTGGAAAGCAGGATGGAGGTATAACTCATGCGCTGCTGATGACGGACCAACGATGTATAAAATAATAACATTTATTGAGCAGGTTTCAAGAGTCAATGCGTTTCGAGGTCACGCAGGACCTCTTCATCAGGAGAGGTCATGCGTGACCTCGAAACTCGGTGACTCTTGAAACCTGCTTAATAAATGTTATAATTTTATACATCGTTGGTCCGTCATCAGCAGTGCATGAGTGATACCTCCATCCTGTTTTCCATCATTTCTTGGTCTAGCCTATGACCAGTATCCTTTCAGCAGCTGTTTTTACATACATATATGTTGCTTTTGAGCAACAATACCAGGTGAGTGGATCCATCTCCTTTGACACCCCATTGTCATCAGATAAGACCCTATTGCGATTTTTTTGTTTCCAGCTTCACTTTTTAAAGGTGTACTCATTAATGCTGAGGACTGTATATCGACGGCCATATGGGTTTCAACTCATCCTTCTCTGCCTTGAATATTGTTAATGAAATGCTGAATAAACGTTTTTGAAAAAATAGAACAACCTAAAACATTGGTAATTGGACCAAACAAATTTTGCAAGAAATCAAAGACCAATATTTCATCACATTTCCACAGCTGGTGACACTACTACATCCTACACAATGGAATTTTTTCCTATTCCTGATGTGGTAAAAAGTCATACTGCATGATATTATCAGATGATGGTGCTGTTACATTCCAGCATATGAAAAAAAGACTGTACTGCATAGGTGGGATTGCAAATTATTTGACATGCTAATTTCTGCAGGAGTTCCACATTATCCGTAGAGCTCCTATAGCTAAGCAGTAGTTTGTATATTTTGGTGTTTACGTGATTGAATGGCAGATGAAAATGTATAATTTAGGGATCCTGTAGTAGCTGGTCGCAGTTTCCCTTTTAATGACATATTCTGCCCCGTTTGCATGTCTCTCCTGATCCAGTGACTCTGTTTCGTATTAGTGCTTCATCTGACTAGTGCAACGATTATCATGGAGCACAGAGCAGCGATGGGATTGGATCCAGGTCTGCAGACCTCAGGATTGTGCTTGGCAAAGCAGGGTCTTCATGTGGTTTTATGCCGCTTTAGAAGACATTTTAAGTATTGGGAACAATTACGACGTCCAACTACAAAAATAGATTTGACATCACATTTTATCATTTTTCCAGCTCGAGGAAAGGAAACATAAACAGGTTCTCCGCTTGGCTTCTAATCCTCTAATTCTTCGTCTCCTTTTGATTGAGGTTCTGCTGTTCTGGGTTTTGAATATTTACTTGCATTGTTTAGATTCGGGCTGTTTTGTTATAGTGTTTTTATCTTCAGCTTTTTGGTTTTAATTCTTAAATCATTCTGTGTCTGCCCTGCAATGTCCATATAATGGTTTTATGTTCTCATTTCTCCTAACTGTGGAGCCTTCTCAAAGAGGTTTATGGAAAGGACCAGTCACTTGCCATAAATGTCATTTTTTTTTACCCTGGTATGGATCTGGCATTGTTTTTTTGTTCCTACACCTCTCCGTTCCTGAGGTTTGGCCCCTATTCCTCTTTTATAGATCTAAACTTATTAGATGAGTAGGTGTGGGGAGAGACCTGTCACTCAAGGGTAGAGGGTGGAGAGAAGCCACTGGGGCCTGTCCAGCTAGTCTTCCCTTCATGTCGATCCCCAGCGAATTTTAAAGTTTATTTTTCTCTAAAACGCCACAGTCAGTCTCTGATACATGCTCCGTGTGTGTCAGGTAACATGTATCAGCTGTCGGCTTTCTTTTAAATGGGTAATTGACTACTTGGACAATCTCTTCTATGAGCCATTAGAGCAATGTCAGGGCCGTGTTTGCCAGTGCCCGAGTGATATTATCATGTCACTCGAGTGCTGAAGCCTGTCAGCGGCCAGCGCTAAGTATCTGATGAATATTATTCATTTATTTTATTTTATCCATGTGATGCCCTGCTTGCATATTCCTCTGTATGGCCTTATGACAGGTCATTGATCCTCCAGTGACCGGCCCTCTGTTTTACATACTGCATATAATATTGTGGGGTTAGAAAAAAAATTATATTCAGCAAAATGGCAGCGGCAGCGCCACAGTAGCATATATCTCATATGTATTATGCATATAATATTGTAGGGTAGAAAAAGAATTTTGGAACTTCATCAAACTGGAATTGTGTTCCGACAGATGCTACTGCGCATGCGCTGCTGCCATTTTGCTGGAAAAAAAAAATGTGGCTGCAGCAAAATTATTTTTTTTTAATGATGTGGATGAGATCTCTTCAAAACTCAACCACCTTGTAGCCACTGTATTCTGATGTGGATTTTCTACTCCCTAGTGCAAATGGTAAATCTGGAACTTTTCTACTAACGTTAAGGCTATGTGCACACGTTGCAGAAGTGCCGCAGAAATTTCCGCGGCAATCCCGCACCTCCCTGCCGCGGGAAATACGCATTTTTATTGGTATGCGTATTCCCGCCAGAAACTAGCGTTTTGCAAGCGTAATTAGCTTGCAGAATGCTAGCGTTTTCCAAGCGATCTGTAGCATCGGATGGAAAACTCATTGACAGGTTGGTCACACGAGTCAAACAAGTGTTTGACACTTGTGACCAACTTTTTACTAATGATGCCGCCTATGCCGCATCAATAGTAAAAAGATCTAATGTTCAAAATAATAAAAAAAATAAAAAATCATGCTATTCTCACCTTCCGGCGTCCCCCGCAGCATTCCCGCCTCTCAGCGACGTTCCCAGCCAATCCCGTTTCCAGGCGTCCTTTGCGACAATGACCCCAGATGACGTAGCATCACGCGAGACCGCTACGTCATCTGGGGTCTTTGTCGCAAAGGACGCCTGGGAACGCGATTGGCCGGGAGCGTAGCTGAGAGGCGGGAAGACTGCGGTGGCCGCTGGAAGGTGAGAATAGCATGATTTTTTATTTTAATTATTGTTTTTACAGGGATATGGTACCCAGCACCTGGAGGAGAGTCTTCTCTCCTCCAGACCCTGGGTACTATCGCACATGAACCGCTTACTTTGCGCATGGTGGGCATAGCCACATGCATTCCTTGTGCATATTCATGACTTTAATGAGCGGTACCACTGATGGCTGAACACAGGCGCCGGAGACCGTGGGAGAAGAGCAGGGGCTGCAGAGACCCGCCGGCGGGAGGGTGAGTATATAGCACAGCTGCGATCCGCCTCCCCCGCCGACCCCCTGGTATATGACTCGAATATAAGCTGAGAGGGGACTTTCAGCCCTAAAAAATGGGCTGAAAATCTCGGCTTATACTCGAGTATATACAGTAAGTAATTTTTACCTGATCTAAATGCTGCTGTTTTCCTGCTTTTGTTCTGTTTTGTTCTATTTTTGGTTCAATCTTCTCTCCATTCCGCAAGATGTTTATGACCTATTAATATGGGCATACAAGGTGATAGAAATGTTACACTATTCTTACCTGTATGCCACATATTAATGGTCTTGTTGTGGAGAAATGTTATATTCTTTATGTATGCTAATGATTTCTTCCAGACTCCTGGGCGCGCGGTGCCTGGAAGAAATCCCTGCCTCCTGTCCTCATTGTAATACTTACCCCATCCCATCAGCGGCAGTCTGTCGCAGCGCCGGCGGTCTGGATGTGGAGCGCTCTTTGCTGCTCGCCTGCTGATGGCGGGTGCCTCTCAGCAGCTTCGTGCACTTTCTGCCTCAGCTTCCGGCCAGGTTCTCTCACTAAACACGCCCCCTCTTCCTGGGTCATGAGGCCTGTCCGGTCCACTATTTCTTCCCACGGGAAACAGGAGACGCAGCCTCGACAGTTCCGGACCCGGTGCGGCACAGGTACCCGCAGCCTGGTCTTCCTCCTTATACCCCCCTCTCATTTAGCTCACCATGACACGGGCGAGAGTTCCTTCATCAGACGTCCACACTCTTCCATTTCTCGCACCATACGCTGCCAAATGAACTGGTCTTGGTTATAACGAGTGGGAGGTATTCTAGCTGTCCTCCGCTCAGTACGATGTAGTTCAGATTCATAGAGGATGGGAGTACGTCCGGGCCCAACGGAGCAGCCATCTCTGAAGTTTCAGGCATAAGTACTTCCATTGGACAGGCGGGCTGCGAACCATCCATTTCAGAGAACGAAGCAAGTGGTTCTTCCTCATCACACTTGGGAACCGTGAGAGTGAGCATTTCAGGGACACTTGGCACTTTCTCCCCTCCTTTGGTATCTCGGGACAGGCAGGGACGCAACATACGTCGGTGGACTGCTCAGGTAGGCGCCCCTTCTTCCCCTTCGGGTTGAGTTTCATAGATGAGACCATTGGATCCAACTCAGCGTTTCACCTGATTCACCTTCACGCTCCTGAAGAAGCCGACATCGCACTGTAGGCAGATGACGCCTTCTACCTCACTTCTCGGTGTCCAATGCCATGGCTCTGCCTTGCTAATGGGTGAGTAACCCTCTGCTCACCGTACCATTTCTTCCAGGTGCAGCGTTCTCTCCAGTGAGTATGACCTTCGGAGGGGTGAGCGAATCTTTGCCGTCTGCTGTCTCGTGTAGGGCAACTCCTTGACAGGTGTACCATTTTTCCACACGTCCAACACTCGCTTCTGCGAATATCTAGTGGGCACTTTTGTCTGGATCGCCGTCCTCCACGAGAGGCATCGCTCTTCATCCCAGGATATTAGATTCTGTGGCTACTGCTGGAGTCTCTCTTACACTCCGTATCTCTCCTCTAACTTCTAACTCTTGCCATGAGTTACCCCAAGGTATGGAATTGGCAGCAGCAAGGGCTTCCTTTAGGCTCCCTTTTTCAGCCCTCATTTTCCTCATTCCCTGCCATAATTCGCGGGACCACTCCGGCGCTTCCTCGTTTGGAGTAGGTACTTTGCGGCTCCGGACCATCCATGCCAAGGCTGGGGTCCCCTGCTCCTGCTCCCTTATGCGTGCATCCGCCCCAATTTCTACAAAAATCATACACAGTTTAACATGCAAGGACTCCCGCAGGGCCTGTTTAAGCAGCACATTTCTAAAGCCTGCCACTAGCTGGTCTCTCAGGACTATATCAGGGGGTCCTACGCCTACATCATCCCGCTTAACATCGCAGCGTGGATCTCCTGCAGCACCTTCATGTATTGGGTCACAGACTCCCCCTCCCTTTGGACACGGCTAAACAAGCGCATGCGCAATTCTCCAACGTCCATGGGGTCTCCATGCATTTCCACTAAGATTTGTAGAACCTTAGTGAAAGTATCTCACTCATGGGGGGGCCGGAACATGACGGAGCTCCTTGCCTTTCTGTCCAGGGCCATCTTGGCAATCTCTGCCTCCAAGGCGGGGGTCTTGGGGTGCATCCTCAACATACCCCTGATCTGTTCAGTCCAGTCCCACAGCAGAATGTTGCTCCCTGTAAACTTTGGGAGGTTGCTCAACATTGCCCCCAGTGATATACTTGCCCTTGGTGCACCCACGACCGCTTGGTCTATCTGTCCTGTGCTTTGGGCACCCCCGACTGCTTGATCTGTCCCCTCTGTGCCTGTGGGCTGCATCCTGCCGACTACGCCAAGTGTAACAGGTTGTGGGATGCAGTGACGGACAGGAGGCAGAGCAAGGGTTAACAATTTTAATTAGCAATGGGAGACTCCACGCAGGGAGCTAAACAGTTAAATGAGGGAATAAACAGTTCAATTTGCAAAGGATATGCAGAGTTAAGGAAAAATGAATCAGGTAACGGCAGAAGTTCCTCAGTCTGTGATTTCGGTTGGGAAGTCAATAGCGCCAACAAAGGCTGGAGCGATGCTTATCCAAGAAGGTCCAGTAGGAAACGAGGATTCGTCTTCTGGCGGCAGAGGTCGGTTTCTGGTACGTTCCGCTAAGCCCCTGATCCATAAGTTGATGCGGCGAGTCAATTAAGGCCGCAGCGCTGTCCGGGTCCAATGTAGACCGACAAGTATCAACAGGCAAATCTGGGTGTAAGTGTCTGTCCCGAACCCGGTTTCTCTTATGTGGCATGTTTGCTGTACTCACGGACACGGAATGTACGGCACCTTGCTCTCTGGTAGTCACCGGGCACCTTGCACCTCTCTCTCTCAAGTTCCCGCTGGTAGCGGCAGGAGTTAACGGACGCAAGGCTGCACAGCATCGGTGCTCTAGGGACGAAGCACTCCTCTCAGCCTGCTGCACACCGCCTGCCCATGCCAAAACTGTCTCTAGGCCACCAGGTCTGTCTGCTGCAGTCCGTCGCAGCGCTGGCGGTCCGAGTGCGGAGCACGCTGCCTGCCTTGCTGCTTGCCCGCTGACGCACTTTCTACCTCAGCTTCCAGCCAGGTTCTCTCACTAAACACGCCCCCTCTTCCCAGGTCATGGGGCCTGTCCGGTCCCCTATTTCTTCCCCCGGGAAACAGGAGACGCATCCTCGATAGTTCCGGACCTGGCGCGGCACAGGTACCCGCAGCCCTGTTTTCCTCCTTATATACACATGGTTCCTAGAGATGACTGTGCAGGGAGGAAGTGAGGAGAGCACCTTTTCGGCGCGCACACTGGAGGTCACTGGAGTGGAAGTCGCCGGTGCCTGTACAGAAAATCCTTGAATGCAGTGACCAGAGAAGGGAGGAAGAGGTATGGCTCTTTGAGGGAGTGCAGGGGGCAGGCTCGGGATTCCAGCACCTTAACTGACATACATGGGAGGGTGGTAGTATTTCAATGAAGACAGGAGGCAGGGATTTCTTCCATGCACCGTACGCCCTGGAGTCTGAAAGAAATCATTAGCATACAGAAAGAATATAAGATTTCTCAACAACAAGACCGTTAATATGAGGCATGCAGGTAGGATGAGTTTAACATTTCTATTACCTGTATGCCCATATTCCTTTTAATTTCTTAGTTACATATGAAGATGGCTCTCTTAGCTTGCGTCTGTTTACACGTTTTTCTTTTTGGAAGTGATGGTTTTAATCGCAGCTTGATCCTACCTACCCATATAAATGTAGGCTATCAGCCTAGGAGAGGTATGGTAATAGATTAGGTTTCCAGCAAAGAAGGTTGCCTTGTTGGTGGTTATTGGGCACACACGAATTGCCAAATTTCAAAAAAACAAAGTAGCATTGAGTAAAGCCTTCAATAGTTCTTATAGTTCTATCGGCTGAAGGAGCGCCTGTGCTGGGAGGTGCAGCCGCAGCCTAATGCCTGCATCCCACACATTCTGGCAGAAACCTTGAGCACTTCTCGCTGCCTCCAATCACTGCCAGATGCACTCACTTCTTCCATTGTTAAATATCTTGTTTGAACAGAAGTCTCTGTGATAAAGACAAAACCAGTATTTACGACCTGTCATGTCACGTCAGCGAGATTTCTTGCAGAGTTTGTGGTTTTGTGATTACAAACTTAAATGAAATAAAATCTTGCTGGTATCAAGAAATAGTTGGGAAATTCCCGGTACTCAAAAATCTTGTTACTTATGGGGTGTGATTACTGAATTCATTGTTGCTTAATATACATGCACCTGGACATAAAGAGAGAAACTTCTACACAAATAGAGGTCTACTACTGAAAATAAGCATTTATTGGTAATTTAGGTAAAGTGTATTAGTAAACGTTTTATCATTTGTTGCTCTACCAGACTGGAAGCGATGGCCACCAGTCACCTGACTCTGCAACCAATCAGTGGTCTCGGCAATTAATTATGAGCGGTGGTCGTAACGTTGTTGCTACTGGTCTGGCGGAGTCTGTCAGAGAGGTAGCAAGGAGTGGATGCAGTTTTCTTCTTTCTTTCTTTCTTCCTTCCTTCTTTTTTATCTTTCTTTCCTTCTTGTTTTCTATCTTCCATTTCATTTCTTTTTTCCTTTCTTCCTTTCAGTCCGTTCTTCCTACCTACCTTTCTTCCTCTCTCTTACTTTCCTGGCTTCCTATCTCTTTAGTCCCTATCTATTTTCCTTCCTTCCTAGGTATCTCTTTACTTCCTTCCTATCTTTCTTTACTTCAATCTAATTTTCCTTCCTTCTTTTTTCCTTCCGTCTTTTTTTCTTCCTTCATTTCCTTTCTTCCTATCTCTTTACTCCCTATCTTTATCCCTTCCTTCCTTGCTATCTCCTTTTTTTGTTTCTTTCTTTTCTTTTTTCTTTCTTTTTTTCTTTCTTCTTTTTTTCTTCTTTCTTTTTTCTTCTTCTGTTCTTTCTTCTTTTTTTCCTTTTCCTTGCTTTTTCTTTATTAATAGATAATGACTAGCAGATCACTGTCAGATTTGCTGGGACCACACTGATTCTTAGAACAAGACTCAGAAATACAGTCGGACTGACAGCGATTCACAATTTATCAGCTATCTTCTTGTCTTGATAGGTGTTTACCTCTACTGTTGGGAATAATAACCCTTTAAGTCTTGTCTATGCAGGGGATTTGGAGCTTTGTATAAAAAAAAATAGTTCCAACCCTAAAAGTTATATCAAGAAATACATTTTTTGATTTGTTTGTATAAAATAAAATGCTCAAATGTGGATATTCCCTTTAAGACTCAATATTGACTTGACTTGGACATAAGCACAGAATTTCCCTCTTCCCCTGAATTTTCCTTTGCCAATATCAATTTTCTTAATTGCTTTGTGTTTCCCTGATGTTAGCATTTCTCCTCTGTTACTGGCATGACCGAGCTTTGTCTGTGTATTATTGTTTGAAAACCTAAACAATTTTACTCCAGTTACTGTTCCGGGTCCTCGGGCTTCTCATTCCACAGATTATTTTATTGTGTGCTGCATTTTGGATGAGTCTAAATTGGGTTCATCCGGTGATATCCTAGTGTTTGTTATTTTGTGCTTTATGATGGAATGTTAAGATCGTTGTCTTCTGTAATATAGTAAAATTCATTATATGGTCAGTTGAGAAATGAGAAGTTCAAGGTTTTTTGATAAGGACAAATGCTTATTTACTTGGGGCAATTTTAATGGATTGTCCATTGATGACAACTGAATTTTCAAGTACGCTGACCCAGCAGTACAGGAAGCATCAGTTGTTTGATTTGGGGACTAAATATTGCCGTACACTACACATTGGATAGCAGTCGGCAGAACGATCAGCAACCAATATGTCTCCAGACTTCCTAATACATAGAAACGCTCGAACAAGAGTTTCTACTGTATGTTCTCCATTGGAGAACAGCTGCTTATCTTCCCTCCAAATTAAAGGATCGGCCATTGTAATTCCAACACCAAGGGATAGTTGGAAATACCCATTGGGCGCCATTCAGACGTCAGTATTTTTTGACATATGCAAAAAAATGGCACTGGTGCAATCAGTGTTTTGGATCTGTGTGTCTTCTCCTATACGTTACAGTGATAATCATGAATAGCACAGAGAGTGTACGCTGATTCCATCTGTGTGCTATACTTTTTTTTGAAGGACCCATGGTCAGGGATAACCGCATGAGGAATTGTACAAATCCCACCGCTGCCACCAATTTGTCATGTGACGCAACCCTGCTCCCTCCAATTGTCAGGACAGTTACGCAATTGTTTGACGAGTGACGGACGAGGTCGTGGCTATTTTCCTTACTAGGCCAGTTATTAGGGAACTCACCGTGAGTATATGGTATACATTTATTCCAATGCATGGAATATATACCCCTTTAAGATCACTTGCCAACTCCACAATAACAAAAGGAACTACTAACTGCAACCACCAATCATTTATACAGGCTGATTGGACACCCATTATAGGTGGTGTTGGGCTTCAGGGGTGCGATTTACAAAGCAAGAGGAACAGAGCTATTAAATTTTATATATTTAATCCTGAAAGGTAGGCAATGTTTATGAAAAAATATGCACATCAAGTAAAAGGGATGAGTAAAGAAAAAGTACTAAACCTGAGTCACGGAAATGGCATGAAGCTTTGCGGAGAGTAGCACTCCTTAGAACATCCCCTTAGAGTAACAGATAGAACCACAGAGTACTGAGTCTTCCAGAACTGACAAAATGACAAATAATCTGCTTTTTATTAGATCACGTTTACTCCCACATACCTCCCCTCGGTGAGCTCATATAGTGGCTGGTTGTGTTATGTGCTGTGTCTTTTAGAAGTATTTGAGATCTCAAACTTTCAGGATATCTATGCTCCTGGTGGTCCCCGGCGGGAGATGTTGTTCTCATGTTTGCTACCACGATTTTACCTTTCTAGAAAGATGAAACATGACATGTATAACATTATCCATCTGCCTGATTTTAAGTTGGAGGCGTTTGGCTGGCGTTACGGTGATGTGAGTGAATGCATTATGTTCGCCCCTTCGCTACCACAGCAAAAATATATCTCCCATAAATTTTGGATGGATGCAAATCTCATTTCTGACCACTGCCTCCAGATGAGATTCCTTTGAACAGAGAAAGCCCCTGTACGTCTCCGTCTCGGCGTATACTAATCCTAGACTTGTTGACTGGTTCCCAGAAAATCCCTTGTTGCAATTACCTGTGCATGGCAGGAGCTCCTCCTTCAATGGAAGTTGAAGTGTCAGCTCTGTCTTACTTCTTCAGTTATAATTAATCCCATATGTTCAATGTGAGGGAGATATTTTCCCTCTCTGGAGAGGTCTTTATGGATTTTACAGTATTTCTCTGCATCACCAAGAAACTTGTATTGGCACTTTTTATCCATACAGCTGGGAAAAAATGGACATGTCTCCATGAGTATTACACGGACACACGGCCCATCAAAAGACAGATGTGTATAGCACCATAGAGTATGAAGGGTATATGTTCTATATGTGAAAACATGGACTTCAGAGAGGCCTTACACATTATATGGTCAGCTGGTCCCACCTACAGTGACTTTTGAAAGTATTCACCGCCTTTGCTTTATACCTATTTTGTTACATTACACCCTGTGTTTAAAAATATTTTTTTGTAATCCAATTTGTGTGTGATGCATAAATAGTCTAAGTTGGTGAAGTGAAAAAAATATAGTCGTAAATTAAATGTATGGGATCAAATAACTAAGAATTGGCATGTGCATATGTATTTATCCCTTTTCCTATGAAGCCTCTAAAAATTACTGGTGCAATGAATTACCTTCATAAGTCACATGCTTAGTGACAGGACGTCCACCTGTGCGCAATCTAAGTGTCACATGGTCTGTCAGTATATACACTTTACCTTCTCTGAAAGGCCACAGAGGCTGTAACACCATTAAGTAAGACATACCACCAACCAAACAATATGAAGACTAAGGAGATCTCCAAACAACTCAGGGACAAAGTCCTTGAAGAACAAGTTAAGGTTGGATTATAAAAAAAATCCCAATCTCTGATGATCCCCGGAGCACCATCAAATCCATTATCATCAAATGGAATGAACGTGGTACCACATCAAACCTGCCAAAAGAGGGCCGCCCAACAAAACTCTCAGCCGGAGCAAGGAGGGCATTAATCAGAAAGGCAGCACAGAGACCAAAGGTAACTTTTAAGGAGCTGCAGAGTTCCCAAGCAGAGACTGGAGTATCTGTCCATATTACCAAAATAAGCTGTACACTGCATTGAGGTGGCCCTTATGGAAGAGTGAGCAGAAAAAACTTTACTTACACACAAAAATTGTATGGCTCATTTTGAGTTTGCCAAAAGACATGTCTGAGACTCCTCAAATTTATGGAGAAAGATGAGACCAAAATTATATATGGTCAGATGAGACCAAAATTGAACTTTTTGGCCACCAAAGTAAACATTATGACTTGCGCCAAACCAACACATCTCATCACCCCAAGAACACAATCCACACAGTGAAACATGATGGTGACAGCATCATGCTGTGGCAATTTTTTTCAACAGCAGGGACAGGGAAATTGGTCCGAGTTGAAGGAAGATGGATAGTGTGAAATAGAGATATTCTTGAACAAAATCTATTTCAGTTTGTCAGTGGTTTGAGAGTGGGACGGAGTTCACCTTCCAACAAGACAATGACCCAAAGCATACTGCTAAAGCAACAATCCAGTGGTTTAAGGATAAACGTGTAAATGTTTTGCAGGGAGAATTTGTGGTCAGACATGAAGATTGCGTTCACCAGAGGAATCCATCTAACTTGAAGGAGCTGCAGACGTTTTGCCTTGAGGAATGGGAAAAAATCCCAGTGGCAAGTTGTGAAAAGCTCATAGAGACTTATCCAAAGCGACTTGCAGTTGTAATTGCAACAAAAGGAGGCTCTACAAAGTACTGACTTTAGGAGAGGGAATAGTTATGCACACTGAAGCTTACATGTATTTTGTTGTTGTTTGCTTCATAATAAAAAGAAAACCAAAGGTTCACAGTTGTAGGTATGTTCTTTACATGAACTGATGCAAACCCTCAAAAAATACAGTGAAATGCCAGGTTGTGAGTCAGCAAAACTAAAAAAAATCCATGAATACTTTTGCAAGCCACTCTAAATCAGCTAATTTGGATGACTTATTTAATTTGTGTAGGATTGTTTTGTTTATAGGATATCTCTGAAAGAAGTGTTTCCAGTGAAGCTTGAGGCTAAGTTCACACGTTGCGGAATTGCCGCGGAAATTTCCGCGGCAATCCCGCACTTCTCCCGCAGGAAATACGCACGTTTTTTTTATGCTGATTCCCGCCAGAATAATAGCGTTTTGCAAGCGTAATTAGCTTGCAGAATGCTAGCGTTTTCCTAGCGATCTGTAGCATCGCTTGGAAAACTGATTGACAGTTGGTCACACGAGTCAAACATAGTGTTTGACAAGTGTGACCAACTTTTTACTATTGATGCCGCCTATGTCGCATCAATAGTAAAAAGATCTAATGTAAAAATAATAAAAAAAATAATAAATAATGATATTCTCACCTTCCGGCGCCCCCGCAGCCTTCCCGCGGCCCCCGCAGCCTTCCCGCCTTCAGCGACGCTCCCGGCAACTCCGGTCCCAAGGATGCTTTGCGACAAATCACACCGATGACGTAGCATCTCGCGAGACCGCTATGCCATCTGGGTGATTCTCGCAAAGGACTCTTGGGACCGGAAGTTGCCGGGAGCGTCGCTGAAGGCGGGAAGGCTGCGGGGCCGCGGGAAGGCTGCGGGGGCCGCCGGAAGGTGAGAATATCATTATTTTTTATTTTAATTATTGTTTTACCAGGGATATGGTACCCAGGGCCTGGAGGAGAGTCTCCTCTCCTCCAGACCCTGGGTACCACCGCACATGAACCGCTTACATTCCGCAAAATTAATGAACATGTTGCTATTTTTTCCGCAAAGCGTTTTTTTCGCGGAAAAAAACGCAACATGTGGCCAAAACATGCGGAATCAATTAACATGTATTAGGATGCTTAATGCTTGCGTTTTATCGCGTTTTTTACCGCGGAAAACCGCGGAAAAACCGCGAAAAAAACGCAATTATTCCTGATCGTGTGCACTTAGCCTTAGAATTTTCTATCCAAGTGGCTTCTTCTGGGCTGTACATTGAGACCCCGACTCATCATTTGTGGGGTTTTTTAATTCACTTTCCTTTTTTTTTTTTCTTGAACGGCATCTGCCATTTTGAAGAATTTGCTGCAAAAAAAGGCAATGAATACCACAAGACAAAAAAAAGACTGTACTTTCTTTTGCAAAATTTTACCTGGTGTACTCAAAATCATCCGGAGAGGGCCGGAGAAAAGTTATGCCAAATTTTGCAACTTTTTAAAAAGTTACACATGAGAATCAAAAGAAAACATATTGAATCGCTGAACTCTGCCCACAAAACAAAAAATACAAACAAAAAAAAACAGGCGAGCACATATAACATTGATTAAAAAAATTGCACAAATAGATTAATGAATTAGGTGCAAAGCAAACAATAAGCGCAAAATGCACAAAACTACTATATAGTCGTCTAATTCTGTCTGTCTGTAATGGAAATCCCGCGTCGCTGATTGGTCGCGCCCGGCCGGACGTGACCAATCAACGACAGGCGCACGACACGCCTCCAGACAGAAGACGGCATCCAGCAGTGAGAATTGTGTAAATTGTTTATGGCGCCGGAGATCGCGGTGCGTTTAGACACTGGATGCATACCGCAATCTCTGGCGCCATACTTACATACTTACCTGACCGGGAGGAGCGTTGCCGCGGCGCTTCTCTTCTCGCCGGATGCCGGGGCAGGAGACCAGGAGTGCGCGTCGAAATCACACATGAGCATAGCGCTATCCGGCGCCATTTTACTGAATACACATTTGTATGGGCATTCGCGTACTCCGGCGCCGCTCTCCTACCCCAGCCTCCGGCAGAACGGGACAGCGCTGGAGCACAGGGAAGAAAGGTGAGTGTAAATGGTTTTTTTTTGGTATGTGTGCAGTTTAATAGGGGTGAAGTGGACCAAACATAATCGTCTAATTCTGTCTGTCTGTAACGGAAATCCCGTGTCGCTGATTGGTCGTGCCTGGCCGGACGCGACCAATCAGCGACAGGCGCAGTCCGGCCCGGAATTGCCACAGGATTTGAACCACGAACGCCACCGCTATCGTCGGGAGATCAGCGGCGCTAGTCATCTCCTGCCACATGGAGGTCAGCGGCGACGCCGCCAGGAGATGACCGGCGCCAGCCGGTCATCTCCCGGCTGCTCGCAGCGGAAGTACCCCGACCGGCGGCCTCCACGTAAACCCCAGCAGCCTCCACGTACACATATTCTAGAATACCCGATGTGTTAGAATCGGGCCACCATCTAGTATAAAATATAGATGCAAAGGCAGTGATGAATTGGGACCTAAGGGCGTATAAATCATAACTCATCAGGAGATTTTTGTTTCTTCTGAACACCTTGTTACTGGTTCATGTTGATCTGTAACAGCATACAGTTTGGAATCTATGAAATAAAAATTGTACCATGCTCACACCAACATATTGCAGAGATATTACTTGGATATTATATGGCAGCACATGTAGTGTCCACGACTGCTGTCTGAATGTTACTAGCTAGCAAATGGTGACTCTCTTGCTGATAAACATGTTAAGTTCAGTTCGAACTTCATGTTGACCTTTATCTATCTCACTCATCTAGACTGCTAGATCTTCAGTCTTACCGCAAAGTGCCCGTCTTTAAACATCTCTGTCCTGTTTGTAATTCACCCCCGAGGTATTGGATACATCCATGACTAAGTGATTCCGGACATTGCATGTGAACATCTCTTTATTTTCTCCTCCGTAAATACTATTTGCATGCTACTTAAATCCCAGATGTGAGTCTTTAATCTGGGGCATCTCAATGTCTAACCTTAAATTTACTGAGACAATTCAAGGTTCGTTTGCATAACAACATTCATGTGTAAGAAAATTTTGATAACTGAATTCTTGAGATTTTTCTATTCTTCAGAAAATAACTACTATAATACTTCCCTCTATGTACAAGAATATAACTACTATAATACCACCCCTAGGTACAAGAATATAACTACTATAATACTGTCCCTATGTAAAAGAAAATAATATAATACTGTTCCTATGTAGACAGATATAGCTACAATAATACTGCCCCCTAATTTACAAGAATATAACTACTTTATTACTGCCTCCTATGTACAAGATTATAACTATTATAATACTGTCCCCACAGAGGCATAGCTAGGGTTTTGGTTCTGGGGGGCGAAACTTCTGAGTGGGCCCCTAACCAGGTAATCCTGATTACAACTCGGTGACGCACCCTAATAGTGGATGTAGGAGATGACAGCGCTGTTACTGAAAATAATCTCTATATAAAGCCCAACATGGATATTACCGCCATATGGTCAGTGGTAAATACCAGTCCTACAAAACATATAAGTGATTACTGCACAGTTATAGATGGATAGGGTAGCCGTGGGTCATCTCCACGTACATACTCACCTTCCGTCCCTGCATACCTGTCCCGGCGAGTCTGTTTCTATCCTGTGCGGTGCGGTCATGTAGTACCACTCATTAAGGTCATGAATATGGACGCGACTCCACTCCTTAGGCGTGGCGTCCATATTCATGACCTTAATGAGCGGTACCACGTGACCGTACCACACCGGAAGAAGCTGACGCGCCGGGATAGAGATGCAGGGACGGTGTGAGGGTGAGTATGATGGGGTGAGCCCAGCGTAGCCATGTATACAGGATGGCAGGGTGGGAGCCATGTATACAGGATGGGAGGGTGGGAGTGGAGCCATGCATACAAGGATGGGAGGGTGGGAGCGGAGCCATGTATGCAGGATGGGAGGGTGGGAGCGGAGCCATGTATACAAGGATGGGAGGGTGGAGCGGAGCCATGTATACAAGGATGGGAGGGTGGAGCGGAGCCATGTATACAGGATGGGAGGGTGGGAGCAGAGCTATGCATACAAGGATGGAAGGGTGGAGCAGAGCCATGTATACAGGATGGGAGAGTGGAGCAGAGCCATGCATACAAGGATGGGAGGGTGGAGCGGAGCCATGCATACAAGGAGGGGAGGGGGGAGCGGAGCCATGTATGCAGGATGGGACAGGGGAGCCATGTATACAAGGATGGGAGGGGGAAGCCATGCATACAAGGATGGGAGGGTGGGAGCGGAGCCATGCATAAATAAACTACATACATATTCTAGAATACCCGATGCGTTAGAATTGGGTCACTATCTAGTATAGTATAATACACCAGATAGTTCTCAATATAGTATAATGCAGCCCCATAGGCAGACTTTACAGTATAATGCAGCCCCCATAGGCAGACTCAATAGTATATTTCAGCCCCCCATAAGCAGACTGTAATGTAAGGCAGCACCCCCCATAGGCAGACTGTAATATAAGGCAGCACTCCCCGCATAGGCAGACTGTAGTATAAGGCAGCCCCCCATCCCCTATAGGCAGACTGTAGTGTAAGGCAGCCTCCCCATCCCCTATAGGCAGACTGTAGTATAAGGCAGCCTCCCCATCCCCTATAGGCAGATTGTAGTGTAAGGCAGCCCCCCTATAGGCAGACTGTAGTATAAGGCAGCCTCCCCATCCCCTATAGGCAGATTGTAGATTGTAGTGTAAGGCAGCCCCCATCCACTATAGGGAGACTGTAGTGTAAGGCACCCCCCATCCCCTATAGATAAACAGTAGTGTAAGGCAGCCCCCCCTATAGGTAGACTGTAGTATAATGCACCCCTATAAAAAAATAATAAATCCTGTACTCACCTCTCTTGCTCACGGCTCCTGTGCTGCTCACTGCTCCCGCTCATCTCCTGACAGCAGGCGCCGGGCAGTGACATCATCGCGCCCGCTGTCAGGGAGAGGGGGATGATGGGAGAAGGAGCGCTCACTCCTTCTCTCTTAACTGTGGTCAGCTGTATCGGCTGCATGCCGATACAGCTGGACCTGCGATTGATGACCCCCGGTAGCTAAGCTACTGTGTCCCCATGTACAAGAATATAACTACTATAATACTGCTCCTATGTAGAAAAATATAACTACTATAATACCCCCCTATGTACAAGAATGTAACTACTATAATACTGCTCTTATGTAGAAAAATGTAACTACTATAAGAACGCCCCTATGTACAAGAATATAACTACTATAATACTGCCCCTATGTACAAGAATATAACTACTATAATACTGCTCCTATGTAGAAGGATATAACTACTATAATACTGCCCCTATGTACAAGAAAGTACTATAATACTGCTCTTATGTAGAAGAATATAACTACTATAAGAACGCCCCTATGTACAAGAATATAACTACTATAATACTGCCTCCTAGCTGAGAGGTTGTGTGTTTGTAGCTCTCCTGATGTCTGGAGCAAGCCCAGGGGCCACCCTGGGCGGGGAAGCTCCCCAGGCAAGGCCCAGGCTTCCCGGCCTACACTGGGACAAGCCTCCCAGGCCTCTCCTAATGGGAATGTTAATCCCAGAGCCACTGTCAGAGCAGTGAATGCAGCGAGCCAAAGCTGCAGCAGTTCTGTGAAGGAGGAAAAAGCCGTCAGTAAAGTTTTGGGAGGAAAACCTTCTCCAAGTCCAGCAAAGAAGCAAGAAGGAAAAGTGTCGGTCAGCGATGGGTTAATGCACAATGTGAAGTCAGGTAACTCCCCAGTCAGCAAGCAGCTCCTGCCAGGTGCACAGGTGAGATCAGCCCCAGCTGTGCAGATCACCTCTCCTGCTCCCAGGCAGAGACGGACGTCTTTGGAAAGACAAACCATCCAGGAGAACTTACAGCAGCATGGCAGTATGGCGCGGTCAGGACTCACACGGTCGCAGTCAGGTGGCAGCAGTAAAAGTGCTGTGGAGCCTGGAGCCATGAAACCAGCGGTGGTGAAAATTAAGGAGACGTCTGGGTTCAAGCAGCCGGGGACATCGCTGAATGCAGGATCCCAGGAGGAGACGCCATGTGCACCTGAGCTTCAGCTCGCAGAGGAGATCCCAGGACTGGTCAAGAAGTTCGGTGAGTTACAGCAGCAGAAAGACTCACTGCAGATGCAGATAGACACTTGCTATAAGCTAAAGGCTATTAATCCCGGGAGTCATGATTTTTATGATGAGACTCTGAACACACTGGGTGTATTGCTGGCAAAAGTGGTGAGGGACATGGACTGCGTCCTAGAGAGGATGGGGCCCCTGGCGGAGACTTATAGGAACCAGGAACTGTTTAATTCACAGAAGCAGAACTCTGCAGGTTCCAGGTCAGACATTGTCCCAGGTGGACCCCAGAAGCAGGTGCGGCCAGTGCTGCAGCCTGCAAGTTTCTGCTTCCAAAAGGGGCAAATGCCGCACCAGCAGCAGCCTGTAGTACAGACCCCAGCAGACGTACCACAAGTCTCAAAATGCCCAGCAAAACTGCCTGCAGCAGATCCAAAGCAGAAGCATGTAGTGCAGATTCCAGCAGAGGTACAACAAGTCACAGAATGCCCAGCACAACAGCCTGCAGCAGATTCCAAGCAGCAGCATGAAGGGCACATTCCAGTAGAGGTACAACAAGTCGCAGAATGCCCAGTACAGCCGCCTGCAGCAGATTCCAAGCAGCAGCATGGACATTTTTCAGCAGAGGGACTACAAGTCTCAGAATGCCATGCACCACAGTTGGGCAGTGGACATGTGCCGGTAGTTCCTGATGGTGCCCAGCAGGGCTCTGATGCTGGGGATAACCGCGCTGTATCTGAGGGGTCGGGGGTTTGGGGGAGCACAGTATCTTTGCTGGACGCTGCGCAGTCTGATAGTGACATTGATGTTGATGATAACAATGTGCATGATGATGTCTGTGATTTCCCCCCTTTAATTCCAAGCACACAAGGTGTAGCAGCCCCCCCTGCTGCTGACCCTCACCCCGTCAGTCAGCCTAGTGTGACCCCGCAGGTTCCCCCAGTAATGCCTGGAGTCGTGGCGCTCCGTCCTTCACCTCTGGTGCCAATTATACCGGCCAGGCGTTTAAACGGAGAAACGTGGTGCGTTTCCGGCACAGAGGTGCCAAGGAGGATCTGCCAGATAGAAGGTTTGTGGTCAGGGAGCTCTTGTGTCGCCAGATGGGGTTTGCGCCAGTCAGCATCTTGGCGGTGATTAATCTTCCAGACAGGCAGGGCTATGACGTCAGCTTTAAGCTCATGAGTGACCTGGACAGGTTCTGGTCTAATTTCCCCAAGTTTAGAGACTCTGAGGGCTGGAGTAAGTTCAGCTTTATTCCTATCTCTAAGCCAGATACCGTTACGGTAAATCTCATCTTCTGGAATGAGTCTGTTCCCCCGCAGGACATTGTGGTGTGGCTCCGGAGGCATTGTGACCTGGTCTCTGACCTCACCAAAAGCAGAGACAATGATGGTATCTGGACGGGAGGGTGGAGGGTTTTGGTGAAACTGCGCCAGTGCGATAATATCACTGCCCACTTACCCAACTCCTTCTTTATTGGGAGGGAGAGGGGAGTGTGTTTCTATCCTGGGCAGCCTCGTAAGTGCTTCAAATGTGGCAAGGCGGGTCACCTGGCAAATATGTGTACTGTGGTGAAGTGCAACCTGTGTGGGGAGGTCGGCCATGTGGCTGCAGACTGCCAGAACATCAGGTGCAACCTCTGTGGGAAGATCGGTCACCCTCACAGGGACTGTCCTGACGCCTGGCACAATATCTGTAAGGACTATCCTGATGAGGATTTGGTGGCAGGGGCAGAGATTCCAAAGGAGGCAGCTTTACTGTCAGGGGAAATACTGGCCAGACCGGAGGCCCACCAGGGGTCTACTCAGGTGACACCAGAGCAGCAGGGTTCAGAGGGTGTACAGGGAAGTATGGAGGTTGTCCCTCAGGGGCAGCAGTCACAGGGAAGCATTACTTCAGTACTACCATCTGTGTCTCAGACTAAAAGGAAGAAAAAGGACAAGACCTCCCGTAAACCTGAGAAGGAGTATGACACTGGCCAAGGAGCCAGGAAGAAGGTCCAGAGTTCTGCAGGTGTAATGGACTTATCTAATAGGTTTGGTGTTCTGTCTGAGTCTGACGGTGATTTTGAGGATGACCTTAGAAGAATTGACGCAGAGTTTGATAGGGACGTAGAGGACTGTCCTCCGCCCAAGCGGAAGCCATTACCTGAGGGCTCTCGGGTAGAGTCTGAAATGGAGACCGGCGGGGACCAGAATAACTCCGACTCAGATCTGTGACGCTGTCAACCACATAATGTCCGACCCCAGATAGATAAAATCATTAGGAAATGTTAAGTTATGGAAGGAATGTGTCACTGGGTTGAAATATGATGTTTTTTTGTTTTTTTCCAACCAGGTGTATGGACTCTTTAAGATAATTTTATATGTATAATCCGGATATGTAATGAATGTATGTACAATCCAAGTGAATTTAGTTTTGTATTACTGGAGGAATGTCAGTATATTTGTATTTGTTTGGTTTTTACAATAAAAATTGCCCCTATGTACAAGAATATAACTACTATATACAAGAACATAACTACTATAATACTGCCCCTATGTACAAGAATATAACTACTATAATACTGCCCCTATGTACAAGAATATAACTACTATAATACTGCCTCCTAGCTGAGAGGTTGGGTGTTTGTAGCTCTCCTGATGTCTGGAGCAAGCCCAGGGAGAGGCCACCCTGGGCAGGGAAGCTCCCCAGGCAAGGCCCAGGCTTCCCGGCCTACACTGGGACAAGCCTCCCAGGCCTCTCCTAATGGGAATGTTAATCCCAGAGCCACTGTCAGAGCAGTGAATGCAGCGAGCCAAAGCTGCAGCAGTTCTGTGAAGGAGGAAAAAGCCGTCAGTAAAGTTTTGGGAGGAAAACCTTCTCCAAGTCCAGCAAAGAAGCAAGAAGGAAAAGTGTCGGTCAGTGAAGGGTTACAGCACAATGTGAAGTCAGGTAACTCCCCAGTCAGCAAGCAGCTCCTGCCAGGTGCACAGGTGAGATCAGCCCCAGCTGTACAGATCACCTCTCCTGCTCCCAGGCAGAGACGGACGTCTTTGGAAAGACAAACCATCCAGGAGAACTTACAGCAGCATGGCAGTATGGCGCGGTCAGGACGCACACGGTCGCAGTCAGGTGGCAGCAGTAAAAGTGCTGTGGAGCCTGGAGCCATGAAACCAGCGGTGGTGAAAATTAAGGAGACGTCTGGGTTCAAGCAGCCGGGGACATCGCTGAATGCAGGATCCCAGGAGGAGACGCCACGTGCACCTGAGCTTCAGCTCGCAGAGGAGATCCCAGGACTGGTCAAGAAGTTCGGTGAGTTACAGCAGCAGAAAAACACACTACAGATGCAGATAGACACTTGCTATAAGCTAAAGGCTATTAATCCCGGGAGTCATGATTTTTATGATGAGACTCTGAACACACTGGGTGTATTGCTGGCAAAAGTGGTGAGGGACATGGACTGCGTCCTAGAGAGGATGGGGCCCCTGGCGGAGACTTATAGGAACCAGAAACTGTTTAATTCACAGAAGCAGAACTCTGCAGGTTCCAGGTCAGACATTGTCCCAGGTGGACCCCAGAAGCAGGTGCGGACAGTGCTGCAGCCTGCAAGTTTCTGCTTCCAAAAGGGGCAAATGCCGCACCAGCAGCAGCCTGTAGTACAGACCCCAGCAGACGTACCACAAGTTTCAGAATGCCCAGCACAACAGCCTGCAGCAGATTCCAAGCAGCAGCATGAAGGGCACATTCCAGTAGAGGTACAACAAGTCGCAGAATGCCCAGTACAGCCGCCTGCAGCAGATTCCAAACAGCAGCATGGACATTTTTCAGCACAGGGACTACAAGTCTCAGAATGCCAGGCACCACAGTTGGGCAGTGGACATGTGCCGGTAGTTCCTGATGGTGCCCAGCAGGGCTCTGATGCTGGGGATAACCGCGCTGTATCTGAGGGGTCGGGGGTTTGGGGGAGCACAGTATCTTTGCTGGACGCTGCGCAGTCTGATAGTGACATTGATGTTGATAACAATGTTCATGATGATGTCTGTGATTTCCCCCCTTTAATTCCGAGCACACAAGGTGTAGAAGCCCCCCCTGCTGCTGACCCTCACCCCGTCAGTCAGCCTAGTGTGACCCCGCAGGTTCCCCCCAGTAATGCCTGGAGTCGTGGTGCTCCGTCCTTCACCTCTGGTGCCAATTATACCGGCCAGGCGTTTAAACGGAGAAACTGTGCGTTTCCAGGCACAGAGGTGCCAAGGAGGATCTGCCAGATAGAAGGTTTGTGGTCAGGGAGCTCTTGTGTTGCCAGATGGGGTTTGCGCCAGTCAGCATCTTGGCGGTGATTAATCTTCCAGACAGGCAGGGCTATGACGTCAGCTTTAAGCTCATGAGTGACCTGGACAGGTTCTGGTCTAATTTCCCCAAGTTTAGAGACTCTGAGGGCTGGAGTAAGTTCAGCTTTATTCCTATCTCTAAGCCAGATACCGTTACGGTAAATCTCATCTTCTGGAATGAGTCTGTTCCCCCGCAGGACATTGTGGTGTGGCTCCGGAGGCATTGTGACCTGGTCTCTGACCTCACCAAAAGCAGAGACAATGATGGTATCTGGACGGGAGGGTGGAGGGTTTTGGTGAAACTGCGCCAGTGCGATAATATCACTGCCCACTTACCCAACTCCTTCTTTATTGGGAGGGAGAGGGGTGTGTGTTTCTATCCTGGGCAGCCTCGTAAGTGCTTCAAATGTGGCAAGGCGGGTCACCTGGCGAATACGTGTACTGTGGTGAAGTGCAACCTGTGTGGGGAGGTCGGCCATGTGGCTGCAGACTGCCAGAACATCAGGTGCAACCTCTGTGGGAAGATCGGTCACCCTCACAGGGACTGTCCTGACGCCTGGCACAATATCTGTAAGGACTATCCTGATGAGGATTTGGTGGCAGGGGCAGAGATTCTGGAGGAGGCAGCTTTACTGTCAGGGGAATTACTGTCCAGACCGGAGGTCCACCAGGGGTCTACTCAGGTGACACCAGAGCAGCAGGGTTCAGAGGGTGCACAGGGGAGTATGGAGGTTGTCTCTCAGGGGCAGCAGTCACAGGGAAGCATTACTTCAGTACTACCATCTGTGTCTCAGACTAAAAGGAAGAAAAAGGACAAGACCTCCCGTAAACCTGAGAAGGAGTATGACACTGGCCAAGGAGCCAGGAAGAAGGTCCAGAGTTCTGCAGGTGTAATGGACTTATCTAATAGGTTTGGTGTTCTGTCTGAGTCTGACGGTGATTTTGAGGATGA
>JARQOD010000003.1:324785183-324816773 GCA_033576555.1 Oophaga sylvatica
GTCCCCATTCAGCTGTGGAACGGGTCAAAAAGGCAAAATAAAAAAAATATAAAATGTACAAGAAAGAAATGTTATGTTGGGCTTAGTCTGTGAAATTAAAAATAAGTATACATTTACTGTGCTTGTGAAAATAATGCAATTCTCAGATTAACCTTTTAAGTTTTTTTCGACCAAGTGTCCTGATTGACCAAGGGAAAAAACTTCTATTAATGGTTGATTCCCATTTTTGGAAAGGGTAAGGTCCATTTCCTGCCTTAGAATGTCCAAGTGACCTTGAAAGTGAAAATGCCAAACAAAAAACATTACATTTTTTTTTAAAATATGGCCCTACAACCCAAAACAAAATAGATTTTTACCCGGCCCATGATGCAAATATGTTGTAGGGGTTTCTAAGGTGTCCTCATGACTGCTGAATGTCCTTGTCAAGAGCATCCTAGGCCACTAGTAACAAAAGTCCACCTTGCTTTATTTGGTGTCTTTCATCCCTGAGTATGTTTCTTATGTAGGTTTTTGGGCTGCTCATAATAGTACTATACTGAAAATAGCAAAGGTCCAGGACCCCTGATAGAGCCACATTGTGGCATCCAAAATAAGTATAAGTTGGTGGACTGGCAGACATGAGTACCTATTGCCCAGCAGAGGAAATGCTTCTGAGGGTTCACCCTCAATCACCACTCAAAACAGCATCCGGAGTTCATGCTGCCCTAGGCACAAAAAATTGGTCAATCCCCTACTAATAAGTAAGACTAAAAGTGCCCATACCTTATTTAAGTTAGTAGTTAAGGCACCAATTCAGATTACAACGACCAAACATGCAAATATTGGCAGTCTGTGTATGGGGAGTCTCTGACAGATGATTGTCGGTGAAGATAAAGATCTGGCATGTCTGATATCGGACTGCAGGTCCTTTTGTTTTCTAAGAGCTAAGCAACTGCCAGGGATGACTGACAGCAGCTCTCTCATGGAGAACTTGGCCAAGCAGGCATTCCTGTGTATGGGAGAGTTGGGCGAGATAGCTTTTAGCCGAACAATGGTTTAGCATATCGCTCGGCTGACAGCTATGTAATGTACTTTGGGGCTTTAGTAAAAAAAAATATATATATACAAATTTTTTTCTATCTAATATATATATATATATATATATATATATAATATATATATATATATATATATCTATCTATCATGGGTCACGGGTTCATCTACAATACTACAGGACCAGAACCACCATCAGTATATGCAGACAGCACCAGAACCCCCATCAGTGCATAGATACAGCACCAGAATCATCAATCGGAATTGCATACATCACCAAGCTTTGTACAGCGATCAACTGCAATGTCAGCTATTGTTTCCGACTTATACTATTGTATTACATGAACCTGCAACTTCCAGTTTGTCCTTAACAATGGTAGAAAAATATTTAGAGTTGAGACTCCTCAGTGGTTGATACCTTTTAATGGCTAACTGAAAAGATGGTAACAAATTGCAAGCTTTCGAGACTACTCAGGTCTCTTCATCAGGCTAAACTAATACAAAATCTGAAGAATCACATATTTATACACCACACAGCACAGAAAAAATGCAATAGGTAAGACAAGTGACGTAAAGCAGAACTGTCATTATGGGAGATAGAGATGAACATAAATATTGGAACAGTTCATAGATAAGGAGTGTGAAAGTTTTATTGCCCTCTGATATGGGTCTGATTTGGGTCTGGGGTCGGGTTGTACCAGACCCCAATCAGAGGGCAATAAAACTTTCACACTCCTTATCTATGAACTGTTCCAATATATGGTATGGTATGGTATATGGAGCAGGCCTTCGGGGCAGCATAAGTGTAGGGATGCAGGACAGAGGGAACCCAGCCAGGTAAGAACAAGAATGGGAGAACACACAAGTCACTTCTGTACCTTTACTGGAGTTAGTGCAGGAATATCCCGGAGCACGGTAGGGTGAAGGGTGCACGTCCGGATTCTCCCCAGTGAGCAGGTGTAGGGCCTCCTGTTTCTTGCCTCCCTGAAGTAAGTTTCTGACCTGCCTGTAGCTAGGCCTAACTTTGTCTCTGTCCTGCACCTGCTGACTTTGTGGTAGGGCCTTCTCCTGGAGTACACACTCCCTGCTTGTAGAGTCTCCGTGTCCCCTGGCTCTGTTACGTATCAGCTCTTGGGTGCTCCTAGGACCTGTAGGCCTCCAGGAATTCCGGTTGTCTCCTATGGGGTCGTAGAGATCCCTGTAAGCTCGGACCCGGTGTCCGGTATGTGCTTTCTGGCGTGAGCTGGTAAGGCGTCTCTGCCCCCTTGCTACTCTCTCCTCTAGCCTTCGGCCTACTCAGGCCCTCACTAGGCTATACACACTGGCAGTTAGTGGGCTGCCTCTTCTGCCGCTCTCTAGAGCGTCGGCATGCTCCTAGCTCTCTGACTTGAGCTGAGAGAGTATCACTCTGCAGACTGACCTGTTTCTGTGTCTCTAGAGTGAGCTGTTCAGAGTCTGTTCTATTCCTAGAGTGTCCTCTCTAGAATGTGCTAACTTCCTGCCTTCTCCCTCCTTTTTTTTCTACCTATACAGGCTCCCTCTGGTAGTCTGAGGAAGGGAGAAGGTGTGTGAATGCTCTGAGGGCCTCTTGTGGATGAATCCTTTAGTGCACCCTTTCTAGGATTTGTGGCACCCAGCGCAGCTGGGCTCCACATATACTCGCTCATCACTAGTTTTAAGCCGTTTACATTCTAAGCAGTTTGGTGCTTGTCTGGGTCCGGAGAACCTCACCGACCGCTCAGAAGGCCTCTTGGCAGTGTGTGGTTCGTTCAGGAGAGGGGAGTGCACAGACACAGAAAGCCTATGACTTTCTACTGCATACTTTTTGTGTGCTCTTGTCTCCTGAGTTGCTCACTGTCTTTTGAGCTATCAGTGAGGATCTCGAGACAAAGACCCCCAACAATCTGCTCAAAATTAAATGTCAGAAAATATAAAGGGTAACTAAATTTTTGAGACTGTTTAAGATGCAAATACATAGACCAATAATATCAGTAGCTGTTTATAGGCATATCTAAGAATCCACAAACTTGCAATCAAAAAGTTCATTCGTCTGGTGAAGTAATTTTTAAGCTTGCTTAAACATAATTTTTCTTATCAGAGACCTTAAAAATAAGTTTCATTATGTCCCACTGACTACCTTTGCTGTGCCTTAAATAAGTATGTTGCTGTGCCCATGAATTAATAGCCCCTCACTGTGTTCCCTGCACATACATCCCCCACACTGTCCTTCCTTATGATACATGGCTTCCACACTGTCCTCCTTTATGATACATGGCCTCCACACTGTCCTCCTTTATGATACATGGCCTCCACACTGTCCTCTCTTATGATACATGGCCTCCACAATGTCCTCCCTTTATGATACATGGCCTCCACACTGTCCTCCCTTTATGATACATGGCCTCCACACTGTCCTCCTTTATGATACATGGCCTCCACACTGTCCTCTCTTATGATACATGGCCTCCACACTGTCCTCCCTTTATGATACATGGCCTCCACACTGTCCTCCCTTTATGATACATGGCCTCCACACTGTCCTCCCTTTATGATACATGGCCTCCACACTGTCCTCCTTTATGATACATGGCCTCCACACTGTCCTCCTTTATGATACATGGCCTCCACACTGTCCTCCTTTATGATACATGCCTCCACACTGTCCTCCTTATGATACATGTCCTCCACACTGTCCTCCTTTATGATACATGGCCTCCACACTGTCCTCCCTTTATGATACATGGCCTCCACACTGTCCTCCCTTTATGATACATGGCCTCCACACTGTCCTCCCTTTATGATACATGGCCTCCACACTGTCCTCCCTTTATGATACATGGCCTCCACACTGTCCTCCCTTTATGATACATGGCCACCACACTGTCCTCCCTTTATGATACATGGCCACCACACTGTCCTCCCTTTATGATACATGGCCACCACACTGTCCTCCCTTTATGATACATGGCCTCCACACTGTCCTCCCTTTATGATACATGGCCTCCACACTGTCCTCCCTTTATGATACATGGCCTCCACACTGTCCTCCTTTATGATACATGGCCTCCACACTGTCCTCCTTTATGATACATGGCCTCCACACTGTCCTCCTTTATGATACATGGCCTCCACACTGTCCTCTCTTATGATACATGTCCTCCACACTGTCCTCCTTTATGATACATGGCCTCCACACTGTCCTCCCTTTATGATACATGGCCTCCACACTGTCCTCCCTTTATGATACATGGCCTCCACACTGTCCTCCCTTTATGATACATGGCCTCCACACTGTCCTCCCTTTATGATACATGGCCTCCACACTGTCCTCCCTTTATGATACATGGCCTCCACACTGTCCTCCCTTTATGATACATGGCCACCACACTGTCCTCCCTTTATGATACATGGCCACCACACTGTCCTCCCTTTGATACATGGCCACCACACTGTCCTCCCTTTATGATACATGGCCACCACACTGTCCTCCCTTTATGGTACATGGCCACCACACTGTCCTCCCTTTGATACATGGCCACCACACTGTCCTCCCTTTATGGTACATGGCCACCACACTGTCCTCCCTTTATGATACATGGCCACCACACTGTCCTCCCTTTATGATACATGGCCACCACACCGTCCTCCCTTATGATACATGGCCTTCTCACTACCTCCCCTTTACGTTAGTCCCTCTAAGACTCCCCCTCCCCCTTTCTTGCTTCCACCATGCTGGCCTCTCTCTATACTGCACCATCACACTATCCATCACCTGTATAATGAAACTGTACAATCCAGAGACAGGATAATACTGAGCGATAATTAAATTCTTTACTATATAAAATCCTTCTGCGGTCTGGGTCATGTGAAAATTATGTGAGATATCCCTCCTTCCCATCACTACTAACTGCAGTCGACTCCTTGCATCCTGGGACGTCTGATCTCTACTATGACATACAGAATTATTTAAGCTGGATATTTTTCCCACATGTGTGAAATGCAAAACTCCTCTACAGGGAACCATCTCCTGGTCACCACTTCTAATGGGATCCAGAGAGGAAGCTGTATCATTCCAGTAGTGGCCGCACTCCAATAAATCCCAAACCCCAGAGAGAGGTCACAAGCGCAGCAAAATCCCTGTCACACAATGAAAGCATTAGACTGATAACAGGAAGTTGTCTAAACTCAGCTGGGGAGGAATGGGGCCTGTATGTTGTATATCTAACTCTTTATAAGCACCCCGAGGAGGCCAAGACTTTCCCCCCTGCTACATCGATAAATCATACGGAGTAACACAATACCACTAGAAAAGATATTACTTTGATGGGAATATTCAAATTTTAAAACCCTTTATCTATTGCGTTTCACAGTTGTAGCAGAGCTAAAGTTGATAACTGAAACCTGTTCGTACTATTTATGGTTCTTGCTGATTCGGAAGGGTTGTCTGTGTACAAACAATGCAGCTGTAGGCAGTTACTTAACGGGTAAAATTCTGGATCTCAGCACGTAGCATTTCTGAACAGATGTAGCAGAGCTGAGTGTAAAGGTTGTCAGAACTCATTCTAACATTTTAATTTATTACATGGGTTGTCCTTTCTAGAAACATCTACCGAAGGGCTCAGTTAGGGGCGAAAAACAAACAGTGATGGGTCTATGCTGCTGCCCCAGTGTTTGACTGCAGCAATGACATCACTTTGAGAGCACTGCAGCCAATAACTTAGTTTAGTGGCTCTGCTGGTGTAGACAACATGAGTAGCTGAGCTCAGTGATTTGCTGCAGCCAAACAGACCATGGCAGCGCTGCAGACTGCAGTACATTGTGCACAAATTGTGTAGGTTTGGATTGCTTAATGCAACGGAGGTTCTCTTTAATAATTTTTAACAGAATCAAACACCTAATACGTGCTGCCCAATAAATGTTTGATTTGCTCAGACACAGGCATACTTCTTCTTATGTTAAACTAATTATTTCAGTTGGTGAACTTTGATTTTTCCTTGTTGAATGATGCCTGGAACAGTCAGTTCATTGTTGAATATGGATGATAAGTGCTTGTTTAACCCCTTCACCCCCAAGGGTGGTTTGCACGTTAATGACCGGGACAATTTTTACAATTCTGACCACTGTCTCTTTATGAGGTTATAACTCCGGAACGCTTCAACGGATCTTCGCGATTCTGAGACTGTTTTCTCGTGACATATTGTACTTCATGTTAGTGGTAAAATTTCTTCCATATAACTTGCGTTTATTTTTGAAAAATACGCAAATATGGCGAAAATTTTGAAAATTTAGCAATTTTCAAACTTTGAATTTTTATTCCCTTAAAACAGAGAAATATGTAACACAAAATAGTTAAGAAATAACATTTCCCACATGTCTACTTTACATCAGCACAATTTTGGAATCAAAATTTTTTTTGTTAGGAAGTTATAAGGGTTAAAAGTTGACCAGCGATTTCTCATTTTTACAACAAAATTTACAAAGCCATTTTTTTTAGGGACCACCTCACATTTGAAGTCACTTTGAGGGGTCTACATGACAGAAAATACCCAAAAGTGACACCATTCTAAAAACTGCACCCCTCAAGGTACTCAAAACCACATTCAAGAAGTTTATTAACCCTTCAGGTGCTTCACAGGAACTAAAGCAACGTGGAAAGAAAAAATGAATATTTAACTTTTTAGCCACAAAAATGATCTTTTACAAACTTTTTTTTTATTTTCACAAGGGTAAAAGGAGAAAATGGACAGATAAGGTTGTTATGCAATTTCTCCTGAGTACGCCAATACCCCATATGTGGGGGAAAACCACTGTTTGGGCACACGGCAGAGCTCGTAAGGGAAGGAGCGCCGTTTGACTTTTTCAAACTAAAATTGGCTGGAGTTGAGATTGGACGCCATGTCGCGCTTGGAGAACCTCTGATGCGCCTAAACAGTGGAAACCCCCCACAAGTGACACCATTTTGGAAACTAGACCCCCTAAGGTACTTATCTAGATCTGTTGTGAGCACTTTGAACCCCCAAGTGTTTCACAAAAGTTTATAATGCCTGGGTGTGAAAAAAAAAAAAAAAAATTCCACAAAAATGATTTTTTAGTCCTAAATTTTTGAATTTTCCCAAGGAAATTGGACCCCAAAAGTTGTTGTCCAATTTGTCCTGAGTACGCTGATACCCCATATGTGGGGGTGGAAAACTGTTTGGGCGCACGGCAGGGCTTGGAAAGGAAGTAGTAACGTTTTGGAATGCAGACGTTGATGGGGGTCATGTTCCGTTTGCAGTGCCCCAGATGAGCCTAAACAGTGGAAATCTCCCACAAGTGACCCCATTTTGGAAACTAGACCCCCTAAGGAACTTATCTAGATCTTTGGTGAGCACTTTGAACCCCCAAGTGCTTCACACAAGTTTATAATGCCCGGGCATGAAAATAAAAATCCTATTTTTTTCCCACAAAAATTATCTTTTAGTCACTAATTTTTTATTTTCCCAAGGGTATCAGGAGAAATTGGACCACATAAGTTGTTGTCCAATTTGTCCTGAGTACGCTGATGCCCCATATGTGGGGGGGAACCACTGTTTGGGCGCACGGCAGAGCTCGGAAGGGAAGGAGCACCATTTGACTTTTTCCAACCAAAATTGGCTGGAATTGAGATTGGATGCCATGTTGCATTTGGAGAGCCCCTGATGTGCCTAAACAGTGGAAACCCCCCACAAATGACCCCATTTGGGAAACTAGACCCCTAAGGAACTTATCTAGATCTTTGGTGAGCAATTTGAACCCTCAAGTGCTTCACACAAGTTTATAACGTAGAGCCGTAAAATTTAAAAATTATATTTTTTCCACAAAAATGATCTTTTCACCCCAATTTTTATTTTTCCAAGGGTAACAAGACTCCAAAAGTTATTGTGCAATTTGTCCTGAGTACACTGATACCCCATATGTGGGGGTATACCACTGTTTGGGTGCATGGCAGAGTTTGGAAGGGAAGGAGCGCCATCTCACTTTTTCAACGCAGAATTGGCTGGACGCCATGTCGTGTTTGGAGAGCTCCTGATCTGCCTAAACAGTGGAAACCCCCCACAAATGACACCATTTTGGAAACTAGACCCCTCAAGGAACTTATCTAGATGTGTGGTGAGAACTTTGAACCCCCAGGTGTTTCACTAAAGTTTATAACGTACAGCCTTAAAATAAAAAATCCTTTTTTTTTTTTACAAAAATGATTTTTTCGCCCCCAATATTTATTTTCACAAGGGTAACAGAAGAAATTGGAACCCAAAAGTTGTTGTCCAATTTGTCCTGAGTACGCTGATACCCAATATGTAGGAGAAAACTACTGTATGGGTGCACGTCAGGGCTCGGAAGGGAAGTAGTGACGTTTTGGATTGCAGACTTTGATGGAATGGTCTGGGGGCGTCATGTCGCATTTGGAGAGCCCCTGATACGCCTAAACAGTGGAAACCCCCCACAAGTGACCCCATTTTGGAAAATAGACCCCACAAGGAACTTATCTAGATGTGTGGTGAGCACTTTGAACCCCGAAGTGCTTCACAGAAGTTTATAACGCACAGCCGTAAAAATAAAAAATCCTTTTTTTTTTTACAAAAATGATTTTTTCGCCCCCAATATTTTATTTTCACAAGGGTAACAGGAGAAATTGGACCCCAAAAGTTGTTGTCCAATTTGTCCTGAGTACGCTGATACCCAATATGTGGGAGAAAACTACTGTATGGGCGCATGTCAGGGCTCGGAAAGGGAAGTAGTGACGTTTTGGATTGCAGACTTTGATGGAATGGTCTGGGGGCGTCATGTCGCATTTGGAGAGCCCCTGATGCGCCTAAACAGTGGAAACCCCCAACAAGTGACCCCATTTTGGAAAATAGACCTCACAAGGAACTTACCTAGATGTGTGGTGAGCACTTTGAACCCCGAAGTGCTTCACAGAAGTTTATAACGCACAGCCGTAAAAATAAAAAATCCTTTTTTTTTTACAAAAATGATTTTTTCGCCCCCAATATTTTATTTTCACAAGGGCAACAGGAGAAATTGGACCCCAAAAGTTGTTGTCCAATTTGTCCTGAGTACGCTGATACCCAATATGTGGGAGAAAACTACTGTATGGGCGCATGTCAGGGCTCGGAAAGGGAAGTAGTGACGTTTTGGATTGCAGACTTTGATGGAATGGTCTGGGGGCGTCATGTCGCATTTGGAGAGCCCCTGATGCGCCTAAACAGTGGAAATCCCCAACAAGTGACCCCATTTTGGAAAATAGACCCCACAAGGAACTTATTTAGATGTGTGGTGAGCGCTATGAAGCCCCAAGTGCTTCACAGAAGTTTATAATGTACAGCCGTAAAAACAAAAAAATCTTATTTTTTTTACAAAAATAATATTTTCGCCCCCAGTTTTTTATTTTCCCAAGGGTAACAGAAGAAATAGGACAAATTTCACAATAACTCTTGGGGTCCAGAGTACGCTGATACCCCATATGTGGGGATAAACTACTGTTTGGACGCATGGCAGAGCTCAGAAGTGAAGGAACACCGTTTGACTTTTTCAACGCAGAATTGGCTGGAATGGAGATCAGACGCCATGTCACATTTGGAGAGCCCCTGATGTGCCTAAACAGCGGAAACCCCCCAATTCTAACTCCAACCCTAACCCCAACACACCCCTAACCCTAGTCCCAACCCTAATCCCAACCCTAACCCTAATCCTAACTCTAACCCTAATCCTAACTTTAGCGCCAACCCTAACCCTAACTTTAGCCGAAACCCTAACCCTAATGGGAAAATGGAAATAAATACATTTTTTTTATTTTATTATTTTTCCCTAACTAAGGGGGTGATAAAGGGGGTTTGATTTACTATTTATAGCGGGTTTTCATGATTGGCAGCTGTCACGCTAAAAGACGCTTTTTATTGCAAAAAGTAGTTTTTTGCATCGCCACATTTTGAGAGCTATAATTTTTGCATATTTTGGCCCACAGAGTCATGTGAGGTCTTAATTTTTGCGGGACGAGGTGACGCTTTTATTGGTACCATTTTTGAGCACGTGACATTTTTTGATCGCTTTTTATTTCGATTTTTGGGAGGTTAGAATGAACAAAAATCAGCAATTCATGAATTTCTTTTGGGTGAGGCGTTTTTATTGTTCCGCGTGTGGTAAAATCGATAAAGCAGTTTTATTCTTCGGGTCAGTACGATTATGGCGATACCTCATTTATATAATTTTTTTATGTTTTGGCGCTTTTATAGAATAAAAACAATTTTATATAAAAAATAATTATTTTGCATCGCTTTATTCTGCGAGCTATAACTTTTTTATTTTTTTGCTGATGATGCTGTGTGATGGCTCGTTTTTTGCGGGACAAGATGACGTTTTCAGCGGTACCATGTTTATTTATATCCGTCTTTTTGATCGCGTGTTATTCCACTTTTTGTTCAGCGGTATGATGATAAAGCACTGATTTTTTGCTTCGTTTTTATTTTTTATTTTTTAAGGGGTTCACAAAAGGGGTTAACTAGTGGGACAGTTTTATAGGGGGGGTCGTTACGGACGCGGCGATACCATATATGTGTACTTTTATCGTTTTATTTTTTTTATTTACAATAAGTAATGAATTTATTGGGGAATATTTTTTTTTTTTTTGGATTTTTTTTTTACACATGTTTATTTTTACTTTTTTTTACTTTTTTACTTTGTCCCAGGGTGGGACATCACTGTATTTCATCAGATCGCTGGTGTGACAGTGTGCACAGCACTCTGTCACACCAGCGATGTGACAGGCAGTGCAGGACGCTTCCTCATGCCTGCTCTCGGCAGGCACTGAGGAAGCCGCCTCCCTCCAGGACCCCAGCGCCATCTTGGATCCGGGTCCTGGGAGGGAGGAAGCCCTCAGAGCAGCGCGATCACATCGCGCTGGTCTGAGGGTCTCAGGGGGGCGCGCAGGGAGCCCCCTGCCTGCGCGATCCTCCCCTGTGCCCCCAGTACACCGCGATCATGTTTGATCGCGGTGTGCAAGGGGTTAATGTGCCGGGAGCGGTCCGTGACCGCTCCTGACACACAGTCACGGGTGTCAGCTGTGATAATCAGCTGACACCCGGCGGCGATTAGCTGCGCTCCCTCCGGGAGCGCAGCTAATCGCCTATGACGTACTATCCCGTCCATGGTCAGAATGGCACGGGTTTTATGGACGGGATAGTACGTCTAATGTCAGAGAGGGGTTAATATCTCAGCCTTTTCTTTGTCCTCTATAATCATCTTATGTTTTATGAAGCTGATACCATCTGTTTTTTTTTTTGTTTGTTTGTTTTTTACTTTTTGGATTTATAAAATTTTGGGGGATTTATTTTAATGTTGCTGGTGATTTGTTTCTCTGTAGATAACTTGGCTTGATTCCTATTTTTACATTTCTTATTGAGATCTTAAGAGCTTTATACTCTTGAAATGCTACGTCGGTATTCTCGTCCTGAAAGCTTTTGAATACCCTTTGTTTTTATCTTATTAAACTTCTTTTGTACTGTCTTATTTATCCATAATGGTTTCTTTTCATACCTGGACATTTTATTACTAGAGGGTATAAGTTTTCTACAGGATTTTAGTAGTATATCCTTAAACATGCCCCATTTATGTTCGGTATCCCAGTTACCATGACTTAATCCCAGGCTACATGTTTAAGCTCTTCCCTTAATTTGTTGATATCGGCTTTCCTAAAGTTCCACTTTTGCATTTTCCCTTTTTGAAATGTTTTATTGATTATCACATTGAAACTTGCCATATTTTGGTTGCTGCTTCCCAAATGCTCCTGGACCTGTAGAGCTGACATTGTGTCTGGTCTATTTGACTGGAACAGATCCAGCAGATTACCTCCCCTGGTTGGTTCATCTACCAGCTGAGTGAAGTAATTGTCCTGAACTGTGGATAAGAACTTACAGGTTTTAGAACAACCAGAAGATTTTATGTCCCATTGAATGTCTGGATAGTTAAAATCCCCCATAAGGACCCTATTATTATTTGCTGCCATTTTAATTTGTTGCAACATTTCTTCCTCTACCGGTTTTATATGGAAGGTTTATAGAAAACTCCAATTGGCAGCTTTCCATTATTGTCATCCTCATGTATATTTACCTGTACTGACTCTACATTGTCGCAGCTCCCTCCAATGTCTTCACTGAGCACAGGTCTTAAGATAGATTTAACCAAAATACTCACCCCTCCACATTTTTGTCTTTCATGTTCTTTCTAAATTTTGTGTCGCCCTCTACGTTTGTCACCCAGTCATGGCTTTCGTCCAGTCAGATTTCCATATTGCAACACCACATCGTATTCTGTGGCTGACATAAGTCTCCAGTTCATTCATTTTGTTTGCAAGACTTCATGCATAAACCAGCAGACATCTAATACTATTAGCACATTTATTATTACTACTTTCCTTGCCTATCCCAGCCCCCCTAAATCCTCATTGACCCCTACTGTCTCATTCTCTGTTTACTCTAACTTATTTGCACAACTACCCTCCCTCCCCCCAAATCCTAGTTTACAAGTGTCTCCATCCGTCTCACCATTTTTTCCCAGCACAGCTGTACCCTCCCCATTGAGGTGCAGCCCATTTCTACTGTACAGCCTGTAGCCAACAGAGAAGTTGGCCAAGTTCTCCATGAAACCAAACCCTTCCTTCCTGCAACAATTTCTAACCACTTATTTATTCTCCCTAAGCTCCCGCTGTCTTTCTAGTGACGCTCGTGGCACTGGCAGTATTTCTAAAAACGCCACCATGGAGGTTCTGGACTTCAGATACTCTCCTAGTTCCCTGTAATAATTTTTAAGGCCCTTGAACTCTCTAACTTTGTCATTGGTACCGAAGTGTACCATGACTGCTGGGTTTTCCCCAGTCCCACCCAGCAATCTGTGTATCCGATCAGCAGTATGTCGAACCGGAGCACCTGGCAGATAACGCACTGTTCGGTATTCATGGTCTGTGCGGCAAATGCCCCTGTCTGTCCCCCAAATTAAACAGTCACCTACCAACCAACATCTGTCAGGTCTTTAGAGCACTCCTATTTCCCTTCTTCCTACAGCAGTCGTTTTCCTGGTTTCTAGGAGCAACGACCTGCAGTGGTGAACCCAGTCCTGGGCTTGCATTCCTAATATCAGCCAAACAGGCATATTTACTAGGTTGTTCCAGATCAGGACTGGGCCCTCTGGCCATGGGTGTACCCAGGATCAAAACTAGGGGGGGCAAGCCATGGTGGTTGTTCAGGTTGTAAAATTTTAGAACGAAAAAGGGAATGAAACTGCTCTATACAGTATAATGAGCCCCATACCTGTATATACATCATCACCAGCCCCCACCCACTGAACCCAGCACCTGTATATACATCATCCCCATCCCACAGAGCCCAGCACCTGTATATACATCCTCACCAGCACCAGCCCACTGAGCCCAGCACCACCTGTATATATCATTACCAGCCCACTAAGCCCAACACCTGTATATACATCTTCACCAGCACCAGCCCACTAAGACTAGCACCTGTATATACATCCTCACCAGCACCAGCCCACTAAGCCCAGCACCTGTATATACATCACCAGCCCCATCCCACTGAGCCCAGCAACACCTGTATATATCATTACCAGCCCACTGAGCCCAGCACCTGTATATACATCACCAGCCCACTAAGCCCAGCACCTGTATATACATCAACAGCCCACTAAGCCCAGCACCTATATATACATCAACTCAGCCAGCCCCTGTATATACATCAACCCAGCCAGCCCCTGTATATACATCAGCCACAGCCAGCCCTCTGTATATACATCAGCCCAGCCAGCCCCTGTATACATCAGCCCAGCCAGCCCCTGTATACATCAGCCCAGCCAGCCCCTGTATACATCAGCCCAGCCAGCCCCTGTATACATCAGCCCAGCCAGCCCCTGTATACATCAGCCCAGCCAGCCCCTGTATATACATCAGCCCCTGTATACGTCAGCCCAGCCAGCCCCTGTATACATCAGCCCAGCCAGCCCCTGTATACGTCAGCCCAGCCAGCCCCTGTATACGTCAGCCCAGCCAGCCCCTGTATACGTCAGCCCAGCCAGCCCCTGTATACTTAAGCCCAGCCAGCCCCTGTATACTTAAGCCCAGCCAGCCCCTGTATACTTCAGCCCAGCCAGACCCTGTATACTTCAGCCCAGCCAGAATCTGTATACTTCATCTCAGCCAGACACTGTATACTTCAGCCCAGCCAGACCCTGTATACTTCAGCCCAGCCAGAATCTGTATACTTCAGCCCAGCCAGCCCCTGTATACTTCAGCTCAGCCAGCCTCTGTATACTTCAGCCCAGCCAGAACCTGTATACTTCAGCCCAGCCAGACCCTGTATACATCAGCAGAGCGAGTGCATTGCTTTCCTGGCGGAGGGCTTCAGGAAGATGAATGCCATAGGCGGCGCATGAGCAGACTTAGATCTTTGCTGGACCAAAATCCAAATCTTCGGTGGCCCACGGCTTCAGGAACATGGCCGCCAGGAAAGCAATGCACTCCGCTTTGCTCACCGCCAACACCTGACCCACAGCATTGCACCACTGGGACACCCCCTCATCCCTCTCACGCCCGCAGCATTGCCCCACTTCTGCCACTGCAGACTTCCTGAGGAAGGGACCCGGCCTCCTGTGATCCCGCTTACAAGACTGTTATTACAGAACAGGAGGCAATTATTACAGGACAGGGGATTTTATTACAGGAAGGGGGATGTAATTACAGGATGAGGGATGTTATTACAGGACAAGGGATATTATTACAAGACGAGGAATGTTATTGCAGGACAAGGGATGTTCTTATACTGTAGGATGAGTGATGTTATTATAGGATGAGGGATGTTATTACAGGATGGAAGACTATTATTACAGGATGGGGGACTTTTTACGTGACAGGGGAAGTTATTACAGGTCAGGGGACGATATTACAGGACTGGGTACGTTATTACAGGACAGAGGATGTTATAACAGGTTTGAGGACATTATTACAAGATGGGGATGTTATTACAGGTTTGAGGACGTTATTACAGGACTGGGGACGTTATTACAGGACGGGTGATTTTATAACAGGTTTGAGGACGTTATTACAGGACTGGGACGTTATTACAGGACGGGGATGTTATTACAGGATGGGGATGTTATTACAGGTTTGAGGACGTTATTACAGGACTGGGGACGTTATTACAGGACGGGGGATTTTATAACAGGTTTGAGGACGTTATTACAGGACGGGGGATGTTATTACAGGATGGGGGATGTTATTACAGGTTTGAGGACGTTATTACAGTACTGGGGACGTTATTACAGATCCGTGGACGATATTACAGGACAAGGCACGTTATTGCAGAACAGGAGACGATATTCCGGGAAGGAGTTATTTTGTTACGGGACGGGGATGTTATTACAGGATGGGGGACGTTATTACAGGACGGGGACGTTATTACAGGGCCCATAGTTCCAACCAACATACTAGTAGGGGCATTGGTCAAAATTTTGCACCTGGGCCCATAGGATTCTAGTTATGTCACTTTTCATCTGACGTCTGTGCACAAAGTACAGCACAGACAGTATACAGATTAGTATATAATATACTGGGCTACAGATATCAGATGATATATAACAATATTGGGTGTTATACTGTGTACAGATATGCATTATAATATGCACTGACTGATCCTCAGCCTACAGAACCTCACATGCTATAATATATGGTCCTATAAATACTATATGATGTCCTGTAGGCCTAGGATCAGTCAGAGCAGGGTGCTGTATACAGGGCCTGCAGTCTCTATCTGACCCCCTCAGTGATTTATTACTGCAGACTGAACTTCTATAAAGATGGGGTGAAAGTTCAGGCTGCTGCAATAAATCAGCCACAGACAGCGGGACTGCAGATAGACATCCTCCTGTCACCTCCTCATTCTTCTCTCTGAGTCCTGCTTCTCCTCCGCCTCATGATCTCCATCCTGCTCCTCACTCCTGTCCAGCCAGAAGCAGCCCGGAGCTGGTGAGGTTAGTTCAGCAGGCAGATGCTGACTGCACATGCCCCAGTGTGGGCGTGTCTGCGGTGCTGGGATGGGGCTGCCGGCACTTATACACATTATTTAAAAGAACAGTGCTGGCACCCGACTTCTGAGACAGCGGCCTGACACTGCTTCTAGAGGGGGGCAGTTGCCCCCCTCTGCCCCACGGTGGGTACGCCCATGCCTCTGGCACTTTCCCCCTACCCCTTCTGTCACCCTGCTACTTACTTCTGAGTCCTGATCTTCCCACTTCCACCCTCCTCCACATCACTGTCCCCAGCCAGCGCTTGCTCAGTGAGCTCTAAACTCCTCTCCAGGTTTGCAGTGCTCCTCAGTGTTGCAAGCTGCATATTTTAGATCCGTTACCTGGGCTTCCAAACATGTAACATGCTGACATCAAGAGCAGATATATTCCCCCTCAAACGGCTGTTCACGGTATGTTCACATGTTCAGTATTTGTAAGCCAAAACCAGGAGTGGGTGATAAATACAGAAGTGGTGACATGTTTGTATTATACTTCTCCTCTGATTGTTCCTCTCTTGGTTTTGACTTACAAATACTGATGTAAAATACACACACACATACACATTGTTCATTGGGGTGTGATGATGCACTTACAGCTCCTCAGTCTCACACTGTATTCCCTACTGTCAGACAACCTATCAACCAGAAAAGAGTGGAGTCAGGTAAGCTGAGGAGTTGTAAGTGCATCGTCACATATGTACAGAATTTCATGGTTACTTGCTGCTGGAGCATCACGGTGGGTTCCTAAAGATATCAACTTGCTTATTTTTTATGGTTTTGGGGCGTAGAAGATTCTGACAGTTTTGTCTGAATAGTTTATTTAAAGAAAACCTGAGTCCACCCTAGTGCAGATCTGAGGGGGCCGATCACGGGGCAGTGATATGAAGAACAGAGGATTCATGTTTCATGCTTCACCCCCTTTAGGCATTGAATTATCAGTTCTGCCTAGAATGATTGATTCCAACATCTAACATTTGAGATTTTTTTTCCGTTAGATTTTTTGAAGATCTGGAAAAACGGCACAAGGATAATCCCTTCATCCATGACATCAGTGACATTGTGGAGAACCATGCCTCAAACCATTTCCAGCCATATGTCATCTATTGCTCCAATGAAATGTACCAGCAGCGGACTCTGCAGAGGCTGATGTAAGTTCAGGAAAACTTTTAGGCTTTGGAAAACGGTATCCAATCAGAAACTAACTCAGTTGGAGAAGTGATATGATTGGCTGAGCTATTTCCGCCATTAGAAATGCTGGCTAGTGTCTTGTACCATTGACATATCTGCCGTGACTGACGTATAGACCAGAGTTTCATCCAAAAAAGTGGGATGATTGTTTTTTTTTTCTCACTTGTCATCTGAATAAAAAATTTTTTTTTAATACAGCATCAGCAATTACCGTAATTATTTATAGTTTTCTGTGTTACAGAATTGCAATGTATCCGTAAAAATCGGATGCTATGCTGTGACTGTTTGACATCCCGTTTTGTTGTTTAAAGCACCCATTGACTTTTGATGGGCGAGTCTCATCCGATTTACAGAAGAAGCTATTGCATGTTTTGATTTTTGGTGTGAATGCTGTCCATTTTTTTTTCATGGATATCACTGGGACCGGATATACGGTTGTGTGAATGAGCATTAATAGATGGGTGCTGGGTAAAATTCAAGAATAACAGAAATGGAATACTAAGAAGAACATTTAGTGAACAAAAATCATTGTCCACCTCTAGCATATAATTGTATTAAAGGGGTTGTCTGGTTTAAAAAACATATGAATGTCTCTTACCGAAACTGCAATTATTTGTTCATGGATTTTGTCTGAAACACTGTATACAATGATAAAAAATGGGAATAAGCTACAATATCACACACATCATATGGACAGTTACAGCACTTTTTTGGGGGGAAATGTGGTAGTGGATTGGGGAGTAGGAGGGGTAAAGGCTATGGTTTTTCTAACGATTGACAACTGCTTTTATTGCCTAGCAGTAGAGTGGCCTAGGGCTCGAACTCGAGACAATTTGCATAATTAATTTTGTAGTGGAGCATGCATGGCTTATAAGTCTCCTCACTATGACATGCCAGACTTGGCTTGTCACTCTCCCTAAGGAGAAACTTAGCCTTTAGACCCTAGGCTAGGGCTCAGAATTGTCTGGGCTCCAACCCACACTATTAAGTCTCCGTGCAAAAATTATGACCCTAAAAAATTCTTTAAAAGAAAGATTTATCAGTTGGAAAAGAACTCCATAGAACAATTCCATAGATGGAAAAAGAAAACAAGTCCATAGAACAATCACTCTAGTTATCTCCCTGGCACCAGGCATAATACAGTGTCCGTTTTCTCTTCTCATCTTGAGTTGTCACCCAACTCTCCAAGTTTTCCTAATGGCAAATTGGTCTTCTGTGCTGCAGACGCCCGGTGTTAGATGAGGGTGAATGTGTCAGTGAGTCTCTAGTGTGGGGTCTGCTGGCATATATCTTGTATTCTGCTTTATTTACTTCATTAGTCTGGCAGATAAATTCCTTCCAAAGTAAGGGCGTCCTGCCATCATATGTCGAACCTGTACATTTTTGATTCTAGCCACGGAACAAAGTTGCCCGTTCATTTAAATAATTCCGTTAAAAAAATAAATCTCATGGGTGCCATCTAAGGTGTGTATTGCCCAAGTCTCGCCTGGTTTTTATTTTTTAAAGGGTTTGTCTCAACATCAACAATGGTTAAAACTGCAGTGGGACATGCAGCCGCGTGGACTCGAATATAATATTTTGAGCATGCAGAAGACACTCGATTAGCACCCGAGCATGCTCCGATAACTCCTTATCCAAGCACGTTCGCTCATCACTAGACTTCATACTTACTATCTCATGCCAATTGGTCTCTCAATTATATTCAGAGAATCTTAATGCATCCAGTAGGCTCGTGACTGCAGATATACCATAAACACAGATGCAGTCACAAGATGGCTCGCTTCCACTGGAAATACACAGGAACCATAACTGAATGCACATCGCACACTGTCCCAATTCGCCAATCTACAATCCCATACAATAACTTCAGATTTTTGTCCCAAGCCTGAACAACCCCTTTGAGGCCGGGATCAGACATGCGACGAAGTCGTCCGACACTCGCATGTGAAATCCCAGCTCTGGCGCCGGCACTCGGGAGTGGAGTGCGCGGCTGCATGTATTTCTATGCAGCCGCTCGCTCCACTCCCGAGTGCCGGCGCCAGAGCTGGGATTTCACATGCGAGTGTCGGACGACTTCGTCGCATGTGTGATCCCGGCCTAATACTCATTGTCTGTTACTGGCCACGTTGGCAGTCTAGAAGTGTGGCCGCGCATGCGCAGTGCTTTAAAAGCAATTTTCAACAGAGCTCGTAAATGCTAATCTAATACTATTCGGATGGCTGCAGCGCCCCATCCGACCAGCTTTCATTTCCCTACTCTCCTATGAGGCTGATGCAGCAGAAAATAGGATAGAGCACTTGGATGAAAAATAAGTCCCTTTTTGTTTGCTTATTTCTCACATGCAAACAGATATCTGAATGAGGCCTCGGTTTAGATTTGTAAGTTGCCCCCTAAAGGCTATAGAGAGCCCTCCTATCCACTATGGCAGTAACTTGTGTTGATAGTGATTTTATTATGCACTAGTTTCTCAATACAAACTCTATCACAATGGAGCAGCAACTTTAACATAAAGCATTTCAGCTTTTGCACTGTTATGAATCTTTGTACATTACCCTATTTTGTTTCCTTCTTCCTTAAAGGTACAATCTTTTCGCTTAGCTAGAGAAATCTTTGCAAGCGCTGCAGCTTGTTGAATCATGTGTGTAATACAAACACTGTTAGGATTCACAACTATATGATTTGCATATCTGCAGTCACATGTCGACTAGTCTCCGCTGTGTTTCTCATTTGAACATTGCGAGAAGCGGCAGGCACTCTCGTTGACAGGCGCCACAAGCGCACAAATCGCATACTTGCAGTCATGTGATGACCGTTGAAGCTGGCAAGCGAAGCCAAATCTCAACAGAATGTAATGCGCACACAGTAAGGATTTAGCAAGCTTCAGTACAGGTCAAAAATTTCCCTATGGTTGTACAACCCCTTTAAATACCGCTGAAAATTCTGTTTAACTGCCTAGTCTATGCCTTTATAAGCTGCATTAAACTGCTGATGTAACAAGATTATGTACTCGAGCACGGCCTACAAACACACTTGGGCTACGTTCATATCACGTCAGTGGCTCTGTCAGGAATGATGTCTGAAGCCTAAAAAATGTGATTTGTGCCTGTCCGCAGATAGGGCTATTGTCTGACAGCATCACTGTGTGCAACAGTTCATAGCATCTTCTAAAAGAATGAACTAGGCAGTAAAAGCAGCACTTTCACCATGGTATTTGGCATAGCAAGAAAGAAAATAAGGTGATGCATTTTAAAAAGACTAATAACTTTGCAAAGGCCAATCAATAAATTAAAAAAATTGTTACTTTTCACTTTTCCAAAATAAGGCTGTATTTACACTGGAAGGCTCATTTCACGGAAATCATGCAGTGGAAGTGGACTGGGAATGAACAAGTAAAACTCCTGTTCGATGGGTGAAATGATCTTTCAGCTGGCTTAAAAAAAAATCTATCAACGCGGCATTGCCATGACTAAATAGGATATGTGCTGTTGAGAACAATGCCAGCCCATGTACACAAACTGGATATGTGCTGTCGAGAACAATGCCAGCCTGTGTACACAAACTGGATGTGTGCTGTCGAGAACAATGCCAGCCTATGTACACACACTGGATATGTGCTGTCAACAATAATGCCAGTCTATGTACACAAACTGGATATGTCTGTCAACAATAATGCCAGTCTATGTACACAAACTGGATACGTGCTGTCAACAATAATGCCAGTCTATGTACGCACACTGGATATGTGCTGTCAACAATAATGCCAGTCTATGTACACAAACTGGATACGTGCTGTCAACAATAATGCCAGTCTATGTACGCACACTGGATATGTGCTGTCAACAATAATGCCAGTCTATGTACACAAACTGGATACGTGCTGTCAACAATAATGCCAGTCTATGTACGCACACTGGATATGTGCTGTCAACAATAATGCCAGTCTATGTACCAAACTGGATATGTGCTGTCAACAATAATACCAGTGTATGTACACACACTGGATATGTGCTGTCAACAATAATACCAGTCTATGTACGCAAACTGGATATGTGCTGTCAACAATAATGCCAGTCTATGTACACAAACTGGATATGTGCTGTCAACAATAATACCAGTCTATGTACACAAACTGGATATGTGCTGTCAACAATAATACCAGTCTATGTACGCAAACTGGATATGTGCTGTCAACAATAATGCCAGTCTATGTACACAAACTGGATATGTGCTGTCAACAATAATACCAGTCTATGTACGCAAACTGGATATGTGCTGTCAACAATAATGCCAGTCTATGTACGCAAACTGGATATGTGCTGTCAACAATAATACCAGTCTATGTACACAAACTGGATATGTGCTGTCAACAATAATGCCAGTCTATGTACGCAAACTGGATATGTGCTGTCAACAATAATGCCAGTCTATGTACGCAAACTGGATATGTGCTGTCAACAATAATGCCGGTCTATGTACACAAACTGGATGTGTGCTGTCGAGAACAATGCCAGCCTATGTACACAAACTGGATATGTGCTGTCAAGAGCAATGCCAGCTTATGTACACACACTGGATATGTGCCGTCAATAATAATTGCCAGCCTATGTACGCAAACTGGATATGTGCTGTAAACAATAGGTCTATGTACACAAACTGGATATGTGCTGTCGAGAGCAATGCCAGCCTATGTACACAAACTGGATATGTGCTGTCGATGAGCAATGCCGAGCCTATGTACACAAACTGGATAGTGCTGTCAACATAATGCCAGTCTATGTACGCAAACTGGATATGTGCTGTCAACAATAATGCCAGTCTATGTACGCAAACTGGATATGTGCTGTCGAGAGCAATGCCAGCCTATGTACACAAACTGGATATGTGCTGTCAACAATGCCAGTCTATGTACACAAACTGGATTGTGCTGTCGAGAACAATGCCAGCCTATGTACACAAACTGGATGTGCTGTCGAGAGCAATGCCAGCCTATGTACACAAACTGGATACGAGCTGTCAATAATATGCCAGCCTATGTACGCAAACTGGATATGTCTGTCAACAATAATGCCGGTCTATGTACACAAACTGGATGTGTGCTGTCGAGAACAATGCCAGCCTATGTACACAAACTGGATATGTGCTGTCGAGAGCAATGCCAGCCTATGTACACAAACTGGATACGAGCTGTCAATGCCATGTCTATGTACACAAACTGGATAAGTGCTGTAGAGAGCAATGCCAGCCTATGTACACAAACTGGATACGTGCTGTCAACAATAATGCCAGCTATGTACACAAACTGGATACGTGCTGTCAACAATGCCAGTCTATGTACACAAACTGGACACGTGCTGTCAACATAATGCCAGTCTATGTACACAAACTGGATTGTGCTGTCGAGAGCAATGTCAGCCTATGTACACAAACTGGACTAATGTGCTTGTCAAAGGAAGCAATGCCAGCCTATGTACACAAACTGGATACGAGCTGTCAACAATAAAGCTCGCCTATGTATGCAAACTGGATATGTGCTGTCAACAATAATGCCAGTCTATGTACACAAACTGGATATGTGCTGTCAACAATAATGCCGGTCTATGTACGCAAACTGGATATGTGCTGTTGAGAGCAATGCCAGCCTATGTACACAAACTGGATATATGCTGTCGAGATCAATGCCAGCCTATGTACACAAACTGGATATGTGCTGTCGAGAGCAATGCCAGCCTATGTACGCAAACTGGATACGAGCTGTCAACAATAATGTCAGTCTATGTACACAAACTGGATATGTGCTGTCAACAATAAAGCCCGCCTATGTATGCAAACTGGATATGTGCTGTCAACAAGAATGCCAGTCTATGTGCACGGAACAATGTAGCGGATGACTTCTGATGCTATTTCACTGAAGGCAGCAAGAAGAGATTCTAGATGGGGGCATAAGATGCAATTCCCCTTTAATGCGCTATATCCCTGGAGTGTGTATGTATGTGTATGTATGTGTAATATTATATATATATATATATAATATATATATATATATATATATATATATATTCTTAGATGTAGTAGTGGCATCTAGCACCTAATGCATAAGATGGCCCCTCTGCTACATAAGACTACGTATTCTAGGTTGCGAGCGGTAGGGTGCGTTCCTGTTACTGATTTTGCTTTGGGTTTAGACAGATATTTTCAGAGCAGGAGCCTTTTAACTTATCAATATCCATTTCAGAAACTCAAATGTGACCTTCAAGGAGACACTGAAGCAAATTGAGATGAAGCCGGAGTGCGGAGGTCTCCCGATGTTCTCCTTCCTGATCCTTCCCATGCAGAGAGTTACTCGGCTCCCCCTACTGATGGATGTGAGTACTGTACTTATCGTGGATAAGTGTACAGTCATGGACAAAAGTTTTGAGAATGACACATATTAATTTTTACAAAGTCTACTGCTTCACTTTTTCTAATGGCAATTTGCATATACTCCAGAATGTTATAAAGAGTGATCAGCTTAACAGCAATTACTTGCAAAGTCAATATTTGGCTAGAAAATGAACTTTATCCCCCAAAACACATTTCAACATCATTGCAGCCCTGCCTTAAAAGGACCAGCTAACCTCTTTTCAGTGATTGCTCCATTAACACAGGTGTGGGTGTTGATGAGGACATGGCTGGAGATCAATCTGTCATGATTAAGTAAGAATGACACCACTGGACACTTTAAAAGGAGGCTGGTGCTTGGCATCATTGTTTCACTTCTGTTAACCATGGTTATCTCTAAAGAAACACTGCAGTCATCATTGCAATGCACAAAAATGGCCTAACAGGGAAGAGTATCTCAGCTAGAAAGATTGCGACCTCAGTCAACAATCTATCGCATCATCAAGAACTTCAAGGAGAGAGGTTCCATTGTTGCCAAAAAGGCTCCAGGGCGCCCAAGAAAGACCAGCAAGCGCCAGGACCGTCTCTTAAAAGTGTTTCAGCTGCGGGATCGGGCTACCAGCAGTGCAGAGCTTGCTCAGGAATGGCAGCAGGCAGGTGTGAGTGCATCTGCACGCACTGTGAGGCAGAGACTCTTTGAGCAAGGCCTGGTCTCAAGGAGGGCAGCAAAGAGCCACTTCTCTCCAGAAAAAACATCATGGACAGACTGATATTCTGCAAAAGGTACAGGCAGTGGACTGCTGAGGACTGGGGTAAAGTTATTTTCTCTGATGAATCCCCTTTTCGATTGTTTGGAACATCAGGAAAACGCCTCATTCGGAGAAGACAAGGTGAGCGCTACCACCAGTCTTGTCTCATGCCAACTGTTAAGCATCCTGAAACCATTCATGTGTGGGGTTGCTTCTCAGCCAAGGGAATCGGCTCTCTCACAGTCTTGCCTAAAAACACAGCCATGAATAAAGAATGGTACAAGAATGTCCTCCAAGAGCAACTTCTCCCAACCCTCCAAGAGCAGTTTGGCGATCAACAATGCCTTTTCCAGCATGATGGAGCACCTTGCCATAAAGCAAAGGTGATAACTAAATGGCTCAGGGAACAAAACATAGAGATTTTGGGTCCATGGCCTGGAAACTCCCCAGATCTTAATCCCATTGAGAACTTGTGGTCAATCATCAAGAGACGGGTGGACAAACAAAAACCTAAACATTCTGACAAAATGAAAGCATTGATTGTGCAAGAATGGACTGCTATCAGTTAGGATTTGGTCCAGAAGTTGATTGAGAGCATGCCAGGGAGAATTGCAGAGGTCCTGAAGAAGAAGGGTCAACACTGCAAATATTGACTTGCTGCATTAACTCATTCTAACTGTCAATATAAGCTTTTGTTACTCATATGTTTGCAATTATATTTCTGTCTGTGATAAAAACATCTGTCAAACACACACATAAAAACCAAAGGGCAGCAGATCATGTGAAAATATATATTTGTGTCATTCTCAAAACTTTTGGCCATGACTGTATGGTAGTGAATCTGATTTTTAAAAGCAAAAGAAAAAAGTTGAAATCCCAAATATTCAGCTATATGTACGTTGTGTATTATGATCCTTTCTCCTTACAGGAACATATTTTTCAATAATAATTTTCAGTTTTATTTTTTTTTTTAATTTTCTAGACTATTTGTCAAAAAACAGATTCTGAATCTCCTGAGTATGAAGCCTGTACCAGAGCTTTGAAGGCCATTAGTAAGGTGAGCAATTCTACATTTAGTTTTGCAGATCTAACACATATAGTGGCGCTGTTTCCAGCAGCCAAAATTTTTTTTAAAAAATCTTCTTTTAGTCTCCTGTGACCCCCTTTCACATATAGGTGACCCTCTGGATATATCTGGCTCTTTGTTGACATGCTTCAGAAGGTAGCTACAGGAAAGGTCCTTTAGCGAGAATCCCCCTTGTTCACGAATATGGAGGGGTCCCTACTGAAGTGCTGCACCCCCTGCAGACTATCTCTCTGAGATCTTTATGGATCCCTTTGTTCTCATGGTCAGTTGGGATCTTATGTAAAAGACCTCTTTAAGTAATGACCAGAGGATCTCATGTAGACAATGGGGTCCACCTTAAATAGGGGACAGATGTTCTACTGTATTATATATATTTTTTGTAGTTGAGGGTTAAGGCTGCTGAGAACCTCAGCGACTGCTGAAACAAAGATCAGCTGTGCCCCACCAAGCGCTATGCTCCATCTGCTCTTATGGAAGAGTCAGGCGTGGCTGTAGATAGATCCGTAGACGTCTATGAGCCTGTACACCACTAAACCCATCTACCCTAGGAGAACTGTACAGTGCCACACCTGTCTACAGGTTGTGTATAGTATTGCAGCTCTGACCTATTCACTTCATACGCGGAACTGCAATACCAGACACAATTTATGGATCAGCATAGTGGGATTTCTAATCCTAGAAGCCACCTTTAATTCCAAAATGAGGCCAACTTGGCTGCAGCCTCCTCATGTGATGGGTTGTACTGGGGAGTAGACTCTGCACCTTTCTTGTGTCTTGTGATGTTATTTGGAATTGTCTTGTAGTTGGTCAAAATGTGCAATGAGGGGGCCCGGAAGATGGAGCGGACGGAGCAGATGTACACCTTACAAACACAACTAGAATTTGGGAAAATCAAGGTAAAAGAAATGTCCAAAAAGTGTCCAAAGTAATAATATAGCATGGGAATGGAAGACTGGTTACCAGTGACTGGGGGAGGTGATCTTTTATCTTATCTTTTCTAGAAGATACAACTGTGGTGAGCCACGGTGGAGGCACCAGATGTCACAGAGGGGCTAGCTGGGAGATTTTAGTGTCACTGTAGCTGAAGTGGGTGCTGGACCCCTAAACACTTCCTTTGTGTCAACAATTGTCAATAGCGGGAGGTGGCATTTACAGAGATGGTATAAGACCCCCCGGTGGGCGCTCCTGTGCAGGTGGTGTGGATGCAGGTGTTGGTGCACTTGATGCTTGTGCAATTTCATGAGCCGGACACACGGGTGAACTTGTAAATGTAACACAATACTGGGTACAGTCATTTAAAGGAAAAGTGGAGATGATGCTGAAGTTGGTTTCTTATTCGTCTGTTTCTTATTCAGCAATTACTTTTTTTTTTCTGTTTTTTACAGGGTTACGGTAACTACAAAAATCATAATGATAAAATACAATGCAGAGAGGAGCCTTGATGTGAATACACTGAAAGCAGCTACAAAAATTACAAAACTGGCACAAAAGTGGGCACCAAAGTGCGCACCGAAGAGCATTATTGAAAGGGGTAAATTACTCTGAGCCACAGATATCACAATTCGAACACACAGATGGTGATGCCTCAGAGCTAAATCATGTCACTCCAGTCTGGGCCAAAGGGGTTCTGGGCATTAGAGCTGGCATCAAAGTGGGCAGTCGATTGTACCAGTTTTTGAATAAGTAATTGGTGTTTTAAAGAGGTTAAATGACCTTGAGCCACTGATCACACATCATTGTTACATAGATAGTGATGCCCCGCATCAAATCCAGGTCACTCCAGCCTGGCCCAAATGGGTTCAGAGTATTAGAACGAGCATCAAATTGGGCAGACATTCAATTTTCACAGATTTGAAGATTTTCCCACTTTGATGCCAGATCTGATGCCCAGAACTCGTTTGGGCCACGCTTGAGTGACCTATCTGTGAGCCACTGATCTCACACTACCAATTCAAAGTCATTAATTGCCTTAAAAATACCAGTTACTTATTTAGATCTATAAAAATTGGCTACCCGCCCACTTTGATGCCTCTTCTGATGCCCAGAACCAATTTGGGCCAGGCTGGAGGGACATGAATTTTCACGTGGGGCATCACTATCTGTGTATTGGTGGTGTGAGATCAGTGGCCCAAAGTCATTTAACCCTTTAAAAACACCAATTACTCATTCAAATCGTTAAAATAAACTGCCCACTTTGATGCCAGTTCTGAAACCCAGAATCCATTTGGGCCAGGCTGGAGTGATATTACTTTGATGCAGGCCATCACGATCTGTGTAATGGTCATGTGAGATCAGTGGTCTAAAGTCATTTGACCCTTTAAAAACACCAGTTACTTATTCAGATTGTTAAAATTGACTCTCTGTCCACTTTGACGCCTGTTCTGACGCCCAGAACCCAGGCTGGAGTGACATGAATTAGATGTGGGGCATCACAATCTGCATGTCTGCATTGTTACATAAGTGGCCTATAGTCATATAACACTTTTAATAACGCCCTTCGGTGCCCACTTTGATGCCCATTTTTGTGCTAGTTTTATAATTTTTGTGGCATTGTACTTTATCATTGTGTCTTTGGATTTTTGTCATTACACCTGTAAAAAACTGAAAAAAAGAAATTGCATCGTAAGTGGCGGTAATTCACAGTATAAATTACTCTGCTTATTGTGTGTATGAAAGGAGGGGTCTTCTCCTTATGAAGCAAGCAAGTTTAGGCCTCTCCGGGTGGCCAGAGCACAGCTCTTCTCACTAATGAAGGTAATATTTTGCACAGTCCGGGTAATGCTACACTGATGGACAGACTTTCATGGGTCGGCTCCCCGTGGCGACACACTAGTGGTGTGGAAGTTCTCATGGTTTAGGCCTACTGTTCCCTAGTGGAGGGGGAGGTGAGACAAAGTTCGTGACATTGCAGACACGTGGATCTGGTTTCTGTCTGGAAACACATGGGAAAACCAGTACGCAGAAAAGCACTTGTTCAGCTTTATCTTTCAAGGCTTCATTCCTTTGTGGAGGTGACTATAAGGAGAATGATGTCCCCTCGGCGTGGACTGGAATTGATTCGGGGAGCAGAAGAGCTTCCTTCCTCTCCCCTGACTAGAGGACTAGGCCAGACTGGTTTGTACCAGCTCAGTGTGTGCTCCTCCCAGCCGTTTGACGAAGTGAATCATCTAACTTTCATACATTGACCAGTAGATGGCAGCAAAGTACAAATTCCAAAGCACATTTCTGAATCCTCAGTGTACGCACATGCAATGTATTATATCTCCTAACTCACTGCTCCCACAGGAGTACTGGAATAAATCCACTGCCACACAACAGCTGTTTGACCCAGCAGCAGTAGACCGGGTACTGGGATACCACACAACCTCCTGTCACCTCTGTAGGAATAGATTGTTGGTCACAGTAAGATAGAAGGGGTTAAACTTTTACAGATTCCAGTTATTAATCAGAGTTCAGTAATGACCTAGGTATCCGGGGTCTGGAGAGACCACTCTTGGGCTGCTCCTCTCCATTGTAGAGAATGGGTCTGACATGCAGTGCAGTCTATGGACAGGTGTGAGTGTATTTGGCAGGAAGCAGCCATGATTTCCGTTTCTCTACATCCCTTTTAAGTAAGGACCCTGTATAATTTATCGCTCCTTTACTTTTACCCAGCCCTTCCCTTTGATATCTGCATCCCGCTGGCTCCTAAAGAGAGGAGAGCTCGGACTTGTGGAAGAGGGCGGAATATTCCGGAAAGGCTTTGGGAGAACCTTCTGCTATCTTTTCCTGTTTAATGATGTTCTCATAATGACAAAAAAGAAAAGGTGAGTGATAGGAGGACTCTTCTCCAATTCCCAATGATTCCGTTGGTTTATTTCACCAATTTTGGGAACTAAGCAAACAACCAAAACCATTATAGGCGCATAGGGCGGGATGCTGGTGAATATCGGCTCTTGCTTGACTGTCACATTGGTCTTCTTGTCTATCTTATCTTGGCCTTAAGAAGGATATATCTAGAATTATGTACACCTGGGTCACCATGATCCATATCCCAGTGAGATGTTGGTGGCGGTCCAGCTCTCCTCAGATATCAATATAAAACTCTGTTAATGTCTTAAAGGGGTTTGTCCAGCCAAATATAAGCTTGTTTAAAATCGTAATTTATAAAACTTACTAATGGAGCATCACAGCCTCACCAACGGACCCACTGCTCTCCCGGGTTCATTCCAACACAAAAGGAATCCCCCATGTTGATGTAAGGGGATAGACAGTTCATTATGTCATTCTGACCAAGAAGTAATTGAAGTGAATGTTAAAAATATGTTTTATGTGTTTGTTATAAAAAGAATGTATCCCTGTAGCTGTAGTCTGTCAGGTTTCTGCAGGGTTAACTGCAAGGACGGCCCCTCGAGGGAGCGGATTCTGGGTGGTGGAGGGAGTGGGGGAGTTTTTAGGGATATAGGAAGTGAGTTGTTGTTGGAGAGGAGGTGAAAGGGAGAGCACAGGTGGACCAGTGGTGTAACAGACAAGGCTCAGCTAAAAGGGACTAATTACATAGGTGGTAGGACATCACAGGCAAGTGGGGACCTCTGCAAGAAAAAGACTTACATGTCCGGAAATTACACTGTCCAGCAGAAAAGGGTGCCTTTAAGGGAAAAAGGTTGCGCCCTGCTGTGGGTACTGTTACGGGGAGCAACGACTCTACAAGCGGGACTAATCTAAGCAAGGGCACATGGTGTCAAGGTCATAGCGACACACCTGGACCCTTATGACCCTATATCTAGGAAAAGGCATTCCTTTTCTGTACCTGTTGCCAGGAATAAAATGCAACTGTAACTCTGGGGAAGGATCTGTGTATTCTATGGAAGACGATGGAGAATGCAAAACCTGTTATCCCCTGTTCTCCAGTTTAGCCGTGCATAAAATGGACATTGTTTGTAAGAACTGGTGTGACTTCCTTATTGAAAGGGTTAAAAGAAGCGGTTACTGTACAAAGTATATCAGAACGGACTTTCAAGGTATCCGATTTAGGAATAATGTTGTACATCCACAACACTCAAATTTCTGTAACTGGCCCTGGAGTGGAAAAGGCGGCCCACTCGCATGACTACCGCCCGGGGCCAGCTAACAATGGCACTTGACTAGTGTTGTGCTTTTAAGGAGTCTGGCTGTCAGGCTTTGGGCAGTAGGTAAGTCCGCTGCCATCAGTCTCAGAAGGGGTCTGGTTTAGCTAGCACATTGCACTGGGTCAAACAGCCAGCCCCCTTCAAGTAGTTTGGACTAATAGAGGCTTGCTCTGAGCAGTGATATCCCCTTTTTCCCTGAAATAACCTTCAACCACAACTCTTGATCCTGTGTTTTAAAGGGACTCTGTGAGCACAGAATAACTGTTCAAACCAAGTACAGACGCACGGTGCATCATGGCGGGGCAGAATAACTGCTCAAACCAAGTACAGACGCACGGTGCATCATGGTGGGGCAGAATAACTGTTCAGACCAAGTACAGACGCACGGTGCATCATGGTGGGGCAGAATAACTGTTCAGACCAAGTACAGACGCACGGTGCATCATGGTGGGGCAGAATAACTGTTCAGACCAAGTACAGACGCACAGTGCATCATGGCGGGGCAGAATAACTGCTCAAACCAAGTACAGACGCACGGTGCATCATGGCGGGGCAGAATAACTGTTCAGACCAAGTACAGACGCACGGTGCATCATGGTGGGGCAGAATAACTGTTCAGACCAAGTACAGACGCACGGTGCATCATGGCGGGGCAGAATAACTGTTCAGACCAAGTACAGACGCTCGGTGCATCATGGCGGGGCAGAATAACTGTTCAGACCAAGTACAGACGCACGGTGCATCATGGTGGGGCAGAATAACTGTTCAGACCAAGTACAGACGCACGGTGCATCATGGTGGGGCAGAATAACTGTTCAGACCAAGTACAGACGCTCGGTGCATCATGGCGGGGCAGAATAACTGTTCAGACCAAGTACAGACGCTCGGTGCATCATGGCGGGGCAGAATAACTGTTCAGACCAAGTACAGACGCTCGGTGCACCATGGTGGGCCAATCATATATA
>JARQOD010000003.1:324816873-324890024 GCA_033576555.1 Oophaga sylvatica
CCTCTCTGTTCTTCCTTTCCCCTTTCTTTCTCTCTCCCTGTTCTTTCTTCCCCTCTTTTTTTCTCTGTTCCATTCTTTCTCTCTGTTCTTTCTTCTTTCTTTCTCTCTCTGCTTTCTTTCTTTGTTTCTTTCTTTCTCTGTTCTTTCTCTCCTTTCTTTCTGTTTTCTTTTTTCTCTTGTTCTTTCTTTTCCTCAGTACCAGTCAGTGTGCCCACAGTGCCAGCCACTGATCCCATAATGCCAGCCACTGTGCCCTCAGTACCAGTCAGTGTGATCAGCAGTGCTAAATGGGTGTGGTTGGGGTGTGGACATGGGTGTGATTAGTTGTGAAATGGGTGTGATCTGGGCGTGGCCTAAAATTTGCCACGGCGTGCCAGCCTTCGTCTCTCTTTCCTGTCTTCAAAAGTTGGGAGGTATGGGTCATTGTGTCCAATTCCCTGCGCAATGTAGGATTCGCTAAACCATTTCAGACAGATGTCTGTCCAGCCACTGTTTGAAGACTTCCATTGAAGGAGAACTCGCCACCTCTTGTGGCAGACTGTTCAACTCATTAATCACCCTCACTGTCAAAATATTTTTTTCTAATATATATTCTGTTTCTTCTCCCTTTCAGTTTAATTTCATTGCTTCTGGTGTTTCCATGTGCAAATGAGAATAATAATGATCCCGCTACACTGTGACAGCCCTTCAGATATTTGCAGATAGCTATTAAATCTCCTCTTAGCCTTCTTTTTTGCAAGATAAACATTCCCAAATCCTTTTACTGTTCCTCGTAGATCATACTTTGCAGACCACTCACCATCCTGGTCACTGTTCTCTGAACTTGCTCCAGTTTTCTGATGTCTTTTTTTTTTTTTTAATGTATTGCCCAGAACAGGACACAGTATTCCAGATGAGGTCTGACCAAGGAGGAGTAGAGTGGGATAATTACTTCACATGATCTTGACTCTATGCTTCTCTTAATAAATCCTAGAACTGTTTGCCTTTTTGCTGCTGGATCACACTGTTGACTCATGTGCAGTCTGTGACCTGTTATTAAACCCAGGTCTTTTTCACATGTGCTGTTGCTTAGTTCTATTCCTCCCATTCTGTAGATGTAATTTTTGTTTTCCTTGCCCAGATGTAGAATCTTGCATTTCTCCCTGTTAGAATGGTATATATTAGTTGTGGCCTATTCTTCAAGCTTTTCTAGATCCTTCTGAATCCTTTCTCTGTCTTCTCTAGTGTTAGCTATCCTTCCTAGCTTTGTACACTTGGCGTGTCTGACCTTGATGCAGATACAACATATGTGCATTTTATTCATTTATGCACAGATTTACAAATGATGCTGTACCTAAATGTAAGCACTAGATGGCAGTGTGATACAACTTTTTAAAGGGAGACCATCCCTGGGATATGAATGTGCACAGTTGTTGCCAGCAGCAAGGCACAAATTTTTTTCACTATAGGTAGCCATTAAATCAGTATAACAGGGCCATTATGGCCATACCTTTACTTTAACAGGTTAAATTATGTCAGGTTCTCTATTTGCAAGCCGAAACTGAAAATTAACACTGAAATATAGAAAGAGCTGCAGATTTTCGTGTGTATTTACTGAAGAAAGGGGGGGGGGGGGTCATAAAATTGACATCCTGCTGATTTAGGGAGGTCAAGTCAAGTAGTGTTTTTTGTGCTGCCAGATTTCAGCTTTATGCTTTAACACCATTTTTGTTGTTGTTTTTTTTTTTACCGTGTCTGCTTCGGGGAATAACTGAAAAAGTGCTCGGAAAATGTTTCAAAGCCATTCTTATTCATTTCTGTGTGAAAGGGATTTGCTCTTCATATGTTCAGGCTCCATACTTTACAAAATAAAGGTCAATCAATTGAAGGGGGCAAAAAAAAAAGCCTGGGTGTATTTTTGAGCATGTTGTACAGTTTGTTTTTTTCTTTTGCCTAAAAAAAAGTGTCAGTGTTTTATTCATTGTTTAAGGATTTTAAAATGTCTAGAAATTGCCCCAAAACACATTTACAGAAAATACCTACAAAACTATAAACAAAATTCTTAAGGATAATAACAAAAAAAAACACTGGCATTACCTGATGTGTTTTCTGTTTTGCAAAAGTTGTCATGTGAACACAACCTTAAGGCAATAAAGAAATGGGAAATGCAATACTAACATTGCAGTTTTTCGTGTCTTTGAAAATATGCCATATCTAGTGCATGCAGCATTTCAGAAAAATCTAAGTGTTTTCCTATAGGTAGCCAACAAGTGTGTGAAGAAAGCCTTCAAAATCTGAACAAGATCCAATACAGGGCTAAAAGAAATGTGTAATCTCATCCACTTGCCCGTTACTGTAGCCAGCCCCTTTAAGGGTTGTCTCATGAAAAACCTTTAAAAAAAAAAAAAGTTAAAATGTATGAAATAAATTCAGCAGCATGCTCCGCTACTCCCTGGGGGTCTGACTTCTCCAAACCCTGGCGAACACCACTGCCGGCTCCGCACTGTTAGACTGTCTTATTCCAGCACATAGATGCTCTATTATAAGAAGTTGGGTCACCAGACTTAACCCTCTGTTCACATGGATTAATTATAAATTTTTGTGTTTTCACAGTGACCACAAGATGGCAGCACAACAGTCTACAATGCAGACAGGGGAAAAAAATCTCCCATTAGGCCGTGGGATTACATAAAATGGTTGTTATTAAGATCACATTGCATTCCAAGTAATCGCTTCATTCCAAACAAGTGAAAAAGTATAAATTATGTAACGACCTCAGGATTGATAAATACAGTACATATACAGACTGTTCTCTGGTGATCGGGGTGGTGATGACCTACACAGGTTATACGCAGCTTCCTAAATATACATCAAGGGCTTCCTCTCAACAAATAGTATTAAAGAAATGTACTGAAAATGCATTTAGAGTGGTTGAAGGATCTGAGCAAGACGACTCGGTGACGATGGGTTTGCAGAATCTCATCGGTGACAATGTGCAACTTGTGTGTTCAGTATGGGCCTGGTTTTGGTTGAAATCTGTCACCTGGTTTTTGCTACCCCATCTAAGAGCAGCATGATGTAGGGTCAGAGATCCTGACTCCTGCGATGTATCACTTACTGTGCTGCTTGCTGCAGTTTTGATAAAATCACTGTTTCATTTGCTGCAGATCAGTTCTCTGAATGCTGAGTTCTGTATAACCCGGCCCAGATCACTGATTGTGCATAGGCAGAAAGCTGCCAGTGTACACAGAAAGCTTCAAATCAGTGGTGTGAGCGGGGTTATACGGAGCTCCTGAATATGGAGGACTACCTGCCAGATTATCACTAAAGGGCTGGTAATCCCGCTAATAAAACTGATTTTATCAAAACTCCAGTAAGTGACACATCACTGGAATTTGGGGCCGAGTCAGCAAACTCTTTACACCAGTAAAACACTTTGAAAAGTCGTTCAGCTTTTGTGCAACACAAAGCTACACAAAACATTTGTGATTTTTCTCTGCCAAATTTGGGGTCAGGTCACACCACCATGCCCTTTCAAAAAGACTGGTATATACAATGCCAGTCTTAATGAATATGCCCCTCTGTCTCCACATCATGTTGCTCTCGGATTAGGTTAGTCCTTTCCTCCATTACAGAGAAATCGGCATTTGAATTGATATGCAAATGAGGTTGAACTATTTGTAGATCTGAAGCCTCTGTCACTCCAGCTCTATTCCCCACCCAGTGACATCTCCTTGGAAGCCGAGTGGGCAGGGAGTAGAGCTGGAGTGACTTCAGATCTACCATAGTCCTTCAGCCTCATTTGCATATCAATTCAAACACTGATTTCTCAGTAATGGAGGAGCGGACTAGCCATGTAAAGGTATTGCTGGACTTGTGTTTGACAGGGCAACATGCACATATAGCTTGAGGGGTGACAATCCCTTTAAAATAATTAACAGTGACCCTTGGAGGTGGAATAGGCTTATTCTGTTTTCGATTGTGTCTCTACCTTTAGATACTTAATTTATCATGGGTGACACTTGTGTCTAACTGTGCAACATATATCCAGTGTTTTATCTTATGGGAACAGATTTGTCAGCAGCACAACGATCTGTCCTGATTCTCTGGGCGATGGCTTTTGGGTCTCCATGCACATGTCCTTAAAGGGGTTGTCCTGGACTTTGATATTACTTACCATTTAGGGTACGTCATCAATACGAAGTTAGCAGGTCTGCTGCTGGAGGTATGAGTGTACTGAAGGGAATGGGGCTGAGCTGTAGTACCCCAGAATCCATTACTCCTTAGTTCTGCCAGAGTGCAGTACCTACCTGCTAACAGTTGATTGGGGGGGCGCTGAGTGTCTGACAATACCTTATACTTTTGTGTAGCAAAGCTTTAGCGCATGCTGTGATGTTTTGTTTTTTGTTTTTTTGGCAGATTTATATAGAGTCTTCCCCTAAAACACTAAAGGCACACAGGGGTATACCCGAGCCTTAGGCGGCCTTTATATATTTTGTATGGACAGTGATGCATCATAGTTTTGGATTCATTTTGGGCTTCTGAGTGTACATTGCTTCATCATCTCTGCTTGCTTTCAGTGAATAGAAACAAATCTCTGCAAGAAGCGCTGTTAATATATTACAAAAAATAATATAGTACCTTCTAATTTTACATCCTGCACCCAGTGGCCCTCAGCAATAGAAAGGCCATAATATCCACTGCGGTCTCTTATTAGTCGGGCCCCTTCTTCATTGGGCTGGTTTTTAGGGGCCATTTCTTCTGTAACAATTTTTTTTTCAAGTATTTTAACGCACCAAATTACTTTCTACACACTTTCGTCTTTAATCGATGACTCCCCTAAAATACGTTACACCTTCCATTAGTAAAGACTTATTTTCGCTGCCTTCCCTACCACAGAACACAACCATGGATCTGTTCCTGGGAAAGCTGGGTGGCAACCAATGGCCTCCGCTGCATCTGTCACACATCTTTCTTATGGTTTTTTCCTTGATACACAGTGATTTATAAAAAGCAGATTTGCCTTGCAGGAGCCTGGGTGGCACAGTCACCCAGCTTTCTTGGCATACTGCATGCATATTTCCATAATCTACACTCCCATGGTGGTGGCTAATTAGAGCTATAAATGATCACATCTGCCCAAGATGCTGTGGGATGACCATATGGGTTGTCATCCAGCGCTCCCATAGACTGATCTCATGGTTACAAGGATACACAGATAAATTTGTACATGGCGAGACATCAAAAACCTCAGACACGACAGTCGATTAATGCAGTTTGTAGGCCATATGGTTACCAGATGCGTACGACCCTTTGGCTGCGTCTTCAAGACTCTTTCTCATAAATAAGTCAACATAAATAGACTTCTTAACTATGGGACAGGCAAACAAGTCTGAAATAGTAATGATCAAGACAAAAATGTCACTTGACCCCTAAAAAAAACAAAAAAACAAAGTGTCTTCAAGGATCTGACGCCTCAAATTCAAATATTGCTGCTAATTCAACACAAATGAGGATTATGTATCCACAGCTGTTGACTCTACGGGGTCCTTGCTCCGAGCAGAAGACCTCAGGGGTTGACCATTGCTCCACTGAAGAACCTCTCCGTGCCATTGGTGGATCAGGGATAGAAAATGGAAATGTTAAGACTGAACCGTGACACGTGAGTCTTCTTCGTGGTCTCCCATGTTGGATGGTCAGCCTTGATAACGACCATTGCTTCTACCCCTTCAGAAGCTTGGTCTCTCCAGTATGGATATAAATGAATATTGTTTCATATTGATAGTGGTTTTATGGTGGCACCAGCAATGGATTTTACTCCTGGACTGAGGCTATGGTCGATGTTTGCTTGAATGTATTAAATATCTAGCTGAAGATCGATGTGATGGTCGAGGATGTGCGTCTGTAAGCCAAAGGAGAGGAGACAGGGTATTATCGATTGGTTCAATAACACAAAAATGTCTATTACAAAAGTTTTAAGATCTGGGCTAAATTCCGATGACAAGCTCCCAGTAAGGCTTTTTATGTTATGTGACTTAAAAAATAACCATCATTGTAATTTTTATTTCATAAATCAATAGTACACACGAAAATAAGCAGTGAAGACATATACTTTTCCATTTCTGAGAGAGATGACAGTTGGTGTTGTAAAATTCTATGGAGGAGGAGGCGCTAGAGGCAGATTCAAACATTCTAAGCAAATTGTTTTTTTGTGACAGTCGTGCACACGGAAGCAGAGTTTTACAGCAAATCTGAAATCTCGTGTTGCTTATTTATTTCTTTGCAGATTTGCAGCAGTCAATTCTTGCAGTGTTTTTGCTACAGGTTTCACCCATACTAATGAGTAGTAAAAAAAAATACACAACAAAACACATTTAACCCCTTAACAACTGAGGTTTTACCATATTGTGTACTGGAGAACGTGGAAAAAATTCAAAGTGCGGTGAAATTGCAAAGAAAGTGCAATTCCACAATTGTTTGTTTCTTGTTTTGTTTTTTTTTACCATGTTCACTAAATGTGAAAACTGACCTGCCATTATGATTCTCTAGGTCTTTACGAGTTCATAGATACCAAACATGTCTACGTTCTGTTTTATTTAAGTGGTGGAAAAGAAAATCCAAAGTTTGCAAAAAAATTACAAAAAAAAAAAAAAAAAAACGCCAATTTCCGAGACCCGTACTGTCTCCATATTTTGGGATCTGGGGCTGTGTGAGGGTTTATTTTCTGTGCGCTGAGCTGACGTTTATTGATACCATTTTGGTGCACATATAATGTTTGTATTTTATTGCAATGTTGTGGTGACCAAAACAACATTCTGGCGTTTTTATTCTTTTTTGTCATTACACTGTTTACTGATCAAATTAATTCTTTTTATAATTTGATAGATCAGGCGATTCTGAACTCTGCGATACCAAATATGTGTTATTTATTTATTTTTTAATGGGGCGTTTTAGGGTATAGTTCCACGTTCCGGATAAGCAGCATTTTGGACGAAGCGGAAACCCCGCTCTGCCCAAAGCCCCGCCCCCTTCTGAACGCGCGGTGAGTCCGGATGTGCTCATTGAACACATCCAGAATCGCCGCAGCACTACTTAGGACTCTGCTATTTACCTTGCGGCGACGGAGCGTCGCCGCAAGGTAAATAGACATGCTGCGATCTGAAAAGACGCGCCGTATGTCCGTTTACGCAGGTCTGCCGCCTGCGTGTTTTAAAGCATAGTGGAGATGGGATTTCATGAAATCCCCTCCACTATGCTGTAACATCTGGACGCTGCGTGTTTGACGCTGCGGCTCTACACAGCGTCAAACACGCAGCGTTTCCTGACCGTGGAAACATACCCTAAAACTTTGATATTTTATTTTTTAAATAATGTTAAAAACATTTTAGTTTATACTTTTACTTGCTTCAATAGTCTCCATGGGAGACTAGAAGCTGTGATCATCCGATCGCCTCTGCTACACATAGCGGAGCTTCAGCCCTGCTCTATGTAGCTAAAATGATCATCTGCTATGAGCGCCGGCCAGAAGGCAATGACAATCACGGGGGTCTCCTACAGACCCAGGGTTGTCATGCAAACCCATCGGCGACCCCTGGTCATGTTACACAGCCATTGGTTGGGGTTTGTGACGCGCTTCCGGCGCGACCATGTTAAATGACAGCGTCAGAGATTGATTGTGGCATTTAACATGTTAACAGCCATGGGCGGATTGGAATTCCACCCGTGGCTGTTTGGAGCACATGTCAGCTGATCTAATCTGACCTTTGCCAGAAACATGCGGGTTCAGCGCCGGAGCCTGCATGGGAGTACTGAGACACGACCTTTGACGTATATGCACGCCGACCTTTGACGTATATACACGTCAAAGGTCATTAAGGGGTTAAAGAGCACATTTTACTCAGTGTTTTCCTGCCAACATATTAGGATTTGCAGCAGAATTTTGTGCTACAAATACTGAACATTTGCACAGTTACTCCATAGATGTTTATGAGCAACAACCGTTATCTTTCTGTAATGGGAAACCTCTCTATCCACTGAAGACAGATTATACCCATGCATTAAGATTGATCAGTCCTGGTGGAGAAAAAAAAGCAGATTTCTCTAATAACAAACTTTGTAATATGTTTTCACATGTACTATTAATTTAAAGAATAAAAATAATAAAGTGGTTAATCTTTAAAGAGGACCTTTCACTTGATTTTTTTTATATAAGGGGAGTATCTCCTCCAGTTGCCGATGTGCTGCTTGTTCTGGTGTAAGGAGGTGAAATGGTATTAACCCTTTAAGGTTTTATCCCCTTTAATTGTACTGACTGGTGTAAATATATGCCTTGTATATGTTATGTACATATTGTATGTATATGTGTGTATGTGTATGTATATATATATATATATATATATTATATATATATATATATATATATATATTTTGAGCGATAGGTAGTTAGTGCATCCTAGGGGTCACTAGAGGAGGGCACTAGAAGGGTAGTGTATATATTCATGGGTTAATTGTAGTTTGCGAGGGATCACTAATGGGGGCACGTTAGAGATCCAGTTAGAACATTATAAAAAAAGATGTCAAGCAGTTATTGGGTTTGGACACAAGAGGGGGGAATTTAGCACATCCAGTAAAATAGGGACAATAGTGAGGGACTTTTTGTTAGGGAAGGATTGCCTCCAAGCGGGAATCTGTCAGGAAGACTTCCTCTTAGCGGGAGTCAGTCGGGGTGGACCTTGCTAGTGTGAGGACATATACGTTCCTGGGCCCTGAGCATAGGGTAGGAAGAAGAGGGGACCAGCAACCAGCAACGTGGGAAACGTGAGCCCAAAGAGAGTGGGTTCACATAGCAGTAGTCCTGTGGAAGGCCGGCGTCACACACAACGACAAAAAATCGGTCCGTTTTAGACGGTCGATTGTCGGATCAAAATGCAAACATCACACATGCTTCTGGCATCCGATTTTCCTTCAAAGTGCGATTTAGTCGCATGTGTGTGTACCTTGTAACATCCGATTTTCATCCGACTTGCGAGATTTTCTCGCAGGCTTGCAAAACTGACATATAATGGATCCAAAAGAATAGTATTTCAATCACAAAAAAAGAATAGATATATACACATAGAACACATATATATATATATATATAATCATGTCATTGTGACATGTATATATACATATATTTATAGTTCCTAGACTTCTACATACTGTTATAGCCGCTAATTCAATTGCCGGCTTTTGTGAAATCACAGAAGCCGACATGAAATGATACATTGTTTCCACACAGTTAACCATGTCATTTCCTGTATTTTGATATTTGTTTAGAACTTACAATTACATGAGTGTATTTGTGCAAAATTTCAGACATGTAGGGGTTAATTAAAGGTGTAATTTCGTTGAAAAAAAATGCGTGGGCTCCCGCTGTATTTTCTCCACCAGACAGACAAAGCAAGCGAGTGGGGGCAGATAATAACAGCCTAGGGAGGGTACATTTTTTGTGCCCCCACTGGCTACTAACATCTGCCCCCAGACACCCCAGAAAGGGCAAATCTATAATTAGATTCGCCCTTTCTGGCACTTTGCCCGTCTATTCCCATTGCCCTGTAGCGGTGGCGAATGGGTTAATAATCTCACCTTAATGTCACCTTAGTATTGAAAGGTGACGGCAGGTTAATAATTGAGAGCTGTCAATTAGACAACTATCAATTATTAATCCTATTGTATGATAGAAAAATCAAACACACACAGTTTAATAAAAAAGAAGTTTAATGAAATAATCACACAGTTTTTGACAATATTTTATTTTCCTGCTAAAACCATTTCCTGTAATAAAAATAAAATAAAAAAGCAAAATTATACTTACCAATCCGATGTACAGTCAGGTCCCACGCTGTAATCCATCAGAAAGGGTTAAGAGGTTACAGTTAGCAGGGAGATAATTCTGTCTCCGAGCTGTAACCCCCTGAATGAATAAGTTCCTCTACCACAGAAAGTAGAGGAAGTGATTCATGAATGGAGCTTAATTGATTTATTGGCAATTTAACTTTAGTGACCTGACCTAAAGGGAAAGTGGACACAATCAATTAAGCTTCATTCATGAAACACATCCTCTCCTGTCGCCAGGAGAGGAACTTATTCATTCAGGAGCTTTGAGCTGAGCATGCAGGATTACTTGCACTGCTTGGCTCAAAGCTAGTTAACCCTTTGTGAAGGATTACAGCGTGGGACGTGACAGATTGCCAGATAGGTAAGAATAATGTTGTTTTATTATTTTATATTTATTTTAAAAGATCAAGGGCTTCGAACGGATTAAGAGTGAAATAAAAGATGGTCAAAAGTATGTGTTTTTATTTCATTAAAATTATTTATTCTTAAAGTGTGTGTGTGTTTTTTTATTTACTTCAATAGGATTAATAATTGATAGTTGTCTAATTGACAGCTCTCAATTATTAACCTGCCTTAAGGTCACCTTTCAATACTAAGGTGACATTAAGGTGAGATTATTAACCCATTCGCCACCGCTACAGGGCAATGGGAATAGACGGGCAAAGTGCCAGTAAGGGCGAATCTAATTATAGATTTGCCCTTTCTGGGGTGTCTGGGGGCAGATGTTAGTAGCCAGGGGGGCACAAAAAAAGTACCCTCCCTAGGCTGTTATTATCTGCCCCCACTCGCTTGCTTTGTCTGTCTGGTGGAGAAAATACAGCGGGAGCCCACGCATTTTTTTGTCAACGAATTTACACCTTTAATTAACCCCTACATGTCTGAAATTTAGCACAAATACACTCATGTAATTGTAAGTTCTAAACAAATATCAAAATACAGGAAATGACATGGTTAACTGTGTGGAAACAATGTATCATTTCATGTCGGCTTCTGTGATTTCACAGAAGCCGGCAATTGAATTTGCGGCTATTACAGTATGTAGAAGTCTAGGACATATAAATATACATATATATAATACAAAGTCACAATTACATATATATATATATATATATGTATTCTATGTGTGTATATCTATTCTTTCTATTCTTTATTAAAGCTGTCAGTGTGATTTTACAGTATAGCCGGGGATGAATTGCCGGCTTTTCGAAAGGACACCGATGCGATTTCATCGCAAGTCACACATGCGGTCCGTTTGTAATCAGATTTTTCATCGCTCCCATAGACTTGCATTGGCGATAGTCGACCCACAATCGGTGACAATCGCAGCATGCTGCGATTGCACACGGACGTTTAAAACGGACCACAAAAAATCTGATACTGGGAGCTGCTCCAAGATTAACATAGGGCAGACTGCAATACGATTTTTCATCGCATTGCAGTCGTCCGATTCTGTCGCCAGTGTGACGCCGGCCGAAGAATCACTGTGGAACACTCAGCAGAAGAGGTCGTGCCATGGGCGTACCCAGGATCAAAACTAGGGGGGGGCAAGCCAATGTCACATCTTATACAGGTTACATCATATACACTGTACATTATCCTGCATATTAGGTATGGAGCATTAGAACTGTTGTATATTGTATAATACAGCAGTGTATGCCACACTACACTGTATATACCATATATTATACATGGCAGTCGCGCTCATGTCAGAGAGGTACCAGCAAGTCCGAGGATTGTAGTGCGATCCTCGCATGAGTTATACGGCCGTCTGTCTATTCCCTTGTTATAATAATACTGAAATATTAATCTATTATTAAAGTATTAAGGAGCTCACAAGTAAAAAAAAGCCCCCTACCTCCCCTGTCCCCCAACAGCCCATCGTCTCACATGCACCCCTTAGTGTTCTGTCCCACTGACCCCACAATACCCCCATCCTCTTTCATGCACCCCTCAGTGCTCTGTTGCCCCTCCCCACTTCAGTCCCCACAATACCCCATCCTCTCACATCAACCCCTGTGCGCCAGCCCCCACAATATCCCCATCCTCTCACATTCACCAACCAGTGCCCTGTATCCCCTCCCCCACAATATCCCATCCTTTCACATCAACCCCTGTGCGCCAGCCCCCACAATATCCCCATCCTCTCACATTCACCAACCAGTGCCCTGTATCCCCTCCCCCACTATATCCCCATCCTCTCACATTCACCAACCAGTGCCCTGTTGCCCCTCCCCCACTTCAGCCCCCACAATACCCCATCCTCTCACATTAACCCCCCCAGTGCCCTAGCCCTCACAATACCCATCCTCTCACATTAACCCCCCAGTGCCCTGTACCCCTCCCCCACAATACCCCCATCGTCTCACATTAACCCCCCAGTGCCCTAGCCCCCACAATACCCCATCCTCTTACATTCACCCCAGTGCCCTGTACCCCTCCTCCACAATACCCCCATCCTCTCACATTAACCCCCCCAGTGCCCTAGCCCCCACAATACCCCATCCTCTTACATTCACCCCAGTGCCCTGTACCCCTCCCCCACAATACCCCATCCTCTCACATTAACCCCCCCAGTGCCCTAGCCCCCACAATACCCCATACTCTTACATTCACCCCAGTGCCCTGTACCCCTCCCCCACAATACCCCATCCTCTCACATTAACCCCCCCAATGCCCTAGCCCCCACAATACCCCATACTCTTACATTCACCCCAGTGCCCTGTACCCCTCCCCCAAAGTACCCCCATCCTCTCACATTCCCCCACAGTGACCATGACATGCCTGAGCAGAATGAATTTAATAAATTCCATCCCCTCTTACCATGAAGCTTGCAGGAAGTGTCCAGTGTCTGCACACAGAGGGCACTAGGACCCAGTGCGGCTGAGACAACCAGAGCCTGCAGGGCAGAAAGTGAAACTACAGCTGCTGCAAACAGGAAGGAAGGAAGGAGGGAGGGAGCTCCTCTGGTGAGACAGCAGCTCCGTGCACTGCGCACACAGACAGGCACTGCAACCTGGGGCAGAGGGAGTCGGCATTGTGCTGCTCTCTCCGCTCTCTTTCATTGTGTGCCCCTGCTTCTAGGGAGGGGCAGTTGCCCCCCCTGCCCCACGGTGGGTACGCCCATGGGTCGTGCATGAGCGTAGAAGCGAGTGGGCCATCAGAAGTATCCAGGCAGGATAACCAGAGAGGGGTGGATGACCTAGTAGATGTCTTTCTTATACTGGATTGAAGTGTCTCCATGGGAAGAGATCGAAGTGACCTTTTTCACCGGGCTGCTCATCCCGTCAATACTTTGTGGTCCATTCTGGTGTAGCAAGAAGAAGAGGCAGAATTGTGAAGACTGTATTGCTGGTATCGATTATGACATGCTAATGGTGTCTTGGATGGGTTGTGTCCGGAGGAAAATAAAGCAGAACTGTTTGACGTGATTTGGGACTCTGACTCTAATTGCTCTGTACGCTCCCTCACGGGAGGAGAACATGCCAGGCGAACGAGAGACTACAGAGGTAAAATACGTAGCATCTTCCATTGCATCGGCCCCGCGGCTGTCCCTTTACACTGGAACAGTTTTTTTCTTATTTTTTTTTCCCCTCTGTAGTAAAGTTATAGCCTCCAGTAATAAAGGTGCAACATTTCACTTTAGCCAACTGGGTGTATACCACAGAACATCTGTGAGTGCAGCAGTGTTTTGATTGGCTGGCATCAGAGGAGAAAAAGCAAGTGGGCAGAGTTCTGTGGTACACGCTCTGTAGGAAAATGTGTATCTTTATTATGCGGGACACAGAAGATAAAGAAATAAATAAAAAATCCATAGGAGAAATGGCCTCTTTACAATATCGTAGGATTTGGACAGATGTGACTAAACACTTGGTATTGAAGGGATTACTCTTGAATCCTTACCACTGTGGTCATTGGGAAAGGTTTAATTTTGCAGATCAGTCTCAAGTGAAAGTCAACTTTTTATATTATTTAGGCTATGTGCACACTCGGATTCGCGCGATCCCAGCGGATTTCTCGCTGCAGATCCGCAGCAGAACTGCAAGTGATGTACAGTAGCATTAAATTCAATGTTAAAAAAAAAAGCAGTGCACATGCTGCGGATTTTTCCGTGCGGATTTGGTGAGGATTTAAATCCGCAGCATATCACTTCTTTTGTGCAGTTCCGCAGCGTTGTCAGACCTGCTCTAAATAGAAATCCGCAGGTCTGAAAACGCAAGGGAAATCCGCACAAAAACTGCGGCAAATCCGCAGGTAAAACCCAGGTCATTTTACCTGCGGATTTACCAAAATCTGCGCGGAAAATTCCTCAGCAGAATCCGCACCGTCTGCACTTAGCCTAATATCAACTTTTATATTAAAAGGTACAGTATACCGTTTGTGTAGCTAAATAATGTATAATCTATCCCAACCACAAAAGAAAGAGACAAAATGACAATGGTGAGAATAAAGCAAGAACAAAACGTGCAGCGTGCAGCTTAGTTTGGACTTACGGAGGAGAACCTGTAGCTGAGCGGACATAAGCGGGGGAGGGCCTCCTGTGAATACAGCCGGATGTAACACGTTAGTAGAAGGAAAATGCAGACAGTGAGGATAAAGCTGAAATAATTCCCAGAATACTGCAGCGTGATTGTCCACCTTATCCTAACCACAGGAGATTGAAGATTACAGTTCTACACTAAGCACAGATCCTGGAAAAGCTGAGGTCAGCGTGTTCCACCTGAAAGGGGTTATCCGGGACTATATACATTTTTTTTTTTACTAGGGGCCTAAAAGCTTATACACAGACCACTTCTGTCGGTCATTCAGTGGTTTCCGCTGACATCATATCAACAGTGGCGGCTTCTCTTCCACTTTACTCTGTTGACTGGGTGTGACTGCCAATGTCATGCTGATTGACAGTCGACTCTCCAATGCCTATCAGCATGACGTTGACAGTCATGCCCTATCGACAGAGCAGAGTGGAAGAGCTGCTCTGTTGCTATGGACCACCTGAATCACTAGCAGGGACATTCAATGCCGGCGCTAAGTAGAACAGGCAGGTTGTTATCTATGTTAGAAACTACCTGCTGTTAGATTTTAGGCTCATAGCAAAAAAAAAAATTAGTCTTGGATTCACCCTTCAAAGTGAGTCTGTCACCAAGGGCATAACTCATAGAGGTTGTGACTGGACCCATGCATGTTGGAGCCTGCCGACGCCAGCAGAAACTTTAACTGGATGTGCATCCTCAGACGCACATCCAGTTGAAGTGCATTGCGACCACTGACCCCTTGGGTCCGTGCGGCCAATACAAGCTACCAACCAATCAGAGGCCAGCAGCTGACATCAGCAAACGTGTGACAGGGGGCGCATGACAGTGACATCATGCACGCCCGACGCATGCTGAAGTCAGCTGCCAGCTTCACAAGAGGATCGCTGCCTGGCAGGGGAGCAGAGGGAAGGGGAGAAAGCTGCCAATTAGTGGTGAGGCAGTAACTGAACTATATGGCAGCAGGTTTACTAGTCCTCTAGTCATAATCTCTTGCTGAAAAAACAGTGATTTTATAAAAAATAACACTAATAAGTGCAGTAAGTGACACTTTTCTGGAATCTGGGTCTCTGCCGCTACATTATATTGTGCTCAGGGTTAGGTGGCAAAAACCTGGTGACAAGTACCCCTTTAATCAGCAGGTGGAACACTATACTGTAGATCTAAAAGGGATATGTAGAGGTAGCGTGAACCTCTGGGGGCCTCAATGCCCAATCTATGACCGACCCCCTACTACAATGTGTCATTTATGATACATATTGAGTTTTTGGGCCTCCTCAGACTCCAGGATACAATTGTTACTGCCACCTCTGTCCTTCCTCGTCTGTTGCATGTGATGGGGAGTACTTGAGAAGATTCGTACCTTCCTGGCAAGTGGCTCCTAAGTAGCGGTTGAGACAGATGCATCCTCCGGTCAGCGCGTTGCACTGTGCGTTCCAGCCACAGTCGCAGCTCAGGCTGCAGTTTGGTCCATAGTGATTTATCCTACAGTCTGGGGTGGAGAACAAGCGCTCAGTGATGGTGCAATCCACTTTTTAACATGTGATGTGAGCCAATCGAGCATGCTGAGAGTTGTAGTTTCACAAGAGATGGAGAGCCACAGCTTGCAGACCATTGACCTATATAGTGTTCTCTAACCTGAGGCTGCACCAAACTACAACTCCCGACTGCTGTAGTTTTGCAACAGTTAAAAACACTGCTTAAAAACCATTGGCCTAATCCACTGATCGAGATTGCCAGCTCCACTGTACCTAGATCACAGGTCGCTCCCGTCTTCCCAGGTGGACAAAAGCAAACACCAGTCACTGGGTCACACGGTCCGTTCCCTTCACACTCACAAATCTTGACACAATTTTCTCCAAATGTTCCCGAATTGCAGCCTGGAAGATAAGAGATGATAAAACTTTAAAGTTGGTGAGAGATAACCTTTAAGAACTGTAATCATTATGTTCACCCTTCAAACCCTTTTCTCGTGCAATAAACAACGTTAATTTACAATAGAATTACTGTGCACATTATCTTGTACCGATCCTGAGATACACCTAATATTATATTCCAGAGCTGCATTCACAATTCTGCCGGCTGTTACTAGACACAGTCAGCCGGCTTGTCATGAGATACACCACTAACAACTTACTGTAAATGTGCTCCAATACTGCAGAGAGAAATTGATTTATGAAATGATTATGATTTCCTAGAATACAAGTAAATCCCTGTATAGACAATAAACCGGTGCTGAAGCCTGCTGCAGAATTGTGAATTAATTTTTAGAGCTAAAAGCAAGTTCTATCAGAGTATGGTAAGTAATGTATGTACACGGTTACTTCCCAAGCAGAATAGTGAGTGCAGCTCTGGAATATAATACAGGATGTAACTCAGGATCGGTACAGGATAAGTAATGTAATGTATGTGCACAGTGACTCCACCAGCAGAATAATGAGTGCAGCTCTGGGGTATAATACAGAATGTAACTCAGGGTCAGTACAGGATAAGTAATGTAATGTATGTACACAGTGACTCCACCAGCAGAATAGTGAGTGCAGCTCTGGACCATCCCACAGGAAGGGGCAAAGCTTGCCGTGTGGCTGGTCTGTGTGTGCTGCCCGGGAAGGGAGGTGAAGTTTTTCCATCTGGGACTTTTTGTCGGCTCCCTTCCCGGGAAAGAAGGCTCATCTTGGGACTGGCCTCCGGGGCTGGGCCCCCAGCTCCCACCTCCCGGTCCAAGCCGGCGGGGGGTGGGAGGACTCCCAATCCGGCTAGGGTCACAAGATCTGGCCAAGGATCCAGCATGAAGACCCGCAGTACCCCCGAGGCCATGGCCGCGGCGGCTCCTTCCCCCGGAGGAAAGCCGAGTACGAGCAGGGGTGCTGCAGCGGGACCCTTTAAGTGGGGCACCAAGGCGGCGAAAGAAACCACCGTGGTTTATGGTTCCCGTGTTCATGCGCACCTCTGTGAGTATGAGGACACCTCAAGGAAGCTAAGATCCCTCTGTTGAGGTAGTAGAGGTCCAACAGGGCCTCCGGCAATAAGCAGGACGAGCTATCCGCCGCGGTCAGAAGGATCGAGAAATCCATAGAAGACCTGGCAAGCCGGAGGTGCGAGATCCTGGCCGGCAGCAGGCCCTTCCGCGAAAAGCTGGAAAATGACGACCGGTTCAGAGCCATGGCCGGAGGGGCTCCAGAGGGGCCACGGAACCCGGCCAGGCGGTGGAGGAAGAGGAATGCGAGGAGGAGGTCGTGCCCTACCCACCGCCAGGTGGCCTGGTAAGAGATCTCCAGGCGTCGCATAGCGGGATAGCCCCCGAGCAAGTGGCTCTCCCGCCAGATTCTGGCTCTTCAGAGGGCAGCGGGTGCGAGGGGGAGGATGAGGATGGTGGTAGTAGTAGCAGTGAGGGGGGTTGCCTCGTCATGCAGTAGATCCGGCAGATCGAGTCCCCGGTCCGGTTTAACCAGCTGAGGTTCGGGGATTAGATCTGCGATGACGAGGCAACCAGGAGGGGGATGAAGAGAAAAGCTAGGAAGAAAGTAAAGAAAACATCTGTTGTCCAGAAATTTGTGTATGTCCCCCTCTCTGGGGCCCCCCGGATTCCACTGTGCGGCACCCGCTACCCACCCCGGCTCGGGCTCTGTTGTGGGTCCGCAGCAAGGGAGCGGGGAGATTGCAGGCCATGACACGCAGGGCACCGCCTCTGTTTGTGGTAACGGAGGGGGTAGTGGTGTGTCTGATATGGAGCATGGTGTGGAGGGCGGCCCAGTGGTGGGCAAGAGAGTGGCAGCCGGGACCGTATCTCCGGCGGTGAGCGCTGTGGTGTCTGGGTCCCCCACTTACGGATCCGTTACTGGATGGCTTCTGGGGGCCCAGGCACCTAGTGAAGGGGGAGGGGCCTGCGGCTCCGGCAAAGCCGGCTCATGAAAAACAACTGGTGGTGTCAGCTCCCCTGGCGGCGTCTGCGGTGAAGTCTGGGCTGGGGGCCCCGCCGCCGGTGGACACTGAGGGAGCGGCCTAGCCTGGGGCCGGTCGCCGGAGTTGCTGTGCCCAAGCTGTTTGTAGCCCAGGGTGTGGTGGTGGGGGGTGCTGTGCCCCGGGGGACTGGTGCCGCCGGGGGGGCCCCTGGGGTTTGTCCCGGCTTCGGGTCGGCTCTGGGGGTCCCGCTGAGGCCGGTCTCAGGGGGCATGGCCTCCTCGGCACCCGCCGCTCATGTGGGTGCAGCTTCTGATCTCTGTGCTGTGAAGCTGGAGGCTGGGGGCGTGGCTTCCCAGACAATGGAAAAAAAAATGGTCAACATCAGCATTGAAGCAGAGACTGCAGCAGACAGCAGCAAGGGCGCTTGCTTGGCCAGGTCCCCTGAGTCTGGGGGCTTACCTGTGGTGGGGGCGCCGGCGACAAGCCAGAAGGATGTAGCTGAAGGCAGGACTGCTCCTGGCTTAATCTCTGCCAGTGGGAGAGAAGGCAGCTCTGTGCAGGCTGTGGAGGCAGTGCTGCTGAAGCCCAATGGCAGCACAGTTCTTAAAGAGGCAGCAGCACTGTGTGGACAGAACCCCCCGGCAGGGAAGATACCACCAGCAGGTGGCGGTAGCAGTGTGGTAAAATCTATAAATACCCAAAAAGTAAGGCAAAATGATATTGACCCCAGTGTGCATGTGAGTAAGAGTGGGGTGACTGATGGAGTGGATGTGGAGGGTGTGGGTATGGAAGTGTCTGCGGTTGAGGATGCGGGTTGCAGTGCGTCTAAAGTGGCAAGTGTGAATGGGGTGTCTGATGGTTCTGGAAGGAGGGAGGAGGGGGCCAGTCCATCTGCCGCCCCAGCCACCGGTCCTCTGAGTTATTCAGGGGTGGTGGCTGGAGCCTCAGGGTCTGGTCAGGGGGTTTCCTCGCCTCTGGACCTCAAGGATGGCGTCTTGCGGTGCCGTTTCCTGGAGGCCCTCAAAAAGGGAGAACGGACGATCGAAGTAGAGGGCAGAGAGGTGGACTTGGCCTTTTGGCTGGATAGATATGGCCTGGCTGCCTTCCAAGATAAAAGGGAGGGGGAAACGGTTTGGTCCCTCCCGACAGCCGGGCAGGGGGTGGCCAGGCGCAATGTGGTCCTGTCTTCGGTGGAGGGGCAGTGAAGCGTGCCCGCCAAGAGCAAGGGTTGTGGAGCTCCTACTGAAGATGGACTTCAGGGCGACGGACATCTTTGCTCTGATTCATCCGTTTGGCACCTCCTTCTTCGATGTCAGTTTTGTTCGGCCAGAGAGCCTAGAGCTTTTCTGGTCGAATTTCGAACTGGCAAAGGGGGAACCCGGCTGGTGACACTTTGTCGTTCAGGCGGTGTCTCGCCAAAATAGTGTAAAGAGGGTGACCATTCTGACAAGTAACGAGTTTACTCTCTGGGGTCGACATCATGACGTGGCTTTCCCGTTATGGGGAAGTCACGGACGTCCCTAAGAAAAATTGGGACGAGTTTGGCATTTGGTCAGGGGGCTGGACCTTCATGGTAAAGTTGAAGGTTTCAGGAGGTATGGTCACCCACATCCCCTCCTCAGCATTTCTGGGGAGGGACAGAATCCAGATCTTCTGCCAGGGGCAACCAAAGGTCTGCCACAGGTGCGGTGATCCCCGCCACTTCACCGCAGGCTGCAAGGTGCAGAAGTGTGCCTTGTGTGGCGGGGTAGGTCATCTTGCTGCGGCCTGTGGTGACATTAGGTGTCACCTGTGTGGTGACCTAGGTCACCCGTATAGCCGCTGCCCCCACTCCTTTTCCAGCACCATCTCTGGCCCAGCGGGGGGGGGAGCCATGGGGGGTCCCCGGTGGTGCACTTCTGCTGAGGCTGAGGGTGGAGGCGTGAGGGGAGCTGAGGGGTCAGTGAGGAAAGGCGAGGCTGGTACATCTGCCCACCAGTGGCAACAGGTGAGGCGCCGTAAGGGCAGGGGGCAGGATAAGTCTCAGGCAACTGGGGTAATGACTGCCCCCACCCTGGAGGCAGCAGCTGGAGCCTCTGAGGCCCTGGGGGAGAAGGCGGTGAGCGAGGAGATCCGGAGGATGGAGAGGGAGGAGTTGGCTGCTTCTGATAACTCTTCCCAGTATGAAAGTGTGGATGAAGAGGTGGTGGAGCAGCCTAAAAAAACGGGTGACAATCGTACCGGTAAGAGGCGGAAGAAGAGGAAGAACAAGGCTAAAAAATCTAAGGCCCCACCCCTGAACGCTAGGGTGCCTACGGAAGGGCTCACCGGCTCCCCTCTGATTCCCCTCTCCAACCGGTTCCAAGCCCTCAATGACTGCTGTGTCGGAGGTCAGGGGTGAGGGGCCGGACGCAGCATCTGGGGTGCCTTCAGGGAGTGGCGAGGTCCGTCCTCCGGGGGATTCACACTCCTCTGGCGGGGGGACTACCTCGGGGTCCAGGGGTGAGGAATCTAGTGCTGGGAAGGAGGTGTCCACTGCTGCTAAGGAGGATATGGACACCTCGGTGTCTTTAAAGAGGAGGGGTGAGTTGGGCTCCTCCTCAGAGGGGGAGAGGAAATCTGGGGGTACGGTTAAAAAACAGGCCGTCTAACTCAATCACCCATGATGGCGGAACCTACTCTGGCGTCGATTAATGTCGCCAGCATAAAGTCGGATACGGCTAGATTTACGGCCTTTGATTTTTTTCACCCGGGTTGAGGCTGATATTTTATTTTTGCAGGAGACCAGACTAACGGACCTGGGGTCCATCCATAAAGTAAAGAGGGAATGGAGGAGTGGGCCCTCATACTGGTCTCTTGCGGCCGAGCCGTATAGTGGGGTAGCGGTCCTTTTTAAGACCGCGGAGGTGGAATGCAGACGGGTGATCGAGTTAGAAATGGGGAGATGTTTGGTCCTTTACATCTTCATGAGGGGACAGGAGCTTCGGCTCATCAATATCTATGGCCCGCAATCTAAGTGGGACCGTAAATGTCTCTTCCTGAGGATAAAGCCCTATCTTTTTACGAGCCGGCAGGTGGTCTTTGGTGGGGATTTTAATTCTATAACCAGACTCCGTGATGGGGAGGCCCCGGAGACCGGCTGACTTACGATAGCGTAGCCTTGAATAGCATAGTAAGCGAAGCTCGCCTGGTGGATGTCCACATTCGGCACACCCCAGGTCACGAGGGTTTCACCTTTTATAGGGGAAGCAGTAGGTCTAGGATAGATAGGTTTTTTTAAAGGAGGAAGCCGTCTCTTCTGCATTGTCCGCTGTTGAGGTGGAGTTCTCCGATCGCTGTTTAATTTTCTTTACTTTGAATGTTACAGAGACTCCCCGGATGGGGAGAGGCCTATGGAAGCTGAATTCGTCCCTTCTGGAAGAAGAGGAAGTAAGACAGTCCTTTGAGGAATTTCTTCAGAGCCAGGTACCTCTCTTGGGTCTTTGTAGCAGTAAGTCTGAGTGGTGGGAGATCTTCAAAAGAAGGGTCGCAAGGTTCTTCCGTCAGCTCTCGAGCCTCAGGGGCCTGAACAGGTACCGCCTGTATCGGCAGCTGGGGAGGAAACTCAAGCAGCTCGTCTCGACTGGAGGGGACCGAGAGGAAATCTCCAGGGTGAAGACCTTGCTCAAGGAGTGCCAGTACGATAGGCACACATCCTTGGTTTTTGAGAGGGATTTCGGGAGGTACCGCTCGCCCGACCCTTACAGAAACTGCAGGTTGTCAGTGAATTGTAAGATGGTGACAGGACTGATCGACAGTACGGGGTCCCTGAACAGATCCAAATCAGGGATCCTGGAGGTGGTCAGATCCTTCTACTCGCACCTCTTGGGGAGGAGGGATCCTGATCGGGATGAGATGTCGGCTTTCCTGGCTGAAACCATCCCTGAGCTGGGGGATGACCCCTCTCTTCATGTTTTGGCAGAAGCAATCAGGGAAGAGGAAGTGAGACGGGCGATTGATGGGCTCCGGCCCAAAAAGTCGCCCAGTCCGGATGGCTTAACATCCGAGTTCTATAAAACTTTTAGGGACTCTTTGGTCCTCCTCTTGACTGAGGTGTTTAATGAGTGCCTCTCCTCGGACACTCTGCCCAGTTCAATGAGGAAGTCAGCCCTGATTATCCTGTCAAAGGGTAAAGACTCGTCCCGTATTGAGAATTGGCGTCCCATAGCGCTTCTCAATACGGACCGAAAGGTTCTGGCAAAGGTGCTTTTTAATCGGTTGGTGAAGTTTGCACCCTGGCTCCTTTCGGGGGCCCAGCACTGCTCTGTTCCAGGCCGCAGTACATTTAGTGCTGTGCTCGGTGTCCGAGAGGCAGTGGAGCAGGGCAGGGAAGGTCACTGGAAGGGGTACTTGCTGTCCTTAGACCAGGCAAAGGCCTTTGACCGGGTTAACCATGAGTACCTCTGGTCCGTCCTTCTGAGGTATGGTCTGCCTGGGAGGTTTGTTGATTGGTTGAGAATTTTATACATTGGGGCAGAGACTTTTCCGCTCGTGAACGGTTGGGTCGGACACCCTTTTGAGGTGAGGTCTGGTGTCCACCAGGGCTGTCCTCTGAGCCCACTGTTATACGTTCTCGCGATCGACCCCCTTTTAAGGAGGGTGGAGCGCGGACCATTGGTGGGAGTCGGGATGGACCGGGTAGAGCCAGAGGCCGCCTTGAGGGTAGTGGCGTACGCTGACGACGTTTCCCTTTTTGTATCCTCGAGAGAGGAGGCAGATTGGGTGATGTCTGAGGTTGAACGCTACTCTGTGGCATCCGGGTCCATGATCAACCGGACAAGTGTGAGAGTCTCTGGCTGGGAGGGGAGATCCAAGTTTTGATCTCCCGGACACCCTTCCAGGGCCTCAGGCCACAGCAAAAATATTAGGCATCAGTTTCGGCCCTGGGGACTATCCCCAGGAAAACTGGGAGGGCAGACTTAAGATTGCCGCCCAGAAGGTGGATCAGTGGAAGGGTTGGTCCTTGACCCTAAGGGAAAGGGTTAGTCTTGCCAAGGGCTATTTGCTTCCTTTGCTAATATATCTGGGCAGCGTCTGCATCTTGCCAGAGCCTCTTTGGACATGGGTCTACAGCCTGTTTTTCCAATTATTATGGGGAAATAGGCTGAACCTAATCAAGAGGGAGGTCACGTACCGAACGAGGAGACTAGGAGGGTTGGGTATGGTCAACCCAGTGGTGTTTCTAGTAAACACCTTTCTTAAGACAAACATCGCCAACCTCTGGTCAGAGAGGGCTCCTCCATGGGTATTCTCCTGTAGGGGGTGTTTCGGCCTTTCTTCCAGGAATGGGAGACAGGAGGGCAGGTGAAGGACCTTCGTACACCTCATGGGCATCTTCCGGCTTATGTTACCCCGGTTCTGAAGGTGATCCGTCGGTGGAGTCTGGGAGTGTGGGAGATCAGGATCATGTGAAGAAGGTTTCTTGACAATATGGTCCTGTTGACCCACTTTCAGAAGCTCAGGGATTGCCCAAGCCGGGATCTGGAGGTGGGGCTCGGGTTATTGAACTCTAAGCGGATCCCCTTGAAGTTTTGGGACTTGGCTTGGCGCTGCTTCCATGGGAAGATGTATGTGAGGGACAACCTGAAGTGCAGGAGCTCTGATGACCGGGATTGTCCCCGCGAGGAGTGTGGTGGCATGCTTGGAAGCATGGAGCACTTCCTGCTTCGGTGTCCCTTTAATACAGAGGTCTACAGCAGGGTGGGTGCTTCCATTGGCTGGCCCAGGCTGGCAGGCCTCTCCTATGCGGAGTGGGCCTATGGGGCATTCAGGTCCCTTGGTGGCCGAGATCGGGGCACTGTTTTCTTAGTTAGTTTAGTAACTAGGTTCTGCACGTGGAATGCACGGTTCTAGTGTCTACTCAGCGGAAAGTCCTCCCCAGGGAAGAGGTGATTAGGAACATCCTGGGTGACTGGCAAAAGTGCGCTCCCTGGAGTTTGAGAGGCTGGGTGCAGGCAGGGCCTCTCTTCTATGGAGGGTTTCTCCTTTAATGTGCCCTAGGGTGAGTTAGGTTCTGTGTGCCTGTGATAGGGCTGAGTTAGTATTTTTTATCCTTTTATCTTTATTTTGTAGGGTCAGATAGATATGTAGGGACAGGGAGGGTCAGATAGGGACAGTCTTTAGGGACAGGTAGTTAGTATTAGGTTGGTAGTGAGGGTTAGTGAGGACAGGTAGGGGCAGGTAGGGAGAGGTTGGTAGGGCTATAGGGACAGGATTTTCTCTTTTGTGTTGTTAGAGAGGGTCAGGGTGATGTGCGGTAGATTAGGGTGAGAGCCTCTATGGTCTCCAGTTCCTGGTGGTGGGCTGTAACCCTCACTCATAGATTTTTGTTTTGGAATTGGTAACCTGGGTATAGGGCTTGCAAGCATTGAACTTTGGCCTGTTCTTTGGTCATGGTTAAGGTGTGTAGTGGTTATTATTGGTATATGTTGTTGTTGATATATGTTATTATAAGTTTGTATATATATATGTTGTATATTGTACTATAATGCGTGTAGGGGGATTTAGTTTAGGTGGGGCGGGGGTTTCTTGGGGGGAGGGTGATGGGTTTTGGATAATGGACGTCCGGCGGATGCAGAGATGCGTGTGTGATACCAAACTTTCGTGGACTGGTGTCTTAGGTACAAACTTTCGTGGGACCTTTGGGGGAATGGTGGTGGTTTAGTTTAGGAAAAAAAAGACGGATTTTGGTAAGAACTTACCTGTAAAATCCTTTTCAGCGAAGGAAGGAAGAGAGACACAGTTATTACTAGTGGGTAGGCGGAGCCCAGATAGGATTGACACCTCAGATTAAAAAGAGTGTTGACCGGCCCCTCCAGCACGGGCTCCTCCTACTCCAGCTTTCTCCAGTCGTACCCAAGCTTAAGAAAGAGCAATATCACCAGCGGAGCAACATAACCCCTTCTGAAGGACTTCAGAGAAAAAACACAAGAGTACAGTTATGCATGCATTTGGCAAAAAAAACACACAGTTCCAGGTACTACTCACTGGACCTGACCACTGCGATGAGCTGGCAATGCTGGAACAGAGCCTTAGCGCGTCGACCTCAGCCCAGATAATCGCTATCAGAGAAGGGTCACGCCGCATCTGAAAACAACAACACACTTCTGCCATGGGAGGGGGCTGTGTCTCTCTTCCTTCCTTCGCTGAAAAGGATTTTACAGGTAAGTTCTTACCAAAATCCGTCTTTCAGCAGCAGATGGAAGGAAGAGAGCCACAGTTATTACTAGTGGGATGTCCCAAAGCAGTCAGAAACTAGGGTGGGAAAAAAACCAAAATAGCAGAATCCCAACAACCTAGATAAATGCGCAACAGGCGCCAAATACAAGTTAACTAGAACTTTAAACTACAGCCGCCTGCAGGACCCTACGTCCTAAGGCCGCATCAGCGGAAGCACTGACATCCACCTTATAAAACTTTATAAACGTGTGGACGGAACGCCAGGTCGCCGCTCGGCAGAGCTGAGCTGCCGAGGCCCCTTGATGAAAGGCCCACGAGGAAGCTACAGCCCTCGTGGAGTGAGCCCGAATCTTAATCGGGCAAGGTTCGCTTTTAAGTCGATAAGCCTCTAAAAAGGCCGTCCGAATCCAACGAGCTATAGAGTCCTTGGAAGCTCGTTGACCACGCTGACGACCTGCTGGAATCACAGAGAGTTCCGACTTCCGAAAATTTTGAGTAATAAACAAATAGAACTTCAAAGCCCGCACCAAATCCAATTTATGCAAGGCCCGTTCCTTCACATTCCTCGACTCCGGACAGAGCGAGGGCACCTTAGGTAGGAAGTCGCCCCGTGTGCGAAGTACTACGCGATCCGGGTGAAAATCCAGGAAAGGAGGCAAGCAAAAAAGAGCCGCCAACTCAGAAAACCTTTCTCAAAAAGTTAACCGCCACTAGAAAGGCAACCTTCCAAGATAGCAAAGAAAAGCTAGCAGAGTCCATAGGCTCAAAAGGCCCATGTTGAAGAGCTTCCAATACAAGATTGAGCCGCCAAGGCGACACAGGTGCCTCCGTGGCGGAAAACTGACGGGTTACTCCGCGAAAAAAGGAATGTACGTCCCTACGCGAGGCGATAGCCTTCCGAAAAGCAAAAGCAGGGCAGAACCTGACCCTTCAGAGTGCTAACTGCCAAACCCTTGTCCAGCCCGTACTGCACGAGGCCAACAAATTGGGAATGGAAAGAATCCTCGGGTTCCTTGAAGAACCCGAACATCACAAAAAGAAGGCTTCTCCAAGACTTTGTGATAAATCCTAGTATTAGCCGGACCTCTGGCAGTCCGTAAAGTGGCAATGACTTTGGCTGAAAAACCTTGACGGTCAATATTTCGGTCTCAAGAGCCACGCCGTCAAACGCAGAAACCTCAGGTCCGGATGACGAACGGGCCCTTGGGTTAACAGGTCCGGGCGAAGAGAAAGTGGAAAAAGAGGTGCTGTCAAAAGCGACACCAGTGTCGAGAACCACGTCCTCCTTGGCCAATCTGAGCTATCAACATAGCCGGGATTCTCTCCAGTCTGATCCGACACAACCCCAGAGGAAGTAAGGGTATCGGCGGAAACACATAGATTAGCTCGAATTGGTCCAACGGAGCCACCAGAGCATCCACCGTCACAGCCTTCGGGTCCTTGTACCTGGACATGAAAGTCGGTAACTTGGCATTGAACCTGGATGCCATCAAATCCACTTGGGGAGTTCCCCAATGGGAGCACAGCAGTGCAAAAATCTCCGGATGAAGACTCCATTCTCTGGGATCCATCCTCTCGCGACTGAGAAAGTCTGCCGTGATTCTGAACTCCTGTAATGTGGATCGCAGAGATGGCTGGCACACTGGTCTCGGCCCATACCAGTATCCGAGATACCTCCACCATGAGCCTGGAACTCCTTGTCCCGCCTAGATGGTCAATATACACGACCGCCGTAGCATTGTCTGTCTGCACTCGGACTGGGAGACCGCCTAAAGGGACCGTCCAGTGTTGGAGTCAAAGGAAAATTGCCCTCAATTCCAGGATGTCGATCGGCAGACCGACTCCTCCGACGACAATACCTCCTGAATCCAAAGATCGTTGCAGACACCTCCCCAGCCCGTCAGGCTGGCATCGGTGGTTATGACCGACCACCTCAGAGGAAGGAAAAAACTTCCCCAGGAATAAAGCTTCCGGACGTAACCACCATCCTAGAGACTCTCGCACCCTGTGGGAGATGATGACACTGCAATCAAGCGAAGTCTGCAATCGCCAACGGCTCAGACTAAGCCTTTGGAGGGCCCTGGAATGAAACTGAGCAAACGGAAGTGCCTCCATGGACCACCATCAAACCCAGAAGGCGCATACACCTTCGAAGGGACATTGCTGTCGAAGACTTCATAACCTGTACATGTCGAAGGAGACATGCTTACTTGTCTGGAGGCAGCGACACCACTGCTCGTACTGTGTCGAAAAGCATCCCCAAAAACAGATTGACTGCGACGGTTCCAGAGACGACTTCTCCCAACTGATTAGCCACCCGAAGTCCTCCAGGAGCTGAAGGGATAGATTGCAAGCAGTCACTGCCTCCTCCTTTGAGTACGCCACAATCAAAAGGCCGTCCAGGTAGGGAAGAATCGAAACCCCCTGTCTTCGAAGAATTGCCATGAGAGGCGCCAGAATTTTTGTAAAAACTCTGGGCGCTGAAGCCAAACCGAATGGCAGAGCCACAAACTGGCAATGGTCCTGACCTATGGCAAAACGAAGGAAGCGTTGGTGGGCCCTTCCGATTGGGAAGTGCAAATAAGTGTCGCGAATGTCGACACCAATAAAAGAGTTCTGCGACAGGACCGCCAAAACGGAGCAAGGCAACTCCATGCGGAATTTCCTGGCGTGGACATGCCGATTCAATCTCCAGAATGGGCCGAAATTTGTCCTCTTTTTTGGGGACCACAAAGAGGTTAGAATAAAATCCTCTTCCCCGGCCCTCCGGCGGAACCGGCACCACCACACCTTTCTGCAGAAGGGAATCTACCTCCCGCAGTAAAGCGGCAAAGAGCTCGGGCTCTGACGTAACGCGAGGTTGACAAAAAAACTGTCTGGGGGTCGAGAAAGAAACTCTATGAAGTAGCCTGCCAACACAACCTGTGTCACCCAGGCGTCCGACACGTGGGAAGCCCAAGTCGGTTTGAATTGGAGTAAACGACCCCCCACTCGAGAGCGCTCAAGTGAGGCCCAGGCGTCAGTCCGCCTTAACGGACTTTATTGCCAGCTTCCCATTTGTCTTAACGGAAGTTCTGTTTCCAGGGTATGCGGAATTTCTGACAATTCCCTTTTTTTTTTTAAAAAAAAGAGAGGGACGACCCGAACCCCCAGAGGGCTGACCGAATCATCCCCTGGACCGAAAGGACCGCCGTCAACTACCGGCACTAGTCCTGCCAGACGCAGAAGTCACAGCTCTGCGCTGCGGTAAACCTGTTTCTTTTGCCTTGGCAATCAGCTCCGTGAGGTCAGATCCAAATAGCTGACCACCTTGTAAGCTTAAAGATAGCCAACCCTGCTTGGAAACCGCGTCCCCATGTCTAAGCCACAGTGCTCATCTGACTGTGACTGCCGAGGATTGCGCCCTGGACCAGAGGGCTGCTCCACTTGAAAAGCCCATCTACCTCGATAGAGGGGATCCACCTTGCCACGCCGTCCGTAGACGGTCCAACTGGCCCAGGGAAACTTTACAAGCACACATGGATCCTTAATACTGAATCCATGACCCGCGGCCTCGCAGATGGATATCGCTGCCATCTCCGTTTTTTTTTTTTTTTTTCTTTCCTGTCCAGCAGGTTCTGCAGACTCGCCTTCCCTTTAACAGGAAGATTTGCTAAGCTGGGATAAAGGGACAACCACTTCAGGAGAAGGGATTCAATTATCAATCAACTCCGTAGCACGGATACAGTGTCTCAAAAGACCGTGTCCCTTGAAAACGTTTATCTGGACACAGGCGTTCCTTGCCCCATTAAGCTCATCCAGAGATGGCAATGTCGAACGCAACTTAAGGTACACCTGGTACATCCGGGCCGACTTACCAGGACGTCTAGTTACCTCATCCGGTAACTGTAACGCCCTCATGGTCCAATAAAAGTCTCTGTACGGCCCAAAAGAGAGGTAGAGTGTCCCGCCGATCCTCCTTGTCCGAATCGGACATCTTCGTTACGCGGTAAGGAAGGCACCGGTTTGTGTCGCTTCCTTGAGAGGATCTAGCTGACATCTAATAACCTAGAGGGGTCAAACAGGCCATCAATAGAAACTAGCGAGGGCCTCCATTTTGACACCACTGAACCTCCGACCGCTGCGCATGACGCCGTCGAGATCTGCGTGTCAGATACGCGTCTGTAGAGGATCTGGGAGACGGTCTCTGACATGTCCTTGCACAGTATATGCAGGTTAAACTGTCAGTAACTAGAACAGTGTGTTTCTTAAAGAAAAAACAAAACGCTGAAGGGTTAGAGCTCTTAAAGAGAGAGCTACCCCAGCTGTCCCCCATTAGGAGTTAACTGCCTAAGAAGGGGTTAAAGTAACAGTGATAATGAGAAGGGTTGCGAGCCCCAAGTGCCTCTTATAAGGCCGCAGCTGCAGAACAGCTATGCCACACTTAACAGAAAAAACGTTCATCGCTAAAAAATTGCGCTGTTTTGTATATCGCAATGACCGCCAAAGTTGTTAAGGAGATCAGTAAGCGCTCCAGATTGGCAGCTACTAGCGACATTAAAAGCGTATAGTGGCAGTAACTTCACTGTCGCAGGCTCCCCACAACCTCTTTATTATTATTGAAAAGAGTGTGCGAGCCCCCTTAAGGGATAACAGCCGCAGGACAGCGCAATCTGTCACTCATTAGTGCCTCAGAAGGCGCCCGTGCTGTGGGGGTGAAGGGGTTAAGCTTCTGCCTGCGGGCTAGAAGCGACTCACCCAGCTGGCCACAGTGTAACATCTTGCCGGGAGGGGAGGAGGGAGAAGAGCCAGAAGAAGCTTTCAGCCTGCTTCTGTAATGGCCGCCGCGCTGTGTCTCCGTGTGCTCCATGAGAGAAGCCGGAAATGGAGACTGCCGTAAAGCGCGCGCTCAGAGCGGCGCGAAAATTCAAATAAAAAAGCGCGCACTCCTCTCTCCCGTTCCTATGTCCTGCAGGCATCAACCTGCGGACAAAAAAATACTAGTCACCGGCATGTATACTGCAACAGCGCTGCCGCAGCAGTCGCTGAATCACTCACACACATTATAAAAATGTGGAGTACTCACCAGCCGAAAGCGCCACAGGGACCCCCAGGGGTTTCTGGCGCTATGCCCATCGCTTCCCCCCAGGGCGGGGAACGAAGTGACCCCCGATGTGCGGTTTGCGTCCCTGCCAGGGAAGCCATCCTCATCCCCCAGGGCCGGCATGATTCTGCAGGGACCACCATCAGGGTAATTACAGATCCGCCAAGGGAGAGGTTGGGTCCAGCAGCGCTGAGACCCCTGAGACCTCTAGACCACTTCTGGTGATCCAAGTCTCTTGTCCGATGAAAATAATAAAATCTTCTGAGGAGCTGCTTCCAGCAGCGACCATCCTCTGGACCTCAAATTTTAGACTGGAGAAAGCTGGAGTAGGAGGAGCCCGTGCTGGAGGGGCCGGTCAACACTCTTTTTAACCCCTTCACCCCCAAGGGTGGTTTGCACGTTAATGACCGGGCCAATTTTTACAATTCTGACCACTGTCTCTTTATGAGGTTATAACTCTGGAACGCTTCAACGGATCTTCGCGATTCTGAGAATGTTTTCTCGTGACATATTGTACTTCATGTTAGTGGTAAAATTTCTTCGATATAACTTGCGTTTATTTTTGAAAAAAACGCAAATAAGGCGAAAATTTTTAAAATTTTGCAATTTTCAAACTTTGAATTTTTATTCCCTTAAAACAGAGAAATATATCACACAAAATAGTTAATAAATAACATTTCCCACATGTCTACTTTACATCAGCACAATTTTGGAACCAAAATTTTTTTTTGTTAGGAAGTTATAAGGGTTAAAAGTTGACCAGCGATTTCTCATTTTTACAACAAAATTTACAAAGCCATTTTTTTAGGGACCACCTCACATTTGAAGTCACTTTGAGGGGTCTATATGGCAGAAAATACCCAAAAGTGACACCATTCTAAAAACTGCACCACTCAAGGTACTCAAAACCACATTCAAGAAGTTTATTAACCCTTCAGGTGCTTCACAGTAACTAAAGCAACGTGGAAGGAAAAAATGAATATTTTACTTTTTAGCCACAAAAATGATCTTTTACAAACTTTTTTTTTATTTTCACAAGGGTAAAAGGAGAAAATGGACAGATAAGGTTGTTATGCAATTTCTCCTGAGTACGCCAATACCCCATATGTGGGGGAAAACCACTGTTTGGGCACACGGCAGAGCTCGTAAGGGAAGGAGCGACGTTTGACTTTTTCAAACTAAAATTGGCTGGAATTTAGATTGGATGCCATGTCGCGTTTGGAGAGCCCCTGATGCGCCTAAACAGTGGAAACCCCCCACAAGTGACACCATTTTGGAAACTAGACCCCCTAAGGTACTTATCTAGATCTGTTGTGAGCACTTTGAACCCTCAAGTGTTTCACAAAAGTTTATAAAGCCTGGGTGTGAAAAAAAATAAATCAATTTTCCACAAAAATGATTTTTTAGTCCCAAATTTTTGAATTTTCCCAAGGAAATTGGACCCCAAAAGTTGTTGTCCAATTTGTCCTGAGTACGCTGATACCCCATATGTGGGGGGGAAACTGTTTGGGCGCACGGCAGGGCTTGGAAAGGAAGTAGTAACGTTTTGGAATGCAGACGTTAATGGGGGTCATGTTCCATTTGCAGTGCCCCAGATGAGCCTAAACAGTGGAAACCCCCCACAAGTGACCCCATTTTGGAAACTAGACCCCTTAAGGAACTTATCTAGATCTTTGGTGAGCACTTTGAACCCCCAAGTGCTTCACACAAGTTTATAATGCCCGGGCATGAAAATAAAAAATCCTATTTTTTTCCCACAAAAATTATCTTTTAGTCACTATTTTTTATTTTCCCAAGGGTAACAGGAGAAATTGGACCACATAAGTTGTTGTACAATTTGTCCTGAGTACGCTGATACCCCATATGTGGGGGGAACCACTGTTTGGGCGCACGGCAGAGCTCGGAATGGAAGGAGCACCATTTGACTTTTTCCAACCAAAATTGGCTGGAATTGAGTTTGGATGCCATGTTGCATTTGGAGAGCCCCTGATGTGCCTAAACAGTGGAAACCCCCCACAAATGACCCCATTTGGGAAACTAGACCCCTAAGGAACTTATCTAGATTTTTGATGACAATTTGAACCCCCAAGTGCTTCACACAAGTTTATAACGTAGAGCCGTAAAATTTAAAAATCATATTTTTTCCACAAAAATGATCTTTTCACCCCAATTTTTATTTTCCAAGGGTAACAAGACTCCAAAAGTTATTGTGCAATTTGTCCTGAGTGCGCTGATACCCCATATGTGGGGGTAAACCACTGTTTGGGTGCATGGCAGAGTTTGGAAGGGAAGGAGCGCCGTCTGACTTTTTCAACGCAGAATTAGCTGGACGCCATGTCGTGTTTGGAGAGCTCCTGATCTGCCTAAACAGTGGAAACCCCCATAAATGACACCATTTTGGAAACTAGACCCCTCAAGGAACTTAACTTGTTGTCCAATTTGTCCTGAGTACGCTGATACCCAATATGTGGGCGAAAACTACTGTATGGGCAACGTCGGGCTTTGGAAGGGAAGTAGTGACGTTTTGGATTGCAGACTTGATGGAATTGTCTGGGCGTCCATGTCATTTGGAGAGCCCCTGATGCACCTAAACAGTGGAAACCCCCACAATGACCCCATTTTGGAAAATAGACCCCACAAGGAACTTATCTAGATGTGTGGTGAGCACTTTGAACCCCGAAGTGCTTCACAAAGTTTATAACGCACAGCCGTAAAATAAAAAATCCTTTTTTTTTTTTGCAAAAATGATTTTTTCGCCCCAATATTTTATTTTTACAAGGGTAACAGGAGAAATTGGACCCAAAAGTTGTTGCCCAATTTGTCCTGAGTACGCTGATACCCAATATGTGGGGAAAACTACTGTATGGGCGCACGTCGGGCTCGGAAGGGAAGTAGTGACGTTTTGGATTGCAGACTTTGATGGAATGGTCTGGGGGCGTCATGTCACATTTGGAGAGCCCCTGATGCACCTAAACAGTGGAAACCCCCCACAAGTGACCCCATTTTGGAAATAGACCCCACAAGGAACTTATCTAGATGTGTGGTGAGCACTTTGAACCCCGAAGTGCTTCACAGAAGTTTATAACGCACAGCCGTAAAAATAAAAAATCTTTTTTTTTTACAAAAATGATTTTTTCCCCCAATATTTTATTTTCACAAGGGTAACAGGAGAAATTGGACCCCAAAAGTTGTTGTCCAATTTGTCCTGAGTACGCTGATACCCGATATGTTGGAGAAAACTACTGTATGGGCGCACGTCAGGGCTCGGAAGGGAAGTAGTGACGTTTTGGATTGCAGACTTTGATGGAATGGTCTGGGTGCGTCATGTCCATTTGGAGAGCCCCTGATGCGCCTAAACAGTGGAAACCCCCACAAGTGACCCCATTTTGGAAATAGACCCCACAAGGAACTTATCTAGATGTGTGGTGAGCACTTTGAACCCCGAAGTGCTTCACAGAAGTTTATAACGCACAGCCGTAAAAATAAAAAATCTTTTTTTTTTTTGCAAAAATGATTTTTTCGCCCCAATATTTTATTTTTACAAGGGTAACAGGAGAAATTGGACCCCAAAAGTTGTTGCCCAATTTGTCCTGAGTACGCTGATACCCAATATGTGGGAGAAAACTACTGTATGGGTACACGTTGGGGCTCGGAAGGGAAGTAGTGACGTTTTGGATTGCAGACTTTGATGGAATGGTCTGGGGGCGTCATGTCGCATTTGGAGAGCCCCTGATGCGCCTAAACAGTGGAAATCCCCAACAAGTGACCCCATTTTGGAAAATAGACCCCACAAGGAACTTATCTAGGTGTGTGGTGAGCGCTATGAAGCCCCAAGTGCTTCACAGAAGTTTATAATGTACAGCCGTAAAAAACAAAAAAATAATTTTTTTGTACAAAAATGATATTTTGCCCCCAGTTTTTTATTTTCCCAAGGGTAACAGAAGAAATAGGACAAATTGCACAATAACTCTTGGGGTCCAGAGTACGCTGATACCCCATATGTGGGGATAAACTACTGTTTGGACGCATGGCAGAGCTCAGAAGTGAAGGAGCACCGTTTGACTTTTTCAACGCAGAATTGGCTGGAATTGAGATCAGACGCCATGTCACATTTGGAGAGCCCCTGATGTGCCTAAACAGCGGAAACCCCCCAATTCTAACTCCAACCCTAACCCCAACACACCCCTAACCCTAGTCCCAACCCTAACCACAAACCTAACCCTAACACACCCCTAATCCCAACCCTAACCCTAATCCTAACTTTAGCGCCAACCCTAACCCTAACTTTAGCCGCAACCCTAACCCTAACCCTAATGGGAAAATGGAAATAAATACATTTTTTTAATTTTATTATTTTTCCCTAACTAAGGGGGTGATAAAGGGGGGTTTGATTTACTATTTATAGCGGGTTTTCATGATTGGCAGCTGTCACGCTAAAAGACGCTTTTTATTGCAAAAATAGTTTTTTGCATCGCCACATTTTGAGAGCTATAATCTTTGCATATTTTGGCCCACAGAGTCATGTGAGGTCTTATTTTTTGCGGTACGAGTTGACGTTTTTATTTGTACCATTTTTGAGCAGGTGACATTTTTTGATCGCTTTTTATTTCGATTTTTGGGAGGTTAGAATGAACAAAAATCAGCAATTCATGAATTTCTTTTGGGGAGGCGTTTTTATTGTTCCGCGTGTGGTAAAATTGATAAAGCAGTTTTATTCTTCGGGTCAGTACGATTATGGCGATACCTCATTTATATCATTTTTTTATGTTTTGGCGCTTTTATAGAATAAAACCAATTTTATATAAAAAAATATTATTTTTGCATCGCTTTATTCTGCGAGCTATAACTTTTTTATTTTTTCATTGATGATGCTGTATGGTGGCTTGTTTTTTGCGGGACAAGATGACGTTTTCAGCGGTACCATGATTATTTATATCCGTCTTTTTGATCGCGTGTTATTCCACTTTTTGTTCGGCAGTATGATGATAAAGCATTGATTTTTTGCTTTGGTTTTTTTTTATTTTTTTTAAGAGGTTCACTAAAGGGGTTAACTAGTGGGACAGTTTTATAGGGGGGGTCGTTACGGACGTGGCAATACCAAATATGTGTACTTTTATTGTTTTTGTTTTTTTATTTACAGGAAAAAATGAATTTATTGGGGAATATTTTTTTTTTTTTTTTATGATTTTTTTAAACAGTTTTTATTTTTATTTTTTTTAAATTTTTTACTTTGTCCCAGGGTGGGACATCACTGTATTTTATCAAATCGCTGGTGTGACAGTGTGCACAGCACACTGTCACACCAGCGATCGCTCAGGCATAGATGCAGGCTTCTCAGTGCCTGCTCTCAGCAGGCACTGAGGAAGCCGCCTCCCTCCAGGACCCCGGCGCCATCTTGGATCCGGGTCCTGGGAGGGAGGAAGCCCTCAGAACAGCGCAATCACATCGCGCTGGTCTGAGGGTCTCAGGGGGGCGCGCAGGGAGCCCCCACCCTGCGCGATCCTCCCCTGTGCCCCCAGTACACCGCGATCATGTTTGATCGCGGTGTGCTAGGGGTTAATGTGCCGGGAGCGGTCCGTGACCGCTCCTGACACACAGTCACGGGTGTCAGCTGTGATAATCAGCTGACACCCGGCGGCGATTAGCTGCGCTCCCCTCAGGAGCGCAGCTGATCGCCTATGACGTACTATCCCGTCCATGGGCAGAATGGCACGGGTTTTATGGACGGATAGTACGTCTAATGTCAGAGAGGGGTTAATCTGAGGTGTCAATCCTATCTGGGCTCCGCCTACCCATTAGTAATAACTGTGGCTCTCTTCCTTCCATCTGCTGCTGAAAAAAGGGTGTATGTATATATATATATGTATATGTGTATATAATTAAGTTGGGCCAGGTGGCCTATTTACTTTAGGGCATTTGGCTGAATTTTGTTTTTTTTTTCTATTGGTGAATGCGTGGGTATGTGTATATGAGGGGAAAAAAAGGATATAGCTTCCCTTGCCGGGGGGTGAAATGGAGGAACGTTTTGTTTCTATATATCTGTTGGACATTGGACTTTTGGGGTTTATGGATAATGTTTTTTATTGAGTTTGTCTGTAAGTTTTGTCTATGTTTTGCCTGTAAGTTTACTTTTGTATTTTTATAAAAAAAGAGATACAGGAGGTAACTCGGGATCAGTACAGGATAAGTAATGTAATGTATGTACACAGTGACAACACCAGCAGAATAGTGAGTGCAGTTCTGGAGTATAATACAGGATGTAACTCCGGATCAGTACAGGATCAGTAATGTAATGTATGTACACAGTGACTGCACTAGCAGAATTGTGAGTGCAGCTCTGGAGTATAATACAGGATGTAACTCAGGATCAGTACAGGATAAGAAATGTAATGTATATGCACAGTGACTGCACCAGCAGAATAGTGAGTGCAGCTCTGGAGTATAATACAGGATGTAACTCAGGATCAGTACAGGATAAGTAATGTAATGTATGTACACAGTGACAACACCAGCAGAATAGTGAGTGCAGTTCTGGAGTATAATACAGGATGTAACTCCGGATCAGTGCAGGATCAGTAATGTAATGTATGTACACAGTGACTGCACCAGCAGAATAGTGAGTGCAGCTCTGGAGTATAATACAGGATGTAACTCAGGATCAGTACAGGATCAGTAATGTAATGTATGTACACAGTGACTGCACCAGCAGAATAGTGAGTGCAGCTCTGGAGCAAAATACAAGATGTAACTCAGGATCAGTACAGGATTAATAATGTAAAGTATGTACACAGGGACTGCACCAGCAGAATAGTGAGTGCAGTTCTGGAGTATAATACAGGATGTAACTCCAGATCAGTACAGGATCAGTAATGTAATGTATGTACACAGTGACTGCACCAGCAGAATAGTGAGTGCAGATCTGGGGTATAATACAGGATGTACGGTAACTCAGGATCAGTACAGGATCAGTAATGTAATGTATGTACACAGTGACTGCACCAGCAGAATAGTGAGTGCAGCTCTGGAGCAAAATACAAGATGTAACTCAGGATCAGTACAGGATTAATAATGTAATGTATGTACACAGGGACTGCACCAGCAGAATAGTGAGTGCAGTTCTGGAGTATAATACAGGATGTAACTCCGGATCAGTACAGGATCAGTAATGTAATGTATGTACACAGTGACTCACCAGCAGAATAGTGAGTGCAGCTCTGGAGTATAGTACAGGATGTAACTCCGGATCAGTACAGGATAGTAATGTAATGTATGTACACAGTGACTGCACCAGCAGAATAGTGAGTGCAGATCTGGGGTATAATACAGGATGTACGGTAACTCAGGATCAGTACAGGATCAGTAATGTAATGTATGTACACAGTGACTGCACCAGCAGAATAGTGAGTGCAGCTCTGGAGTATAATACAGGATCAGTAATATACATACACAGAACAATATTTAGTGTATATTATATATTAACTGAAAATTCAGATCTGCTTTGTACATTTAGAAAGTTCCATTTATAAGTACAGTAGAGTCCTGCAGAGTTTTAGCACAATATTTTTCTTCAACTTTTTATTATGAAATATATATACCGGTATCTAAAAAAAATATCCCATCTTTAACATGTACTTCATATCCCGTTTCTATTTGTCCTCTCTTCTCAGTAATATTTAGGTTTGCATCTTGGCATTTTGTAATGTACATCCCGCATGTGACACTGACCTTTTTCGCATCTGTCTCCACTGAAACCAGCAGGGCAGCGGCAAACCCCAGTCACTGGGTCACAGGATGCTCCATTTTCACAGTCGCACAGTTCCTGGCACTTGTTTCCATGGTAACCATGGGGGCAAACTACAGAAAGTAGTAAAAAAGCAGCGATGAGTTTCAATCTATTGAATTCTGCTTTTTTATCTAGTAAATATCCATTTTTGTTTCTGAGGGACCTGGTGTTCCTTGACTTCAGCGTCAGACTGGTCTTCCTTGGGTCATACACACTAGTAGCAAGTCATTTTCCTGATGTCACCTCTTTAGGGCCGATTATTGTGTCAGAGTCAGGGGCTAAGGGGGGAATCTAGTGGCATAGTTTTACCTGCTTGACTTTGAGGCGATCAAATATGGTAATAGAAAAAGTTCCTAGAACATTTTCTCAACATCTGTGACCAGGAAAACTCGGTTGCTATGGGCAATTGCTCCATGGAAACCACAAAGGTCCTTGGCCGATTTTGTTATGCCATAAATGTGTAAGTGAAGACTATCCCCTTTAAGCGGCTTCATATTTTTTTGTGTGGAACAAGTCCTTTACCAGAAGATAAGATTAGAGACTTGATGGACAATTGAAGGGGGTTGTAAAATCTGTAGGTCACAGTCCGTATCATCAGAAGAAGGCCGAGCCTTGTAGGAAAACCACAGACATTGTAGTCTATCTCCCTGAGGGACTCGGAGGGAGGTCGCGGCCCTCTTACCACCTCCACACCCTGCTCCTATCATGGCCATTTCCTCCTCCTGACTGAAAAATGCACAAGGAAAACTGGTGTGTATTGTACGTGACAAATATATGCATATATATACACCCTTGTTGTGTGGAAAAATATAATATTGCAGTCATACACCTATAAGTGACTAACAAAATACTACCAATGTTCCAAGAAGTGTAGGATGGTAGACCATCCGAAAAAGAAGAAACCTTATAAAAAAGACATGGATATAGACCAGTGGATACCAAGTTAACCAGGACAATAAAAGTGCATGCACTAGATAATAAAGAATCAAATATTGATGACGTTCTCAAGAATGCGAATACAACATATCACAAAAGAATGTGTAATCTTTATTTAGGCAATGTTATATATGCAACAATAATTAGAAAAAACATATAACAGATAAAACAATGAAAAATGCAAAATGCATAGGCTGATGGGGCGCGTTCTTCTTTGGCTGGCAGTATCCCCACACATCCCCATGTCTTTTTTATAAGGTTTCTCCTCCTGACTGGCATATCAGGGCGACTTACAGTGTTGGCATGTGTTTCCGTAGTACCCTCCCGAGCACTGACAGGTCCCAGTTACTTTGTCGCACGTCCCATTGTTCAGGCAGGAACAGTCCATCTGACAGGCGGCTCCATATTTCCCAGGAGGACATTCTGTAATGAATGAGGAGATATTACAGAATATTTACACAGCATTGTTTTGGGCTATTGGCCAATGGAACAGACCAGTGGAGTAACTTGAAGCTCGTGGGCCCCAATACAAAAGCTCCAACGGAGCCCCCCGATTATTGAAAATTGTTACTAGTAATGGCCGTTTGGGCACCTCTAGCCTACCAGAACTGGGTGCAATTGCAACCCCTGCACCTATTATAATTACACCACTAGATCGCACTGTATGCACCAATTATGGAGAATGCATAGGACTAAAAATTACTGCTCTGATACATTGCAACAAAAAATAGAAAAAAAAGCACAGGACTGGTTAGCATAGACTTTCAGCCTCTGAAATGTAGATATGCATTTTGATTCCAAGTAGAGATCTTCAAAATGCTACAAAAGTTCCATATGATTAATACAGAGACTAGGGGCGCTGCAGCACAGCAGTTCATTAACTGTACCTACCGTCCTCGCATGTGACTCCAGTCCATCCCAGGCCACAGCTGCATGTCCCATTGGCCGGGTTACACAATCCTCCATTCTTACAGTCGCAAATCTGCAGACAATTTGCTCCAAAATAATTTTTGCTGCAGACTGAAATGTTACAAAAAAAAGTCCGTTATGGCCAAATGCAACTGATATACATTGAGTCAAGAATTACACAGACATTTGCTCAAAGGATCCCATTGTTCAATAATGCTGCCCAGCAATCCCAACCAGACCCCCTACAAACTGCGCATGGGACACTTGTGGCATAGAAAATGGACAAGCCCTGTACTGCATTTCGTTCTATATACTGTGCTCTATGAGTAGCATTCATACCGCGTTCGCAGTTTTTTTCCTATTCTTCCAGGTGCACAGACACAAGCACCGGTCACGTGATCACATGATCCATTAGGGCCGCAGCGACACACGTGGCTGCACCCATTGCCGTATCTTGATGGGGGACACACTGTAAAAGAACCAATAATTATATGACATGACAGTGTATAGGTATACTGCACATAATGCCAGGAGAGGGGCTTACCAGTGCCACAATCAGACCCCACGTAGCCCGGCAAACAATGGCATGCTCCAGTTGTGGCTTCACAATGGCCGCCGTTCTTACACTTGCAGTCCTGCTCGCAGTTCCGTCCATAAAATCCAATGGTGCATTCTGAAACAGGAAAACATATAGCAATGAGTGAGGGTCCGGGTTCCAAGAGACATAAAAGAGAGAATTGATTAAGGTTTTCATTCCAACACTGACGTGTTCTGGTAATGTAAAACAGTCCGTTCTGACTTCTGTAGTGAATGGTGCACTTACTTATCTGACACATGTGTCCATGATAGCCTGGGGCACAGATACACTCCCCGGTCACTGGGTGGCAGTCTTGATGCTGGCCAGGACACTGACATATTTTGCCACAATTTGTGCCATATGTTCCTGGCACACAAGCTGGGGGAGAAAGAGGAAAATAAGACATCTATGACCTAATGGAAGACTGGTAATATTTATACATCAGTGTGGTACTGACGTCATATAGAAGACATCAAGAGGCATCTTCATCTGCTATAGTCAATCAGTGCAGTCATTTACCAAATATCGCAGTATTTAATGGACGAGAAAAAAATAATACTTTTACTTTTTCTCACTTACTTTGGTCACATCCATTGCCTGTAAATCCCGGTGGACAGCCACACTCCCCAGTGATGTGATTACATGGGGTTCCATGGGAGCAGTTACAAACTTTTGAACAGAGATCACCATAGAGCCCGGAAGACAAGCTAAGAAAAATTAAAATAGATACTAATTTACAGTAAGTGAAAAATGATAAAAGTTTTTATTTTTACACATTGGAGCAATATTGTAGTAGTTAAACTCTAAAACATAGGAGCAGTTATATTCTTGTACATAGGGGCAGTATTATAGTAGTTATATTCTTGTACATAGGGGCAGTATTATAGTAGTTATATCTTGTACATAGGGGGCAGTATTATAGTAGTTAGATTCTTGCACATAGGAGCAGTATTATAGTAGTTATAGTCTTGTACATAGGAGCAGTATTATAGTAGTTATATTCTTGTACATAGAGGCAGTATTATAGTAATTATATTACTGCACATAGAGATCAGTATTATAGTAGTTATATTCTTGTACATAGGAGCAGTATTATAGTAGTTATATTCTTGTACATAGGGGGCAGTATTATAGTAGTTATATATCTTGCACATAGGAGCAGTATTATAGTAGTTATATTCTTGTACATAGGGGTCAGTATTATAGTAGTTATATTCTTATACATAGGGGCAGTATTATAGTAGTTATATTCCTGCACATAGAGATCAGTATTATAGTAGTTATATTCTTGTACATAGAAGGCAGTATTATAGTAGTTGTATTCCTGCACATAGAGAGCATTATTATAGTAGCTATATTCTTATACATAGAGGGCAGTATTATAGCAGTTATATTCTTGTACATGAGGGCATTATTATTGTAGTTATATTCTTGTATATTGAGGCATTATTATAGTAGTTATATTCTTGTATATATGGGGCAGTATTATAGTAGTTATACAGTGGGTACGGAAAGTATTTAGACCCATTAAATTTTTCACTCTTTGTTTCATTGCAGCCATTTGGTAAATTCAAAAAAGTTAATTTTTTTTCTCATTAATGTACACACTGCACCCCATCTTGACTGAACAGAAATGTAGAATTTTTTGCAAATTTATTAAAAAAGAAAAACAAATATCACATGGTCATAAGTACTCAGACCCTTTGCGCAGACCCTTTTTGAGCTAGTACAGCCATGAGACTTCTTAGGAATGATGCAACTAGTTTTTCACACCTGGATTTGGGGATCCTCTGCCATTCTTCTGTGCAGATCCTCTCCAGTTCCATCAGGTTGGATGGTGAACGTTGGTGAACAGCCATTTTCAGGTCTCTGCAGAGATGCTCAATTGGGTTTAGGTCAGGGCTTTGGCTGGGCCAGTCAAGAATGGTCACAGAGTTGTTCTGAAGGCACTCTTTGGTATTTTAGCTGTGTGCTTAGGGTCCTTGTCTTGTTGGAAGATGAACCTTCAGCCAAGTCTGTGGTCCAGAGCACTCTGGAAGAGGTTTTCATCCAGGATATCTCTGTACTTGGCAGCATTCATGTTTCCTTCAATTGCAACCAGTCGTCCTGTCCCTACAGCTGAAAAACACCCCCATAGCATGATGCTACCACCACTTTCACTGTTGGGATTGTATTGGGCAGGTGATGAGCAAGGCCTGATTTTCTCCACACATACCGCTTAGAATTATCACCAAAAAGTTCTATCTTCGCCTCATCAGACCAGAGAATCTTATTTCTCATAGTCTGGGAGTCCTTCATGTGTTCTTTAGCAAACCCTATTCGGGCTTTCATATGTCTGGCACTGAGATGAGGCTTCCGTTGGGTCACCCTGCCATAAATGCCCGACTGATGGAGGGCTGCAGCAATTCTGTCTCTGAGCTCCTTGGCCAGTTCCTTTGACCTCATGATTCTCATTTGGTCTGACATGCCTTTACAAATCAAGTCCTATCAGTTTAATTAAACACAGCTGGACTCCAATGAAGGAGTAGAACCATCTCAAGGAGGATCACAAGGAAATAAACAGCATGTGACTTAAATATGGGTCTGTGCAAACGGTCTGAATACTTATGACCATGTGATATTTCAGTTTTTCTTGTTTAATAAATTTGCCAAAAATTCTACCTTTCTGCTTTTTTTCAGTTACGATGGGGTGCAGAGTGTACATTAATGAGCAAAAAAAATGAACTTTTTTGAATTTACCAAATGGCTGCAATGAAACAAAGAGTGAAATTTTAAAGGGGTCTGAATACTTTCCATACCCACTGTATTCCTGTACATAGTGGCAGTATTATAGTAGTTATATTCCTGTACATAGGGGGAAGTATTGTAATAGTTACAGTTGTGCTCAAAAGTTTACATACCCCGGCAGAATTTTTGCTTTCTTGGCCATTTTTCAGAGACTATGAATGATAACACCAAAACTTTTTCTCCACTCATGATTAGTGGTTGGGTGAAGCCATTTATTGTCAAACTACTGTGTTTTCTATTTTTAAATCATAATGACAACGCAAAACATCCAAATGATCCTGATCAAACGTTTACATACCATGGTGATTTTGGCCTGATAGCATGCACAGAAGTTTACACAAAATGGGTATGAATGGCTACTAAAGGTAACATCCTCACCTGTGACAAATGGCAGGAAAATTGTTCGGGATGCAAAGAAAAACCCTCAAATAACATCAGCTGAAATACTGGCCTCTCTGAAATCTAGCGGTGTGACAGTTTCAAGATGCATAATAAGGAGGCACTTGAAGAAAAATGGGCTGCATGGTCGAGTCGCCAGAAGAAAGCCAAATGACCCTGATCAAAAGTTCACATACCCCATTTCTTAATACAGTGTATTGCCCCCTCTAACATCAATGACAGCTTGAAGTCTTTAGTGGCAGTTGTGGATGAGGTTCTTTATTTTCTCAGATGGTAAAACTGCCCACGCTTCCTGGCAAAAAGCCTCCAGTTCCTTTAAATTCCGGGGCTGTCTAGCATGAACTGCGTGCTTGAGATCTCCCCAGAGTAGCTCAATGATATTTGAGGTCAGGAGACTGAGATGGCATCTTCAGAACCTTCACTTTGTTGTGCTGTAGCCAATGACAGGTCGACTAGGCTTTGTGTTTTGGATCGTTGTTATGTTGGAACGTCCAAGTACATCCCATGCGCAGCTTCCGGGAACAGCAGTCAGACGTTTTTTTGTAGTTGATGATGAGGTTTTCGCACACGTCAGGAGGAATTTTGGTCCACTCCTCTTTGCAGATCATCTCAAAATCATTAAGATTTTGAGGCTGTTGCTTGGCAACTCGGAGCTTCAACTCGCTCCATAAGTTTTCTATGGAATTAATGTCTGGAGACTGGCTAGGCCACTCCATGACTTCAATGTGTTTCTTTTTGAGCCACTCCTTTGTTGCCTTGGCAGTATGTTTTGGGTCATTGTCTTGCTGGAAGACCCAGCCACGACCCATTTTTAATGTCCTGGCGGAGGGAAGGAGGTTGTCACTCTGGATTTTACTGTACATGGCTCCATCCATTCTCCCATTGATGCGGTGAAGTAGTCCTGTGCACTTATCAGAGAAACATAATGTTTCCACCTCCATGCTTGACAGTGGTAACAGTGTTCTTTGGGTCACAGGCAGCATTTCTCTTTCTCCAAAAATGGCGAGTTAAGTTAATGCCAAAGAGCTCAATTTTTGTCTCATCTGACTACAGCACCTTCTCCCAATCACTCACAGAATCATCAGGTGTTCATTGACAAACTTCAGATGGGCCTGCACATGTGCCTTCTTGAGGAAGGGGACCTTGCGGGCACTGCAGGGTTTTAAACCTTTATGGTGTATGTAATGTGTTATCAATGGTTTTCTTGGTGACTGTGGTCCCAGCTGCCTTAATAGCATTAACAAGTTCCCCCTGTGTAGTTTTTGGCTGATCTCTCACCTTCCTCATAATCAAGGAAACCCTACGAGGTGAGATTTTGCATGGTGCCCCAGATCAATGTCGATTGATAGTCATTTTGTTGTATTTCTTCCATTTTCTTACTATTGCACCAACAGTTGTCTCCTTCTCACCTAGTGTCTTACTTATGGTTTTGTAGCCCATTCCAGCTTTGTGCAGGTCTATGATCTCGTCCCTGACAATCCTTATAAAGCTCTTTTGGTCTTGCCCATGTTGTAGAGGTTAGAGTCTGACTGAATAATTGAGTCTGTGGACAGGTGTCAGCTGTCTTTAATGCAGGTAACGAGTTGATTAGGAGCCTCTAACTGGTCTATAGGAGCCAGAACTCTTAATGGTTGGTAGGGGATCAATTACTTATTTCTCACTGTGTAAGGGGGTAAAGCACAGGAAGAGTCGGAAGGGGGTCGCCTCCTCTGCTCCGTGTCCAGAACCATGGTGCTGTACAGCAGTTTTCCCGAGGGGGGGACGTTTGCACAGGGAGACAGAAAGCGAGAGAGACTGAGGGCGGGAGAGTTTGGCACGCTGGGAGGAGTGTGTGCGGCAGTCAAAGGAACAGACAGCTGCACGTGAGGGAGGGGGAATTCCTCCCTGTGAGAGCGCTAAGACAGAGAGATGGTACAAGCTTGCTGCTGACTGTGAGTACGTGAATGCAGAGTCTCCAGAGATTGAAACCAGACTCCCTCCTGACCGCCCGGGGACAGAGACTCGCTCGCATAGTCGCAGCGGCTGCTGTGACGGGTCACAGCCCCTGACCCCAGCAGAGAAACTTAATCAAAGACTGAGCCTTGTTCCGGTGGAGAGACTGTTAGTTTTGAAGCAGAGACTCAGAGCAGGGACAACTCAGTTGTCCCAGTCTTTCCCTGCCTTCCACATTAACCCTTGAGAACCCAGTTACCATTTCAGAGAGACTACAGCGCTCACAGAGACGACAGCGCTCAGAGATACTACAAGTGCCACTGCTGTTGGCGCCTACGTTGGAGAGGACGACTCTGCGATGGCAAGATTCTTCAGACTGATAAGTTTCCTGAAACTCCCGTTAATTATCGTTATTCTGTTCGACTGTTTGATTACTAGACCTCATATGCTGGATAATATACTGTTATAATATTAGTTTAATCCCCACTATTTTCTCCCTGTGAGGAGAATCTTATCCTTCTAAATAAATCCTTCACTGTTGATCTGGCTCTGTTCCGTGGTAACATACACTGTACCTGCACGTTATTACAACTGCAAAATGCAAATAAATTTATAGAATTTATACATTGTGATTTTCTGCATTTTATGTTTGATATTCTGTCTCTATATGTTAAAATTAACCTACCCTTAAAATTATAGACTGTTCATGTCTTTGTCAGTGGGCAAACTTACAAAATCAGCAAGGGATTAAATACTTATTTTCCCCACTATAGGGGGCAGTATTATAGTACGTAGATGTATTCTTGTCCATAGGAGAGAATAGATGTGTGTTTGTGAGCTCCCAGCAAGGCTGAGGCATGGCTTCTGACCCAGGTGGAGAGGGGGGAAGCTGGGCTGATGATCCAGGGAAAGCCCTAGCTTGGAGTTTGGCCTGCAGCATGGACCTGGTGGTAATGGAAAGCTGGGAATGGTGGCTGGTGAGTCATCAAAACCTGCTTGTTATGTTGCTGGATTAAGTGCTAAAGTTACAAGGCAAAATATTTTTAAGCTGGAAATGCAAATCAGCAAATTAAAAGATGAAATTAAGAAAAAGACTGATCCAAAGAGAGAACTGATGAAATGTGAGAGCCTGGATGATTGCAGACGAGAGCTGGTCATTCGGAAAGAAAACCTGGACAAAGATGTAAACTCTGTGCCCAGAAAGGAAACTTGGGCTATGGAGAAAAAGAGGTAATATAGACATTAATTATAATACTGTGTACGGTGTGGTGCAAGGAAGTCCGGTAAGAAATGCGGCACTTATATCAGCCACACAATGTGAGGGGTCTGAGGCAGCAGATAATGCTGGGAATACTGCAGAGGAAAGTGTGTCAGCAAATGAGGGGTTGACTGCAGTGGACTCTGTGTGCAGCAATGAAGTGAGCATAGCTCCTGTGAGGGATAAAGAAAGTGTCCCCTGTACTGACACTGTGTGTGAGACCCCACTCAGTGCTGTAAGTGAGATCCCGCTCACTGGTGCTAGCGATTGCCTGTCTGCAACAGATAATACAAACAATATAATGGAGTCTGAACCCTCCATGTTAGTGAATGGAATATACAGTACTGACCAAAACTTTGGACACACCTTCTCATTTAAAGATTTTTCTGTATTTTCATGACTATGAAAATTGTAAATTCACACTGAAAGCATCAAAAGTATGAATTAACACATGTGGAATTATATACTTAACAAAAAAGTGTGTAACAACTGAAATTATGTCTTATATTCTAGGTTCTTCAAAGTAGCCACCTTTTGCTTTGATGACTGCTTTGCACACTCTTGGCATTCTCTTGATGAGCTTCAAGAGGTAGTCACCGGAAATGGTTTTCACTTCACAGGTGTGCCCTGTCAGGTTTAATAAGTGGGATTTCTGGCCTTATAAATGGGGTTGGGACCATCAGTTGTGTTGTGCAGAAGTCTGGTGGATACACAGCTTATAGTCCTACTGAATAGACTGTTAGAATTTGTATTATGGCAAGAAAAAAGCAGCTAAGTAAAGAAAAAAACGAGTTGCCATCATTACTTTAAGAAATGAAGGTCAGTCAGTCCGAAAAATTGGGAAAAATTGGGAAAACTTTGAAAGTGTCCCCAAGTGCAGTTGCAAAAACCATCAAGCGCTACAAAGAAACTGGCTCACATGAGGACCGCCCCAGGAAAGGAAGACCAAGAGTCACCTCTGCTTCTGAGGATGTTTATCCGAGTCACCAGCCTCAGAAATCGCAGGTTAACAGCAGCTCAGATTAGAGACCAGGTCAATGCCAAACAGAGTTCTAGCAGCAGACACATCTCTACAAAAACTGTTAAGAGAAGACTTTGTACAGCAGGCCTTCATGGTAAAATAGCTGCTAGGAAACCACTGCTAAAGACAGGCAACAAGCAGAAGAGACTTGTTTGGGCTAAAGAACACAAGGAATGAACATTAGACCAGTGGAAATCTGTGCTTTGGTCTGATGAGTCCAAATTTGAGATCTTTGGTTCCAACCACCGTGTCTTTGTGCGACGCAGAAAAGGTGAACAGATGGACTCTACATGCCTAGTTCCCACCGTGAAGCATGGAGGAGGAGGTGTGATGGTGCTTTGCTGGTGACACTGTTGGGGATTTATTCAAAATTGAAGGCATACTGAACCAGCATGGCTACCACAGCATCTTGCAGCGGCATGCTATTCCATCCGGTTTGCGTTTAGTTGGACCATCATTTTTCACAGGACAATGACCCTAAACACACCTCCAGGCTGTGTAAGGGCTATTTGACCAAGAAGGAGAGTGATGGGGTGCTACGCCAGATGACCTGGCCTCCACAGTCACCAAACCTGAACCCAATCGAGATGGTTTGGGGTGAGCTGGACCGCAGAGTGAAGGCAAAAGGGCCAACAAGTGCTAAGCATCTCTGGGAACTCCTTCAAGATTGTTGGAAGACCATTTCTGTTGACTACCTCTTGAAGCTCATCAAGAGAATGCCAAGAGTGTGCAAAGCAGTCATAAAAGCAAAAGGTGGCTACTTTGAAGAACCTAGAATATAAGACATATTTTCAGTTGTTTCACACTTTTTGTTAAGTATATAATTCCACATGTGTTAATTCATAGTTTTGATGCCTTCAGTGTAAATGTACAATTTTCATAGTCATGAAAATACAGAAAAATCTTTAAATGAGAAGGTGTGTCCAAACTTTTGGTCTGTACTATATGCTGAACAACAGTCAGTGGTAATGGAGTCTATGTCATGTATGTCAGTGAATGGAGACCACACTGCAGTAATAATGGACTCTAATCTGTCAGTGGAAATGGACTCTGAACCCTCCATGTCAGTGAATGGAGATCACATTGTGCAACAATCAGTAGTGCATCTGGGCATTTTTTCAGCACAAACAGGTGTCAGTAATCATGTGGCTGGAGAAAGCTCTAGCACTGATCCACCTGTGGCTGGGGAGAGCTCCAGCACTGATCCACCTGCAGCTGGGGAAAGCTCCTGCACTGATCCACCTGTTGTTGGGGAAAGCTCCGGCACTCACCCATCTGCTGACCAACATCAGTTCAGGAGACTGTTCTCCAATGTCACAAGACTAGTGAACCCTCCACCTCAAAGGAGGAACACAGTCAGGATAAAGTACACAGGACCAGAGGAGAACATGCCATGCAGAATTTATATAGGAAAAGTTCTTTTGAAAGAGTTTATGAAGTTTAAGGCGTCTGAGGTCTACACTCTGATCCATGTCCCATCCAGCAGGATCTATGACATCAGATTTAAGCTCCAGTGTGATCTGGATAAGTTCTGGAACATCTATAAAGACAATAGAGAAGATGAGATCTGGTATAATCTCCATTGTATCCAGCTGTCTAAGCCGCAGGAAATAACGGCCACATTTCCAGTCTGAGGTGGTGGCGCTGGTGGATCTGCAGCAATGGCTGAGCCAGCAGTACATGGTGAGATGTCATCCCGAAAAGATCTATGATGAGGAGCAAATATGGTTAGAGGATATTCTGTGAAAATCCAGCTTATACAAGAGGAGGATAAGACATCTGCCATACTACTTCAGCCTGGGCTCAGAGAGGGGGATATGCTACTACCCCGCTCAGCCATGTCTGTGCCATAGATGTGGGGTTAGGCACCTTGCCATTAACTGCTCTCATATCATGTACTCATTGTGTGGACAGTTTGGGCATACAAAGGACAAATGCACAGGACCCGTCATCTGTAACCTGTGCTCAGGACCAGGGCATACGTTCCGGGATTGCCCTCATGCAGAACATAATAAATATAATGGCCAGACCTCTTTTGAAATTATGAAAGAATATGTCACCAGAGGTGCAAATGTTGTCCAAGAAGTCTGCACTGATGATGTTAGAAGTCATAGTAACAGTGAACCTGCTCCAGAGTCTGAGGTATTACTAACAGATGCTGCACTACTAGTGTGGCACCCCAGGAGTCCGGTTGACACAGTGGCATTGTTTCCTTCACAGGGGGTGACGCCATGTCTGGAAACAAAGAGGAAACCCCTTGCCAGGTAACACACAGCATGCAACACTTTTCCGACTCCAGAACAGAAGGAGGGAGTCCAACACCTGATTTCAGGGGAGCTTCCTTGGAACAATCTGGCTTGGGGAGGAGTAAGGGAGTCTGTAGACAGGGATGGAGAGGCCGTGTGGGGAGAAGCTCGTGGGAAAGGAGCTGAATGTTACAGCTCACCCAGAGCAGAGCTCTGATAAAAGTGGCCGCCAGAGTCCTGGACCAGTTCGGGACTCCAAGCCCGACAGTCGCATCTGGAGAACAGAGAATTGCAAGTGTTCTGTTCACATTGACACCTGCCAGCACAGCAGTAACACAAGAGTCAGGGTTGCCAGAGAGAAGAGAAGGAGCCCTGGATAGGCTCACTCTGCCTGCTAAACAAGTTGGAAAAACAACACAGAGAAGAGGGCCGCAGCTTATATATAAGCAGTAGAGGCCAGGAACAGAGAGCGCAGCAGGAAGGTCTCTAAATTCTCCTGGCAAGGTGAAATCCAAATTGTTTCCAGGCAATCGGATCTCCAGCACCATCTGTAGCCAGTGCCCTGGACACTTTACCTGCAGAACTGTGAGTAAAGCTTTGGGAAACTGCACCTGACTGTGTCCTTTCAAGTTCTTCCTGCAACACCCACTCAGCACTGCTACATCCCTTGCCAAATACTACATCATTACTACCTTGAACATACTACATCTGCCCTGGGACACAGCCCTGCCTGTGGGGGGGCTGAACCAACTCTGCTGCATCAACAGCTGTCCCAGAGGACTGAATCTGCAGCGTCGGCTAGCATCTTTATTGCCGAGTACCACAGGTGGCGTCACACTTTACTATAAACTTTATTCCCTTGTAAATACCCCTTTTATTGGATGCCCAGGGCCACGGACCAGGTCACTGCTGCCGTGACACTGCCCCTTTAAGAAGTGGCCCTGTACCGAGTATTCCCACTGCCCTGGCAGGCGCTACACTAGGGCCACCAGCCACTAAAGAAATGCCTAAAGCACCACCATCTAATGAAGAAACGCTTAAAGTATCACCAGCCACTGAAGAATCATATAAAGTACACTTAGCCGCTAAGGAAAGACGTAAACCACCATCATTAGCCACTAAAGTAAGATCTAAGCAATGGTCGGCCACTAAAGTAGGGCCTAAAATGCCAGTCATTAAAGAGAGACCTAAAGTGTCGAGAAAACCTGTCGCCAAACTGTCCAAGCAGCAGCCCAGTACATCTCTAGAAACTGTTAATCTGTCTGCAGTGTCCAGTGTGGATGTGGAAGGTTTTGTGACAGTAAGAAGAAAAAAAGTCTTTGTGGATGCCTTCAGAAAAGTCATAGCAGCACAGAAAACTTCTGATCCTCCAGTGCTGGCGATAATTCCAGGACGTTACAGTTTACTGGGAGAAGACAAAGAAGAAGAGGCACAAATGGAGCAAGGTTATCCATACATCATAGAAAATGTCTCTGATGAGGTGGATCCTGACCCTCCGGAGTCCGCGAAGAGATGGGGCACTGCAGGGGACAGCAGTGGAAGGAGGAAGAAGACCAGAAAGTCTAAGTGATCAGGATGTGGCTGAGAATAAGCTCCATTAATGTGAATAGTGAGACGTATCTGAAGGGCAATGCCCATGTGAATACGGCCAAGAGAGACTGGAGACTGGGTCCGTCATTCTGGTCCTTCGGTCTGGATGGAATGATGGTGTGGGGATTCTTTGTAATACTATGGATGTCCAGGTGGACAGAGTTTTGGAGATCTGTCCGGGCCGCTGTCTGATGCTGGACTTTGTACTGGGCTCCATCCATTATAGAGAGATAAACATTTATGTTCTGTCGACCAGGAAAAAGTGGAGGGAACTGTTGGGATTTGTCAACATTTTCTAATGTTATTGTGTCTGTGATGTAACAACGAAATATTTATTTTCTTTATTTATTATTTTGTGATTTTAAAATATTCTATAATATATGGTTGTGAATTTTAAATAAAAAGATCATTATAGTAGATATATTCTTGTACATAGGGGCAGTATTATAATAATTATATTCTTGTACATTGAGGCAGTATTATAATAGTTATACTATTGAACATAGGTGCCGTATTATAGTAGTTATATTCTTGTACATAGGGGCAGTATTATAGTAGTTATATTCTTGTACATAGGGGCAGTATTATAGTAGTTATATTCTTGTACATATCAGCAGTATTATAGTAGTTATATTCTTGTACATAGGGGCAGTATTATGGTAGTTATATTCTTGTACATAGTGGCAGTATTATAGTAGTTATATTCTTGTACATAGTGGCAGTATTATAGTAGTTATATTCTTGTACATAGTGGCAGTATTATAGTAGTTATATTCTTGTACATAGGAGGCAGTATTATAGTAGTTATATTCTTGTCATAGTGGCAGTGTTAATAATAATAATAATCTTTATTTATATAGCGCCAACATATTCCACAGCGCTTTACAGTTTAACAGTTTCAAAACACAAGTCATAAGTAACAACGTTAACAATACAATAATTAAAGCAAAATAAGCCACCCCTGCTCGTGAGAGCTTACAATCTTCAATGAGGTGGGGGAGATACAAAATACAGGTGTGTATATACAATGGTGCATTTACAATGATGGTACAGCCATCTTGAGGGAGTGAGGGATGGATGGAGATAGTGAATGGGCTACACATACACACTTACACATAGAATGACTTTGATTAGTGAATGTGATAGGCCGCTCTGAACAAATGTGTTTTGAGGGAGGCCTGAAACCATGCAAATTGTGGATAGTCCTAATTTCTTGGGGTAGAGCATTCCAGAGGATTGGCGCAGCACGGGAGAAGTCTTGGAGTCGGGAGTGGGAGGTACGGATTAGTGCAGAGGTTAGTCGAAAGTCGATTGCTGAGCGCAGCAGTCGGTTAGGCCGATAGATAGAAATGAGGGAGGAGATGTAGGGGGGTGCTGCACTGTGGAGAGCTTTGTGGGTGAGAACAAGTACTTTGAATTGGATTCTATAATGAATGGGCAGCCAGTGTAAGGACTGGCGAAGAGCGGACGCGTCCGAGTACCGATTAGCCAGATGGATGACCCTGGCTGCTGCATTAAGGATGGACTGGAGAGGGGATAGTCGAGTAATGGGGAGGCCAAGTAATAGAGCGTTGCAATAGTCCAGGCGGGAGTGGATCAATGCTACAGTGAGGGTTTTTGTTGTTTCATGGTGAGAAAAGGTATGATTCTAGAGATGTTCTTTAGGTGTAGGCGGCAAGAGCGGGCAAGAGATTGTATATGGGAGGTGAAGGAGAGATTGGTGTCAAACATAACACTCGCACAGCGAGCCTGCTGCCGGGGTGTTATTATGGTGCCGCCCACGGAGAGGGAAATGTCAGATTTAGGGAGGTTAGTAGACGGCGGGAGCAGAAGGAGTTCAGTTTTGGAGAGGTTAAGTTTCAGATAGAGAGCGGACATGATGTTGGAGACTGCGGACAGACAGTCGGTGGCGTTCTGTAGAACAGCGGGGGTAAGGTCGGGTGATGACGTGTATAGTTGTGTGTCATCAGCATAAAGATGGTACTGAAAGCCAAATCTGCTGATGGTCTGTCCAATTGGGGCCGTGTAGAGAGAGAGAAGGGGGCCAAGGACTGAGCCCTGGGGTACACTGACAGTGAGAGGAAGAGGAGATGACGTGGAGCCAGAGAACGAAACACTGAAGGAGCGGTCAGAAAGATAGGAGGAGAACCAGGAGAGAACATTGTCCTTAATACCTAGTGACTGGAGCCTAGACAGTAGGAGACGGTGGTCAACCGTGTCGAAAGCTGCAGAAAGGTCGAGAAGAATGAGCAGAGAGTGGTCGCCATTACGTTTTGCTGTCAGAAGGTCATTGGTCACTTTGATGAGTGCAGTTTCAGTCGAATGTAGGGGTCGGAAGCCGGACTGTGAAGGGTCTAGAAGGGAGTAAATGGAGAGGTAACGGGTGAGGCGGGAGTAGACTAGGCGCTCCAAAAGTTTAGAGATGAAGGGGAGATTGGAGACCGGTCTGTAGTTGTTTGTGCAGGAAGGGTCGAGAGTGGGTTTCTTTAGTAGTGGAGTAATGATGGAGTGTTTGAAGGAAGATGGGAAAATGCCAGAGGAGAGTGAGAGATTAAAGATTGTAGTTAGGTGAGTTGTGACAACTGGAGAGAGAGACTGGAGGAGATGTGCGGGAATGGGGTCGGTAGTGCATGTAGTCGGACAAGAGGAAGAGAGGAGTCTGGAGACTTCTTCTTCTGTGATGGGATCAAATGTGGAAAGTGAGCCAGGGGAAATGCAGGGTGGGATGGGAGTCACAGCGCTTGGTGGTTGAGAGCAGATTTCCTGATGGATAGTATCTATTTTTTCTATAAAGTGGGAGGCCAGGTCATCAGCACAAATGTCTGTGATAGAGGCTTGTGCTTTTGGCCTGAGGAGGGAGTGAAAAGTGTCAAAAAGTTTCTTGGGGTTGTTGGCTAGTGAGGAGATCAGGGTGATGAAGTAGGTCTGTTTGGCGAGGTGAAGGGCAGCATTATAAGTTCTTAACATGAATTTAAAGTGGATGAAGTCTTCTGGTGTGCGGGTTTTTCTCCAGAGGAGTTCAGCACTCCTAGAGCATCGCTGAAGAAGTCGAGTTTGCAATGTGACCCAGGGCTGTTTTACTGTGTGTTTGGAAGTTCTGAGGGTGAGCGGTGCTACTTGGTCAAGGGTGCTTCTAAGAGTGTCATTGTAGTGCTGAACAGCCAGATTAGGACAAGAAAAAGAGGAGATTGGGGACAGCGATGAGTGTAGGGAGTCTGAAAGTGTCTGAGGGTTAATGGCTTGTAGATTTCTGAATGTGTGGTAGGTAGGAGTGCGCTGGGGTGGTCGAGGATTTGTGAAGGTGAAGGAGAGAATGTTTTGGTCAGAGAGTGGAAGCGGAGAGTTATTTAGGTGGGAGATTGAACAGAGGCGGACAAAGACCAGGTAAAGGGTGTTACCATCCTTGTGTGTCTCAGAGGTTGAAAGCTGTGAGAGGCCTAGAGAAGTGGTTAGTGATAGAAGCTGAGATGCAGATGTGGAAGTAGGGCTGTTAATGGGGATGTTGAAGTCTCCAAGGATAAGGGTTGGTAGTTCTGAGGACATGAAGTGCGGCAGCCAGGCTGAGAAGTGGTCAAGGAACCGGGTGGGCGAGCTTGAGGGCCGATATATGACCGCTACTCTGAGGGAGAGGGGACGGAAGAGCCTGATGGTATGGACCTCAAAAGAAGGGAATGAGAGTGATGGAATTGGGGGGATGACCTGCAAAGTGCATTGTGGGGACAGGAGTATGCCGACTCCACCACCATGTTCTGTTTGCGGGTCTTGGGGAATGGGAGAACTGTAAGCCACCATAGGAAATGGCAGCAGGGGAGACAGTGTCAGAATCCTGAATCCAGGTTTCCGTGAGGGCCAACAGATGAAGAGAGTTGTTCAGAAAGTAGTTGTGCAGGAAGGATAGCTTGTTGCATGCAGACCGTGGATTCCAGAGGGCACAATTAAAAGAAGGAGATGAGGGAGTGCAAGTAATATTAATAAGATTATTATGGTTTCGATATGATGTAGGGTAGGGATTGAGGTTGGGGATGGTGGACTAGGGTTGGGGGAGATGTCCCCTGAAATCAGTAGGAGAAGGAAGATAAAGAAGCAGGTAGTTGTTGGAGTTGTAAGTAGGTTTTTTCTGTGATGTGCAAGATGGGCTGAGGTTTCTCAGGAAGGTGAGGAGTGCATGGGAGCTGTACATGGGAGAGGGAAGTATGGACGGGCTGATGTGTATGAGTCGTGATGGAGGGGGATGGGGCGGTGAATGTGGATGGCAAGGGAACACAGGAGGATAGGGATAAAGTACATAATTAAAAAGAAAGCAAAGTGTGGGGTACCTGATTCCTGCCCTGATTAACTGCCATGGATAACTGCCGTTTACATGATGCTTATCTTCTGTGATGCTTTCTTCTGGGATGCTTGCGTGCTGCACGCCACACTGCGTGCTCCCTTAGACTACTCCTAAATATATAGCCCACACTACAGGTCAGGAAAGTGGGATTGTGGAGCTGCTTTGGGATAATTTTGGGAGACTGGGCCAGCACACCCAGGAAAGTGGTGGTTAGATCACTGAATTCTAGCACCTAGTAGTGAGACTGACCATTATAACCTAGGTACATGATTATTTTTGAGCATGCTTTCATAAGTATCATGTATGCCACTACTAATCTGCCATAACTTCCAAGTTATATGAGCGCACCCTAGCGTCCGGAGCAGAAGTGGATATGACTTTTTAGCAGGAAGCTCAGTGATAATGGGCAGCAGCACACGTCAGGGGTAGTTGATATTCATAATTAGGCAATAGAGATGGCACATTATATGTTTTATTATGCCATTATTGCCTTTACAAATAGGATTAATATCGATTATAGGTTCCCAGTTCTTTAAGTCATTTCTGTGACATATACAGTAGCAGTATTTATGATGCAGTGGGCAGTTATTATTGTTTTGTACATATGAGGAGGCAGTCAATATAAGTAGTATATATCATTTTGACATAGGAAAAGTATTATGGTAGTTATATTCTTGTACATATAGAGCAGTAATATAGTAGTTATATTGTTGTACATAGGGGGCAGTAATATAGTAGTATATTCTTGTACATAGAGGGCAGTATTATAATAGTTATATTCTTGTACATAGGGGTCAGTATTATAGTAGTTATATAGAGGGTACGGAAAGTATTCAGACCCCTTTAAATTTTTCACTCTTTGTTTCATTGCAGCCATTTGGTAAATTCCAAAAAGTTCATTTTTTTCTCATTAATGTACACTCTGCACCCCTTCTTAACTGAAAAAAAACAGAAATGTAGAATTTTTTACAAATTTATTAAAAAAAGAAAAACTGAAATATCATATGGTCATAAGTATTCAGACTCTGCTCAGTATTGAATAGAAGCACCCTTTTGTACATAGGAGCAGTATTATACTAGATACATTCTTCTACATAGGAGGCAGTATTATACCTGTACTTTGTAGTCCCCCACCTCGTTGTAGATTGTAAGCTCTCACGAGCAGGGTCGTCTTATTTTGCTTTAATTATTGTATTGTTAACGTTGTTACTTATGACCTGTGTTTTGAAACTGTTAAACTGTAAAGCGCTGCGGAATATGATGGCGCTATATAAATAAAGATTATTATTATTATTATTATTAGTTATATTCCTGCAGATAGGCCACATAAATGAGAATTATTCTAGCAGAAGGGGCACAATGGACAGATGAGAATGTAATTACCATATCTGTGCTCTTCTTGGATGCATGATTCCAAACCAAACATCATCTTTACATAATGTATTTTCTTACATCTTGTACCTTAGACTGGAAAACTTACGCTTATCACAATGTTTTCCTCTCCATCCTTTGGGGCAGTCACAGGCACCAGTAATGTGGTGGCAGGAATTGCCAAATCGACATTCACATTTTTCCAGGCACTGGACTCCAAATGTCCCCACAGGACAGGCTGCAACATAAAATTTGGTACATGGGATATTCTGTCAATTATTGGTAGATATATGGTAACAGATAAGAATGTGACAAAGTTACATTTCCATTCCTTATATATACACTGTTTGCATAATTATTAGGAAAGTTGTATTTGAGATGATTCTTTTTATTATTGAACAACTATGTTCTCAATCAACACAAAAGACTCATAAATATCAAAGCTTAATATTTTTGGAAGTTGGAGTGGTTTTTTTTTTAGATTTGGGTATCTTAGGAGGATATCTGTTTGTGCAGGTAACTATTACTGTGCAGAATTATTAGGCAACTTAATAAAATTCAAATATATACCCATCTCACTTGTTTATTTTCACCAGGTAAACCAATATAACAACACAAAATTTAGAAATAAACATTTCTGACATACAAAAACAAAAAAATCAGTGACCAACATAGCCACCTTTCTTTACGATGACACTCAAAAGCCTTCCATCCATAGATTCTGTCAGTTGCTTGATCTGTTTACGATCAACATTGCGTGCAGCAGCCACCACAGCTTCCAGACACTGTTCCGAGAGGTGGACTGTTTTCCCTCCCTGTAGATCTCACATTTTATGAGGGACCACAGGTCCTCTATGGGGTTCAGATCAGGTGAACAATGGGGCCATGTCATTATTTTTTCTTCTTTTAGACCTTTACTGGCCAGCCATGCTGTGGAGTATTTGGATGCATGTGATGGAGCATTGTCCTGCATGAAAATCATGTTTTTCTTGAACGATACTGACTTCTTCCTGTACCACTGCTTGAAGAAGGTGACTTCCAGAAACTGGCAGTAGGTCTGGGAGTTGAGCTTCACTCCATCCTCAACTCGAAAAGGTCCCACAAGTTCATCTTTGATGATACCAGCCCATACCAGTACCCCACCTCCACCTTGCTGGCGTCTGAGTCGGAGTGGAGCTCTCTGCCCTTTACTGATCCAGCCTCGGGCCTATCCATCTGGCCCATCAAGAGTCACTCTCATTTCATCAGTCCATAAAACCTTAGAAAAATCAGTCTTAACATATTTCTTGGCCCAGTCTTGACGTTTTATCTTATGTTTATTGTTCAAAGGTGGTCGTTTTTCAGCCCTCCTTACCTTGGCCATGTCCCGAGTATGGCACACCTTGTGCTTTTTGATACTCCAGTAACGTTGCAGCTCTAAATATGGCAAAACTGGTGGCAAATGGCATCTTGGCAGCTTCACGCTTGATTTTCCTCAATTCATGGGCAGTTATTTTGAGCCTTTTTTTAAAAACGCTTCTTGCGACCCTGTTGGCTATTTGCCATGAAACACTTGATTGTTCAGTGATCACGCTTCAAAAGTTTGGCAATTTCAAGACTGCTGCATCCCTCTGCAAGACATCTCACAATTTTTGACTTTTCAGAGTCCGTCAAATCTCTATTCTGACCCATTTTGCCAAAGGAAAGGAAGTTGCCTAATAATTAAGCACACCTTACATAGGGTGTTGATGTCATTAGACCACACCCCTCCTCATTACAGAGATGCAAATCACCTGATTTACATAATTGGCAGTTTGCTTTCAAGCCTATACAGCTTGGAGTAGGACAACATGTATAAAAAGGATGATGTGATCAAAATACTCATTTGCCTAATAATTCTGCACACAGTGTACATCACCACTTTTAGGGCTGCAGGGCTATAATCTATACTCTTCACGCCTGGCTGCTATATATATATATGTGTATATATATATATATATATATATATATGTATATATAATTGTTTAATCTGATCAGTGTGTCATTGCAGATTAATGTTCTTTCCACCTCTGCACTGGACTGCAGCTCGGCTTGTTCAGACATGGCTGCTTTGTCTCAGTACAAGCCCAACAAGAAGAATTAAAAAGAACTCAATTCTATTACAACAATACAATGATTATACACTATAAGGAACTAAACCTCCAGTGAAGAAAAGATTGTCAGATAGGAAAGCAGAGTGTGGGACCTGGAATGGCTGCCATTTTGGTTGTCAATTAAAGGGAATCTGTCACCCTAAATTGGCGGGATATTTAAATGATGGCAGTCAGGTCAGATGGGCGGTGTTTTGGATACTTGCCTTAACATGTTGTTCGCCGCTGTCTCCATTATTTCTGGGAATTGTAGTCGTTGCCCTCCATATAACGCGCCTGCGCATTGCAATCTTGAATTGCGCACACGCAGTATGCTTTGCCCACAGATTGCAATGCGCAGGCGCGTTATATGGAGGGCAACGACTACAATTCCCAGAAATAATGGAGACAGCGGCGAACAACATGTTAAGGCAAGTACCCAAAGCACCGCCCATCTGACCTGACTGCCATCATTTAAATATCCCGCCAATTTAGGGTGACAGATTCCCTTTAAGAACAATAGATCAATAAAATTACACCTCTACCACTTGGAATTATTGACATTGTCTTGCCTAAGAGGGATGTTTACTATAAGAAGGCGTGATGGTGATCAGCTTAGGATTTAGTCGTTGGAACTGCCTGTGATCAGTGGCAATCACTTTGAAAACCATCAGCAATGAGACCATTCTCATACAGCTGCAGGAATGGTGCGGTACTGCATGGAGCATATTGTAAGGAAACCTGTCACCAGGAGGTTTCCATCTAATATGAGGCACCATAATATAGAGACAGAGACCCAGATTCCAGTGATGTGTCACTTACTAAGCTGCTTGCTGTAGATGTGATAAAATCACAGTTTCATCAGCAGGAGATTATCACTAGAGGACTAGTGAACTGCTGCCATGTAGCACCCGATATTCATGAGCTCTGTATAGCTTGCCCCCACCACTGATTGGCAGTTTTCTGGGACACTGTATATAGGCAGAAAACTGCCAAGCAGTGATGTGGGTGGGGTTATGCAGAGCTCAGCATTCACAGAACGGGTAGATCTGCAGCAGAGAAAACAGGGATTTTATCAACACTGCAGCTCTCAGATGGAGTAGCAAAATCCTGATCCCAAACCCCACTGAAATCAATGGGGACCCAAACTTTGGACCAGGTGTTTTCTCTCTCTTCCTCCTCCCCGGATTGTAAAACGGACTTCCAGGAGAAGTCCGTGTTTGCAGTTCAGCACCAGACATTAGGTGTCCAGCAGTAGTTTAGCTACCGGGGGGGCAGAGAGGGCCATTGCCCCGGGCCCCACACTCAGAGGGGGCCCACCTGGAGCTACGCCATTGTAACTGTATCGGCGTGCACAGCGCGCCCATACAGTTACATTCTGCGGCAGAGCAGAGAGAATCGATCTCCCTGCACTGCCACCCGGCCGCTAGGGGGCCCCTGAGGAGGCACGGGGGGCCCGATGCCAGCAGTGGGCCCCCCCCGTCATCGCAAGTGATGAGAAGAAGCTCCTTCTCTCATCATCCCCGTCAGCATCTTACGCAAACACTGACTGCGGGCATGATGACGTCACTGCCCGACGCCCGCTGTCAGGAGATGAGCTGGAGCTCGGAGCAGCGTAGGAGCCAGGAGGAAGAGAGGTGAGGATTGGATTTTTTTTTTATGGAGGTGCATCATACTAAAGAGGTCTGAGGGGGTATTCGCGTCTGCCTATGGGGGGGCTGCGTTATATTAGCATCTGCCTTGGGGGCTACATTATCTTAGTGTCTGCCTGGGGGGCTGCATTATATTAAAGTCTGCCTGGTGGGATGCCTTATATTAGAGTCTGCCTGGGGGGCTGCATTATATTAGCATCTACATGGGGAGCTGTATTATATTAGAGTGTGCCAGGGAGCTGCATTATATTAGTCTCTGCCTTGGGGGCTGCATTATATTAGTGTCTTCCTGGGGGGCTGCATTATATTAGAGTCTGTCTGGGGGCTGCATCATATTAGTGTCTGCCTGGGGGGCTGCATTATATTAGCACCTGCCTGGAGGCTGCATTATATTAGTGTCTGCCTGGAGGGCTGCATTATATTAGGTCTGCCTGTGGGGGCTGCCTTATATTAGAGACTGCCTATGGGGGGCTGCATTATATTAGAGTTTGCCTATGGGGTCTGCCTTATATTAGAGTCAGCCTGGGGGTGCATTATATTACAGTCTGCCTATGTGGGTCTGCCTTATATTACAGTCTGCTTATGGGGGCTGCATTATACTATAGAGTCTACCTATGGGGGGCTGCATTATACAATATAAAGTCGGCCTATGGGGAGTGCATTATACTGTATTGAGGCTATCTAGGGGCCATCATACATTGTGAGGATTATAGTGACGGGGTCATCATACAGTGTTGGATACTAAGGGTCAGTATATATACAGTGAGGGGGCATTATATATAAGAGATGTATAAGAGAGCATCATAATGTGTATAGGGGAGCCGTACAGGGGGGAGACACGGGACATTATTAAATGTAAAGTGGGCACTTACAGGGGGACTAAGGTTACTGTGACTGTCAAAGGGAACACAGAGGGCATTATTACATTCTAGGGGACAAAATGTGGGCACTGTTTTCTAGGGGACTTGCACCCAGCATTACTATATTAGAGTGGGTTGCTTTAGAATTTAGAGGGCACACAGAACCACACAGTAGGTTCAGTAATAGGGACACATAAGGCAGCAGCGGCTCGGCATTGGGGTATCATCAGGATAAGGAGTTTGTGCAGGTTGGGAATAGATGGGGACAGTGCTAAAAATATGAGACGTGAAATGTGTCTTTGTTGTATTAGTTGTCATGTCGGACTGGGCCAGATGGAAAAGACAGGAAAGTGAATGATTCCATCAGAAAGATCGTCAGCTGTAAGTCACCATCTATAACTGTGCAGTAATCACTTATATGTTTTGTAGGACTGGTATTTACCACTGACCATATGGCGGTAATATCCATGTTGGTCTTTATATAGAGATTATTTTCAGTAACAGAGCAGTCATCTCCTACATCCACTATTAGGACGGGGTCACACTGGCGACAAAAACTGACGAGTGTAATGCGATGAAATATCGCATTGCACTCGGACCAATGTTAATCTATGGAGCAGCTCCCAGCATCCGATTTTTTTCTCCTCGGACTGAGACAATCACAGCATGCTGCGATTGTCACCGATAATCGGCTGACAATCGCCAATGCAAGTCTATGGGTGCGATGATTACAAACGAACCACACGTGTGACTTGCGAGAAAATCGCACCAGTGTCCTTTAGAAAAGCCGGCAATTCATCCCCGGCTATACTGTAAAATCACACTGACAGGTTTAATAAAGAATAGAAAGCAAACATATACACACATGGAATACATATATATATATATATATATATACAGTACTGACCAAAAGTTTGGACACACCTTCTCATTCAAAGATTTTTCTGTATTTTCATGGCTATGAAAATTGTAGAATCACACTGAAGGCATCAAAACTATGAATTAACACGTGGGAATTATACATTACACTTTACAAAAAAGTGTGAAACAACTGAAAATATGTCTTATATTCTAGGTTCTTCAAAGTAGCCACCTTTTGCTTTGATTAATGCTTTGCACGCAGAAAAGTGAACGGATGGATTCTACATGCCTGGTTCCCACCGTGAAGCATGGAGGAGGAGGTGTGATGATGTGGGGGTGCTTTGCTGGTGACACTGTTGGGGATTATTCAAAATTGAATGCATAGTGCACCAGAATGGCTACCACAGCATCTTGCAGCAGCATGCTATTCCATCCAGTTTGTGTTTAGTTGGACCATCATTTATTTTTCAACAGGACAATGACCCCAAACACACCTCCAGGCTGTGTAAGGGCTATTTGACCAAGAAGGAGAGTGTTGGGGTGCTACGCCAGATGACCTGGCCTCCACAGTCACCAGACCTGAACCCAATCGAGATGGTTTGGGGTGAGCTGGACCGCTCTCCGCTTCAATTTTGAATAAATCCCCAACGGTGTCACCAGCAAAGCACCCCCACACCATCACACCATCTCCTCCATGCTTCACGGTGGGAACCAGGCATGTAGAGTCCATCCGTTCACCTGTTCTGCGTGCAAAGCAGTAATCAAAGCAAAAGGTGGCTTCTTTGAAGAACCTAGAATTTAAGACATATTTTCAGTTGTTTCACATTTTTTTGTAAAGTGTAATGTATAATTCCACATGTGTTAATTCACAGTTTTGATGCCTTCAGCGTGATTCTACAATTTTCATAGTCATGAAAATACAGAAGAATCTTTGAATGAGAAGGTGTGTCCAAACTTTTGGTCTGTACTGTGTATATAATATGTATATATATATATATATATATATACATATATATATACATGTCATTGTGACACATATATATATATATATTTATAGTTCATGCACTTCTACATAGTATAATAGCCGCTAATTCAATTGCCGGCTTTTGCGGAATTACAGAACCCGACATGAAATGACACATGGTTTACATACAGTTAACCATGTCATTTCATGTAGTTTGATATATGGTTTTCACTAACAATTACATGAGTGTATGTGTGCAAAATTTCATGTAGAGGTTCATTAAAGGTGTAAATTTGTTGAAAAAAAATGCATGGACTCCAGCTGTATTTTCTCCACCAGACAGGCAAAGCCAGCGAGTGGGGGCAGATAATAGCCTAGGGAGGGTGCATTTTTTTTGTGCCCCCCCTGGCTACTAACATCTGCCCCCAGCTACCCCAGAAAAGGCATATCTATGATGAGATGCGCCTTTTCTGGCACTTAGCCCGTCTATTCCCATTGCCCTGTAGTAATGGGTTAATAATGGGTTAAGGCCACCTTGCTATTGAAAGGTGACTTTAAGCCAGGTTAATAATTGAGAGTTGTCAATTAGACAACTCTCAATTATTAATCCTATTGTATGAAATGAAAAAAAATAACACACACACATGAATTAAAAATCATTTTAATGAAATAAATACACAGTTTTTGACCATCTTTTATTGTACTGGTAATCCTTCGATTCCCTTGTTCTCCTGTAATAAAAAAAAATAATAAAACAACCATATTCTTACCTATCCTGGGCTCAGTCAGGTCCCACGCTGTAATCCTTCACAAAGGGTTAACAAGTTTACTGCGGGGACCGGAGCTAATGCTGCCAGCCTCACAGTAAACCCCCTAATGAATGTGCTCCTCTCCCGGCTGACAGGAGAGGAAGTGATTAACTGGGAAGCTTAATTGATTGTTTCCAAGGCTAATCAGTTCACTTCAGGTTAGCCGAGCATCAGTGACGTCAGAGGGGGTCCCCGGCTGACCTGAAGTGAACTGATTAGCCTGTGAAACAATCAATTAAGCTTCCCAGCTAATCTCTTCCTCTCCTGTCAGCCAGGAGATGAGCTCATTCATTTGGGGGTTTACTGCGAGACTGGCAGCATTAGCTCCGGTCCCCGCAGTAAACTTGTTAACCCTTTGTGAAGGATTACAGCGTGGGACCTGACTAAGCGCCGGATAGGTAAGAGTCTGCCTATGGGGGGCAGCCTTATATTAGAGTCTGCCTATGGGAGGCTGCATTTTATTACCGTCTGCCTATGGGGCGCTGCATTATATTACAGTATGCCTATGGGGGGCTGCCTTATATTAGAGTCTGCCTGGGGGTGCGCTATATTAGAGTCTGCCTATGGGGGGGCTGCATTATATTACAGTCTGCCTATGGGGGGCTGCCTTATATTAAAGTCTGCCTGGGGGTGCGTTATATTAGAGTCTGCCTATGGGGCTGCCTTATACTACAGTATGCTTATGGGGGGCTGCATTATACTATATAGAGTCTGCCTATGGGGCCTGCATTATCCTATATTGAGGACTATCTGGTGCATTATACTATATGGAGGCAATCTAGGGCCCATTATACAGTGTGGAGATTACAGTGGCGGGGCCATCATACAGTGTTGGAGCCATCAAACAGTTTGGAGGATATTAAGGGTCAGTATATATATACTGTGTATAGGGGAGCAGTACAGGGGGCGACTCGGGACATTATTAAATGTAAAGTGGGCACTTATAGAGGAACTCAGGTTACAGTAACTGTCATATGGGGCACACAGAGGGCATTATTACATTCTAGTGAACAAAATGTGGGCACTGTTCTCTAGGGAAGGGGTCCCCAACCCAGGACCGGGCCGTTGCAATTCTGTTGCCGGGCCGCGGAGCCACGGCACAGAATGCTGGACACACATGGAGCCGGCTGCTGTAGCACTGTAGTGACAGCTACAGCCGCCGGCTTCATTAGACATCGATACTCACCTTCTGTCGCTGCATCCCTGTTGGCCGCGGCGGCTTCATCCAGTGCTGAGCGGTGACGTAGTACCGCTCATTAAGGTCATGAATATGGACGCGACTCCACTCCCATAGGTGTGGCGTCCATATTCATGACCCTAATGAGCGGTACTACGTCACCGCACTGCACAGGAGGAAGCTGCCGCGGCCGACAGGGATGCAGGGACATGCAGCGATGGAGCGAGGAGGGTAAGTATGATGGGGGGAGGACGGGGAGCCCAGCCATGCAAGGGAGGGAGCAGAGCCTTGTATACAAGGGAGGGAGCAGAGCCATGTATACAAGAGTGGGAGCGGAGCCTTGTATACAAGGGAGGGAGCAGAGCCTTGTATACAAGGGAGGAAGCAGAGCCTTGTATACAAGAGTGGGAGCGGAGCCTTGTATACAAGGGAGGGAGCAGAGCCTTGTATACAAGGGAGGAAGCAGAGCCTTGTATACAAGGGAGGGAGCAGAGCCTTGCATACAAGGGAGGGAGCAGAGCCTTGTATACAAGGGTGGGAGAGGAGCCATGCATACAAGGGTGGAGCGGAGCCATGCATACAAGGGTGGGAGAGGAGCCATGCATACAAGGGTGGGAGTGGAGCCTTGTATACAAGGGTGGAAGCGGAGCCTTGTATACAAGGATGGGAGTGGAGCCTTGTATACAAGGGTGGGAGTGGAGCCATGCATACAAGGGTGGGAGCGGAGCCTTGTATACAAGGGAGGGAGCGGAGTCTTGTATACAAGGGTGGGAGCGGAGCCATGCATACAAGGGTGGAAGCGGAGCCATGCATACAAGGGTGGGCGCGGAGCCATGCATACAAGGGTGGGAGCGGAGCCTTGCATACAAGGGAGGGAGCGGAGCCATGTATACAAGGGTGGGAGCGGAGCCTTGTATACAAGGGAGGGAGCAGAGCCTTGCATACAAGGGAGGGAGCAGAGCCATGTATACAAGGGTGGGAGCGGAGCAGAGCCATGTATACAAGGGTGGGAGCGGAGCCTTGTATACAAGGGAGGGAGCGGAGCCTTGTATACAAGGGTGGGAGAGGAGCCATGCATACAAGGGTGGAAGCGGAGCCATGCATACAAGGGTGGGCGCGGAGCCATGCATACAAGGGTGGGAGCGGAGCCTTGCATACAAGGGAGGGAGCAGAGCCATGAATACAAGGGTGGGAGCGGAGCCTTGTATACAAGGGAGGGAGCGGAGCCTTGTATACAAGGGTGGGAGTGGAGCCATGCATTCAAAGGTTGGAGCGGAGCCATGCATACAAGGGTGGGAGCGGAGCCATGCATACAAGGGTGGGAGCGGAGCCATGCATACAAGGGTGGGAGTGGAGCCTTGTATACAAGGGTGGAAGCGGAGCCTTGTATACAAGGGTGGGAGCGGAGCCTTGTATACAAGGGTGGGAGCGTAGCCATGCATACAAGGGTGGAAGCGGAGCCATGCATACAAGGGTGGGAGGGGAGCCATGCATACAAGGGTGGGAGCGGAGCCATGCATACAAGGGTGGGAGTGGAGCCTGATACAAGGGTGGGAGCGGAGTCTTGTATACAAGGTGGAGCGGAGCCATGCATACAAGGGTGGGAGCGGAGCCATGCATACAAGGTGGGAGAGGAGCCATGCATACAAGGGTGAGCGGAGCCATGCATACAAGGTGGGAGAGGAGCCATGCATACAAGGGTGGGAGCGGAGCCATGCATACAAGGGTGGGAGAGAGCCATGCATACAAGGGTGGGAGAGGAGCCATGCATACAAGGGTGGGAGCGGAGCCATGCATACAAGGGTGGGAGGAGCCATGCATACAAGGGTGGGAGTGGAGCCTTGTATACAAGGGTGGAAGCGGAGCCTTGTATACAAGGATGGGAGTGGAGCCTTGTATACAAGGGTGGGAGTGGAGCCATGCATACAAGGGTGGGAGCGGAGCCTTGTATACAAGGGTGGGAGCGGAGCCTTGTATACAAGGGTGGGAACGGAGCCTTGTATACAAGGGTGAGAGCGAAGCCTTGTATACAAGGGAGTCACATTCACATTATAAATGTTATAATTAAAAAAGTATGCACTACTACTAAACTACAACCCCGTCCATAGCCCCGCCCCCTTATTACCAAAGCTCCACCCCTGCCACACCTCCATCCCCGCCCTGCCGGGCCATGGAAGAATGGTCTTGCTTGAAGCCGGTCCCTGGTGCAAAAAAGGTTGGGGACCACTGCTCTAGGGCACAGGCACCTGGCATTACTATATTATAGAGGGATGCTTTAGAATTTAGGGCACACAGAACCACCCAGCAGGTGCAGTAATAGGAACACATACGGCAGCAGTGGCTCAGTATTGGAGTATCAGCAGGATGAGCAGTTTGTGCAGCTTGGGAATAGATGGGGACAGTGCTGAAAATATTAGATGTGAAATGTTTCTTTCTTGTAATCTCTGCAGATGAGTCCTGGCTGGAAGAAGTTGTCATGTCGGTCTGGGCCAGATGGAAAAGACGGGAAAAGTGAACGATTCCATCGGAAAGAAAGTCAGCGGTAACTGTGCTGTGATCTCTTATATGTTCTGTAGGACTGGTATGTACCACTGACCATATGGCGGTAATATCCATGTTGGTCTTTATATAGAGGTTATTTTCAGTAACAGAGCAGTCATCTCCTACATCCTCTATTAGGGTGCGTCAGCGAGTTGTAATAAAGGTTACCTGGTTAGGGGCCCACTCAGAAGTTTCGCCCCCCTCCTGAACCAAAACCCTAGCTACGCCTCTGGCTCTGGCACAACGTAATGGCTACTCTCATAGACTTGCATTAAGAGAAATTAAATAAGTGACCCCTGTTCACACAGCAACCATTGTGTGACTTGGCAGGCCACAACTGCAGTTATGTGGTGCCGGAGCAGGGCTGAAATGGGTGAAGACGGCTACTGATCAGTTTGTGACTACATGCATTACACTTACATACATGATCCCTAACAAAGGGATAAAAAAAAATGGATTATCATTCCAAAAGTTTGAAACATTCAGAAGCAAAATTCATCACCTCTAAACATATTAATCTGCCTCCAGCAGACAAGTGATAGGTACACGGTGTAACCAGGCACAAGTGGGGTTCAGTGCAGCTTAAAAGGGACTTCTTGTAAGTTTTAGCTTCGCAACAATATCAAAAAGAGAAGATGGAACCTAACAGATATTACCAGATGGAGCCCAACCTGTGGTTCCCCTGATGTTGTGTGGCCTTAGGCTGTTGCCTACTTTGCCTCTCTCTCTCTCTTGAGCCTTGCCCTGCAGTTACATAATCATATTATTTCTCCACTGTCTCCCCATATGTCGTACCTTCACTTACCTGTCTGACAAGTCTCTCCAGTCCACCCCGCTGGGCACATACAAGCGCCTGTGCCATGATCACAAAGTCCACCATTTTGACAAGAGCAGTTTTGCATACAGTTATCTCCATATTTTCCCAGAGAACATTCTGGAACAGAAATAGAAAAATAAGTGACAATGTAATTGGTCATAGCTGCTGAGAGCCGTGAGGTTATTGCGGCATGTAAGGTCTTACTACAGGGTGTAAACCTACAACTGGTTTTACATAGAGAATTACTCACCCAGTTCACACGCCAATCCCGTCCAACCTTTAGGGCAAAGACAATGGCCTGTGATGTGATTGCAGGAGCCTCCGTTTCTACAGATACATTGCTGAAGACACTTTTCTCCATAGAAACCATCCAGACAAGCTGGAGAAATAAAAGTTAATGACACACGTTTTTTACAGTTTATAAATACGGCAATCTCAGTGACATGTCGAGCCAGCAATGCTATTGCCGTAATGGAAAAATCTACTGGGGACGTTCCAGAATCGCATTGCCCTTGGTCACTTACTCTGAGGGCTCTGCCGTTAAATCAAAGCTGCACAGTCCAGGGATTTAACCATTAACCGCTCCACCGCTCTGATTTGGAAACTGTATTTATTGACCCTTTATGGCGGTATTTTTAGACACCAGGCAGCGGTATTGTGTTTTATTGTGATGTGAGTATGGTAGTATTAGGGTTTTAATTATTAGTATTTGAAAACTGTATGCCTATATTAGCACTGTATGAAAGCATTATTGGCCACATAGAAAGAGGGTATGTTAGTATGAATACATTCTATTTTTCATTTTGCAGCGTAATATTTATACCAGAATACCATATATTATACACTTAAAGGGAACCTGTCATGATGAAATTGGTATCTGATCTGCAGGCAGCATGTTATAGAGTAGGAGGAGATGATCTGAGTGATAGACATTTTAGTGGGGAAAGTTTTGATAAAACTTGTATTTTATTCAGTGAAATCCCTGGTGTTATATGGATGAGTCCAGTGTGCGGGCCTACTAGTGGTTGACAGTCTGTCCTGTATGATGGTGCATGCAGAGACAGCTGTCAATCACTAGTAGGCCCGCCCACTGGATTCGTTCGAGCAAACACCAGGGATTTCAATGAATAAAATACAAGTTATAGTAAATCTTTTCCTACAAACCTATATATTATTCTGCTCAGCTGCTCCTTCTCTATACCATGCTGCCACAGATCCAACAGCGTGTACAACATGACATAATACACACAAATACATGTGTTTATATATGCAGGTTTTACACTGAAAACAGTTAATGCAAACAATCTTGCCTAAAGGCCCTTTATCTCAGACAACCCCTTTGAGGAGTCCTGACTTACCATGCTCACACAGTGGTCCAGTCCACCCTGGCGCACAGATACACTCCCCGCTAACATGGTTACACTTGGCACCATTATGACACAGACACGTCTCCTTGCAGCCTCTTCCATATCTGTTGTTCTCACATTCTACAACAAGAAATATATTATATATTATCTAATGACCTGATAAGTGATGGTTCATATTGGATCATTTCCTAACGGTGATAGATCCTCTAAGTGTAAGCTGTCCGTAAAATCATGCCTCCTGAGCAGTCTATATGGGCATGTAGGTCATAGGAAGTTGAATAAAATTCTACCTTGGTATCTGTAATCCGATGTTTTATTCCAGAGAAGACCACATTTTTCTTAATATGTGAATGAGCAGTTAAGATCTATGGGCTGGACATAGATCTCCCTGAGAATCTGCCTCCGGAGGTTATTGTAAATGAAAGAGGACATAACCCAGTGTGAGACATGTATTGACTGACAGTCTGCTCTCCTGATATACATGTCTCACACTGGTAACTCTCCTTTTCATTTACAATAATCTCTGGAGGAGGATTCTCAGGGAGATCTATGTCCTGCCCATAGATCTTAACAGCTCATTCACATATTAAGAAAAATGTGCATTTCTCTAGAATAAGACATCGGATGGCAGATATCAAGGTATCATTTTATTCAGCTTCCTATGACCTACATGCCCATATAGATAACTTAGGAAGGTTGATCTTACTGACAGATTCCCTTTAAGGGGCTCTCTACTATATAGAATGTAATTTCTAGAGTCTACAAACCTCTATTTCAACTGCTTCTCATTACCTAATCTCTGTGTCTGATAAAGCTTGGGAGCAATCAACATGGCTGTGGAAACATTTTTCTTGACATGGTTGCTTTGCTTTTCTACATAATATGATATTTTTCTAGTTATAACCTGATAAAGTCTTCTTTCAGTACTTGTTCTGTAACAATGTTATACCAGTTGTCACCGAGGTTTCCCAGATACCGATATGAAGGAATACGGCTTTACAGTCACATTGGGTGGTAGAATATGACAGCATTCATTGCAGTATTTTTTGGCACAGTGGATACTGAGCCATGACCCAGCAGCCATAGAGGAGAATACGGCTGCAATATCTCAGCTGGTATTATTAACACACAGTGTACGTATTAACAACTCACTTTGGTTGCATGTAGATCCCAACCAACCATCTTGGCACGTACAGGCCCCAGTGATACGGTTGCAGCTGGCACCATTGGCACACTGACAGCTGTTGGCACAGTCCGTACCATAGAATCCTTCTGGGCATGCTGTAAAAGACAGAAATGTGAATTCACGTCTGATATTAGCACAGTTGGATGTCATACAGTACACCATGAGACTTATACTTATACTCACTGCCATTAAAGTGTTTTCTCCCATTCTCATAAATTAGTGCAGAAAAATGCAAGCAATTTTGCAATTAACTAATTATTTAAATTTTCATCCATTCTTGATACAGTAACACTTTTCTTTTGTTTACAGATTGTTGCCTTGGAGACCGACCCCAGCTCCTAAACAGTAGAACATATACAGTGTTTACAAGCTCGTTTCTAATGAGCTTTTAAGCGCTGATGATAAGCTTGTCAGGATCGCTGGAGCACGCTGCTACCTCATAGTCCTGGACAGCTTCAGTGCAGGGCTTACAAGCTAGACAGCAGCAGAGGTCAATCTCCGAGGCAACAAGCTGTAAACAAAGGAAAAGTGTAAATATTTTAAAATGGCTACCCAGCGGTATTCATCTATGATGATGGAAATAACCCTTTAATTTCTCTTTGCCCCAATCTCCTGCATGCTGGAGGTTACAGCTCTGGAGCTGCTGGAGAGAGCCAGACTGGAGACTCCAACATGAAACATGTAAGTCTTAGGGTAAGTTCACACTAGGCATTTTTTCAGCATTTTTTTTCTGCAGCAAAACCTGATCTCTTGACAGGAAAGAAACTGCGGAAAAAAGGCATGTTTTTCTTGCTTTTTTTATGCTTTTTTTGCTGCGGTTTTGGCATGCTAGATTTGTCTCTTGTGCATGCTGATTAAGTTTAGTATTGAAAACAAAAGTCCTATTCTATAGAATCAGGCTTTGGCACAAAGAACGCAGCAAAACCTGATACCTGCATATTTGGTGCGGTTTTTCAGCGTTTTTTTTTTCACCACCCGTTCATTTCAATGGGTGAAAAACGATGAAAAAACGCTGAAAGAAGTAACATGCTCCATTATGCAAAAAACCATGCAAAGCGCAAAATACTGATGAGAAAAAAACAATGTGTGTGGATGAGATTTCT
>JARQOD010000003.1:324890124-324964580 GCA_033576555.1 Oophaga sylvatica
ATTTACATGGGACTGCTCAGCTCTGCTATGCATGCAGAGAGGAGCATGATCATGATCTTAAGATCTTTCTGAACCACCAATAAAATGTAGAGTTTGAAAATAGTAATGAAATATTGGGCAAATTTTGGGTCACAGTTGCTACATTCAAAACTATCAATGATCCGTCATCCATAGAAATAAAAACTGCCCATGATGAGCTCAGCAGCACTGAGAAGCAAGGACTGCTGGGAAATGTAGTTTTAGCAGATAAGAATAGGACTGTCCATTTCAGTTTTTTGAAGCTGCAAAAGGGGCAAATAGACATGAAAACAATGATGCAAAAGTAGAAGTAAGAATCCAGTGGCGTAACTAGAGTCTGATGGGCCCTAGTGCAAGATTTGGGCCACCCCCCCACCAGATATATATATATATATATATATATATATATATATATGTATATATATATATGTCCTCCATTCTGGTATTTATGTCCCTCATCCTGGTATATATGTCCCTCATCCTGGCCACATCTTTGTATATACAGTACAGACCAAAAGTTTGGATACACCTTCTCATTTAAAGATTTTTCTGTATTTTCATGACCATGAAAATTGTAAATTCACACTGAAGGCATCAAAACTATGAATTAACACATGTGGAATTATATACTTAACAAAAAAGTGTGTAACAACTGAAATTATGTCTTATATTCTAGGTTCTTCAAAGTAGCCACCTTTTGCTTTGATGACTGCTTTGCACACTCTTGGCATTCTCTTGATGAGCTTCAAGAGATAGTCACTGGAAATGGTCTTCCAACAATCTTGAAGGAGTTCCCAGAGATGCTTAGCACTTGTTGGCCCTTTTGCCTTCACTCTGCGGTCCAGCTCACCCCAAACCATCTAGATTGAGTTCAGGTCTGGTGACTATGGAGGCCAGGTCATATGGCGTAGCACCCCATCACTCTCTTTCTTGGTCAGATAGCCCTTACACAGCCTGGAGGTGTGTTTGGGGTCATTGTCCTGTTGAAAAATAAATGATGGTCCAACTAAAAGCAAACTGGATGGAATAGCATGCCGCTACAAGATGATGTGGTAGCCATTCTGGTTCAGTATGCCTTCAATTTTGAAAGATCCCCAACAGTGTCACCAGCAAAGCATCCAGGGAACCAGGCATGTAGAGTCCATTCGTTCACCTTTTCTGCATCGCACAAAGACACGGTGGTTGGAACCAAAGATCTCAAATTTGGACTCATGAGACCAAAGCACAGATTTCCACTGGTCTAATGTCCATTTCTTGTGTTCTTTAGCCCAAACAAGTCTCTTCTGCTTGTTGCCTGTCCTTAGCAGTGGTCTCCTAGCAGCTATTTTACCATGAAGGCCTGCTGCACAAAGTCTCCTCTTAACAGTTGTTGTAGAGATGTGTCTGCTGCTATAACTCTGTGTGGCATTGACCTGGTCTCTAATCTGAGCTGCTGTTAAACTTCGATTTCTGAGGCTGGTGACTCGGATAAATTTATCCTCAGAAGCAGAGGTGACTCTTGGTCTTCCTTTCCTGGGGCGGTCCTCATGTGAGCCAGTTTCTTTGTAGCGCTTGATCGTTTTTGCAACTGTACTTGGGGACACTTTCAAAGTTTTCCCAATTTTTCGGACTGACTGACCTTCATTTCTTAAAGTAATGATGGCCACTCCTTTTTCTTTACTTAGCTGCTTTTTTCTTGCCATAATACACATTCTAACAGTCTATTCAGTATGACTATCAGCTGTGTATCCACCAGACTTCTGCACAACACAACTGATGGTCCCAACCCCATTTATAAGGCCAGAAATCCCACTTATTAAACCTGACAGGGCACACCTGTGAAGTGAAAACCATTTCCGGTGACTACCTCTTGAAGCTCATCAAGAGAATGCCAAGAGTGTGCAAAGCAGTCATCAAAGCAAAAGGTGGCTACTTTGAAGAACTAGAATATAAGACATAATTTCAGTTGACACACTTTTTTGTTAAGTATATAATTCCACATGTGTTAATTCACAGTTTTGATGCCTTCAGTGTGAATTTACAATTTTCATAGTCATGAAAATACAGAAAAATCTGTATTAATCTGTAAATGAGAAGGTGTGTCCAAACTTTTGGTCTGTACTGTATTTCCCCCAACCTGGTATATGTCCCTTTTCCTGGGCCCCATCCTGGTATATATATCCCCATCTTGCTATATGTCCCCTGTTCTTTAATGTATAGAAAAAATAAACCATTATACTCACCAGGAGCATATATAGAAGTCATGGGGTCCTATGTCCCATAGCAGAAGTATAATGCACCTCTCATAGTCCACCATATAGTATAATGCGACCCCATAGCCCTCCATATAGTACAATGAATACCATAGTCTTTCATATAGTATAATGCACCCTCCATACTCTTCCATATAGCATAATTCACTCCCCATAGTCCTCCTTATAGTATAATTCACTCCTCATAGTCCTTCATGTAGTATAATGCACCCTCCATAGTCCTTCATGTATAATGCACAGCTCATAGTCCTCCATATAGTATAATGCACCTTGATATTAGTATAATGCACAGCCCATATCCTTCAGAATCACTGACTGGGTGGATCAGGGAAACGCAGTAGATATAGTATATTTTGACTTCAGCAAAGCATTTTCAAAGTATCTCATGTCATCCTTATTGAAAAATTATGAACTATGGAAAGGATATGGCTATGGTTAGGTGGATTCATAACTGGCTTAGTGATTGGACTCAAAGAGTGGTCATACATGGCTGCGCATCCACTTGGAAGAATGTCTCCAGTGGGGTACCACAGGGCTCTATCCTGGGCCCAGTGTTGTTTGACATCTTTATCAATGATTTAGATGAAGGAATTGAGGGTACACTGATTAAATTTTCTGATGACACAACGCTAGGAGGGTTAGCTAATACTATAGAAGAGAGAGGATTTAGAAAGATCTAAACAAACTGGAGCAGTGGGCAGCAACTAACAGAATGCTTTTTAACAGGGAGAAATGTAAAGTTCTTCATCTGTGCAAGAAAACTGAAGAAAAGCATATACAGAATGGGAGGAATAGGGCTAAGCAACAGCACAAGTGAAAAAGACTTGAGTATACTAATAGATCACGGGTTGCACAAGGGTCAACAGTGTGATGCAGCAGCACAAAATGCAAACACAATTCTGGATTGCATTAACAGAAGATCACGTGAAAATTATCCCCCTCTACTCCTTGGTCAGGCCTCATCTAGAATACTGTGTCCAGTTCTGGGAACCACATTTTAAAAAAAGACATGAATAAATTGGAGCACGTTCAGAGAAGAGTGACCAGAGTGGTGACCGGTCTGCAAACAATGTCATACGAGGAATGGTTAGAGGATTTGGGAATGTTTAGCTTGCAAAAGAAAATACTGAGTGGAGACTTAATAGCTGTCTACAAATATCTGAAGGGATGTCACAGTGTAGAGGGATCAGCTTTATTCTCATTTGCACAAAGAAAGACTAAAAGCAATGGGATGAAACTGAATGGGAGGAGACACAGATTAGATATTAGAAAAAACATTTTGACAGTGAGAGTGGTCAATGAGTGGAACATTGTCACAAGAGGTGGTGAGGTGTTGAGTTCTCCTTCAATGGAAGTCTTCAAACAGAGGCTGGACAGACATCTGTCTGGGATGATTTAGATATAGGAAAGATGTATATCTTAGTACCGTGTTAGCCAGTAGATAGATAAATATTTAGAATTGAGAGTCCTCAGTGGTTGATACCTTTTAATGGCTAACTGAAAAGATGGTAACAAATTGCAAGCTTTCGAGACTACTCAGGTCTCTTCATCAGGCAAAGACTAATACAAAATCTGAAGAATCACATATTTATACACAACACAGCACAGAAACAATGCAATAGATGAGACAAGTGACGTGAAGCAGAACTGTCATTATGGGAGAGGGATGAACAGTTGTGGCAATAAATATTGGACTAGTTCATAGATAAGGAGTGTGAAAGTTTTATTGCCCTCTGATTGGGGTCTGGTAATGTTTTGTGATGTTCTCACAGGGTCTTTGAAGCAAATTCCTTAATTGATGTACAACGTCATAAATCCATGTGATATGTTCATTCCAGCATTGAGAGTGTAAAAGGTCACCATCAATTTGTATTCGCAAACTCTCCTGCGTCTCTGAGATGTGAAATTACCTTTCAGTACAAGTAATTTCATGTCCAATATGCTATGACCGGGGATGCAAAAGTGTTTGGCCACAGGTAGATCCATTCTTTTTTCTCTTATTGTGTGGCAATGAGAATTTATCCTTGTTCTAAGTTTTTGCCCTGTCTCCCCTACATACAGACCCCCAGTTGGACGTTTTGTACAAATAATTAGGTACACCACATTAGATGTGATGCAGCTGAAAGTACCTGGGATCTTGTAGTCCTGATGTGAGTTGGGGATCTTTATCTTGTCCGTGGTCATTATAAATGGACAGGTTTTGCATTTCTTCTGGTTGCAAGGAAAGGTTCCTGCAGCTGTTGGAGAGGACAGGGGACTTCTGACAATGATGCTTCTTAGATTTGGGGGCTGCCTAAAACACAGTAGTGGGGGGTCTGGAAAGATGGATTGTAATCGGGCATCTTTTTGTAGTAAAGGTTGTAGTTTCTGTGCAGCTCCCCTTAGCATCTCCAGATTTGGATTGTAGGTGACCACTAGAGGCACCCGGTTATTTTCTTCTTCAGTTTTGTAATGTAGCAGGTGATTCCTTGATATTCTGGTGGCTCATGTAATTTGGTTTTCAATTGTTCTTGGATGGTAGCCCTGATTTAAAAAGGTCTTTCTAAGGCGACCAAGGTGTTCATCTCTATCCATGGGGTTGGAACATATACGGTTGTATCTGATGGCTTGGCTGTAGACAATAGAGTTTTTTATGTGTTTTGGATGGAAACTGTCCTATTTAAGGTATGTTGGACAGTCGATTGGCTTTTGATACAGGAATGTCTTTAGTTGATTTAGTGAATCCTGCATTGAGCAGGGGGTTGGACCAGATAACCCTTTGAATTTGGCGCTTTCAACTCTAAAATGCACTTTCAGTAAAGAGAACCTGTCTGCACGATTTTGTAAGACAAAGTAAAGACATGGCTGTAATGGTGCTGTATTACTGTTTATATTGATACATTTCATGAAGAAATCTGCTTTGTAGTTCTTCTTTAATCACCTTTGAAGTTTTTTGCTAATTAGATTTTGGTGCACTGGGTCTTCTCTTCCCTGTCTATTATTCCTCGGCCCCTCCGCCTGCCTCCGGTCTGTGAATGACAAGTCACTGCTGAGATTTCAAATATAGGAGGCAGGGTAGGCCGGAGGCAGGCGGAGGGACTGGGGAAACATAGACAGTGAGCAGAAGACCCAGTGCACAATCCAGCCCCTGTGCACTAAAATCTAATTAGCAGAACATTTCAAATGGTGATTAACGAAGAAACACAAAGCGGATTTCTTTACCAAAGGTATCAATTTAATCAGTTTTACAGCACCATTACAGCCACATCTTTACTTTACATTACTAAATTGTGCTGACAGGTTCTCTTTAATGAATGTACAACACTGGCCTTAATTAACTAGGCCCTAGATGTTTGAGTATTTGATAGCTGAAGAAGCTTGTACAGGTTATTGTGATTGTAATTATTACAGTTGTGCTCAAAAGTTTACATACCCTGGCAGAATTTTTGCTTTCTTGGCCTTTTTTTCAGAGAATATGAATGATAGCACCAAAACTTTTTCTCCACTCATGGTTAGTGGTTGGGTGAAGCTATTTATTGTCAAACTACTGTTTTCTCTTTTTAAATCATAATGACAACCCAAAACATCCAAATGACACCGATCAAAGTTTACATACCCCATTTCTTAATACCGTGTATTGTCCCCTCTAACATCAATGACAGCTTGAAATCTTTTGTGGTAGTTGTGGATGAGGTTCTTTATTTTCTCAGATGGCAAAGCTGCCCACTCTTCTTGGCAAAAAGCCTTCAGTTCCTGTAAATCCCTGGACTGTCTAGCATGAACTGCGCGCTTGAGATCTCCCCATAGTGGCCCAATGATATTGAGGTCAGAAGACTGAGATGGCCACTCCAGAGCCTTCACTTTTTTCTGCTGTAGCCAATGACAGGTCGACTTGTGTTTTGGATCGTTGTCATGTTGGAACATCCAAGTACGTCCCATGCGCAGCAGTACTTGCTAATAACGTGCTGCATTCATCTTTTCTTCAACTTTGACCAAGTTTCCTGTGCCTTTGTAGCTCACACATCCCCAAAACATCAGCGATCCACCTCCATGCTTTACAGTAGGAATGGTGTTCCTTTCATCATAGGCCTTGTTGACTTCTCTCCAAATGTAACATTTATAGTTGTGGCCAAAAAGTTCAATGTTGGTCTCATCACTCCAAATTACCTTGTTCCAGAAGATTTGAGGCTTGTCTCTGTGCTGTTTTGCATATTGTAGGCGAAATACTTTGTGGCATTTGCGCAGTGATAGCTTTCTTCTGGCGACTCGACCATATAGCCCATTTTTCTTCTAGTGCCTCCTTATTGTGCATTTTGAAACAGCCATACCACTAGTTTTCAGAGAGTCTAGTATTTCAGCTGATGTTATTTGTGTTTTTTTCTTTTTATCCTGAACAATTTTCCTAGCAGTTGTGGACAAAATTTTTGTTGGTCTACTGTCATGGGTGCATCGCCATGAAGATCGTCGCGATTGCACATTCTGACTTCTCACAGCTGAGCTGCTGTTTCTTTGTTTTTTGGTAATGAGAGAGTTAATTTTTCCTAGCTCTTTGCTAAGGCTAGGTGCAGCCTCGCCCGGCTGCTTTTGATTATGTTCTAATTAGTTTCCTTTATATTTCTGCCAGTCTGGGTGTTAGAGGCCGGTGAAAGCATTCATGTAGTTTAGCAGACTGGATCGGTTCTGAGAATATTTAAGCTAAGAGCTCCTTAGTTGTTTTTACTCTTACAGCTTATAGTTTTTCTCTGAGACCTTAGGTGTTCCTACTGTGTGTGAGTGTTGTATGTAAGACTTTATTCACTTTATTTCTTGTCTTTGTTGTTTGTCTTTCTGTTCATTAACCGTTACCTGTTCATTCCATTTGGTGGTATTCAGGGTCCTTCTTAGGACTAGAATACAGTTGGCAGGGATTGATAGGAGACAGGGTTTACGCTGGTGGCCTGGACCTCTGTACCTTTAACAGTACCTCCAGGTAGAGGGATTAGTTAGGACCCCAGTTTAGGGTCAGCTTAGACCCCGGTCACCCTCTAGCCGGAGACAGCGTATAACGGATTCCGTTTTGACCCTCTGGACATTCTGTCAGGTAAATCTATGTTATCATATATCTATGCGCATGTTATATAGTATGTTGCCCTTTTGATATAGATTACTGACATCACATATATATATCTGCTATACAGCGTGACATTTTCACCGGCCAAACTAAAGATTCTCCCCAGCTGTCATGGATCCAGTAGCCCAGCTGGCCCGGCAGTTGCAGGGGTTGTCCATGGAATTTGCAGACATTAAGTCCAAGGTTTTGTCCCTCCCGGAGCAAACCAGATCTGAACCTAAGGTTGCTCTCCCGGACAGGTTCACTGGTGGGCGGGACAAATTTTTTACTTTCCGGGAGGCATGTAAATTGTACTTTCGGCTGCGGCCTCGGTCATCTGGGAGTGAAGAGCAGAGGGTGGGAATTGTTATCTCGCTCTTACAAGGGGACCCTCAATCTTGGGCGTTCTCTATTCCTCCAGGCTCCCCAGATCTCCAGTCAGTGGATCGATTTTTTACTGCCCTGGGTCTGGTATATGATGATCCGGATCGAGTCTCCCTTGCTGAAACAAGGTTACGTAAAATACGGCAAGGAAATCGTCCAGCGGAGGAATATTCTTCTGAGTTCCGTAGATGGGCAACAGATACTCAGTGGAATGACCCAGCTCTTAGGAGCCAGTTTTGTCAAGGGTTGTCTGACAAATTAAAAGATGTGTTGGCTCAGTATGATTCTCCTCCATCACTGGAGGCTGCTATGGCCCTCGCTATTCGCATTGATAGACGACTTCGGGGAAGACGCGAGGTAACTCCGCCCCCCATGATGACTCCACCTACTACTAAAGTCCCTTATACTGAGGTTCCCCTGGTCTGTTCTGAGGAACCCATGCAGTTGGGAGGGACATCATTTTGTAGGAGGGAATCGGCGGTGCGCCGCAAGACTAGAAGGTGTTTCTTTTGCGGGAGAGAGGGACATTTTGTTGGGGGGTGTCCATCCCGGACCTCTTTGAGCCAAGGAGTTAACCTGGGAGTGTGTATTTCGTCCCCAAATCCCTCTCAGTTTCTCGTGCCTGCGGAGGTGGTGATTGGTACTAGAACTGAGAGGATTTCTGTTTTTCTTGATAGTGGGTCCGGGGCTAATTTGGTGGACGCTCGGTTTGCCCAGGTGCATGGTATGCAACTGAGTGTATTGGCCAAACCGGTCCCTATACTCTCTATTGATTCTAGACCTCTTGGTCAAGGTAGCTTGGTACAAGCTGTTCATAACATAGATCTTCGAGTAGGGGCAATACATAAAGAGCAATTGTCTTGTTATGTGTTGGAGGGTCTACCTACTCCTATTGTGTTGGGACTTCCTTGGTTGGCTAAACATAACCCAGTGATTGATTGGCAATCCAGAAAGATAAGCCAGTGGGGTACTGTCATGGGTGCATCGCCATGAAGATCGTCGCGATTGCACATTCTGACTTCTCACAGCTGAGCTGCTGTTTCTTTGTTTTTTGGTAATGAGAGAGTTAATTTTTCCTAGCTCTTTGCTAAGGCTAGGTGCAGCCTCGCCCGGCTGCTTTTGATTATGTTCTAATTAGTTTCCTTTATATTTCTGCCAGTCTGGGTGTTAGAGGCCGGTGAAAGCATTCATGTAGTTTAGCAGACTGGATCGGTTCTGAGAATATTTAAGCTAAGAGCTCCTTAGTTGTTTTTACTCTTACAGCTTATAGTTTTTCTCTGAGACCTTAGGTGTTCCTACTGTGTGTGAGTGTTGTATGTAAGACTTTATTCACTTTATTTCTTGTCTTTGTTGTTTGTCTTTCTGTTCATTAACCGTTACCTGTTCATTCCCTTTGGTGGTATTCAGGGTCCTTCTTAGGACTAGAATACAGTTGGCAGGGATTGATAGGAGACAGGGTTTACGCTGGTGGCCTGGACCTCTGTACCTTTAACAGTACCTCCAGGTAGAGGGATTAGTTAGGACCCCAGTTTAGGGTCAGCTTAGACCCCGGTCACCCTCTAGCCGGAGACAGCGTATAACGGATTCCGTTTTGACCCTCTGGACATTCTGTCAGGTAAATCTATGTTATCATATATCTATGGCGATGTTATATAGTATGTTGCCCTTTTGATATAGATTACTGACATCACATATATATATCTGCTATACAGCGTGACATCTACCTGACCGTGGTTTTGTTTTTACAGAGCCCCTGATTTTCCATTTATTAATCACAGTTTGAACGCTGCTGACTGGCATTATCAATTCCTTGAATACCTTTTTGTATCCCTTTCCCGTTTTATACAGTTCAATTACCTTTTACCGTAGATCTGTTGACAATTCTTTTGGTTTCCCCATGGCTCACAATAAATGTCAGTAGCTGGATGAAAGATACAAGAGTCTGTCTGGATCCTAGAAACTCACTCAGCTTTTATGCAGACACACTGATTACAAGCAAACTGGTCACAGGTGAGGATGTTAACTTTAGTAGCAATTCAAACCCATTTGTGTCTACTTCTGTGCATGTTATCAGGCCAAAATCACCAGGGTATGTGAACTTTTGATCAGGGTCATTTGGATGTTTTGGGTTGTCATTATGATATAAAAAGAGAAAACACAGTAGTTTGACAATAAATGGCTTCACCCAACCACTAACCACGAGTGGAGAAAAAGTTTTGGTGTTATCATTCATGTTCTCTGAAAATAGGCCAAGAAAGCAAACATTCTGTCGGGGTATGTAAACTTTTGAGCTCAACTGTATCTGTGTATAGTTAACAGCCAGGGTTGGTCCACATGACATAGAAAAAATCTGTTGCAAACTCTTTACAGATTTCACCCTATACATTACAAAGATTGCAATCCACAGTGAAAATTCACAGAATTGACATGCTCCAAATTAAAAAAAATCCACATTGCAGATCAGTTTCCATATAGACATTAACACTAGGGTGTAAATGAAATGTTTGAAATTTCTTTCACTTTGCTGCTATCCAGCGTTAGATCTGCAATGCACTAACAAGCTGCTACTCTCTTCTTAAAGAGTAACCATAGTTTTCATTTTTATTTCATGAATCAATATTAAAAATGAAAATAAGAAACTTTGTATATTTTATCTAGAGAAATCCATTTCTTTGCCCTCCTGGAGAGATGTTTCATTCTCAAAATTCTCAATTCCAGGATAAAATCTGTGTTCAGTGAAGACAGATTTTACATTACTGAGATAAGAGATGACAGTTGCTGCTTCTATGTAATTGGGAGAGACGAGGAGGAAACATGCAGGGCTCCTCCTCTCCTCTTTCTTCTACATAGAATCTTATACCAACTCTTACTGTATATCAGTAATGTAACAATCAGTCTTCGCTGAATGCAAATTTTACCTGTGAATTGAGAATTTTGATAACGAAAGATCAGTCCAGGAGGAGAAAGAAGCCGATTTGTCTGATGAGATATATCACAAAGTTTCCTATTTTCATTTGTATTATTGATTTATGAAATATAAATTAAAACAATGATTATTCTTTAACAGTGTTCTTGAATGTAGACGTGTATCACGTAAAATCTTTATGATTTATTAGTTTTCCAGAATGTCTTTAAAAATGCTCACTGTCATTGATATTTGGATAAGTTGTCCTGAAGAAAAGAAAAAATTAGTTTGGCAACCCTGGTTTTATATATCTGTGATTTGGATGTCCAAATACCGTACGTAGGAATAGAGATAACGTACAGGTGCTTCTCACAAAATTAGAATATCATAAAAAAGTTAATTTATTTCAGTTCTTCAATACAAAAAGTGAAACTCATATATCATATAGAGTCATTACAAACAGAGTGATCTGTTTCAAGTGTTTATTTCTGTTAATGTTGAAGATTATGGCTTACAGCCAATGAAAACCCAAAAGTCATTATCTCAGTAAATTAGAATAATTAACAAAAAACACCTAAAAGGTCCCTTAGTCTGTTTCAGTAGGCTCCACAATCATGGGAAGACTGCTGACTTGACAGATGTCCAGAAGGCAGTCATTGACACACTCCGCAAGGAGGGTAAGCCACAAAGGTTATTGCTAAAGAAGCTGGCTGTTCACAGAGTGCTGTATCCAAGCATATTAATGGAAAGTTGAGTGGAAGGAAAAAGTGTGGTAGAAAAAGGTGCACAAGCAACCTGGATAACCACAGCCTTGAAAGGATTGTTAAAGGGAATCTGTCACCCCATTTTTCGTATTTAAGCTGAAGCCACCGCCATCAGGGGCTTATCTACAGCATTCTGTAATGCTGTAGATAAGCCCCCGATGTAACCTGAAAGATAAAAAAAACGAGTTATAGTATACTCACCCGGGGGGGCGGTCCGATGCGGTCCGGTCCGATGGGCATCGCAGGTCTGGGTTCGTCACCTCCCATCTTGTAGCGATGACGTCCTCCTCCATGCTTCTGGCGTGCTCCTGCGCAGGCGTACTTTCTCTGTCCTTTTGAGGGCAGAGCAAAGTACTGCAGTGCGCAGGCGTTGGGCCTCTCTGACCTTTACCAGTGCCTGCGCACTCCAGTACTTTGCTCTGCCCTCACCAGGGCAGATAAAGTACGTCTGCTCAGGAGCAAGCCAGAAGCAAGGAGGAGGACGTCATCGCTAGAAGATGGGAGGTGACGGACCCGGAACTGCGAAGCCCATCGGACCGGACCGCATCGGACATCCCCCGGGTGAGTATACTATAACTCCTTTTTTTTATCTTTCAGGTTACATCGGGGGCTTATCTACAGCATTACAGAATGCTGTAGATAAGCCCCTGATGGCGGTGGCTTCAGCTTAAATACGAAAAATGGGGTGACAGATTCCCTTTAAGAAAAGGCCATTCAAAAATTTGGGGGAGATTCCCAAGGAGTGGACTGCTGCTGGAGTCATTGCTTCAAGAGCCACCACACACAGACGTATCCAGGACATGGGCTACAAGTGTCGCATTCCTTGTGTCAAGCCACTCATGACCAATAGACAACGCCAGAAGCGTCTTACCTGTGCCAAGGAGAAAAAGAACTGGACTGTTGCTCAGTGGTCCAAGGTGTTGTTTTCAGGTGAAAGTAAATTTTGCATTTCATTTGGATATGAAGGTTCCAGAGTCTTGAGGAAGAGTGGAGAGGCCATAATCCAGGCTGCTCAAGGTCTAGTGTGAAGTTTCCACAATCAGTGATGGTTTGGGGAGCCATGTCATCTGCTGGTATAGGTCCACTGTGTTTTATCAAGACCAAAGTCAGTGCAGCCGTCTACCAGGAAATTTTAGAGCACTTCATGCTTCACTCTGCCGACAAGCATTTTGGAGATGTAAATGTCATTCTCCAGCAGGACTTGGCACCTGTCCACACTACCAAAAGTACCAATACCTGGTTTACAAACAACAGTGTCACTGTGCTTGATTGGCCGGCAAACTCGCCTGACCTTAATCCCATAGAGAATCTATGAGGTATTGTCAAGAGGAAGATGAGAGTCACCAGACCCAACAATGCAGATGAGCTGAAGGCTGCTATCAGAGCAACCTGGGCTTCCATAACACCTCAGCAGTGCCACAGGCTGATCGCCTCCAAGGAACCATTAACAAGTATTGAGTGCATTTACTGAACTTATATTTCAGTAGGCCAACATTTCGGATTTTAAAATAATTTTTCAAGCTGGTGTTATAAAGGATTCTAATTTACTGAGATAATGACTTTTGGGTTTTCATTGGCTGTAAACCATATTCATCAACATTAACAGAAATAACATTTTAAATAGATCACTCTGTCTGTAATGACTCTATATAATATATGAGATTCACTTTTTGTATTGAAGAACTGAAATAAATTAACTTTTTCTGAGAAGCACCTGTATAAAATTAGAAGGCAGTTTATGAGCTCACTGCACACTGTGCAGACATTAACCTTTATAATAGAACGTCTATAAACAGTGTGCAGAGAGCTTATAAGCTCCCCCTGGTGGTACCTGCAGGCTTTCAGAATTTATTTTAGTGAAAAAAGGCACTGTTACCACTCCTGAGCTATTATATATAGTCTTGTGCATAGATTTTTGAGTACCTATGTATATAGGTTGATTTTTATGATATTTAAGAAAAGTTACATTGTAGAGAGGGCCTTATACCAGCTTAAAAGTGTCCCGTTTTTGCTCTTATTCACATTACTCCCCTGAGTATTCTATTTTTGGGGGGAGTTTTTTAAGTCCGCCATACAGTACTAGAAATATGGATCTTTTTACTTAATGCCAATTTTTATAGTCTTTACTAATACTATTTCTAGGGGCGTGACTATAGGGTTCTTTGCATTATTGCCCTTTGTGCACCGCCTCCTGAGCAAAAACCATAAAAAACAACAATGATTAAAAAGACCCATGTATCTGGAACCGTATGGCAGATTTATAGAAATAAAAAAGAATACTCATAGGAGTAAAGGGAATAAATTAAAAGTAAAAGCTTGCCACTTTTGATATAATGACAGGTCTTATTTAAGCATGTATTTCTATTGGGTAGTATTAACCCCTTCCCAACCAGGTGTCATTTTTGGGGGCTTTTGTTTTACTTCTACCTATTCTTGGAGTCATTACTTTTGTTTTTTACGACAACATACACATATGATAGTTTGCTTTTTGCCGGACAAAAAAGTCCTGCAATTCTTCCATTGTTGTTCTAGATCTAGTTTTTCCAACGTAAAAAAAACCTAGCAACATGGTTTTCCAGGTCACTACAGTTACAGCTAAACAAACATGTCTAGATTTCTTTTTATTTTAGAGTTAAAAAATATCTGAACTTTGTAAAAAAAAAAAATTGGTGTTTAGCCCCATTTTCTGAGACTCATAACTATTATTTTTCCATCAATGAGTCTGTGTGAGGGCTTATTTTTTGTGTGGCAAGATGTAGATTTCATTGCCATTATTTTTGGGTACATACAGTGTTCTATTGATTTTCATTGCAGTTTTTGGGAGAAGTGTGGGAACTAAAAAATGGCAATTTTGGCATTATGATTTTTATATTTATGGCATTTACCATGTGGCATTTTTTTAATGTGTGTTGGAAAAAATGCAGTCATTCAAATGCCTTTTCAATAACCTTTTCTTTTTTTTTACTCCACTCTTTTTATAATTCTCATTACGGACTTGCGGCTATGATAGTTTAATCCCTTGCACTATAAACTGCAATACTTAACGTTTACAATGGGTGACTGAATCAGCGTGCCACCTGGATAGCACCGTTAAGTACCACTGTCAGAGTAAGGCCGGAGTCACACTGGCGACAAAATCAGACGACTGCAATGCGATGAAATATCGCATTGCAGTCGGACCAATGTTAATCTATGGAGCAGCTCCCAGTATCAGATTTTTTGTGGTCCGTTCTAAACGTCCGAGTGCAATCGCAGCATGCTGCGATTGTCACCGATTGAGGGTCGACTATCGCCAATGCAAGTCAATGGGAGCGCTGAAAAATCTGATTACAAACGGAACGAACGTGTGACTTGCGATTAAATCGCATCGGTGTCCTTTAGAAAAGCCCGCAATTCATCCCCGGCTATACTGTAAAAGCACACTGACAACTTTAATAAAGAATGTACAGTCATGGACAAAAGTTTTGAGAATGACACAAATATTAATTTTTACAAAGTCTACTGCTTCACTTTTTCTAATGGCAATTTACATATACTCCAGAATGTTATAAGGAGTGATCAGCTTAACAGCAATTACTTGCAAAGTCAATATTTGGCTAGAAAATGAACTTTATCCCCCAAAACACATTTCAACATCATTGCAGCCCTGCCTTAAAAGGACCAGCTAACCTCTTTTCAGTGATTGCTCAATTAACACAGGTGTGGGTGTTGATGAGGACATGGCTGGAGATCAATCTGTCATGATTAAGTAAGAATGACACCACTGGACACTTTAAAAGGAGGCTGGTGCTTGGCATCATTGTTTCTCTTCTGTTAACCATGGTTATCTCTAAAGAAACACGTGCAGTCATCATTGCAATGCACAAAAATGGCCTAACAGGGAAGAGTATCGCAGCTAGAAAGATTGCACCTCAGTCAACAATCTATCGCATCATCAAGAACTTCAAGGAGAGAGGTTCCATTGTTGCCAAAAAGGCTCCAGGGCGCCCAAGAAAGACCAGCAAGCGCCAGGACCGTCTCTTAAAAGTGTTTCAGCTGTGGGATCGGGCTACCAGCAGTGCAGAGCTTGCTCAGGAATGGCAGCAGGCAGGTGTGAGTGCATCTGCACGCACTGTGAGGCGGAGACTCTTGGAGCAAGGCCTGGTCTCAAGGAGGGCAGCAAAGAAGCCACTTCTCTCCAGAAAAAACATCATGGACAGACTGATATTTTGCAAAAGGTACAGGCAGTGGACTGCTGAGGACTGGGGTAAAGTTATTTTCTCTGATGAATTCCCTTTTCGATTGTTTGGGACATCAGGAAAACGCCTCATTCGGAGAAGACAAGGTGAGTGCTACCACCAGTCTTGTCTCATGCCAACTGTTAAGCATCCTGAAACCATTCATGTGTGGGGTTGCTTCTCAGCCAAGGGAATCGGCTCTCTCACAGTCTTGCCTAAAAACACAGCCATGAATAAAGAATGGTACCAGAATGTCCTCCAAGAGCAACTTCTCCCAACCCTCCAAGAGCAGTTTGGCGATCAACAATGCCTTTTCCAGCATGATGGAGCACCTTGCCATAAAGCAAAGGTGATAACTAAATGGCTCAGGGAACAAAACATAGAGATGTTGGGTCCATGACCTGGAAACTCCCCAGATCTTAATCCCATTGAGAACTTGTGGTCAATCATCAAGAGACGGGTGGACAAACAAAAACCTAAAAATTCTGACAAAATGAAAGCATTGATTGTGCAAGAATGGACTGCTATCAGTCAGGATTTGGTCCAGAAGTTGATTGAGAGCATGCCAGGGAGAATTGCAGAGGTCCTGAAGAAGAAGGGTCAACACAGCAAATATTGACTTGCTGCATTAACTCATTCTAAAGGGTATGCCACACTGAACAATATCGCTAACAGGATCGCTAAAAAACGTCACTATTTAGCGATCCCGTTAGCGATGTTGTTCAGTGCGGCAGCTGCCAGCGACGAGCTTCCTGCTGTGATCTCGCTCGTCGCTGGAATCGTTCCGGACCCTATTTTCTCGTCGGCGCTCCCGCTGGGTAAGTATATATCGCTAGTGTGGCACCTTTTCTTAGCGATTTAGCTGTACTTTTGTACCGCTAAAGTCGTTAAGAAGATCGCTAACGGCGATAGCGTCGTTAACTATATCGCTAAATGTGGCCGCACTTAGCGATATAGAAACAATCCCGCTAGCGATCGCATTAGTATGCGTCGTTATCGTGATCGCTAGCGGGATTGTTTAGTGTGGCAGTACCTTAACTGTCAATTTAAGCTTTTGTTACTCATATGTTTGCAATTATATTTCTGTCTGTGATAAAAACATCTGTCAAGCACACACATAAAAACCAGAGGGCAGCAGATCATGTGAAAATATAATATTTGTTTCATTCTCAAAACTTTTGGCCATGACTGTAAAGAATAGATATATACACATAGAATACATATATATATATATATATATATTATATATATATATACATGTCATTGTGACATATATATCTACATATATTTATAGTTCATACACTTCTACATACTGTAATAGCCGCTAATTCAATTGCCGGCTTTTGTGAAGCTGTACACCCGACATGAAATTACACATGGTTTACATAGAGTTAACCATGTCATTTCATGTAGTTTGATATCTGGTTTTCACTAACAATTACATGAGTGTATGTGTGTGAAATTTCACACATGTAGGGGTTAATTAAAGGTATAAATTTTTTAAAAAAAATGCGTGGGCTCCCGCTGTATTTTCTCCACCAGACAGACAAAGTAAGCGAGTGGGGGCAAATAGTAATGGGCCAGGGAGGGTGCATTTATTTTGTGTCCCCCCTGCCTACTAACATCTTCCCCCAGCCACCCCAGAAAAGGCAAATCTATAAGTTGATTAGCCCTTTCTGGCACTTTGCCCGTCTATTCCCATTGCCCTGTAGAGGTGGAGAATGGGTAAATAAGGGGTTAAAGCCACCTTGCAATTGAAAGGTGACTTTAAGCCAGGTTAATAATTGAGAGCTGTCAATTTGACAACTATCAATTATTAATCCTATTGAATGAAATGAAAAAAAACACACACATTAATTATTAATCCCTTTAATGAAATAAAGACACCATTTTGGACCATATTTTATTGCTCACCTGTAATTCCCTGAATGAATCAGTTCCTCTCCCGGCGACAGGAGAGGAAGTAATTCATGTGTGAAGCTTAATTGATTGCTTCCCACTTTCACTTCAGGTCAGGTCAGGGTGACCTGACCTGAAGTGAAAGTGAGAAGAAATCAATTAAGCTTCACACATGAATCACTTCCTCTCCTTTCGCGGGGAGAGGAACTTATTCATTCAGGGGGTAACAGCTCAGCAGGCAGCATTAGCTGCCTGCTAGCTGTAACCTGTTAACCCTTTCTGATGGGTTACAGCGTGGGACCTGACTGTGCATCGGATAGGTAAGAATCAATTTGGTTTTTTATTTGATTTTTATTACAGGAAATGGTTTTAGCAGGAAAATAAAAGATGGTCAAAAACTGTTTGATTATTTCATTAAAATGATTTTTTATTAAAGTGTGTGTGTTTGATTTTTCTTTCATACAATAGGATTAATAATTGATAGTTGTCTAATTGACAGCTCTCAATTATTAACCTGGCTTAAAGTCACCTTTCAATTGCAAGGTGGCTTTAACCCCTTATTAACCCATTCGCCACCGCTACAGGGCAATGGGAATAGACGGGCAAAGTGCCAGAAAGGACTAATCTACTTATAGATTTGCCTTTTCTGGGGTGTCTGGGGGCGGATGTTAGTAGGCAGGGGGGGCACAAAATAAATGCACCCTCCCTGGCCTATTATTATTTGCCCCCACTCGCTGGCTTTGTCTGTCTGGTGGAGAAAATACAGCTGGAGCCCACGCATTTTTTATCAACGAATTTACACCTTTAATTAACCCCTACATGTGTGAAATGTCACACACATACACTCATGTAATTGTTAGTCAAAACCAGATATCAAACTACATGAAATGACATGGTTAACTGTATGTAAACCATGTGTCATTTCATGTCGGGTGTACAGTTTCACAAAAGCCGGCAATTGAATTAGCGGCTATTACAGTATGTAGAAGTGTATGAACTATAAATATATATATATATATATGTCACAATGACATGTATATATATATGTGTTCTATTTGTATATATCTATTCTTTCTTTTGTGATTTAAATACTATTCATTTGGATCCATTATATGTCCGTTTTACAAGCCTGCGAGAAAATCTTGCAAGTCGGATGTCAATCTGATGTTAAAACTACGGTCAGATGTGACTAAATCGCATCTTTCCAGGAAAATCGGATGCCAGACGGATTTCTGTTGATTACATTTTGGTGCGATAATCGACCGAATAAAACGGTCCTATTTTTGTAGCTGTGTGTGACTCCGGCCTAAGGCTATGTTTCCACGGGTCGTATTACTTCAGTATTTGCTGCGGGTTGGACGCTGCGTTCAGCCGCAGCGTCCAATCCGCAGCATCCAGATGTAACAGCATAGTGGAGGGGATATTATGAAATACCATCTCCACTATGCGTACAAACACGCAGGTGGCAGACCTGCGTATACGCACATGGGGTGCGTCTTTCTAGACCCCAGCATGTCAATCTCTGCAAGATAAATAGCACCCGTCCAACGTATAGGATGCAGTGATTCTGCATGTGTTCTATTAACACATGCGGAATCACCGCGCGTACAAAACGGGTGCAGCGCTTTGGGCGGAGCCGGGTATCCGCTGCGTCCAAAGCACTGACAATACGCCCCGTGGACACATACCCTTAGACAATGGCATTTAAGAGGCTAATTAGCTGTAACCATAACCAGCTTGGATCACTGCTGTTAGAAGCAGGTGCTGGATGATGTGTAACACACATGGAACTGCTGAATATGGTGCGGTCTCAGCTCCTGAGCCTGCTCCATACAACCACAACAACATGCAACATATATGCATGGTGAGCTTCAGGAAGGGGTTAGAGAAAATAATTTTAAGAAATATTAATAGAAAACTGCTTGTATCATAACAGCAGTACAACTTGTAAACTGCATCTACCTCCTGTCTCCTGTGCTCCATGGTGTCTGAAGGAATGGAGTAACATAGGACTGCAGGAATAAAGTTCACAAACTTTTAGTGTCCAACCATAGCGGTACATAAATCCGCAGGGGAGCTGTATACAGAAAATACATTTTTAATCAAAGTGACATAATTCTGTGCATCTAATGTAGTTGTCCTATTATCCTGTTATCCCATTTGTCCCCAGGAGGTAATGTCCCCTGTTTTCCACTGTACAAGTGAATAAACTTATTTGTCTTCCTTGCACTATACCTAGAGTACATGAGAACATCTTGTTCTGTATCTTTTACATCTGGAGATTCAATTTTCTTTGTTACCGTGGCTGGGCATGGTGAAATTAATTGCCTTTGTGGTGTTTCTCCGTGTAGAGGTAACATCCTGGGAGCCGGTACCTAGGGAGTCACATATGCACTGAAGCAGCTGTTCTACTGTTTTCTCTACTCCGTCATTTTGTGAATGTGTCTATAAAAGACTAAGCAAAAACATGGACATGTTATATGTTCTCTTGTGCTAGTGGGTGTCCTTAAAAAGAACCTGTTATCAGGATTTATTCTAATAATGCATAAGGAATGTTATTTAAGCTTCCTACTTTGTAATTGTCTCCTTGTTATAAATAAATGTTGCTGCAAACATTGTAAAACTAAGGTTTAATTCTGACTTCCATATTCAGACTAGTCCAAGACCGCTGCCTCTCATCACAACAGCAGGTGCAGGGAGAGCGGTGGGAAGGAAACAGGGACCCCTGAAGACTCATGAAGAGACCATTTCCTTGTTTGTTAGGCAAAATCTCCAGAGTTGTGGAAGACTTTTGCAATTCAGTATGGCTCCCACCAATCAGATATTAATGGCCACTGGTGGACAAAGTCAGAAAAGGGCCCCTGTGTAAGAACAATACATGGGCCCTTTGCAGCCCAAGATCTCCTAAAAATGCAAAATTGCACCTGCTTTGGAGGTATAAATGGGCACCCTCACATCTTGGGCCCCTGTGCACAGTTGCACCAATGATATGTCCGCCCCTGTTAATAGCTTATCCCCAGGCTAGGGTCACACAACAGTATAACAAAATCTGTCCAGTTTTCATCCAGAAAAGTGGGACAATTTTTTTCTCACTTGTCATCCGTGTACAGTCTGGTTTTTCTTTTTGCAGCAGCTATTAATCATTTACAAGACCGTTTGCAGTTTCCTGTGTTACAGAATTGCAATGTGTCCGTAAAAATCAGATGCTGTACTGTGTCATGCAATTTTTTTTCTTGCACCCATAGACTTGAATGGGTGAGTCTCATCCAATTTTCAGAAGAAAATCGAGCATACTGCGATTTTTTTTCACATGCAGATGCAGTCTGAAAAAAAATCATTCATCTGCACTGCCCCAGTGAATAACAATGGTTTGAGTGCAATATGAGTGCAATCTCAGACCTAAAATATGGTTGTGTGCATGAGGCCTTAGAGTAGCCTATTCGTTTTAAAGTTTCAAAAACTACTTTCATTTTTTTGGCAATCTGTCTGATATCTAGCAGTTCTAGGGTGCACATTAGAAGTTTACTGTACACCATTTTATTATTCGTCTAAATCAGGGGTGGGGAACCTCAGGCCCGCAGGCCCTCGGTGACCTCTTATCCGGCCCCCGAGCAGATTCCAGGGAACCGCAGTGTTTGTGCCAACAGCTGTATTTTGCTGGCTGCCAGCCCATTCTTGCCGTGCGAGCATGCACATGCAGTGTTCACTGCTGAACTGTGAGGTGCGGGTAATAAAAGATTACGTCCTGACACCAGTGTAAGCGTCAGAACGCACTTTGTGGGCGGAGTTAGCGCACAGTTTGTACTGCCCCTGAGGGATGGTATAAATATCTAAAAATGACTCTTGGCCGAAAAATAATTCCCCACCCCTGGTCTAAATGTATCAACAGTATGCAGTAACCGCCAAACTAACGGTGGCTTCAGATCTGCATGAATTTGGTGCTTTCTGCTAGAGAAACAGAGGCTCAATCACTATAAATATTTATTAACAATTATTGATCTATTAAATAAAAAAGAAAAGCAAGAAACAAAAAAAGGACAAGTGGCTGACATTCTTTTTCATGGGATCCAGTTAGCAGTAAAGACTTATTGGACTCTTACTGCTGACAGATGATTTTGTGGCGCAATTTATGGGTTGCAAATTAGAGCACATGTAACAACTACTCCACTATTTTTTCTTCAACTGCTTCACTCTGGGTAGCTTTAAGGGATAGTGTACCCCTGATTTTAGCAAAAAAAAAAAATCACCAATTCTCCATTAGGTCCTGATCGGTAACACTATATGACTAAACCTTCATTTATATTTTTATTTCCACACATTTTCTTCCCAGTAGTCCTAACTATGTCAACACAAGAGTCTGCTAATTGCCGATCTTCTCTCCTTTTTTTCCTTTATAGAAACGTGCCTGTACATGCATTGTCTCCCTTAAATTCTACCCTCAGCAATATTCAGACTAATTATTTCTTTACAGTTTGAAAGCCTCCAACTTGTTATCATTTCTACTGTCTTGAAGGAAAGTGCAAATTAAGAAGACAAAGTGGTAAACAAAAGGCTAATTGGCTTAGAGATAAAAAATAAACATAAAATAAATATTGAGTCAAAGAGTAAAAAAAAAAGATATAAAATTAAAAAGAACCAAGAAGATGTTTAAAAGTTGGAACCTATATTATTGAATATATAGGATGATGAGACATGGGCGATATCATATCATAAAGAGTTATTCCCATCATTGAAATGTATCACCTGTCCACAGTATAGGTAGTACCTGATGGTCCATGGGGATCTGAGTGGTGAGACCCCCATTGAGAATGGCACTCTGAAACGTCCCAGTCAGAATGAAGCGGAGACCGTGAATGCAGACCACCGCTCATTTCATTTGTAATGTTCATTTGACAGACATTTTCAAATACAATGCTCAGCTTTCTCCCGCCGGCTGACTGACAATTTAATGATCGGTGGCGTGCACTCCACTGCTTCATAATCATTCCAAAATATGTTTGAATCCTAAGAGCCCCATTCTTGGGTTTGGTGGGGATCCAGGCATTTTGACACCTCCCTATCAACAAGTTATCACCGACTTTGTGGATAGGATGGGAATAACCCTTTAAAGGGTTTGACCCAACATTACATATCATATTTACTGAATAGAAAAGAAAAATGACTGATGCTTTCCAATGTATTTAAATAACATGGTGTCACATGGTGCTCAGAGTTTATACTGATGAGCACATCCACCTAATAAGCTGAGTGTTGGTGGGCACACAGGTTCAGTCCCTCTTCCCACAGCCAGGTCTCTGCATAGAGATCGTCTATGTAGTACTACATAGCCAAAATAAACCGCTTTCTGTCCTACCTGTCAGGGAAGGAACAGAGCCACTACAGCAGCATGGTATAGCTGAGAAGACTCCTGCAGGGAAAGGAGGAGACAATATAGTCAGCTGCCAGATGGGGAAGAAGGAGTCCAAGTCCAAGAAGAAGGACACCAAGGGAAACACATGGAACCAAAAATGATTTTTATATACTATTAAGTTGAAATGATGCAGTTACTTTGAAACAACTATTAAGAGCCCTACATTGGTCTACATTGTGAGTGGCTGTAGCCACACCATTTCCCATATTTCATTTTCATCTACTATAATGCTGTTAATGGGTATTTCCATCTTAGTAACTTATGGCATATACAGTATACAGGATATGCAGTAAGTGCCACATGTGAATCCCACCTTAAGGACCCTCACCTATCTTGAGACCACGACTTCTGCTACTATGAAAGGAGAGGTGAATACCTCGGCTTTCTCCATTTCTGTTGGAAATGACCAAGATAGTATGGAGACTCCTGTGTTTGTAAATGTATTGTCATTTAAAATGTTTTTCCAGTCTAATAACTCATCATCTAAATGCGGCTCTCCTTCACGGAAGCTGATATTTTGGTAGCCCCATAAAATAAAAAAATTGCTATTTAATTAAATAGGAAAAAAACTCTTATTTCGATTTCTTTCCAGATGTATTGTCGTTTTTGTGATTCAGTTTGTGCAGCCATTGTGCATCTTCAATAAAGTCTTCTAATGTCTTCCCATAATCAGCTCATTCATAGATACCCAAGACACCAGCTCATGTTAATTATTTAGAGAGAAGCAAGGTGTTGTGAGATGACTGCTTGGTGGATTCCCAGAGGCTCTTCAGCTTGGTTTACACTATATAAATGACTTTCACTTACTATTATTTCTCGGTGTACAACACTATTAATATTCTATGAATAACGGATATTCAGCTATACGTTCTGTTTGTACCCATGTATACCATAGTCTTCCGACTCTCAGGGAAAAGAAAGGTTGTGCAGATCAATATTAACATGCTTGATCCTTTTTTAAGTGGTAGATAAGATGCCACTAGATGTGTCTGGCATCAGCTTTTTGTACTCTCCCTATTGAGAACACAAGAACACAAGAACAGATGCATGCCTGTGTGTGGTAGGGTCGGGAGAATTAGATGGTAACCAAACAAGCATTTGACCACCAGCTATCTAAAGTGTATGGCCACCTTTAGTGCTTGGGTTAGGTCTAACATTGATGTGACATGCAGGTTCTATACAGGCCATTATTGTCATCCACCAGTCCCTAGAATGGCTGTTGGGCCAGATGAAGACCTATCAATGCCCCTCGATGTAAAATATGTGAAGACCCTGTCTTATTTCTCTCCCATACTGCCAAAATTATAATGATGTATAGTTCCTAAAAGTTCTATATAAGTGTCATACTATAGTTCTCCAGCAGCTGGGAGGTAACTCAGTGAGCAGGGGCGTAACTATAATAGGTGCAGGGGTTACAATCACACACGGGCCATGGAGCCTAGGGGCCCAAAAGCCCAACAGGCCTTTAAAAAAGACCATTGCAATTAAAGACTTGCAATAATTAGCAGCCCCATTGAATCTTTTGCACTGGGGCCCACAAGTTACACCACTATGAGGGAACTTTGTGTGGCAAGAACTAGGTGATGAACCCTTCTTACTGACAGAGGCCTTTACGCCAGTGCCTACTTTGCTCAGGCTGCTTTTTGGAGAAACTCATAATGGTGGACCCCGACAACACTTTAGCTGTAGGATGTGATGCTAGTCACTACTCACGAACAAGCCATGACACTGGGTAGTCTAGAGTTCCGAGGTCAAAAGCCAGGAGGGTATGTCAAAGTCAGAGGTGTGAGACAAAGGTGTAGTCAGGTCACAGTCCAAAGTCAGAATTCCAAGAAGGTAGTGGATCAAGACAAAAAGGCTGGGCAAATGGATGGTCAAAACAAATCCAGGATCAAGCAACAAAGATCAGAATACAAGACTAGGAGCACAGAGCAAACACACACCTCATGAGACAAGAAACAATTGGTAGAAATCTAAGGCAGAGAGTCTGCTAAATAGGCAGGTAATTACTCCTAACAGGAAACACATGGAGGAAGCCCCAGAACACTCTGGACCTGATTGAACAACTAAACTGTCACTCAAGACACTGACAGCTCAGTATGCCTCAGCTCCTGATTGAACGGCTGAATTCTCCATCACAATACTGATAGCTCAGCACACCCTGTCCTAGATTGGATGGCAGCACAGTCGTTCACTGAGTCCAGTCAAACTGATAGGTGGAATCAGGTTTGGACTGGCACATAGGAGAACAGGAGAATCCACCAGAAGGCCCCTATGTAAGAGTGGGCTACCACCCTTGTATATGAGCAGTACTTAGCACAATGTACTTGAATTACTATGTACAGACAAAGGCAGAATCTTATTAATGTAACAATCTGCCCAGTTCATTGTTATATACATTTGTGATTGAGGATAATGTCACATGTCCATGTGTAGCCCTGGTACACAATACCAGGAGGATGAGTGGAGAGGTAACAGTTAAGGTCTCTTCATGACATCATGTACACTTCTGACACACCCAGCAGGGGTGTGGAAGGGAGTGAATTTTAGTCAGTCAGTTTCCTGTCCTTGGACAGAGTAGACGTGTCCAGTTTGAGCTTGTCTTCAGTTCAGAACGTGGAGGCTGGTACAGGTGGTCTAATTCACCTTAGTCTAGTCAGAGCTGTGCCCCACTGGAAGAAAGACTGAACTAACTATTAAGAGTTGAGCAAATCGAAGGGCAAAGTGGAAGGAAGATTATTGGAAAAGTGCGTTTGGCTTGGAAGAGTCCTGCACATTGCTACCGGTTACTGGAGACCGAAGGATCACTATTAGCTACAAGCATAGTGAAGAGAAAACCAGAGATTTACCGGACCCTAGGTCGCGGCAAACACCCCCTTATAGTCAGTACGTAACTGGGGTCAGGGGAAGTGAAGACTTTGAGTTTCTGCAGGACAAAATAAGAATTCAGCTCCCTCATAGAAAGACTCCTAACACTAAATTGACTGGGAAGCACAGCTTTGGATAAGCTGGAATCATAGAGGGGACTACGCTTCAGGCTGGTCGTACTCATCTTCATTGGACAGTAAAGGAGGCCCCTAACTTGCTTAGCTGTTGCCTCAAAGCTCATCCTCCATCAACCCCATCAGCCTCCCTGGGACCTGCCTTATCATCTTGCAAGTAAAGGTATGGAAAGACGCTGACCGTGTGAGACTGAGTTATTGATTTGCATGCCTGCACAATCCCTACCTAACTACCGACCTGAGGGAAGAGTCCCACCTGTAGGGGACCCGACATCTAGCTGCCTCACCATCCCCTCAGAGATCTACAGCAGCGCTGGTACTAATTACCAGAATACTACAGGTGGCGTCACGAACTGTATATAAATCAATCCCCTGTAAATATATCCCCAACATACGCCAGACCGCCAGGGCCACAGACCGAGCCACAGCTACCTGTGACAAAATCCCCATAGACTTCCATGGGCTCGGCTCTGAGTACCCCATTGCCCTGGTAACCCACAATTGTGGTGGCGGGTCGACACAAAAACTTGGCGTCACGAACAGGATCCGAAACTTGCAGCATTGCGAGCCCTGTGTGCCTGTGGAGTGTTTTGATGAAAAAGACTGTTGCTATTGTTTGGCGCTAAAATCCGCCATTTTGCCGCCATATTCGCGCCCTCAGGCGCTGGAGAAGAAGGTGGGCGGACCTGAAAAAGCGCGCAAAGTCTTGGACACGCCCCCAACCTGCACCCCAAACTGCATAGCAATCTGCGTCGCAAACCGCATCGCAAACTGCATAGCAATCTGCTTTGCAAACCGCATCGCGAACTGCATAGCAAACCGCATCGCAAACGCATAGCAATCTGCATCGCAAACCGCATCGCAAACTGCATAGCAAACTGCATCACAATCTGCATTGCAATCCGCATCGCAAATTGCATCGCAAAATAGAGCTGCAGGTCCTGCGACAGGAAGTGAACGCTCTGACATCAGAGCGCCTGCGACGAAGGTCCTGTTCCCACTGCGGTGCCTGTGAAGTAGCAGCATCTGAAACCGGTAGGCTCCGTTTAACCAAGGGGGCGCTAAGATGCCACAACAACCGGCTGACAGTGCGGCCCCGGCCGGAGTCCCCAATCCCGCACCGTCTGGTATTGTAGCGCCAGATGGGGGCGCAGGCCCTGCACCCAGTCCGGTAGTCCCGATCATGCCACTAACGCTCCCATATATGCCTGGGGCGAAATGGCTTCCCCAATACAGCGGTGAGCCAGGCACATTAGCAGGCTTCAAGCGGAAGTTATGCAGCATCCTAGAAATGTACTCCATGCCTGAGAGACAAAAAGCTGCTGTGCTAATAGGGCAGCTAACTGGCGCTGCTGAGAGGGAAGTGGAGACTTGGGATACCGTTGATCAGGAGTCGGTACCTGCGATCTTCCTTAAGCTGCATGCCATATTTGAAGACCGCACAGAAACGGATCTCCGGTTGGCCTTCTATCACTGTTCACAACTGCCAGGTGACAGCATTCGGGACTATGCTTGCCGACTACAGGGAGCCCTGAGAGCCCTCAAGCAAATTAACAATTTAAATGCTATCGACGAGTATAGAATGCTGAAAGAACAATTTATACAGGGATTGAGATCCCCAGAGGAACGCAGAACTGTAAATTGGTGGTCCTTAGATCATCCGGATGCTACCTTTGATGCCCTAAAGGACATGGCAATAAAAGGGCTGCGGCCCCTGGGCAAACCTGAGGTGGCCACCCAACATCATCAGGGTGAAGTCACTCTGGAACCGGCAGTAACCCCCTGTTCCCCGCTAGTGGCTGAAGCCAAAGCGCAGGTGACACCTCCTAGTGAATTGGACTGTCTGCGCTCAGAGGTGCGCCAGCTGACTAAAAATCTGGCCGCTGTGATGAGTGCCCTACAGCTGCGGAAAGAGGAGGAAGAGAAGATCTTGTTAGCTGACTGCCCAGAGGACGTTCCGTGGATGCACCGGAGAAGAAAGAAGACGTCGCCCCCCCGGAGGAGGACAACGCCACCCCCAGGAGCAACCTCTGATCAACGCCCTTCTCGTCGAGAGATCATCTGTTATCGCTGCAACCGGAAAGGTCATCTGTCTACACAGTGTCCTTTAAACGGGCAGAACCTGGGTCCAAGGGCCAACACCCAGGAGAATACCCGTCAGGCCCCCTAGACTGGAACCGCAGGTATGTGGGCGGGCGACCCTACCTGTCTATTATTCTAGATGGTATTGCTGTTCCAGCATTGTTAGACACTGGGTCCCAGGTGACCCTAATACCTGATGCTCTATATACCAAGTACTGGTCAATGGACAGTCTTAAACCTCCGAGCCTTGACTTTACTGTGTATGCTTCGAATGGTCTTCCTGTAGAAGTACTCGGAACAAAATGTGTAGATGTAAAGGTGGGCAGAGAGGAGTTGAAGGACCAAGGGCTTCTGGTAGTAAAGACTGTAAATGAGGAGAACGGTTTAAATATCATTTTGGGTACTAACATTATCGGTAATTGTTTGGGAGAAGTTGTGTTCTTACTCCAACAGCTCGCTGAGATTGCCCGACCAAGGCAGAGAGGAGTAATCCAAAGAGAGATCCGGGCCCTGGTGTGTCAGCAGCAAGCGAAGCTTACCGACGGCGAAATTGGTAATGTACGGGTCACTGACTCGGATCCTATTGTGATACCCCCAATGAGTGAAATGATCATTTGGTGCAGGGCGGCCATAGGTCTGAGAGGACAGAATTACCAAGCTGTAGTAGAACCCCACCATTCAGAACATAGACCTACACTTATGACTGCTAGAGGAGTAGTAGAGGTGGTGAATGGAAGAGTACCGGTACGGCTTCTCAATTGGGGAGATGATGAGGTAAACTTACCCCGTTATGCAACCATTGCTAAACTACATGCTGTCGACAATAATTCTATTCTCCCGGCTGAGTCCTTAGACTCCTGTCAAATAGAGGAGGACAATGACCCAGCAACCCAGGTGGCGGAATGGTGTCAGCAACTCCATGTTGGGACGGACACCACTCCCGCTCACCAGAAGCAAGGGGTATTACGGGTGGTGCAAGAGTACGCCCAAGTGTTTAGCAAAAATCCACTTGATTTTGGGACAATTAAGGGAGTACAACATCATATCCCTACTGGCAATCATCCTCCCATCAAAGAGCGGTATAGGCCCATACCTCCAGCTCATTATCAGAAGGCTAAAGAAATGTTGAATGATATGAAGAAAGCTGGGGTGATAAGGGATAGTTGTAGTCCCTGGGCAGCCCCTCTAGTTCTGGTTAAAAAGAAAGATGGTAGTATGAGAATGTGTGTGGATTACAGGCAGGTGAACCGCATAACACACAAGGATGCATACCCGTTACCGCGCATAGAGGAATCATTAGCTGCTCTGAAAACGGCTAACTACTTTTCTACCCTTGATCTGACTAGTGGTTACTGGCAAGTGGCTGTGGCTGAGGAGGATCGTGAGAAAACGGCTTTCACCACCCCAATGGGGCTCTGTGAGTTCGACAGAATGCCGTTTGGGCTCAGTAGTGCCCCAGGAACATTTCAGAGAGTGATGGAAAATTGTCTGGGACATCTCAATTTTGAAACCGTGCTGCTATACCTAGACGACGTTATCGTGTATTCCAAGACATATGAGGACCATCTGAAGCACCTGGCAGAAGTGTTTGAGTCCCTGTCCAGGTATGGGATGAAATTAAAACCCTCAAAATGCCATCTACTCAAACAGAAGGTACAATACTTGGGGCACATCGTCAGTTCGGAAGGAGTAGCGCCGGACCCAGAGAAAGTCACCGCCATCCAGAAGTGGCCGGAGCCGAAAAACCTTAAGGAAGTGCGACAGTTCCTGGGACTAACGGGTTACTACAGGAGATTCGTGAAAGATTACACGAAGAAGGCAGCCCCTTTACAGGACCTCCTAGTAGGACAATCCCTAAAGAGCAGAAACCCTCCTTTCAATTGGGGTAAAGAACAGGCTGAAGCATTCCAAAAGATGAAAGCGATCCTGACAGGTGATGAGATCTTAACCTATCCTGATTACAGCCAACCGTTCCTGTTGTACACCGACGCCAGTAATGAAGGGCTGGGAGCAGTTCTCAGTCAGAAGCAGAATGGCCAAGAAAAAGTCATCGCTTATGCTAGCAGAAAACTCAGGCCAACGGAGAGGAATCCGGAAAATTATAGCAGCTTCAAGCTGGAGTTTCTGGCGCTGGTCTGGGCCATTACTGAAAGATTTAAGCACTATCTGGCCTCCAATAAGTTCACTGCGTTTACAGATAACAACCCCTTAACGCACCTGGAAACCGCCAAGCTGGGTGCCATGGAGCAGCGATGGATGGCTCGGTTGTCCAATTACCAGTTTACTATCAAGTACCGGGCAGGTCGAAAGAATGCTAATGCTGATGCGTTGTCCCGAATGCCGCATGACTCTGACACGGAAGAAGAATCGGACGACCTGGAAGAAATTGAGCTACCCGCGTTCCATCGAAATGGGGTAGTCCACGAGCATCGAGTTCACAGAAAGCAGTATGGTGCAACATTAAATCCTTTACCCCATCACAGCTGGAAAGAGACTCAGGACAGTGATCCAGTGGTCAGCCGCATCAAGGAGTTGTTAAGACAGGAAGGCTCCTCTCTGGAAAAGGATGCACCCATGTCAGCCAAGCTCCTGTGGAACGAGAAAAGCAGGTTGTTCCTATACCGTGAGAAGTTGTGCAGGAGATACGTCAACCCCAGAACCCATGAGATGGTCTGGCAAATCGTGGTCCCCAAGGCAGACGTCCCAATGGTGTTGGAAGCATACCACGATCAAGCAGGACACTTTGGCTGGAGAAAGCTGGAGACCCTGTTGAGATGCCGGTTCTACTGGGTAGGGATGCGCAGCTCCATCGAGAGGTGGTGTCGGAACTGTGGACCCTGTGGTCTCAGAAGAAAGGACTACGGAAGTCAGAAGGCCCCCCTGCAACCTATCCGGACGATTCGTCCCCTGGAGATTGTGGCCCTGGACCACGTCAAATTGTCGCCAAGTAGATCTGGATACTCATACGCCTTGACCATGGTGGACCATTACTCCCGATTTCTGGTAGTTGTTCCAGTGAAGGACCAGACCGCAGTGACGGCCGCGAAGACCTTTCAAGCAAGCTTTTGTAGACCGCATGGGTATCCGGAGCAAGTATTAACCGATCAGGGACCTGCTTTTGAAGCCGATTTATTCAAGGAATTCTGTCATATGTACGGGTGCAAGAAAATTAGAACGACACCATACCACCCTCAAACCAACGGTCTTTGTGAAAAAATGAACCATATTGTCCTTGACTTGTTGAGATCCATACCGTTGGAAGACAGGAATCGATGGCCGGATTTACTACCTGATTTGGTTGATTTGTACAACCATATACCTGTAAGCTCAACTAACTGCACTCCAGCCTATCTTATGAGAGCAAGGCCCGGAAAACTACCAATGGATTTAGAACTTGGAGTGGTAGAAACCGGAGGCAGACGACGCTGTTGAAAACTGGGACGTCAATCGGCAAGAGCAATACAGAAGAGTACAAATCTGTGTAGAGGAAAGTCTTAATAAGGCACGGGAGAAACAGGAAGATGTTTACAACCGAAATGCTCCTGCCAAGCCCTTGATGCCTGGAGAAGTGGTATTAAAAAGAAAAAGGAAGATGCACAAATTGGATAATCAGTGGGAGCAAGAACCCTACGTCATACAAGATTCTAAATATGACAACAGAAAAGTTTGTATCATCAGTAAGGACGGAGGAAGAACAACAACCACTGTGTCCAGAGATCATTTGAAATTGTGTCCAGAACCCTTAAAGCGTTGTGAAAAGAACCCTGTCCTCAATCAAGGAGAAAGAAAGGAAGAGGTCCTACACACAGATCTGGGAGATTTTCCTGCGGATTGGCCTAGACTGGGAGATGCTGTGATAATTCCAGTGTTGCAGTTTTATCAGCCACAAGAGGAAGTTTTACCTCCAGTTGTGCCTGTGGTGCCAGTTGAGCCCGCTCAGGAGTTACCCATCCCAGCAACACCTCAACCTGTGGAACCTCAAGATGGATCATCTGAAGCAGCGCCCCATACTATGGGATCCCCTGGTGAAGCTGACTCACACCGCCCAGCCATCAGTACGCTTGCCAGATCCATGGAAAGATTAAGGCAGTTCTATAGTTTGCCGTTACGCAGTGCAGACAGATTGCAACTTGATATACCTGAAACTACACCACGTAGATCAGAGAGAATCACAAAAGGGAAATTACCCATTAGATATCAGCAGTAGTTTATGTGAACATTGTAAAAAGTCTATATATATAAATGTGTTTTTCCCTATTATGTCTTACAATGGACTCAGAGGCTGAGGACTGAGCCAGCCCAAAAACTGTATCCTGTAAATAGTTGCACTAAAGTGCCTTTTTAATGGTTTCACATGAAACCTTGACTTACCTCTGAACCAAAAACCCGTGTGGTGTGGCACTGAGTGAGGTCTGCATTTGGATGTCCTGCAGCCCACCCAGGACCTACGTTGAAGGTTTGGTGCGGGTCCTTCACAAGTATACCGTATATTTATTGAATGCTATTTAATATTTGTATTTCTATATATAATGTTATTGTTTGCAACGTTCAAGATATCCTCACCTCCCGGATGGGACGAATTAATGTTATTGTTAATGTTTTCATGCATAAGCAAAAAATGTCTCTTTTGTATTTTACAGCCCGGGAGTGCTGTCGTTTACCATGGGGGAATGTGTAGCCCTGGTACACAATACCAGGAGGATGAGTGGAGAGGTAACAGTTAAGGTCTCTTCATGACATCATGTACACTTCTGACACACCCAGCAGGGGTGTGGAAGGGAGTGAATTTTAGTCAGTCAGTTTCCTGTCCTTGGACAGAGTAGACGTGTCCAGTTTGAGCTTGTCTTCAGTTCAGAACGTGGAGGCTGGTACAGGTGGTCTAATTCACCTTAGTCTAGTCAGAGCTGTGCCCCACTGGAAGAAAGACTGAACTAACTATTAAGAGTTGAGCAAATCGAAGGGCAAAGTGGAAGGAAGATTATTGGAAAAGTGCGTTTGGCTTGGAAGAGTCCTGCACATTGCTACCGGTTACTGGAGACCGAAGGATCACTATTAGCTACAAGCATAGTGAAGAGAAAACCAGAGATTTACCGGACCCTAGGTCGCGGCAAACACCCCCTTATAGTCAGTACGTAACTGGGGTCAGGGGAAGTGAAGACTTTGAGTTTCTGCAGGACAAAATAAGAATTCAGCTCCCTCATAGAAAGACTCCTAACACTAAATTGACTGGGAAGCACAGCTTTGGATAAGCTGGAATCATAGAGGGGACTACGCTTCAGGCTGGTCGTACTCATCTTCATTGGACAGTAAAGGAGGCCCCTAACTTGCTTAGCTGTTGCCTCAAAGCTCATCCTCCATCAACCCCATCAGCCTCCCTGGGACCTGCCTTATCATCTTGCAAGTAAAGGTATGGAAAGACGCTGACCGTGTGAGACTGAGTTATTGATTTGCATGCCTGCACAATCCCTACCTAACTACCGACCTGAGGGAAGAGTCCCACCTGTAGGGGACCCGACATCTAGCTGCCTCACCATCCCCTCAGAGATCTACAGCAGCGCTGGTACTAATTACCAGAATACTACAGGTGGCGTCACGAACTGTATATAAATCAATCCCCTGTAAATATATCCCCAACATACGCCAGACCGCCAGGGCCACAGACCGAGCCACAGCTACCTGTGACAAAATCCCCATAGACTTCCATGGGCTCGGCTCTGAGTACCCCATTGCCCTGGTAACCCACAATTGTGGTGGCGGGTCGACACATCCATGTAGCTGAAAAGTGAGGCCCTGGAGCCGGTTACTGGAGGGCTCTTGGCAACCCAGGTCGACACTGGGCGGAATCATGACATACGTTTTCTACAAGGACTATAACCACTGATCTTCATTGCTGGGGAAAGAAATAATGAAAGAATACATTTAATTCTTTATTTTAATTGCGGCTTCCTATAGGAAAAGACAAAACCAGAGCAGACTGGAGACAATTTGTCTGGCTTTCGGAGTGTTTCTTTACCTGATGAAATTGATGACAGATCTGGTTTAGAGATATTCTACTCATGATGGGGCAATAGGTTGGAATGTAACAATGTAGCAAATGAAAACATTAATTTGTAAGCATTTACATTGATTTAATAGATTCCTAAACAATACAAGGTTTGTAAGAGATTGATCACTCTGTTATACATTCATTTGTTTTTTGCCGTAGTTACATGTGACGATTTTTCTGCATTTTTCTGAAATGATTTGCTTAGTCAGGACTGCAGTGTATAGGATAAAAGTTCTGTGCTCCGCCAGCAACACAGAAGTTAGGAATATGCAAACACATACAGCTTCTGTACATGGAGTCTCCGGTAGGAAGGATATGTTTTGTAAGATGACGGTTCACTAATGAGCTTTTGTCACGTATTTTTGCAGAAAAATATAGTTTGTGTTATGTGTTGCCTTGGGAGTTTTTTGTCTGCTGCTCTATAAACCCGGGTTAACCAGCTAACCACAATACAAGCACATGTGCCCAGTGGACAGGATCTGTATACCCTGTATAGCATAGCCACTTTTACAGGACAGTATTCTGGTCAGCATTTTTTAACGTTATTTGTAAGCCAAAACTAGAAGTAGAAGTTACAGAAATAGAATTACAAGGAAATATGTATAAATCTCTTATGAGCAACACTCACTCCTAAATTTAGCTTACAAATATTGATGCCCAATAGTGACCAAAATATTGCTATGTGAAAGAGGCCTACTATAGATGTAATTAAAGTCACGACTGTTGAAATGTGTGTTTCAGGGGCAGACACTAGGAACAATGGGCACCTAAACCAGAAACAGGCAAGTGCTGCTCTCAGCTATTTCCAATGGTCCCATTAATATTGAATGGAATGGAATCGGCCCACTCTCCTCATCGTTGGGGATCCAGTCACTGGAAAACTATCCCCTATCCTAATTTTAAGGATTTGTAAGGGATAATTTTATATTTTTATACAGATTCTTTAACTTCCTTGGTCCATAGGCTAATTTGCATTGGTTGGGGCCTAGGTGCTACAATCTTTTTTTGAAGGATGGCACCAGAGAGATTACCCAGAATCCCACTGCTGCCACAACATGTGAAGAACCCACACCTCGCCACCCCACCTGACGTCACTGTTATGTCAGAGGGATTACGTGGTATGCTCTCCTCACTTGCAGCAACGTGACATTCCTCACCCCCTGGGGACACGTAAAGTCAGCTTGGCACAGTTTTACCCTGTCCTCACTGGCCCAGGGCAGCATGCCGAGTGAGAGGATTTGGCCCAAGCAGTCTCTGACGTGGCACCATGCTCGCTCACAACCCTGACAAGCTGAGAGACCCCTTTCACTAGCACCTATGAAACAGCGCCTGGTCAACCCGGTAGGGATTCCACCAGTTCCTCGTTAGATATAAGCCCGGTCCGTTAACGGGGGCCAGAAACCAGCCCCGGTAGCATGGAAAGTTAAGACAAGAACACGGACACCTGGATTCGTGGATCGAGATAAGAGAGCAGCCCAAGGTTAAATTTTATATTTTATCGCCTTAAGGGCTTATTAGACAAAACAGATGATAAGAGTCAGTTACCAGTGAAATGAAAGGCCTGGCTTGTGGGGAAAGAGCTGCCACATGGCAGGCTGGTGGTCCCCTCTGTTCCTTGACTTCTCCCCGCACGATATGTCACTGTGATCTCCCCAGAGAAAAGCCATAAGCCATGCTTTAAATGAACATTTAACCCCTTTGGGTCACTTCACTTCTGCCCCCTGGGCTGGACCTAAATCCCTTCACCTTGCATCTAGCAGCTACAAACTCCAAAACCCAAGATGGGTCATAACTCCTTAATGGACGGTCCTAGAGAGGCAGTTTTGGCACCATCAGATCCAGCCGGGCCCTGCTTCGCAATAAGACAAACACAACTTTGTTATTTGGCGCCTACTAGCCATTCTACTTACTATTTCCCACCCTGGGCTGCTAGAATAGATCGAGACCCTGGAAAGCGTTTGGTCCATTCCAGAGATCTAGAAAATGTAACCGGTGTGTGGCTAGAATATATGATAAGTCCATATTCACTAGCTAGCTGGTGGGGGTGTGAATTTCTTCTTTGAAGCTGAGAAGGCTGGGCCAGCTGCTGAGCTAGGTGTCCTGTTACAGTTACTCAAGTTTTCAGGAGGATTGTAGGCTGCCATTAAATCCTCCCATCCTTTACACCTTTTTTTCTAAAAATATAGTTGCAAAGGGTCCCCTTCTCCTTTGGGTCCCTTTTTAGCTGCACGGGCAAATGTAATGATCGGCAGTCCCCACACCCCATCTCATCTCCGTCTGCTTTGTTGGAGCTGGAAGAAAATAGCGTGAGAAGGCCAAAAATCGCAGTGCAGCTTCAATCCGCCAAAATTGTGCAACTTTTCAAAGCTTTTTGGAGCAAAAGCTGAGATGAATCAGACCATAAAATGTCCACCACTGATCTGTTTTATTAATTATTTGCACATAAAGTGACAATTCTGGAGTCTCTTTATTGTGTGGTTCCTCTATTATTTCTTGCACAAATTTATGAAAAAAATGCCGTTGTGTTACTATTATCTTCGTAAAAGTGGTCCCTATACAGTTTGGGGCTGTCAATACTGCTTGGAGCATGTCAGAATGTGTAGGGGGAAGGCCCCATGTAGTAACACTCTAGGCGAAATAAGCTAACAAAGAATTGTAAGAAAAAAAAAGAAGGATACAAGTATTTTCTAAATAAAGACATGTCAGGATAGGTGACCAGAGAGAGGTTCTGTTCTTCTATGGCTGGGACAGTGCAGGTTGTAGGGCAGGTCTTAAATCTTTCCTCCTGAAGCCGGGGACGTGTTCTGTCTAAGGCAATGACGCACCTTGCGTTATGGATGTGTAGTGCAAGAACTTGTCATGGGTGCATCGCCACGAAGATCGTCGCGATTGCACATTCTGACTTCTCACAGCTGAGCTGCTGTTTCTTTGTGTTTGGTAATGAGAGAGTTAATTTTATCTAGCTCTTTGCTAAGACTAGGTCCAGCCTCGCCCGGCTGCTTTGGATTATGTTCTAATTAGTTTCCTTTATATTCCTGCCAGTCTGGGTGTTTGATGCCGGTGAAAGCATTCATATAGTTTAGCAGACTGGAGCGGTTCTGAGAATACTTAAGCTAAGAGCTCCTTAGTTGTTTTTACTCTTATAGCTTATAGTTTATCTCTGAGACCTTAGGTGTTCCTACTGTGTGTGAGTGTTGTATGTAAGACTTTATTTACTTTATTTCTTATCTTTCTTGTATGTCTTTCTGTTCATTAACCGTTACCCGGTCATTCCCTTTGGTGGTATTCAGGGTCCTTCTTAGGACTAGAATACAGTTGGCAGGGATTGATAGGAGACAGGGTTTACGCTGGTGGCCTGGACCTCTGTACCTTTAACAGTACCTCCAGGTTGAGGGATTAGTTAGGACCCCAGTTAGGGTCAGCTTAGACCCCGGTCACCCTCTAGCCGGAGACAGCGTATAACGGATTCCGTTTTGACCCACTGGACTTTCTGTCAGGTAATTCTATGTTATCATATAGCTATGCGCATGTTATATAGTATGTTGCCCTTTTGATATAGATTATTGTCATCACATATATATATCTGCTATACAGCGTGACATTTTCACCGGCCAATACTAAAGATTCTCCCCAGCTGTCATGGATCCAGTAGCCCAGCTGGCCCGGCAGTTGCAGGGGTTGTCCATGGAATTTGCAGACATTAAGTCCAAGGTTTTGTCCCCCCCGGAGCAAACCAGATCTGAACCGAAGGTTGCTCTCCCGGATAGGTTCACTGGTGGGCGGGACAAATTTTTTACTTTCCGGGAGGCATGTAAATTGTACTTTCGGCTGCGGCCTCGGTCATCTGGGAGTGAAGAGCAGAGGGTGGGAATTGTTATCTCGCTCTTACAAGGGGACCCTCAATCTTGGGCGTTCTCTATTCCTCCAGGCTCTCCAGATCTCCAGTCAGTGGATCGATTTTTTGCTGCCCTGGGTCTGGTATATGATGATCCGGATCGAGTCTCCCTTGCTGAAACAAGGTTACGTAAAATACGGCAAGGAAATCGTCCAGCGGAGGAATATTCTTCTGAGTTCCGTAGATGGGCAACAGATACTCAGTGGAATGACCCAGCTCTTAGGAGCCAGTTTTGTCAAGGGTTGTCTGACAAATTAAAAGATGTGTTGGCTCAGTATGATTCTCCTCCATCACTGGAGGCTGCTATGGCCCTCGCTATTCGCATTGATAGACGTCTTCGGGGAAGACGCGAGGTAACTCCGCCCCCCGTGATGACTCCACCTACTACTAAAGTCCCTTATACTGAGGTTCCCCTGGTCTGTTCTGAGGAACCCATGCAGTTGGGAGGGACATCATTTTGTAGGAGGGAATCAGCGGTGAGCCGCAAGACTAGAAGGTGTTTCTTTTGCGGGAGAGAGGGACATTTTGTTGGGGGGTGTCCATTCCGGACCTCTTTGAACCAAGGAGTTAACCTGGGAGTGTGTATTTCGTCCCCAAATCCCTCTCAGTTTCTCGTGCCTGCGGAGGTGGTGATTGGTACTAGAACTGAGAGGATTTCTGTTTTTCTTGATAGTGGGTCCGGGGCTAATCTGGTGGACGCTCGGTTTGCCCAGGTGCATGGTATGCAACTGAGTGTATTGGCCAAACCGGTCCCTACACTCTCTATTGATTCTAGACCTCTCGGTCAAGGTAGCTTGGTACAAGCGGTTCATAACATAGATCTTCGAGTAGGGGCAATACATAAAGAGCAATTGTCTTGTTATGTGTTGGAGGGTCTGCCTGCTCCTATTGTGTTGGGACTTCCTTGGTTGGCTAAACATAACCCAGTGATTGATTGGCAATCCAGAAGATAAGCCAGTGGGGTGAATTTTGCAGGAATAACTGCATGAGCACGGTCATCGGTGCGGTTGTGCCTAGGACTTTGCCTCCTTTTCTGGAGGACTTTGGGAGATGTTCTCAGAGGAGGGGTGTAAGGAGTTACCTCCTCATCGCACATATGACTGCTCAATAAAGTTGCTTCCTGATGCCTTATCTCGTACTTTCCCAGGGGCCGGGAAGACGGATGATCCGGTTCCTATTCCTCAGGAGGGAGTTGTAGTGTCAGCTGTATGCTCTGAGCTTGAGGGGGAGGTATTGGGGGCTCAGGGGGACGCCCCTGTGGGACTTCCAGGGAGACTGATAGTTCCAGATCGCTTAAGACTGAAGGTTACGGAGAACCCTTACAAACGGATGGCTGATAGGAGGAGAGTTTCTGGTCTAGATCTGAAGGTGAACGATCTGGTGTGGTTGTCTACCAGGAATATAAAACTTAAAGTTCCCTCCTGGAGGTTGGGTCCCAGATTCATCGGGCCATACAGGATCAGTTCCATAATTAATCCTGTGGCATTTCGTCTGGACCTCCCTCCTACGTTTAAAATTCATAATGTGTTTCACAAGTCATTACTTAAAAAGTATGTGGCACCAGTCATACCGTCACCTCTACCTCCTCCTTCAGTGGTAGTCAATGATAACGTGGAAGTTCATTGGAGGGGGTATGGTCCTGAGGAGAGGACGTGGGTCCCTGCGTCTGATGATAACGCAGATCGATTGGTTCGGACCTTTCACACAATTTACCCGGACAGACCTGGTCATGAGGGTCCGGAGGCCCCTCGTAGAAGGGGGGGTACTGTCATGGGTGCATCGCCACGAAGATCGTCGCGATTGCACATTCTGACTTCTCACAGCTGAGCTGCTGTTTCTTTGTGTTTGGTAATGAGAGAGTTAATTTTATCTAGCTCTTTGCTAAGACTAGGTCCAGCCTCGCCCGGCTGCTTTGGATTATGTTCTAATTAGTTTCCTTTATATTCCTGCCAGTCTGGGTGTTTGATGCCGGTGAAAGCATTCATATAGTTTAGCAGACTGGAGCGGTTCTGAGAATACTTAAGCTAAGAGCTCCTTAGTTGTTTTTACTCTTATAGCTTATAGTTTATCTCTGAGACCTTAGGTGTTCCTACTGTGTGTGAGTGTTGTATGTAAGACTTTATTTACTTTATTTCTTATCTTTCTTGTATGTCTTTCTGTTCATTAACCGTTACCCGGTCATTCCCTTTGGTGGTATTCAGGGTCCTTCTTAGGACTAGAATACAGTTGGCAGGGATTGATAGGAGACAGGGTTTACGCTGGTGGCCTGGACCTCTGTACCTTTAACAGTACCTCCAGGTTGAGGGATTAGTTAGGACCCCAGTTAGGGTCAGCTTAGACCCCGGTCACCCTCTAGCCGGAGACAGCGTATAACGGATTCCGTTTTGACCCACTGGACTTTCTGTCAGGTAATTCTATGTTATCATATAGCTATGCGCATGTTATATAGTATGTTGCCCTTTTGATATAGATTATTGTCATCACATATATATATCTGCTATACAGCGTGACATTACTGTCATTTCCACAGCCCACCAGACCATTTTCCTTTTATATACCCCTACAATCAGCCCTTCACATACAGGAAGGTCAGCCAATAGGACAAAGCGCTGTAATCTGAAAGGTAATGGTTTTCATGTTTTTGTCTCGTTTTTATAAATTTGCCCGTGCATTGCAGATCAGAGGCTCCTTACAAGCCAAGAATAACACTCCCAGTTTGTGTGTGCTCACTGTTCCAGGAAAGAGCATACAAACTAAGCCACACTTTCACCTCTCCGTCAGTAGTCTCCATGTCATTGCCAAGGAGACAAAGACGCTACACGGCCCTGGTGCACTGAAGGCTCTTTCACAAGAATGTGCCGCTCCTCTCCGTAAGAAGTTCCTGCAGGTTTACAAACTACCACAGAGCAGGTAGGGCCTCGTGTCCTGCACTGACAGGACAGCTTCTTGTGTCTTTCTCTCTTACTAGTCAGGAGTCAGGGAAGACTGGGATAGTTGTAGTTGGATGGTTCACCTTGTATGCTTCAAAATATCACACAGGTAACTGCTATGATGTCTCCCATTAACAGCACACAGACATAGGGCATTCTTGCTCTACTGTCTCTATTAGCATGTGCTCAGAATCAGCAGCAGCTTGGAGAACATTATACAGCAGTACTGAGCAGTGTAGCTGTGAATCCAGCACTGGGGTGAGATAAAATGCTAGAGCATATACATTTGAAAATAAGGCATGATCAGAGTCTGTATTCCTCAAGATGTTCAAAACTTTATTCAACTGTTTAAAGGGTTGGTCCATATAAAAAATGGAACCTTATTAGTTTATAATGTCTCACAGCACAAAAAAACACCTCATGCTTACTCATCAACCCTATTTTTCAACCTTTGTAGAAGTTATTTTTGGTTGAATTTTTAAGGCAGTCGTAAACGAAAGATGAAGGCCACTCAAACCCACTGATTTTTCAGGCCTACTATTCCATGTGTTTGCAATTACGTCACTTAGCGCACCATGTGCAAGACTCTGCAGCATGCATGCCAGAAGCTAAGTAGTCAGATGGTATCCTATCTATTTATGTAGTCCTCTCTCCGTTCCAGCTGACCATTTAATATACTACACACTGGGGTGTCCTGATTCTCCCAGGATTATTGTAGGTAACAATAACAATGATCAGGTTCTACCAGGGAAACCTCTATACTATGTGTGTGTGTATATGTACTGATGTATGTGTATTATATACTGATGTATGTGTATTATATACTGATGTATGTGTGTTATATACTGATGTATGTGTGTGTTATATACTGATGTATATGTGTTATATACTGATGTATGTGTGTGTTATAAACTGATGTATGGGTGTGTCATGTACGGATGTATGTGTGTGTCATGTGCGGATGTATGTGTGCGTTTTATATTGATGTATGTGTGTTTTATATACTGGTTTGTGTGTTATATACTGATGTTTGTTATATACTGATATGTGTGTGTTATATATTGGTGTTTTTGTGTTATTTATTGATGTATAACTATTATATACTGATTTGTTTGTTATACTGGCGAGTGTGTGTTATATACTGGTTTGTGTGTGTTATATACTTATGTTTGTGTATATGTGATACACTGGTACATATGTTATACACCGGTGTGTGTATTATATACTGGTGTGTGTATGTAACATGCATAGTTTGTGTAGCATACAGTGTGTAACATACAGTCCATGTGCGTGCGTGCGTGACATACATGTAGTTTGTATATGTGTGTCAGATACAGTGTGAGTGTGTGCAGCATCCACACTTATAAATACCAACACTGCAGACATGAATTTGTCACCAATCACCAAACTGGAAAAATGCTACTCATTCATCGGGTGTTGGATTGTTTATGCTGAAACAAACATTATTCTAGGCAGCACATCACCCGATGTAAACAGGAGAAGTGCTACTGATAACGTGCTGCTGCATAAGGACAGAACTATCTATTAGTGATATTTCTACCCCCATCATTCTTCATCAGCCTCTGTAAAGCGGTCAGTAGACAAACGCCGAACAACTTGAATGTAACTGGCACTCTTTCAGTGGTCTGAAATTAGCTTGTGTAAATGCGCCCTAAATGTTTTTGTGATGGTACATGTTGACATTTTGGGCCCCATGTTTACATTTTGCGTTGGGCCCCAGTTTGTCTAAAACCGGCCCTGAGTGCTGAAGAAAGCGTAGGTGGCAGTGCAACGCACGTCGAGGTGTGCAACAGCCCAGTTTTTGTTTCCACTATGACCACAGGTAACTTATATTTCTAGGGATATTATCTTATTATAGATATCCATTACTTTTGTGGCTTCATTGTTGTACAATACCTATACATATTATCTGACAGTATCTTGCTATTCTATTTAAGGTATATAAAACTTCTGATTATGTGATTCTTCATGCAATATAGATATGGTTGGCCACAGAATTATTATATGACAACTTGATACAACTTTGAAACCACATAGTATATATTCATCATTAATATATGAAGTTGTTACAGGGCGTATAGCTTCTCTTCTTTTCTGTATCTATGACCCATACTGTATACTGATTTTATCATGTTTCCTATTGTGTTCTATTTATTAATGTATTTTGTATCGATTAATACAATTTGATATAGTTTCATATTCTGGATTGTATTACTCCTTCTTAATCACTGTAGGTTTATATTATTTAAATTAAAGGGCTCTTTATATATTATTTCAAGGAATATTTTTGTTTCTGAGCTCTGGTTTAGTCTCCAGTGCAGTGTAGAGACTTATGCTGCCCATAGACATTAGACTTTAGTTGATGAAAATGGATCATACTAACCAAAACGATCACTCACCAAGTGAAATTCAACAACAAAAATAATTTTAGCTGACCGATCATCTTAAGTTTGCTATGTTTTAGTTTTTAGTCCATTAGTCGGACAAACTATCTACTTTAAAGGAATATTTACAAAAAGATTAGTTGTTTGTGTCCTAGTGGATTATTGAACATGTGTGGCCAGATTAATCAACTGTAATGGCCGACTATTTTGTGTATGGCTGCGTCTGTGTGATGATGATTCATCAGACGATCATTCTTTCAGTGGCTGTTCAACCATCAGACAACTTGCGATATTTCTAATATGTATCGCCACCTTTAGATTTAGTCCAATAACCGTAAATAAAGAGATATCATCGGCACATCCAAGGATACAGTTGGGTGCCTGGGTGGCTCTCCTTGCCGGTACAGTGTGGTGGCGGCAGTGGCTGACATGTATCATCATACTTAATACAGTAGGGACCCACTTAACAATGGGTTGCCAATGTTGGCAATTACGAGAGTGATAATGCATATCTGGTGGATCTGTTCTGTTATACTGTAACGTGGCCCGTGGCAGCAGCCATGGTAGAGGTACTCATCTCTTACATCCCAGCATGTTAGATGAAAATGGGTGTCCTGGCTGGGTGTGTAGACTTGTGCTTTGAGAGTGTAATGCCCATGCAGGCCGCATGTAACCAATGTTGCTGGTTTTCCAGGACCAGATGTTTCCACAGTTCAATGAGGGAGACCATCAATCAAAAATATACATTTTACTGAACGTGAACTTGGTAGGTAATATATGCAAGAAATAGCGGGTACACAGTCTTATGAATGTTTCCTGCACCACTAGAAGCATTTTCCACACAGTTTCCTTCCTTTTCTTCTCTATTGTTCTTTATCTTCACTTGTTTTTTGTACTCTCTCTATTGGTCCTATGTATTCTCTGTTCCTCAATACTTCATCACACTCCAGCTTGGCACTTCAGTCCTGCTAGCATGCACTCGTCCCGTAGCTCTGTATCTTCCTTTCCCCTAAGGGTGTCAGTATGGTGCGGTGCTTATCTTCTCTACTGCTGACGCTCTGGAATGCTCACGCGGGACATTTTGCTCGTCTCATGTACTCAGTCCTGTTTAGGCGTGTTATCTTCAAGAGTTATAAACTCTGGGCCTTGTGGCTAGGTGTCCTCTCCAGTGACTTGTCTCCGGTAGATCACTCTGTCTCTTTGTCACTTTTGCTACGGATCACGCTGTCCCTTTCCTTTGGTCTCCTCTCACTTAAGGACACCCCAAAACGCGGCACTGCTCACATTGGACCTCTGGTTCTTGGCTATGCACTCCTTGCCATATGTACCTCTCTGACAGGAAAACTGTAACTTTCAACTTAACCTCTCCTAATCTGGGTTAGTCCTAAACATTAACTCTCACTTTCCCTATTGTGAAACTACACATTCTGTCAATATTATTAACACCTTTAACGCAGATCACAATTTACATTATACACTCACAGTTCAGATTACATCACATAACAATAAATTTGTTTTTTCAAGGGGGAACGTGGGCAACATATCCATCTCCTTACAATACAACATTCTTGTGTTGTATTTCTTCAACTTATCCTCAAGGTAATGGAGGTTTCAGTTCCCAAAGATCCTGCTGCCATCCACCTCTTCATGTATCCTAGAGCCTAATCCAGATATAAAAAAATCTTTAGTACTCCATCTCCTCTAGGCCGCCAAAACTGTTATTCTAAGACATGGGAAATCTGTAGATCCACCAACCCTGGAGGAGTGGTATAGTGAGAGTGAGATCACCCAGATGCAGTGAATGTAAAAGCTGACTGTACAAACTGTCAAGGAAATCCACAAATATAACATCATATGGTTCTATTGAAACACCTTCTAATGCTCACAAGCGTACCTCAATGTTATGGACTGATTCTACTCTGTGACTTGCCCAAAAATAGTAATTTAGTCCACTTCACCCTCAGCTCTATAGTTTTTTTATCGAGCTGCATCTCTTGGTTCTGGAACATAGACGTTACTTAATTCGGCCCCCTGCCACACAGGTCTACCCTCTGACCTTCTTTTTTTCTCTCTCTTTCTTTAAGTCTCTCTTCCTGCTTCTCATCCTCTCTCCCTCCTTTCCCCTACTTTATTTAACGGTTTATGTACTACATGTTCAGAACCACTTACACTGTGGTCCCTAGAATCACTAAGTCCACATAATGTTTTGTTACTTCCCATGATTGTTTTTGAGGGCTTTATGCATCACTTGTCAATCATATATGTACGGCTATGTGAGTTGCTCTTGTGATTGTTCCCGCTGTATCCATTTCCTTATATAAAAGAATTACAATTTTGAATCGGAAAAGAGAAGAAGTTGCCGTGACGTGGAAGTGGACTGATACATTTTGATAAAAATGTTAACTAAGAACCTCTTGTTAACAAAGAACCTCATGTTGACTAACTAAGAACCTCATGTTAGCTCATTGTTTTTTTTAAAGATTTGCAATAGCTTCAATAAATCAATGTATAATATGTGTATGTATGGTGAATATCTTTTTCTATAGTTAACTGAAAGTTTTTTCCATGCTTATATAGCAGAATATAGCAGTATAGTACATGTGTGCTACCATTATTCATTTTGGTTCATTGTCTGTATAATAAGTGCAGCACATTTGGAAATTTGAAGCAATGACAACAATTTCTCATAGAAGTCAGTTCTGAAAAGTAGGTAAGTTATGCCCCCTAGTATACTGTAGGTGTCTGGCGCTATTATTTATGGAGCTCCAGAGGAATATTAGATTATTGTAAATTTAACTTTTCTTGTGTGATTTCACTTTGAGTGTAGATTATATCTGCATTGTACTGTACGATTCATTGATAAATAACAAAAATGAAAATAGCCCAGAACTGCGTGTTATCATCTGCCATGGGTGAATGAGCATAATCACTGGCTACAGGCCTTTCCTCTTTATCAACATCATCATGACTGAAACTGAACAATTAAAGAATTGAAGTCAAATCTACCATTGTCACACTAAGAGAAGTGGAAGTTTCAAAACGTCCTTAAAACTTTTCAGCATTTTGATGACAAATAAGATCACGTGGTCTGTGACATTGCCGCCCACTCTGCATTATAAATGGAGAGATACTGGCGCCCGAAATGTAGTATTTCCAACCACAGACAGGCCATCTAGAAGAAAACGAATGGAAGAGGGGTAAGTCTGTGCTTTAATACTTTCTTGCTGGGCAGACATAGGTTCCTCATGGTCTCACTGTTACGTTAGCGCAGTCAGAAATGTCCACCACGTGGAAGCCAAGATGCCAAGTCGTCAGTGAATTGGAATGAAATCACTATACGGCTATCTTATTATATCTCTATATTCTTAGCTGATTTTTTCACTTCAGTCCGTTCTGTGCAACATTTAAGATAATGCAGTTCTATGGTAAAGCACATTTCTTGATATAATGCTACGTGCTCCCAGGTGACATAGTCAGCTCTGCTACATCTGTAAATCTCTATATAGACTCACATACTGGGTGTCACGTGTTCTCATGCACGTGTGATGAACGGCACGTGTTCGGGTATAACTGTGCCCCTGATACTGTCTCATGCAGCAGATAAAGAAGGCAGCAATACTTTGATTTTCAGTAAAATGAGTGCGAGCACGTGGGGACAGCAGGACAGTAGTGGCCTCTCACTAAGAAGCAGAATTCCGGCTAAATGCTCCCTGCGCCATTTCCACGTGCTTGTATTGTCAATGGCCGTTTACTTAAAAGGGTTTTTTCACCATATTGTCCCAGTAGGATTACCCCTAAACCCAAATAACCCGAGAGTAGAACAGGCTCCATGTGTGAGGCCTCTCCCAAATGAAATAAATGGGAATTATGGAACCACAAAGGGAAGCAGAGATATATTGTAAGTGGTAACAGGTCTAGGCCTCCACCATTACTGCTTTTATATATATATATATATATATATATATATATATATACAATTGGTGTGCAGCGGAGCTCTGATAATGTGTTACCTACAGGTTTATGTAGGAGTAGTGGTATAGCGGTAGTAGAGGCTGCAATAGTCGAGTTTTAGGATGACTTTACTCCTTAGATAACTGCCAGCTTAGTGTTCGAATAGTAAGTATCACATAACTCTCCGTACAAATATACCGCACGGCCCGGCCTGCATGTGACCCCATCAGGAAGACGGTAATAAGCCGCGGTAAGACTCATGAGGAGGTGGCTTATTTCCATTGAGAACAAAGGATCAGGCATGTTGAGATCCAACTGAATTCCTGTGATGTCTGCCATTACAGAGAGTCGGGACCCACCTATACACATGAGCTCTGGAGAGAGACATTTATGATAGATAGATAGATAGATAGATAGATAGATAGATAGATAGATGATAGATAGATAGATAGATAGATAGATAGATGATAGATAGATAGATAGATAGATAGATAGATAGATAGATAGAAAAAGGCTCACAGTTTTGAGCTGAAACATCACCATTTTGGGCTATTAAATAGCACTTTTTCAACTTTAGCTGGTGTGCGGCCTCAATTGTTTATTTTCTTTACAAAGGTTTGGTATTTGCCTGGGAGGCACAGCATCCAGGTACACTTTTGCCTGTTGTTGCTTTTCACTGTTTTCTTTTTAGATAGATAGATAGATAGATAGATAGATAGATAGATAGATAGATAGATAGATAGATACATAAATAATAGATGCAAAGATAGATAATAGATAGATAATAGATGATAGATAATAGATACATGATTGATATGAGATAGATAGTGGTTGTGAATGCTGTCCGTATTGCTGGTGGTGCAGAATAATATGTGATTGCTTTGTTAGTGTTACTTGGTGTAAACACTGTACTGTAAAACTAATATATGACATTTACAGAACTTATATGGTTAATGTCGAGCTTAGCCATGACCCCATTTCCATGCAAAATATTTCAGTTGTACTTAAGATGGCGACTTTCAAGATGGCGTTGGGGGTGAGGGTTTTATACACTGGTTTAGTACATTATGTTAATCAGTCTTGCTGATATTTGGGGCTCCTGACTCCCCTCATAGTCAGACCCCTGTCACATATAATGTCTCTTCTGGACAGCGGCTGATCATATATCTACATTATTGTTACTTCTATTGTAATTCCTTTCTGTAGTTGTTTCTTTGTGAGAATAGGAACTTTATAAATCCACCTTAAGCCAGGACACTTCTGTGCAATGAATGAGGCCACGTGACCCGGACGCTTTCTGGGTTTCTTAATTCAACCAAAAGTCAGACAAAATACTTTTACTTTTTCATGGAAAACTCCTGTGTGGTTCCCGGTAAGAAATCAGCAGCTTTTTTATATTAGGATACATTTAGTTTATGGGCGTCACAGTCTGATCAAGATCTGGTCCAGTCAGCAAAACTGCTTGGAGGAACTTTCGCCATTTTCATAAACGTGTTTGCTTTTGTATCCGCCATTTTCATAAACGTGTTTGCTTTTTTATCCACCGGGCACCATTTCATAGATGATATTCAATACACTATCATGATAGCAGAGCCTTTGTCAAAAATGTGTTCAGAGTTATATGTGTTTTTTCTTACCCGAACACTAGCACAGAATGAAAGCGATGAAGATGTATTTCCATTTATTGCTACAGTTCTTCACGGTATAACTGCACAATTAAAGGGTCGCTACATTTCATGTTATCTTATAATTATACATGATCATTATAAGCAGAGCTGTTGATATCAGTCACATCATTCTGGGTATATAAACGAATCTGGAGGTTCTCGGAATTGGAGATATGAGATAAAGTCGTGATCATGGGGAGTTTTCTGGACTTCCTCTCATCCGTCTCATTGATGAATCCTAGAGTCAACCTCCTCCTAGAAATGGCTGATAACAGAGTAAATAAGTTATATCCAACTGCACTGTACCTGCACTTTCTTAGTTAAGTGTCCCTTGCACATGACCATATTACGATGTGGTGGTCCGGCCATGGGTCCATACTCTACCCGTGTGTGTTTTGATCATAGAGAATGTTTTTGGAAAAATAATATTAATATTATTGTATTCCTAAGCACTGTTTGAATTGTTAGTTGTGTTTATAGTGTGGTTTATGCCTAATGCCAGCAGAGAGTACCTGAAAAGTGTTAATCCTTGGCAGTGAGGAGGAATGTGAGTCGCTGGGGGTTAAGCAGCACATAATTACAAGTATGATTTAATTCCAGTTATGTTTTATTATTGCCCACGTATGCACTTAGCTGAATGTGTTCATAGGTCATAGTTGCATGGTGCCTTGTGCATCTAAAGTTTATGTGAGCCCCATTATTATTAAAGTGCAACAGTGTATATAAAAACACATGTAGAGGTAAGTGATTCTGTAGTGATCATGGGGCGGGAATATTTCTGCATATCCTATCAGTTATCATAATAAGGAACACTACAGTCAGTCTATCTTCAGCCTGAAATGGTTGATAACAGGGAGCAATAGAGTGTATTCAGTTGCAGATCAAATGTGTTTATGACTTGAGGCTTGGTGTCCCTTTAAGCTAAATGTGGAAAGCAGACCAATTGATACGCCCTTAAGAATTTTGGCCTCTTCTCGCAATGAATGATGCACATGATCAGTGACACTTTCATATCCTGTAGATGTAGAGCACTGAGTAATCAGGCATAATAGTGTACGGTAAAACTTAAAGGCATAGATATGTATATACAACTGGTTTTAGTTTTAAGCCCTCCTCCAGTCCTCACCCAAACCTGTTTCTTTCTTCTTCCTGTAATGGGACTATGAATACACTTTCCTTATTGCCACAGAGGACATCAGTCTGGTCCCTAACTGTATAATAATAGATTATTTATTTCATTATATTGTATATATGAGTGTATGTATATATATATATATATATTATTTATTTGGGTCAGTTGAGATATGTATATATATAGTAGGTTTGCAGCTGGGCAGGTAATAGATGTTGTGTAGGTGTCACCAATGTGCCAAGCCTCGGTAATGTGAAACCTGGAGAGAAGACTCCAGCAGAATAGGTGCTGAGGAGGTTTAGGCCTGAAATTCTGGGTCCAGGTTTTACGAACGACTAGTAGAGCTGGGAGGGACTGGTCGTTTCCACCGTCCAATGCAGGAGATGCAACTTGGATAAAAGGGCAGCTGAGCTGGTCCACATGTGTATGGGAGTAGAGATGAAGACACCTCTGGGACTTGGATCTGTGGTTGCAGGTGAAAGATCTGCTATATACTGGTCAGCCCCTGCCAGTGGCTGACTAAGTTTGCATGTACTTTTGAATGGGCGAGCCATCTCTGTGAAGCCATAAGAACTATATCTTTTCTGTTCCTTCTGTTACTAGTTTTACAGAGAAAAGGCTGTTTTGTTTTCATTTGGAAAGTTTATGAAAGCTAATAAACTTTCAAGTTTCACCCAGAATCTTTGTGACTGTGAACGCCACCAGGGGCCTAAAAGCAAGTGAATCCCTACAATATATACAGCTCTGGTAAAAATTAAGAGACCACTGCAAAATTTTCAGTTTGTCTGATTTTTCTCTTTATAGGCATATTTTGAGTAAAATGTAAATTGCTCTTTTATTCTATAAACTACTGACAACATGTCTCCGAATTTCCAAGCAATAAATTTTGTATTTATTTTCAGAAAATGAGAAATGGTCAAAATAACAAAAAAATGCAGTGCTTGCAGACCTCAAATAATGCTAAGAAAACAAGTTCATAATCATTTAGAAACAACAATACTAATATTTTAAGTCAGGAAGAGATCAGAAATCAATATTTTGTGGAATAACCATGATTTTTAATCACAGCTTTCATGCATCTTGGCATGCTTTCCACCAGTCTTTCACACAGCTTTTGGGTGACCTTATGCCACTCCTGGTACAAAAATTTAAGCAGTTCTTTGATTGATAGCTTGTGACTATCCATCTTCCTCTTGATTACATTCCAGAGGTTTTCAATGGGGTTCAGGTCTGGAGATTGGGCTGGCCATGACAGGGATTTGATGTGGTGGTCCTTCATCCACACATTGATTGACTTAGCTGAGTGACATGGCGCATTGTCCTGCTGGAAAAAACAGTCCTCAGAGTTGGGGAACATTGTCTGAGCAGAAGGAATCAACTGTTTTTCCAGGATAACCTTGTATGCGGCTTGATTCATACGTCCTTTGCAAAGAATAACCTGCCCAATTCTAGCCTTGCTGAAGCATCCCCAGATCATCACTGATCCTCCACCAAATTTCACAGTGGATGTAAGACACTGTGGCTTGTACGCCTCTCCAGGTCTCCGTCTAACCATTAGACGACCAGGTGTTGGACAAAGCTGAAAATTAGACTCATCAGAGAAAATTACTTTACTCCAGTCCTCTATGGTCCAATCCTTATGGTCTTTGGCAAACTTCAGCCTGGCTCTCCTTTGCTTCTCATTGATGAAAGTCTTTTTTCTATCTTTACATGACTTGAGCCCTGCCTCTAGGAGCCTGTTACGAACTGTTCTTGCCGTGCACTTCACCCCAGCTGCCATTCCTTTTGTAGGTCAGTTGATATCATCCTGCGGTTGCTGAGTGACATTCGAAGAAGATGACAGTCATCCCGGTCATTGGAGAGTTGTTTTCGCCCTCTGCCAGTCTGTAGCTTTGTTGTCCCCAATGTCTGATGCTTGACCTTGTTGTAATGAACTGCCGTCTTAGAAATTTTAAGGATGGAGGTAACATGACACTCACTGTATCGCTCTGCTAGTAAAGCCAGAATTGAGTCCTTCTTTTCCTCACTCAAGACTTTTATTTTCAACTCCTTTGGCATGGTTAAAAGTTTTTTTTTAATTCCTATTACTTTTGGGATATTACTAGCACTTGTTTCGCCATCCAGCTTGTCCTATTGCAAGAGGATTGTGAACACCACAGCATTGTTTTTTTTATACTGTCCATCGTTAAATAAGATTTGGTTCAGGTGATCACCTAATCAGAAGCACATTAAGTAGAATGAGGTGTACTCTGGTTGGAATTCAACTGACACTGGAATGGCTGTCAGACATGTAGAGAAGCAGATTTTTATAAAACTGTGCAGTGGTCTCTTAATTTTTGTCAGAACTGTATATATATCTCAACTGACCCAAATTTGCCAGCTTTATGGAAACAATTCTGGAAAATTTGAAGCTTCCTTGAGCAAAGGGAATGGGGTTGCAAATATTTGCCCACAAAAAGATGGTTTCCATTATGGTTGGGTGGAGAGAGAGGTGGGACTAAAATGTTCCTGAGTTATGCTGTCGGAGCTGCATATTCCAGGTCCCGTTACAGCATTATCTTGACTGGATCTTCATCTATTAACCCCCCCGCTTCCTAGAAGAGCAAAAAACAAAAAGAACTGTGCATTTGCACAGGCCCACAGCTGCATTAAAACCATTTTCTGTTTTCTATTGTGTAGCATATAGGCGACTAAGCTAATATAACTCGATGCTGGGGCATCCTCAGACAAAAGGAGGTAAGGCCCCAAACACGTTAGGTAAAAATATGGTTGAACCTGACAATGTCATTGTGATAGACAAGATGATCTAATGTATGTGAGGTCCTTCTGACTCTCCCCCAATGATGATGTCGAGGAAGAGATGGATCTGGCCTGTTGAATTTCAACGATTGATCCTTTTTTTTGGCATGAAGATAAGCCGTCTCTCTCGTGGAGAACAGAGGAAGTGAGCTGAGGGTTCGTATGAATGGGGGAGTCGGGAAAGATACCGTAGTTGTCAGCCCAATGATTGGTCAAAAGTGACTGGAGACCACGGGGCCTTTATACTGTTTTTGCAAAGGACCCTCAATTGTCTGTGCCCACCTCTGATGCTTATCAACATATACATTTGAAAACTCGACAGAAAAAAAAGACTTTCTTTGTAATAGGGTGTTTAAGTAATATGTGTTGGATGTGTCCTGTACATAAAAAAAGCTACCGTATGCTTTTTCCATCTACAGCCTATGAGGGATTTCCTCTTCTATGTAAAACATGCTGGCAAGATGCTGAGAAGTGTGTGATTTGCACCCTAACCTAGGGTCTGCCTAGGATGCTTTCTTATCTCTAGCCTTCCTCTACAAACTGCCTTGTGTGTTCTTCTTTCTCTCATTATAGTATGAGACAGTTGAGCATGTGTGATCTGCCCTCCCTGAAGACTTAGGCCTCTTTCACACATCGTTTTTTTTTGTGTCAGGCATAATCCGTCGAATGCCTGAAGGGACGGATCCAGCGCTGAAATGAAAAAAACTGATGCAACGGATCCGTTTTTTTGCTGGATCCGACCTGAACTTTTGAACCCGGAAAAAGAAGTTTTGCAGGTCCGGAGACAGTGGAAAATGTATTAGTAGTAGTAGTAGTAGTAGTAGTAGTAGTAGTAGTCCCTGATTTCCAGAATCCGGATCAGTCTTTTGACGGTTTGCACAAAAGACTGGTCCGGTTCCATACACTTCTATTATTTCCGGCTGCCTGATGCGCCGCTTTAGGTACTATCAGGCGGCTCCGGAAAAAATAAAAAACGTTGCAGTCACTGTTTTGTCCGGCCGCCGGAATGTACATTTTCGCTGGATCTGGACAAAAACTGATGCAACGCAATGAGATCAGGCACGATCCGGCGCTAATGAAAGTCAATGCTAAAAAAACGCATCCAGTACCTGATCCGTTTTTTTTGACAACACGCCGGATCGTGCCTGAAGTCAAAAAATGGATGTGTGAAAGAGGCCTTAGATCAGGGGTGGGCAATTAATTTTGCCAGGGGGCCGCATGAGAAATTGGGATGGTTTTAGAGGGCCGGACTAATATAATTAACTCCGTTCTACCCAATACTGTATATATACATATATATATATATTATATATACTGTATACTGTATATATACATACCTGCCCATTATCATCATCTTCTCCCCATCATCATCAATGCCTCCCCATTATCAGCAATGCCTGCCCATCATCATCTTCTCCCCATCATCAATGCCTGCCCATTATCATCAATGCCTGCCCATTATCATCATCTTCTCCCCATCATCATCAATGCCTCCCCATTATCAGCAATGCCTGCCCATCATCATCTTCTCCCCATCATCAATGCCTGCCCATTATCATCAATACCTGCCCATTATCATCATCTTCTCCCCATCAACATCAATGCCTGCCCATCATCATCATCATCTTCTCCCCATCATCAATGCCTGCCCATTATCATCAATACCTGCCCATTATCATCATCTTCTCCCCATCATCATCAATGCCTCCCCATTATCAGCAATGCTGCCCATCATCATTCTCCCCATCATCAATGCCTGCCCATTATCATCAATGCCTGCCCATTATCATCATCTTCTCCCCATCATCATCAATGCCTCCCCATTATCAGCAATGCCTGCCCATCATCATCTTCTCCCCATCATCAATGCCTGCCCATTATCATCAATACCTGCCCATTATCATCATCTTCTCCCCATCATCATCAATGCCTGCCCATCCATCATCATCATCTTCTCCCCATCATCAATGTCTGCCCATTATCATCAATACCTGCCCATTATCATCATCTTCTCCCCATCATCATCAATGCCTGCCCATCATCATCATCATCATCTTCTCCCCATCATCAATGCCTGCCCATTATCATCAATACCTGCCCATTATCATCATCTTCTCTCCATCATCATCAATGCCTGCCCATCATCATCATCATCATCTTCTCCCCATCATCAATGCCTGCCCATTATCATCAATACCTGCCCATTATCATAATCTTCTCCCCATCATCATCAATGCCTCCCCATTTTCAGCAATGCCTGCCCATCATCATCATCGCCTCCCCATCATCATCAATGCCTCCCATTATCATCTTCTCCCCATCATCAATGCCTGCCCATCATCATCTTCTCCCCATCATCAATGCCTGCCCATTATCATCAATGCCTGCCCATTATCTTCATCTTTCCCCATCATCATCAATGCCTCCCCATTATCAGCAATGCCTGCCCATCATCACACACAGACAGCACATAAGCACTCTCTCACATACATACACACACACACACACAAAGCACCGCACTACATAGACACAGACACACACAGAGACACGTCTTACCTGTCCAGCGTCCCCGCTCTCTGACACAGCCGGCCGCTGAATGATGACGTCATTCAGCGGCCGGCTGTGAGAGGAAGCGCCGGTGGAGCCCGGAGCTGCAGCAGCGGAGGCAAGGGAGAGGTAAGTATTGTGCCAGCTGATGCCGGGGCCCTGAGACTGCCGGAGCGCCTCCGCGGGCCGGTCACTGACAGCCGGCGGGCCGGATGCGGCCCGCGGGCCGCCCCTTGCCCGGGTCTGCCTTAGATGCTTCTACTCCAGCTGGTGTCTCTAAAGTTAGGGGGAGAACAGTCTTCTATGGGATCTAGGTCAGAAGCAACAGGTCAGCTGTCTACAGGAACAGCATGAACTCCACACAAGCAAAATAGAAAGGAATTTTTTATAAAATCTATTTAGAAAACAACTTATTTTTGCATTTAGGATACAAGTTAACAATACAATTTTTTGATTATTTATTTAATAATAAGAATGTTTTGCCATATGTTTGTATTCTAAAACGATCACATGGACTGACTAGTAGTCTGCATGCACAGATGGCTCTGCACACCAGAGATTTACAGATCAGATGTTTTTAATATCCACTAATGCCCAGGAGACCTGTCCTCACTACTTACCTGTAATGATCACATGATTACTAACCTTGGTATTATATACATACATGATGTTCTCATTGCCTTGTATTGTGCGCTTGGAATTCCTATATTAAAAGAGAAAAATAGTTTTTTTCAGGTAGATTAATCAGTGAGTAATGAGAAATTAGGTGACTTTCCAATATACAAAGGGGCTCATCTACTAAATCTATCTAACTTTCAGACAGTAGAAACATTGAATAGACAATCTTAGAATGCGCCACATTTATCCTAATGATTCGTGCTGGTTGATAAATTTGACGTATTTTTAGACTGTTTTGTCTATGTTTACACCATTTCTTAATAGGCTTGTTATGCAAAATTATGCTGTAATTTATGTATAATTTTGGAATAGCAGACAGTAAATATTAGACTTTAGGCCACACATTTCAATAGACCACACTCTTTTTCGAGCATGTCAAAAAAAGTGTTTAAAACACAAAGCAAATGTGGTGCACTTCGACATTTTTGGCAAGAATTCTGAAACATGCAGTTTAGCAAGTGAAACCATTGTTTTTCTCATCTTTAAGATCTTTGTTATCTGTCGGTGAGTAGGAACACTATTATTTAAAGGGGCATTCCAGATACAAGATGTATGACTGGACTCAGATTTCTCCGGCAGTGCCATAGAGAAAGAGAATGAATGAATAGGCTGTCCACTCCATTCACACAGAGTATAAAAGTGTCCTGTTTTGTTGATGTGGGTCCACAGGATAGATACTATCATCTTGTAACCAAAACACCCTTTTAAATTAGGTTCTGAAAGCTTCACAGACCTAGGCCAACTCCTCAATATATGCTAAGAATTGTGGTTCCACAGCAGCTTAGCAATGAGGAGGAGGAGGACCTCTAATTCCTGTATACAATGCAACTTTATCTCAAATTTTGATGAGCAGCAGTGCTCAATGGCAAGCAGCAGCTGCAAAAGCAAACAAGATTTTAGGGTATATAAAAAGAGAGATAAAATCCCGAGATCCCAATGCATTGTTACCCTTTATAAATCACTGGTGAGGCCACATCTAGAATATAAGATCCAATTTTTGGCTCCACATTTTAAAAAGAATGTCCAGAACTTAGATTCAGTTCAGTGGCGGCAACTAAATTTTTACAAGTGATGGAGGCCTCTCATATGATGAGAGGTTGGAAAAGTTGGGCTTGTTTAGCTTAGGCTGGGATCACATAATGTTTGGCAGTCCGTTTAATGGATAGCGTTAAACCGCGGCATTAACGTGATGTAACGCATCAGTTAACGCTGCCATTCACTCCCATAATCGAGCACATCGCTAACGCATGTCCTAAGCGGCATGCGTTAGTGATGTGCCATCATTCTGCGACGGACACTCGGAAACGGTCTGCAGTGTTCGGGGTTCCGTCACAGCTAGGGCAGATAGAGAAGCTGCGCTAGCGTGATCGGTAAGCGCGATCACAATATGACAGTAGCATTAATGCAGTCCGTCAACGCTATGCGTTGAGCAGACTGCATTAGGCCTCTTTCACACATCAGTTTTTTGCCGTCCGGCGTGATCCGGTGTGTTTTTAAAAAACGGATCTTTTTTTTCTGGTGGATCCATTTTTTTCTAATTGAGTTGCATTAGCACCGGATCTTGCCACATGTGCTTGCGTTTTGTCAGTTTTTGCCAGATCTGTCTCAAATTTTGTTTCCGGCTTCCGGACACAACGCATGACGATTTTTGTGTCCGGCGCAAAAAACGGACAGCAGCGCAACCGTCTCTCTCTCTCCTCCGTTTCAGACATGCGTACAATGCATTTTCCGGGTTCAAAAGTTCACAACGGATCCGGCTTAAAATTGGATCCGTTGCATCAGTTTTTCACCACTCTGCGCCGGATCCGTCTTTTTATATATTGGACGGATTCTGCCACTCGGCAGAAAACTGATGTGTGAAAGTAGCCTAAATGCTATGTGAACCTGGCCTTAGGAAGAAGAAGCCTCAGAGGAGATTTCATTTAGGCCGGGGTCACACATGCAAGAAACTCGCCCATTTCTCGTGCGAGTCTCTTTCATGAACACCCGGCACTGCCTCCGGCACCAGGATCAGAGCGTGCGGCTGCATAGAAATACATGCAGCCACACGCTTCAGTCCGAGTGCCGGCGACAGCGCCGGGTGTTCATGCGAGAGACTCGCACGAGAAATAGGCGAGTTTCTTGCATGTGTGATCCCGGCCTTACATGTATAAATATATGTGTGGTCAGTACAAAGGACTGGTACATGACTTATTCCTTCCAAGACCTTACTAAGGACCAGGGGGCACTCATTACGGGTGGAAGAAAGGCGATTCCGGCAGCTAAATAGGAAAGAATTCTTTACAGTTAGAGCAGTCAGACTGCAGAATAAAGTAGTAATGGCAGACAGTATATCAGCATTTATACAAGGGCTGGACAATTTCCTCAGTCCAGATAATATTGTACGTTATAGATAATTTAGTGACAAAATTATTATTATTTATTATTATTATTTATTTATATAGCACCATTGATTCCATGGTGCTGTACATGAGAAGGGGTTACATACAAATTACAGATATCACTTACAGTAAACAAAACTAACAATCACAGACTGGTACAGAGGGGAGAAAAGTTGACCTAGATGGACCTAGGTCTTTTTTTTCAATCTATGTAAGTATGTGATAAATTGTAAAAAAATAAATTTATTATATAATTATATCCAAATCTATAACTGTATCATGCAATTTTGTTAAAATCGAGAGTTTATGATCAGTTTTTAGCGCTAGGAAGATTTGTGTGCAGTTCTCATAATGGTCTGACAGTGGCAGTGTTGTACAGAGGCTGTCTATAACTGAACAGAATCGCATTCATGGAAAAGAGAAGGTTCTTGTTCCCGTTTCACATATTAATTATATTTTTTCAACATTTATGTAGAATTTAGATTGAACTGAGGTGTTTTTGCATTTCAATGCTGCAAAGGTGCTGGAGTTTCAAGATGACACAATGCAATTTTTAAAAGTCTTCAATGAATCAGTTCTGATATTAATACTATTCTATTATACACGGAGCAAAGACCACTACAACTCCCAATATGATCCAACTACTGGACATGAGCTTAATAAAATTCCATTATACTCTTTACAGAGAGGCTATAACCGCCAACATGACCAACAACTGGACATGAACATATCAAAATTCTATTATATTCTATAAAAAGAATACTACAACTCCCAAAATGACCTGACTATTAGACATGCACATAATACAAGTACTGTATACTCCTATGTTTTCTATTGGGGTATGTGGCGCTGGCACTGAAGCTGAGCAGCCTCCACAAAGTGCAAGTGCCAGATGTGTTGCACAGCTGGCGTTTGGCTCCAACAGCAGCGATTGGTGCTCTTTCCGGTCTCTGCTAAAAGACCCCTTAATTGCTGCTGTCAATCACCGGTCCTGCATACTCATCCTTTCGAGCACCCATCACTGCCTTCCATGACATGATCTCAAGGTGCAAATGATTTTCCATGACAGCTGGGGGCCTGCTGAAAGCCACCTTAGTACTTATAAAGCCCAGCCACAGGGTGCTCGTCATAAGAGACCGTGATTGCTCCTATTTATCGCTTATTTAAAAAATAAAGTGTAAAAAAAAAAAAAATTCTACAAATACTAACTATAGCTCGACACATAAAGAATAAGCCCTTACTCAGGTCCATTAACAGAAAAATAAAATAGTTATGAGTCTCAGATCATTGCAGCCTCAACCAGTTTTTTTTCTTAGAAAGTTCTTTATTTTAAGGTCAATAATATAGTAAAAATATAATATACATGTTTGGTATGAATGTAATCACGTTGGCCTGGAGAAAAAAGCAAGAATTATTTCACATCACTTGGAATTTTTGCAAGGTTTTTCAGTACATTATGCAGTAAAAATAAATTCAAAACTTCAACTTGCCCTGCAAAAAAAATCAAGCCCTCATATGGCTATTGTAATTGAAAATTAAAATAATATTATATATGTATCAAAACATATCAGCCAGAACCCAGAGCAATCACAGGAGACGGGAAGAGTCCAAAGTTATTTATTATTATAATTTACTAGTTTGCAAAAAATAAATAAATAAATAAAACGTATGGCTCATAGAAGAAGAGAAGAAAAAAAATTAAGATGTAGAAACAAAAATTGGCGTTGCCTTTAAGGGTATAATATGGGACACTACAACTCCCACCATGGACATAATACAATTCTATATTCTAATTCTATCCTTGTCGTAGACATAGGCCTCATGTCGTGCAACACTTTCAATTCTGAGACTCTTGAAAAGTAAGAAACAATTGACAACTGTAGTCACGTCTGTATAGTGTGTGTGCAGATATTAGGGGCATCCAGCCTCCCGACTGAGAATTACCAGGGCACCCAGCGGGGCAGCAGCTTGTAGTCACTATCATAGCGAGTGTCGTCAAATCTTCCAATCAGAGCCCTCTTGACAGACTAACATTCGCTGTAAGTGCAGGATATGAAGGCATAAAGTGACACATTATGGCCAGCGATGGACAGGCCCAGGCTTGCCAGTCTTGGCACATCTTAACGATGGGAAGTGCAACTTCTAATTCAGTCTTCCATAGGCTGAAGGCCTCTTGAGGCTTCACTGATGTCTGAGCTGCGAAGAGCAGCCATGACGGAAGTGAGAGCACTTTAATGTAATTGACTCCTGCAGTTATACCTAATCACTGTGGAGCTGTGTCAGATTGTCCAGCATGCCATGCTGCCTGCTAACTTCTCCATGGGAGTACATGTGATAATGACACTCGCTAGTAATCCTAAATTATAATATAAGTGTATCTAACTATTACCTATGTGCCGTCTACCTGTATCACTTATCTATCTGTCAGCAAACACTCTGTAAGAGCTAAGATTGCAAACATTGAATATACGAAATGTGGACAGCATTACTGCTATATAGACTATACCCATAAAAATGAAGATAATTAGTTAATTAATTGGTCAATTCAGCCACAACAAGGCGTCTTTTCTTTGATGGGACCCTAACCTAGTATCATGCCTAAATGGTGTGTGCAGATGGGGAGAGAGTAAATGTGTACTGGTCCAATGGCCCCTATGCGCGTTTCGCCCACAGTTTCATCAGGGGGCTCTCCCCATCTAGACACACCATTTAGGTGTAAGTAGTACTTATCTTCATTATTTGACCAGATCTTCTATGGAAAGTCATAGCACTAAGCTCTTAGGGGTGGTCACTACATGTTCTAAACCTTTTTGTCTTTTCAAGTTTATACATTTTCTACACTTTATGTGTGTACTGAACCATTTGTAGGAATACTCCTTTTTTTCTGTGTATGTTTTTCATATTTTTAAATTATATAATAATAAAAGATGTTACATTTTGTGAGACCTTCCTGCACTCTTGTGTCTTGTGTTGGTTTTGATAACCCTAGAGTGTGTGTCTAGAACTTTTTTCTGTATTGCTGCTCATGTTGTGTAAGTATTCACAATGTAACATTTGCGGTGCACTCAGTAATATATGTGACTGTCTTTCACAGAGTGATATATCCTTTGTCTGATCCCCCATTGGTGAAGATGTCTAATTCTTCCCCTGCTGATGAAGGGACGACATTTGAGCACCTCTGGAGTACCCTGTAAGTCGTGGCGGTGGCATGCTGCTATTCTGCTATTCATGTCTGATTTAGGGATGCACAGATTTCCTATTTATCTGTTACATGGGGCCTATAACGACTTTGACAGTGGTACTTGTGCCCTGGCGCTTGGAAGGGTCCATTGGCCTCTGTTCCACATACAAATACATCAGTATTTTACATGGTACACGATGGATGGGAGCCTTTTTAAAATTTTGCATTGAGGACCAGGAGCTTCAGCGTATGCCTTTGGGTGTTTCCTCTACTTAGTTAAGCATAGGAATATAGTAACATAGTTAGCAAGGCCGAAAAACATATTTTCCATCCAGTTCAGCCTATATTCGGTCAGAATAAATCCCCAGATCTACAGTACGTCCTTCTAAAGAACCTAATAACTGTAAGACACAATATTGTTTCGCTTCAGGAAGACATCCAGGCCTCTCTTGAACCCCTCGGCTGAGTTCTCCATCACCACCTCCTCAGGCAAGGAATTCCAGATTCTCACTGCCCTAAAAGTAAAGAATCCTCTTCTATGTTGGTGGAAAAACCTTCTCTCCTCCAGACGCAGAGAATGCCCCCTTGTGACCGTCACCTTCCTTGGTATAAACAGATCCTCGTAGAGATATTTATATTGCCCCCTTACATACTTATACATGGTTATCGCCCCTCAGTCGTCTTTTTTCTAGACTAAATAATCCTAATTTGCTAATCTCTCTGGGTATTGTAGTTCTCCCATTCCCTTTATTAATTTTGTTGCCCTCCTTTGTACTCGCTCTTGTTCTATTATATCCTTTCTGAGCACCAGTGCCCAAAACTGTACACAATACTCCATGTGCAGTCTAACCAGGGATTTGTACAGAGACAGTATAATGCTTTCATCATGTGGATCCAGACCTCTTTTAATGCACCCCATGATCCTGTTTGCCTTGGCAGTCGCTGCCTGACACTGACTGCTCCAGGTAAGTTTATCATTAGCTAGGATCCCCAAGACTTTCTCCATGTCAGATGTACCCAGTGGTTTCCCATTCAGTGTGTAATGATGACATGGATTCCTTCTTCCCATGTGTATAACCTTACATTTATCATTGTTAAACTGCATCTGCCACCTTTCGGCCCAAGATTCCAACTTATCCAGATCCATCTGTAGCAGAATACTAGTTGATGATTACAGAGTTCCTACCACTGCTGTAGGTGTCTGTCTCTGTGCTCGGGTAGTGCTATTACCGTACTGGCGGATCTGGGTACTACTGCTGCACTCACTTATGACACAGCACAGTGCCCACTATGACCAAGAAGGTGACAGTGTTTTCTCATTACAGTAAATGTCTCATTATTTTGTCCATAACGGATGCAGCTATAACTATAGTAATGGGATTATTATACAGAAGTAGTGGAGCTGTGTTTGACACTGTATTGTTAAAAGGAGTCAGTCAGCCCAATCTGACATTATAAATTAAGCGCATAGCTATGCAGGGTATATAGCCCATATAAGAATGTCACCTTTAGTGGTCTAATCGCTACAAATCTGAAGCTTAATCAAACATGTTATTCAGGGTGCTCAGTGCACCCTTGGTGTGACTAAGAAGCTTGGTGCTCTATTTCACCCACTGGTTTTCCATGTCCCCACCTGCCTCACCGATGAGTGACAGGCTGGCTAGCCTTGAGCGAGCACGGTGTGCAGAGAAAGCTAGGGGCAAGCATGCCCTGTCAGTCACCAGTGAGGGAGGCAGGGGAATGCAAACCAGTGGGTGGATCGCTGCACTCTTGGCCATACCCAGGGTGTGCAGAACATCCTAATTAGCAGATTTGACTGATCTTCAGTTTCTGCAGGACAGGGGCAGCAATCAGTAATGGAGCAATTTTTACAGGGACAACTTTGTGTTGTGCAAAAAAATGCAACATTTGAAGTGAAGGCGTTTTATACCAGAAATCGGTCCTTGATCCCCTATAAGCTGCATGCTTAGTGTATGCAGTCAGTCTGGGCTGACAGACGTCCTTTAACATTGGCTTTGTGTATATGTATGAAATATGGCCGGTTTTAACGTATTGTCATTATTTACTTATTTACTTCTCTCTTGAAATCACTAGGACAGCCAATCTTATTAACAATAACGGCCTGGTGCTAATCACCCCATTAATACCCCCAAAAAACCTATAAAGAATACAATTTGTGTTGGATATTTAAAATATGAAGCAGGGCTGCAAGGAGTAGCCTTAAAGGGATTGTGCATGATTAGAAAGACATAGCTGCCAAACAGATCCCATTCACTGCAGGATCTAGAAAGGCCAGGTACACCCAGGACATCAGATTCACCAACAGCAGCTTACTGGTGGTTTCCACTTAGCACACAGAATCTATGGGCTAACACTATACCTTTGTGTGCCATATATTTTGATTTTGTTTCCCCTAATGCAATCATTATGAATCTGTGAGAAAATTATGGCATATAATTACTAAAGGGAATCTGTTAGCAACTCTTTTGCTATGTAATCTGAGAGCAGCATGAGGTAGGGGCTGATACCCTGATTCCAGTGATGTGTATTTTACTAAGCTGTGATTTTGCTTCAATACAATCAGTATTTTATCAGCAGGAGATTATCACTACAGGACTAGGTGACTTGTGCCTCGTGGTCCAGTCACACCCCCAGCATTGATTGGCAGCTTTCTGTCAATATGCAATGTACACAGAAAGCTGCGAATCAATGGTGTGGGCGGGGTTATACACTGCGCAGCATTCTGAGCTCTGCAATATCTGCAGTAGAGAAACAGTGATTGTATCACAACTGCTGCACCCAGTAAACTAAGTGATACATGGCTGGAATCAGAGTCTCAGCCCTTACATCATGCTGTTGTCAGATTATATAGCAAAACCTGCTGACAGATTCCCTTTAAATTGGTTTTAAATTTTCACTGTGTATGCTGGCAGTTGTAGTTCCACACCTGCTGTATATTTCTGGCATGCCTACTGGTAACTTACGTTTTATTTCTTTTTTTTGGCAGGGAACCAGACAGTAATTATTTTGATCTGCCTCAGTCAAGTCACTCGAGCAACTCCGAGGTCTCCAATCAGACGGAAGTGAACATGAACGCCTATCAGATGAGGAACATGAATGAATCCATCATGGTACGTGTGAGGTGGGAGAAACATATGGAACAGAGGAAGAAATTGCGCTCACTGTTAGCCCATGTAAGCTGCTGAGACTCACATATGCTTGTACTCTACTCACCCCCAGAGCTGCATTCAAGAGTCTGCTATTTTCATATCAGCACTCATGCATGGGAAATAAGCAGATGTGATTAGACGTCCTTATAAAATGCTCCAGGCAGCTTCCATCACAATACTGAATGCAGCTCTGGATGTGAATGGAGTAGAATACATAGACCCCCAATGCAGTAAGCCGTTTTCACCAGTTTTCAGCATTTTTGTCATGTGGTCACCAGTCCTGGCTGTCTCTGACAACTTTTTAAAACATGAATAAAGCTCAGCAGAGAAGGGGCAAGCGACAAATTCATCATAATTTGCTGCAAATACAGGTCCTTCTCAAAAAATTAGCATATAGTGCTAAATTTCATTATTTTCCATAATGTAATGATTACAATTAAACTTTCATATATTTTAGATTCATTACACACCAACTGAAATTTGTCAGGTCTTTTATTGTTTTAATACTGATGATTTTGGCATACAACTCCTGAAAACCCAAAAATCTGTCTCAAAAAATTAGCATATCAAGAAAAGGTTCTCTAAACGACCTATTACCCTAATCTTCTGAATCAACTAATTAACTCTAAACACATGCAAAAGATTCCTGAGGCTTTTAAAAACTCCCTGCCTGGTTCATTACTCAAAACCCCCATCATGGGTAAAGGTACTGCCACACTAAACAATCCCGCTAGCGATCACGATAACGACGCATACTAATGCGATCGCTAGCGGGATTGTTTCTATATCGCTAAGTGCGGCCACATTTAGCGATATAGTTAACGGCGCTATCGCCGTTAGCGATCTTCTTAACGACTTTAGCGGTACAAAAGTACCGCTAAATCGCTAAGAAAAGGTGCCACACTAGCGATATATACTTACCCAGCGGGAGCGCCAACGAGAAAATAGGGTCCGGAACGATTCCAGCGACGAGCGAGATCACAGCAGGAAGCTCGTCGCTGGCAGCTGCCGCACTGAACAACATCGCTAACGGGATCGCTAAATAGTGACGTTTTTTAGCGATCCCGTTAGCGATATTGTTCAGTGTGGCATACCTGTTGTGAATGGGTTTGAGATGAGTTCTGAGCAGAGCCTCCCTCTGGTGGTTACTAGCGGTACTAGTGAGGATTGTGAAGACTGGGAATCAGGTGTTACTGATTGGTCTTATTTAAGGGAATCATTTTCCCATCAGGGTTGCCGGTGATCAATTGTTCTGGTCTGAATCCTTCTTTCCAGTTTCCCTTGTAGCCTGCTGTGTCGTGTCTGCATCTCCTGCTATCAGATAAGACAATTTCTTATTTTGTGTTTTTGCTATATTTTTGCATTTGGTCCTGCACTTCTGTGGGGGCCTTCAGGGTCCCCTCCGGGGGCTTTTGCCCTCTCAGTTTAGTCCAGCCACTGTGTTTTGTACTTTTGCTTTTTCCAGTTTTTTCAGTGGCTGCTGTTTCTGTTACACCAGAGAACTAATTTAGGTGGTAGAAGTCGTGTGATCTCAGGTGATTTTGAAATTAGTAGAGTTGTGTTTTTTCAGGGTTTTCTGGGATTGCAGTAAGTACCCTTCCTGTCCTTTTCTATTTAGATAGTTTGGGCCCCAGCGTTTGCTCATACTATTTTCTTTCTGTGTCAGTATTTCCTCTTGTCTAACCGCCATTACATGTTTGGGGGCTTTCTATTATCTTTGGGGTTCTGCTCCGGGGCAGATAGCTTTCCTATTTCTATCTTTAGGTGTAGTTAGTTTCTCAGGCTGTGACGAGGCGTCTAGGACCAACGTAGGAACGCTCCACGGCTGCCTCTAGTTGCGGTGGTTAGTCAGGGTACTGCAATCTCATAGATTCCAACTGCTCTGGTGTATTTCCTTTTTTGCCTGCACTCCTCAGCTACCGTAACATAACAGTATCACCGGCCATAAAAATTGTATGGTACTCACAGAAGGGAAAAAATATTTTGAAGGAAGAAAAGTTGTCAGAGATATTTTTCTGTTTGTTGCATTTTTTTTTTTTTTTTTTTCCCTCTGTATCTCTGGGTGCTGGGGAGGATCTTTTCTCCCAATGGAGTTTGCACAGTTGTCTGGCCGTGTGGATCAGCTTGCCACTGAGGTTCAGAGTATTGCTGCATATCTTGCTAGGTTGCCTGTTGTGGAACCTAGGATCCCCATGCCAGATTTGTTTTTAGGGGATCGAGCTAAGTTTCAGAATTTCAAAAATAATTGTAAATTGTTTTTTGCCTTAAAATCTAAGTCCTCAGGAAACGCAGCGCAGCAGGTTCAAATTATCATCTCTCTCCTGCGCGGCGATCCTCAGGATTGGGCTTTTTCCCTGATACCTGGGGATCCTGTTTTGAGTGATGTTGATGCATTTTTTCAGGCTTTGGGGTTATTGTACGATGAGCCTAATGTCACTGATCAAGCTGAAAAAGCCTTGTTGGCATTAAATCAGGGGCTTGATGCCGCTGAGTTATACTGTCAGAGATTCCGTAGGTGGGCAGTCCTGACCAAATGGAATGACGACGCTTTGGCGGCCCTTTTCCGGAAGGGTCTGTCGGATAATGTAAAGGATGTTATGGTGGGATTCCCTGTCCCCTCTGGTCTCAATGATTCTATGTCATTGGCGATTCAAATTGACAGACGTTTGCGTGAGCGGAGAAGTATGCGTGGAGTGGTGTTGCCTTGTGAGCCAGCTGCTGAGCCCATGCAGTGTGATGGAGTGGTGTCTGGGGCACAGCGTCATGAGTTTCGAAAGCGCAATGGGTTATGTTTCTACTGTGGTGATGCCTCTCATGCTATTTCAGTCTGCCCTAAGCGGGGAAGACATTTTGCACGCTCAGTTGTCTTGGGTAGTGTTCAGACTAAGTTTTTATTAACTGTCACTCTGATATGCTCTCTGTCCTCATTTTCTGCTCAGGCTTTCGTTGATTCTGGAGCAGCTATTAACCTGATGGATTATGATTTTGCTAAGCGTTGTGGGTTTTCCTTGATACCCCTACAGAAGTCTATTCCTTTACTGGGGATCGATTCTACCCCTTTGGCTGAGAATAAACCCCAGTTTTCTACTCAGGTGATAATGAGGGTTGAACCTGATCACCAGGAGTGCTGCAAATTTTTGGTTCTATATAATCTGCATGACATTATAGTGCTGGGTTTCCCTTGGTTACAGTCTCATAATCCTGTTTTGGATTGGAAATCTGTGTCTGTAACCAGTTGGGGCTGCCAATGTGTTAGTGCCAACACTCCTGTTTTTTCTGCCTCCCCCCAGGCTGAGGATGTTCCTGACTTTTTGTTTGATTTTTCTGATGTGTTTAGCGAAAGTAAATCTGCATCCTTACCTCCCCATAGGAGCTATGACTGCGCTATTGAATTAGTGCCGGGTAGTAAATTCCCTAAGGGTCGCCTTTTTAACTTGTCTGTACCTGAACATGACGCTATGCGGTCTTATATCAAGGAATCATTGGAGAAGGGTCATATCAGACCATCCTCTTCACCCTTAGGTGCCGGTTTTTTCTTTGTGGCCAAAAAAGATGGTTCATTAAGGCCGTGTATTGATTATCGTCTCTTGAACAATATTACTGTGAAATATCAATACCCGTTACCCTTGATTTCTGACCTGTTTTCCAGGGTGAAAAACGCTACTTGGTTTACTAAGCTTGACCTCAGGGGGGCGTATAACCTTATTCGCATTAAGCACGGGGATGAATGGAAGACGGCATTTAACACCCCTGAAGGGCATTTTGAGTACCTTGTGATGCCCTTTGGGCTCACTAATGCTCCTTCCGTCTTCCAGTCCTTCATGAATGACATTTTCAGGGATTTTGTGGACAAGTTTCTGATTGTTTATTTGGATGATATCTTGATTTTTTCTAATGACTGGGACTCTCATGTGAAACATGTTCGAACTGTATTCCAGATTTTGAGAGAGAATGCTCTGTATGTGAAGGGATCAAAGTGTCTTTTTGGCGTACAGAAGATCTCATTTCTGGGATTCATTTTGTCCCCATCTGTTATTGAAATGGACCCGGTCAAGGTTCAGGCCATCTGTGATTGGGTCCAACCTACTTCATTAAAGGCTCTTCAGAGATTTTTGGGTTTTGCCAATTTCTATCGTAAATTTATTGGTAATTTCTCTGTTATTGTTAAACCATTAACTGATTTGACCAGAAAGGGTTCTGATGTGGTGAATTGGCCTCCTGAGGCAGTCTCTGCGTTTCAGGAACTTAAGCAGAGATTCACTTCTGCTCCTGTTCTACGGCAGCCTGATGTTTCTCTGCCATTTCAGGTGGAGGTTGATGCCTCTGAAATTGGGGCAGGTGCCGTTTTGTCCCAAAAAGATCCAGAGACCTCTAAAAGTAACCCTTGTGCCTTTTTCTCTCGAAAATTTTCTCCTACTGAACGTAATTATGACGTGGGTAATCGGGAGTTATTGGCCATGAAGTGGGCTTTTGAAGAGTGGAGACATTGGCTGGAGGGAGCCAAACATCAGGTGGTGGTCCTTACGGACCATAAGAATCTGGTCTATCTGGAATCTGCCAAGCGACTCAATCCTAGACAGGCCAGGTGGGCCTTGTTTTTCACACGTTTTAATTTTGTGGTTTCCTTTCTTCCTGGCACTAAGAATGTTAAGGCGGATGCCCTCTCGAGGAGTTTCCTTGCGGACTCTCCTGAGCTATCTGATCCCTCTGTTATTTTGAAAGAGGGTGTAGTTCTTTCCGCCATCTCGCCCAATTTGAGACTTGCTCTGGAGGGGTGTCAGGAGGATAGGCCCGAGCGCTGCCCTGTTGGAAAATTGTTTGTCCCGGACCAATGGAAAAAGAGTGTGATGTCTGAGATTCATTGTTCCGCATTGGCTGGGCATCCCGGAATTTTTGGTACCAGAGACTTGGTTAGTCGGTCCTTTTGGTGGCCTACCTTGTCTCGCGATGTCAGGGAATTTGTGCAGTCCTGCGGGACTTGCTCTCGCTGCAAGCCTTGCTCTCGCTCTAGTGGTTTGTTGATGCCATTGCCTGTGCCCAAGAGACCATGGACCCATATCTCTATGGATTTCATTTCCGATCTTCCTGTTTCTCAGAGAATGACCACCATCTGGGTAATTTGTGATAGGTTTTCCAAAATGATACATCTTGTGCCATTACCTAAGTTGCCTTCCTCCTCTGAATTGGTGCCGTTGTTCCTTCAGCACGTGGTTCGTTTACACGGCATTCCTGAGAACATTGTGTCTGACAGAGGAGTCCAGTTTGTTTCCAGATTTTGGAGGACTTTTTGTTCTAAACTGGGTGTTCAATTGTCTTTCTCCTCGGCATTTCATCCTCAGACCAATGGTCAAACTGAGAGAACAAACCAGACATTGGAGACTTATCTAAGATGCTTTGTGTCTGCTGATCAGGATGACTGGGTCTCTTTTTTGCCTTTGGCTGAGTTTGCTCTTAATAATAGGGCTAGCTCTGCCACTTTGATGTCTCCGTTTTTCTGTAATTCTGGGTTTCACCCTCGATTTTCTTCAGGACAGACGGAGGCTTCTGTCTGTCCAGGTGTTGACTCTGTTGTTGAGCGTATGCAGCAGATTTGGGACCAGGTAGTGGAGAGGTTGTCCTTCTCTCAGGAGAAGGCCCAGCGGTTTGCTAACCGGCATAGGACTGATGGTCCTCGGTTTAAAGTGGGGACTTGGTCTGGTTGTCCTCAAAGAATATTCCTATGAGAGTAGCATCTCCTAAATTTAAGCCTAGGTTCATTGGACCTTATAAGATCATGGAGATTATTAATCTGTTTCTTTTCGTTTGCTTCTTCCAGGGACATTTAAGATCCATAACGTGTTCCACAAGTCCTTGTTGAAGAGGTTTGTTGAGCCAGTGGTTCCTGCTGCTGTGCCTCCTGACCCTGTTTTGGTTGAGGGCAATCTGGAGTATGTGGTTGAGAAAATATTGGATTCTCGTTTTTCTAGACGAAGACTCCAGTATTTGGTTAAATGGAGAGGTTATGGTCAGGAAGATAATTCTTGGGTGTTTGCTTCGGACATCCATGCTAGGAGACTTATCCGTGCGTATCATAGAACTCATCCTGACCGACCTGGTTGCTCAAATGAGGGTTCGGTGACCCCTCCTCAAGGGGGGGGTACTGTTGTGAATGGGTTTGAGATGAGTTCTGAGCAGAGCCTCCCTCTGTGTGGTTACTAGCGGTACTAGTGAGGATTGTGAAGACTGGGAATCAGGTGTTACTGATTGGTCTTATTTAAGGGAATCATTTTCCCATCAGGGTTGCCGGTGATCAATTGTTCTGGTCTGAATCCTTCTTTCCAGTTTCCCTTGTAGCCTGCTGTGTCGTGTCTGCATCTCCTGCTATCAGATAAGACAATTTCTTATTTTGTGTTTTTGCTATATTTTTGCATTTGGTCCTGCACTTCTGTGGGGGCCTTCAGGGTCCCCTCCGGGGGCTTTTGCCCTCTCAGTTTAGTCCAGCCACTGTGTTTTGTACTTTTGCTTTTTCCAGTTTTTTCAGTGGCTGCTGTTTCTGTTACACCAGAGAACTAATTTAGGTGGTAGAGGTCGTGTGATCTCAGGTGATTTTGAAATTAGTAGAGTTGGTTGTTTTTTCAGGGTTTTCTGGGATTGCAGTAAGTACCCTTCCTGTCCTTTTCTATTTAGATAGTTTGGGCCCCAGCGTTTGCTCATACTATTTTCTTTCTGTGTCAGTATTTCCTCTTGTCTAACCGCCATTACATGTTTGGGGGCTTTCTATTATCTTTGGGGTTCTGCTCCGGGGCAGATAGCTTTCCTATTTCTATCTTTAGGTGTAGTTAGTTTCTCAGGCTGTGACGAGGCGTCTAGGACCAACGTAGGAACGCTCCACGGCTGCCTCTAGTTGCGGTGGTTAGTCAGGGTACTGCAATCTCATAGATTCCAACTGCTCTGGTGTATTTCCTTTTTGCCTGCACTCCTCAGCTACCGTAACATAACACATACCCTTAAGACTAGCGACCTTACTGATGTCAAGAAGGCCATCATTGACACCCTCAAGCAAGAGGGTAAGACCCAGAAAGAAATTTCTCAACAAATAGGCTGTTCCCAGAGTGCTGTATCAAGGCACCTCAATGGGAAGTCTGTTGGAAGGAAACAATGTGGCAGAAAACGCTGTACAACGAGAAGAGGTGACCGGACCCTGAGGAAGATTGTGGAGAAGGACCGATTCCAGACCTTGGGGGACCTGAGGAAGCAGTGGACTGAGTCTGGTGTAGAAACATCCAGAGCCACCGTGCACAGGCGTGTGCAGGAAATGGGCTACAGGTGCCACATTCCCCAGGTAAAGCCACTTTTGAACCATAAACAGCGGCAGAAGCGCCTGACCTGGGCTACAGAGAAGCAGCACTGGACTGTTGCTAAGTGGTCCCAAGTACTTTTTTCTGATGAAAGCAAATTTTGCATGTCATTCGGAAATCAAGGTGCCAGAGTCTGGAGGAAGACTGGGGAGAAGGAAATGCCAAAATGCCTGAAGTCCAGTGTCAAGTACCCACAGTCAGTGATGGTGTGGGGTGCCATGTCAGCTGCTGGTGTTGGTCCACTGTGTTTCATCAAGGGCAGGGTCAATGCAGCTAGCTATCAGGAGATTTTGGAGCACTTCATGCTTCCATCGGCTGAAATGCTTTATGGAGATGAAGATTTCATTTTTCAGCACGACCTGGCACCTGCTCACAGTGCCAAAACCACTGGTAAATGGTTTACTGACCATGGTATTACTGTGCTCAATTGGCTGCCAACTCTCCTGACCTGAACCCCATAGAGAATCTGTGGGATATTGTGAAGAGAAAGTTGAGAGACGCAAGACCCAACACTCTGGATGAGCTTAAGGCCGCTATCGAAGCATCCTGGGCCTCATAACACCTCAGCAGTGTCACAGGCTGATTGCCTCCATGCCACGCCGCATTGAAGCAGTCATTTCTGCAAAAGGATTCCCGACCAAGTATTGAGTGCATAACTGAACTTTATTATTTGATGGTTTTTTTGTTTATTTTTAAAAAACACTTTTATTTTATTGGACGGTTGAAATATGTTAATTTTTTGAGACAGGTTTTTGGCTTATCAGGAGTTGTATGCCAAAATCATCAGTATTAAAACAATAAAAGACCTGACAAATTTCAGTTGGTGTGTAATGATTAAAATATATGAAAGTTTAATTGTAATCATTACATTATGGAAAATAATGAAATTTTTCACTATATGCTAATTTTTTGAGAAGGACCTGTAAGTGAGGTAAACTATGACAGAAATGCGCCCTAATCCCCGCATGGAGAACATTCCTTGTGGCGGTGCACCGCAGCTCAAAGATATGATAATTTCATTAAAAGGCGCACGTCTGCTAAATAATTTGCCGCATCTTATTCCAGCGTCGTCCTCATCAAGAATAATGTGCAAAATGATAAATTGGGGCCATAATGTGTATTAGTATCAGCAGAAGTAAAGCCAAGTGATTGCAGCGGTACTTCTATTACATCCATTTTTATACTGTAAAGATATGTTTAACATGTTTGCACCCTTAAAAGTTACCATATGGAATCATGTATCATTTTATTGCAGCAGCGATGGTATTTTTAACACCACTGTTATTGTCATGATGCTTCGACTGCTTCCGCTTTCCTGCTTGTTGTGCTACTCCATGTGTCCATACAGGACACAGACTCCCCTAGAGACTGTTGCTGAGTACTACAGTCTTTTAAAAACATCTTTTTTTATAATTTTTGGATTAGGGCTTTGTCGCTTCTACAAACTTCCATTGCACAGTCACAGCCAGAAGCAGGTAACATGACTCGATGCACTTGATATTTTCTGTTGTTTAGGAGGGCTTTTTAAGCCTTTTTGTCTCATGCTCTGCTTACTTTGCTGAGTCCTCTAAAATATATATGTTTTAGAGGACTCAGCGAATTACAATTAAGTATATATATATATATATATATAATATATATATATATATATCACTAAGAGCAAGCTCAATTCAGTGAGTCAATTGTCAATTTATGTTCCATGTGATAAAATGGTTTATCATCACTTAAATATGTTTTACTCCTTTGGAAAATTCTCTTTGCAGGGGTAAATATTGCTAGCAAGTCAGGGCTTTGTCCGAGCATGATCACTGGCAGAGATTCCCGCTGAATTGTACAGTAATGCTAAAATACTCAAGAAAAGTTTATGCCATGACACGTAGAGTTGGCACCATCACAAGTGGCGCCAATCCTCCAAGAATGAGACCCGGTCTGTTATGTGGCTCCGTATGGACTTGCTGCAAGTTTAATCTAAACATGTTTATTACATTCTTTTCTTATTTAATTTAAAAAAATGTAAAGTTTGCTACTGTCCAACAAACACAGTGTTAGATATTAAATAGATTAATAAATAATATAAATAGATATATAGATATGATGCAACAAATATGGCAGCACTCCAAGATTCAAGTAAAAAGAAAAAGTTGTGCCTTTATTGAGCCACAGCTCTAACCACATGGCTTAATAAAGCCACAACATTTTCTTTTTTACTTGAATCTTGGAGTCCTGCCATTTTTTTACATCCTATCTACATGTGGATTTGATTTAAATCCCTGGATTTGCAGCCTCTGTTACTATGTTGCTGCTTCAGCCTTTCATAGATAGATAGAATAGGATGG
>JARQOD010000003.1:324964680-325038672 GCA_033576555.1 Oophaga sylvatica
AGGTTAATAGGCTAAACCACATGGTACTTCATTGTATCCTATAAGTTAACCCTGAATTGCCTACAATTAACTACAATTTTACTACAAGTCGATGTGATCCGACTGTTGGATGACAGTAGTTAGTAGAAATACACTTCCCATATTCCTTTGACTTGCGAACATTTTCAAAATCACTCAAAAGATGCAACCTTGATATTTTATCACCCTCTGTAGAAGTTGGTGTCATGACTGTATTTTATTACCAGTGAATCGGCTGATATCTTTGCCTCTTATCTGTTATGACTTGTCAGTATTTCCGAACAATACAAAAAAAAGAGTGCGGTAACTTTTTTGATTTTTCAGATGGAATTTGTTTAGAAAAATCTGCCTGCTAGGGATGTTTTAATGTGAATGGAGTAATTGTCTTTGACTGCTATTAGGAGATACGTATTGACACAGCTAATAATTGTGGTCTGCAAGAATGTAGATTAATGTGTTTGAACAACCCAAGTTTCAAATGCCTGCTTGCAGGAACAACTCACGAGGATTAAATAGTTTAAGATTCAGGACATGTGTATATATACGCCTCCTCGTCTACCCTTCTTTAGGGTGTTGAGAGGATATATATTTTTTAATTTATTACATTTATTTTATATAATATCTACATATATTACAGCTCTGTACAGAGACTGTCATCCCTCACTTTGGTCTATGTTCCCAATCTAAGTTTCAAACTAAATTATCAATATATTTTCTGGAAAAATCTCCTGAAACATCTTTCATAAAATCCTTGAAAGGCTATTTGGATTCCTCCACTCAGTGTAGTAAGTGGCAGCTCAGCCGTCCAATCTGAGGTTGGGGAGTGCTGAGCTGTCAGTGTTGTGAGTGACAGTCCAGTTGCCCAATAAGGGCCGAGGTGTGCTGGATTTTGTACAGGTATCTTCTGTTCTGAGTGATTACCTTGCTATTTAGCTGGCTATCTGCCTTTGATTACTGCCAGTTGTAGCCTTAGCTCAGTGGTGCATGTTTGCCTTGTTCTTTAATGTTCTGCATGATATTGCTGTCTGACCTTGGACCATGCCTCTCATCAGCCATTTGCCTAGCCCCCTTTATCCACTATATTCCTGGAATTCAGACCTCGGACTGCGACCTGACAATGCCTTTGCCTTACCCCTTTTGTTTATGACAAACCCTCTTGGTATCTGACCCCAGACCTCTTGACTACCCAGCCTTATGGCTTGTCCGTGAGTAGTGACTAGAGTCACACTCTTCCTATTCATTTATATTATAAAATCACATTCCTTTTCATATAGTCAAATGTTTGAGTGTTCAAAATCTTTTAAAGCGAACCTGTCATCAGGACTTTATACAACACACTAATGGCATGAATGTAAAGGCGCTTTAATGCTGAGTAAATCCTTACCTTTCTTATATAAATCCATTTTGCTGTTTCAGAAAAATCCTTAGTTGAAATTGTATGCTAATGAGTTGCAAGTGCAGTGGGTGGGCTCTAGACTTAACCCTTAACGACCGCCGATACGCATTTTAACGGCGGTCATTAAGGGTACTTAAACCACAGCGCCGTTAATTAACGGCGCTGTGGAAAAAGTGAATAGCGCCCCCCACAGTCGGATTTTCTCTGTGGCCCCCGGTGGTCTTGGGGCCCTCCTGTCTCCCCCGGTGCCGCCGCCATGCTGCAATGCCGAGAAAATGGCGGGCGCATGCTCAGTGCGCCCACCGCGAGGTGCCGGGGGGGTTGGGCGATTTTCTCTGGGGTCTCGGCTGCCTGGGGTAGCCGAGACCCCAGAGAACATAATAGGGGCCCCCACAGTCACTACTCTTTTGCGATCGCCGTATAAAGGCGATCGCAAAAGAAAACACACAGCCGCGATCCTGCCTGTAAATTTCTCTCCCCTCTGATGTGATCGCACATCAGAGGGGAGAGAAATAGGGTCCCCAGGAACCCCGATCTCCCCCCCGTACCTTCCTGTGGCCCCTGTGTCCTCCGATCATCCCCCTGTCCTCCATCAGCGCCCCTGTCCTCCGATCCTCCAGCGTCTTCATCCTGTAAAAAAAAAAAAAAAATGGCGGGAATCTGCCTGGCGGCAGATTCAAAAATTTTTCATTCATTCTCCTGAATGTACATTTTGATCACTGTGATAAACTATCACAGTGATCAAAATAAAAAAAAACAGTACATAAACCCCCCTTTATCACCCCCTTAGTTAGGGACATATAATAAAATATAGAAATTTTATTTATTTTCATTTTTCCATTAGGGTTATAATTAGGGTTAGAATTAGGGTTAGGGTTATAATTAGGGTTAGCATTAGGGTTAGGGTTAGCATTAGGGTTAGGGTCAGGCTGGGTTCACACTGCGTTATGGCAGTCCGATAGACGGACTGCGTTACACCACGGTATAACGCTGTGTAACGCAGTCCATTAACGCTGCCATTCATCCCCATTTGAGGGCGTATCGCGACGCATGTCATAAAGCGGCATGCGTTCGCGACGTGCCGTTATTCAGTGACGGAGCCTCAGACGCGGTCTGCAGTGTCTAGGCTCCGTCACCCCTAGCGCAGATGAATCATCGCTGATTCCTCTGCGCTAGCGGGTATAGCATAACGCGATCATGTTATGCTATACCGTTACCAGCCCGTCAATGCTATGTGTTGAACGGGCTGGTAGAACGCAATATGAACCCAGCCTTAGGGTTAGGGTTATAATTAGGGTTAGGGTTGGAATTAGGGTTAGGGTTAGGGTTACAGTTAGGGTTAGGGTCACAATTAGGGTTGGAATTAGGGTTGGGATTAGGGTTAGGATTAGGGTTAGGATTAGGGTTAGGGGCGTGTTGGGGTTAGGGTTGGAGCCAGAATTGAGGGGTTTCCACTATTTAGGCACATCAGGGGGTCTCCAAACACGACGTGGCGTTCAAAAAGTCAAATTGCGCTCCCTCCCTTCCGAGCCCTGCCGTGCGCCCAAACAGTGGTTTACCCCAACATATGGGGTATCAGCGTACTCAGGACAAATTTCACACCAATTTTGGGGTTCTAATTTCTCCTTTTACCCTTGGGAAAATAAAAAATATCTGGCTAAAAAAATCATTTTTGAGGAAAAAAATGATTTTTTATTTTCACGGCTCTGCATTTATAAATTTCTGTGAAGCACTTGGGGATTCAAAGTGCTCACCACACATCTACATAAGCTCCTTGGGGGGTCTAGTTTCCAAAATGGTGTCACTTGCAGGGGGTTTCTACTGTTTAGGCACATCAAGGGCTCTGCAAATAGAACATGACGCCCGCAGAACATTATATCAAAGTCTGCATTTCAAAATGGCGCTCCTTCCCTTCCAAGCTCTCCCATGCGCCCAAACAGTGGTTTACCCCCACATATGGGGTATCAGCGTACTCAGGAAAAATTGCACAACAGCTTTTGGGGTCCAATTTCTCCTGTTACCCTTGGGAAAATAAAAAAATAGCGGGCTAAAGAATCATTTTTGAGGAAAAAAATGATTTTTTATTTTCACGGCTCTACGTTATAAACTTCTGTGAAGCACTTGGGGGTTCAAAGTGCTCACCACACATCTAGATAAGTTCCTTAAGGGGTCTAGTTGCCAAAATGGTGTCATTTGTGGGGGGTTTCATCTGTTTAGGTGCATCAGGGGCTCCCCAAACGCGACATGGCATCCAATCTCAATTCCAGCCAATTTTGGTTTGAAAAAGTCAAACGGCGCTCCTTCCCTTCCAAGCCCTGCCGTGCGCCCAAACAGTGGTCCCCCCCACATATGGGTTATCAGCGTACTCAGAACAAATTGGACAACAACTTGTGTGGTCTAATTTCTCCTGTTACCCTTGGGAAAATAAAAAATTGGGGACTAAACGACCAGGTTTGTGAAAAAAATATGATTTTTTATTTTCACACCCGGGCGTTATAAACTTCTGTGAAGCACTTGGGGGTTCAAAGTTCTCACCACACATCTAGATAAGTTCCTTAGGGGGTCTAGTTTCCATAATGGGGTCACTTGTGGGGGGTTTCCACTGTTTAGACACATCAGGGCCTCTATAAACGCGACATGGCGTCCAGTCAATTCTGCGTTGAAAAAGTCAAACGGCGCTCCTTCCCTTCCAAGCTCTGCCATGCACACAAACAGTGGTTTACCCCCACATATGGGGTATCAGCATGCTCAGGACAAATCGCACAAAACTTTTGGGGTCTTGTTACCCTTGGGAAAATAAAAATTAGGGTGAAAAGATCATTTTTGTGGAAAAAATATGATTTTTTATTTTCACGGCTCTACGTTATAAACTTCTGTGAAGCACTTGGAGGTTCAAAGTGCTCACCACAAAACTAGATAAGTTCCTTAAGGGGTCTAGTTTCCAAAATGGGGTCACTTGTTGGGGGTTTCCACTGTTTAGGCACATCAGGGGCTCTCTAAACGCGACATGGCGTCCAGCCAAATCTGCGTTGAAAAAGTCAAACGGCGCTCCTTCCCTTGCGACCTCTGCCGTGCGCCCAAAAAGTGGTTTACCCCCACATATGGGGTATCGGCGTATTCAGGAGAAATTGCACAACAAATTTTGTGGTTCATTTTTTCTTTTAACACTTGTGAAAATAAAAAAAATTGGTTCCGAAGTAATGTTTTTGCAAAAAAGTTAAATGTTAATTTTTTCCTTCCACATTGCTTCAGCTCCTGTGAAGCACGTAAAGGGTTAATAAACTTCTTGAATGTGGTTTTGAGCACCTTAAGGGGTGCAGTTTTTAGAATGGTGTCACTTTTGGGTATTTTCTATCATTTAGACCCCTCAAAGTGACTTCAAATGTGATGTGGTCCCTAAAAAAAAATGGTGTTGTAAAAATGAGAAATCGCTGGTGAAATTTTAACCCTTATAACTTCGTAACAAAAAAATATTTTGTTCCCAAAATTGTGCAGATGTAAAGTAAACATGTCGGAAATGTTATTTATTAAGAAATTTATGTGACATATCTCAGAATCAGCTGGATTCGTTAAAGCGTTCCAGAGTTATAACCTCATAAAGTGACAGTGGTCAGAATTGTAAAAATTGGCCTGGTCATTAAGCTGCAAAATCGCTCTGTCACTAAGGGGTTAAAGCTCTACTGCCTCTCTGTCATTTCTCCGCCCACTGCCTCCTGGTTCTAGGTCACTCATGTCACTGCACTTACAGCTCATTAGCATACAATTTCAACTATGGATTTTTCTATAACAGCAAAACGGATTTCTACAAGTAAGGTAGCTATTTTCTCAGTATTAAAGTACCTTTACATACGTATTGTTAGTTTGGGGTATAAAATCCTGATGACTGATTCTCTTTCAACAGCTTCAGAAAACAAAAAACTGCTCCAAAAACTCCTCAAGAAAGGAGTGTTTCCTTTGGGGATGTGCACACAAAGTCTTTTTTGCAGGGTTTTCAGAGAAGAAACTGAGGAAAACTGCAAAGTTCTTGAGGAATTTTGAGTTTCTGAGTACAGTCATGGCCAAAAGTTTTGAGAATGACACAAATATTAATTTTTACAAAGTCTACTGCTTCACTTTTTCTAATGGCAATTTGCATATACTCCAGAATGTTATAAAGAGGGATCAGCTTAACAGCAATTACTTGCAAAGTCAATATTTGGCTCGAAAATGAACTTTATCCCCCAAAACACATTTCAACATCATTGCAGCCATGCCTTAAAAGGACCAGCTAACCACTTTTCAGTGATTGCTCCATTAACACGGGTGTGGGTGTTGATGAGGACATGGCTGGAGATCAATCTGTCATGATTAAGTAAGAATGACACCATTGGACACTTTAAAAGGAGGCTGGTGCTTGGCATCATTGTTTCTCTTCTGTTAACCATGGTTATCTCTAAAGAAACACGTGCAGTCATCATTGCAATGCACAAAAATGGCCTAACAGGGAAGAGTATCGCAGCTAGAAAGATTGCACCTCAGTCAACAATCTATCGCATCATCAAGAACTTCAAGGAGAGAGGTTCCTTTGTTGCCAAAAAGGCTTCAGGGCGCCCAAGAAAGACCAGCAAGCGCCAGGACCGTCTCTTAAAAGTGTTTCAGCTGCGGGATCGGGCTACCAGCAGTGCAGAGCTTGCTCAGGAATGGCAGCAGGCAGGTGTGAGTGCATCTGCACGCACTGTGAGGCGGAGACTCTTGGAGCAAGGCCTGGTCTCAAGGAGGGCAGCAAAGAAGCCACTTCTCTCCAGAAAAAACATCATGGACAAACTGATATTCTGCAAAAGGTACAGGCAGTGGACTGCTGAGGACTGGGGTAAAGTTATTTTCTCTGATGAATCCCCTTTTCGATTGTTTGGGACATCAGGAAAACGCCTCATTCGGAGAAGACAAGGTGAGCGCTACCACCAGTCTTGTCTCATGCCAACTGTTAAGCATCCTGAAACCATTCATGTGTGGGGTTGCTTCTCAGCCAAGGGAATCGGCTCTCTCACAGTCTTGCCTAAAAACACAGACATGAATAAAGAATGGTACCAGAATGTCCTCCAAGAGCAACTTCTCCCAACCCTCCAAGAGCAGTTTGGCGATCAACAATGCCTTTTCCAGCATGATGGAGCACCTTGCCATAAAACAAAGGTGATAACTAAATGGCTCAGGGAACAAAACATAGAGATTTTGGGTCCATGGCCTGGAAACTCCCAGATCTTAATCCCATTGAGAACTTGTGGTCAATCATCAAGTGACGGGTGGACAAACAAAAACCTAAAAATTCTGACAAAATGAAAGCATTGATTGTGCAAGAATGGACTGCTATCAGTCAGGATTTGGTCCAGAGGTTGATTGAGAGCATGCCAGGGAGAATTGCAGAGGTCCTGAAGAAGAAGGGTCAACACTGCAAATATTGACTTGCTGCATTAACTCATTCTAACTGTCAATATAAGCTTTTGTTAATCATATGTTTACAATTATTATATTTCTGTCTGTGATAAAAACATCTGTCAAACACACATAAAAACCAGAGGGCAGCAGATCATGTGAAAATATAATATTTGTGTCATTCTCAAAACTTTTGGCCATGACTGTACTATATGGAGAGTTTCTACTAAGTTTCTGCTCAATTTTTGCACCAAAACCTCCTCAAAAAAATTCTGTGTGCACATAACCTTTAGTGGTTTCCACTAGAAAACTCTTAATTTTTTACGATGTCTTAAAAATTCATTGTGCACTTACCCTAAGGAAAGTGGCTATGTGCACAGAGAGTTTTTCAAGGAGTTTTTGGGTCAGAGGGATCTGAGAAGAAAATCTTCAAATCCTTCTAAAAAATGCAAAACTCCTCAAAAACGTGGAAGTTCTACTTAGTTCCCTCTAAAAGAGATTTAGCAAAAAGATTCTGTATGCACATAGTCACTGAGAAAAAAAATGAAGGTTTTTTGAGTTTTCAGTTTTTGAGAAAAATTTGGAGTTTTCGTTCAATTTCTGCTCTAAAACTTGGTCATAAAATTAATTTTGATTGAATATTTGCATTTTTTTCCATCAGGTTACAAAAAAATAATTTCTCTATTAATGTCTATGGAAAATGTGGAAGATCAGAGGTTAGCCCTAATGCTCTGTAGTGCTGTGGTTCTGGGTTCAGAACCGACAAGGACAACATGCATGTTCGCCCCATGTTTGAGTGGGTATCCTCTGCTTTTCTCTCACACAAAGACATACTGATAGGAAAGGTAGATTATGAGCCCCAATGGGGACAGTGATGATGATGTCTGTAAAGTGCTGAGGAATTAATGGCTATATACGGTATAAGGAAATTTAATTTAAAAAAAACTTGCTCTTCATATAGTCAGTCTTTTACCTTTCAAAAATGGCAGGCATTTCGAGGAAGTGATATATCCACTCTTCCGACATTTTCCGCTAGGAAGACGCTCCCTAGTTTGTAATAAAGGGCACTGAAAAAGCAAAAAAATGCCCAGAAGATGCCTGGCTGGCTTTTTCAGTAATTTGTAAGTAGTTTCACCTCAAAAAATGCATTTTGTTCATTGCTTAATAAATTTCAAAAATATATCAATTCTCTGTTTAAAGGGCATCTGTCACTAGGATCAACCCTCCTGAGCTGTCTATATGGACATGCACGTCATAGGAAACTGAATACAATGATTATTTGATATTTGCCATCCAATGTCTTAATCCAGCGAAATCCACATTTTTTTTAATACGTAAATGAGCTTTTAAGATCTATGGGCCGGATATAGATTTCTCAGAGCATTTGCCTTCAGAGCCTATCATAAATGAATACGGCTTTACCAGTGTGGTATGTAATGATTACCAGTGTGATATGTGATGGTTACCAGTGTTACCAGTGTGATATGTGATGGCAGCTCTCCTGATCTCACAGCAGAGCTGTGTGTGATTATAAGGCTTGGATCACACGTGCGAGTCTCTCACATGAACACCCGGCTCTGCTGCCGGCACTCGGACCGCAGCATGCAGCTGCATAGAAATATATGCAGGTGCACCCTCCGGTCCGAGTGCCGGCAGCAGTGTCGGGTGTTCATGAGGGAGACTAGCACGAGAATCGTGCGAGTTTCTCGCATGTGTGATCCTGCCTAACTATAAGTACAGCACAGCTTAACCTTGTCTCATTTCATACACATTTTCAGTTGTATATCTCCTCTCACAGTGTTGTCAGCTCTGCTATACTGCTCTTCCCCTGACTGCCTGTAAGATGGAAGTTGAAGCATTATGAGAGGACAACTGCAGCTGCAAATGTGCTTGTAATGAGACTAAGCTCAGCTGTCACGGGAATACCGTGATAGAGTGGGGTCAGACGATCGCAGTGTCTGGTGACACATACACCTGTGGTAGTTAGAACGGCTTCACTGTTCTATTAACATTTCTGGCTTTGTTTGCTCTGGTGCTGCAAGGGTTAAACTGCTTAGTTGGACTCCTGGAGTTCTCTATCTTCAGTGGTACTAGCTGTTCTGAGTTGTTACGCCCAGCATGTAAAAGAACCCTCATCCTTGTTCCTGACCTTGCAAGTGATAGTTAGCACTACCTGGTTTGGAGTTGAAACAGAGAGTTCAGTGTTTGGAGTAGGCGGTTGGAGAGTTGTTCAGGAGATTGTGGCATGAAGTTAGTTTGTGTGTTTATCCTTATCCACTCCCATTTGGTTTCATCCTTCATATTCCTTCTCTGTTTCCCACTCTGTTGTTTTGTGAGTGTAGTTGTATGATTGTAGCTTTCTTTTATCCCTGTCTGTCTGACAAGTGTTTCCTTAGGGTCTGTGCACACATTGCGGAGTCTTAGCGGTTTTGCCGCGGTTTTTCGGCAAAAACGCTTACACAACTCATTGTATCCTATGGGATTCCGCAATGCTGTGCACATGCTGCGTGTTTTTCCACGGCGGAATCGCATCGCGGAAGAATCCGCAGCATGCTCATTCTTTTTTTGCGCAATCGCGGCGATTCTGCCGCCATAGGAATGCATTGAACCGCTTACTTTCCGCATGTGGCTATGCCCACCATGCGCAAAGTAAGTGGTTCAAGTGCGGATGGCACCCAGGGTCTGGAGGAGAGGAGACTCTCCTCCAGACCCTGGGTACCATATCCATGTAAAAACAATAATTAAAATAAAAATTAATGATATTCTCACCTTCCGGCGGCCCCTGCAGCTTTCCCGCCTCTCAGCGACGCTCCCGGCCAATCCCGTTCCCAGTGATGCATTGCAAGAATCACCCCAGATGACGTAGCGGTCTCGCGTGATGCTACATCATCTGGGGTCATTGTCGCAATGCATCCTTGGGAACGGGATTGGCCGGGAGCGTCGCTGAGAGGCGAGAAGGCTGCGGGGGCCGCCGGAAGGTGAGAATATCACGATTTATTATTTTTTTTATTATTTTTAACATTAGATCTTTTTACTATTGATGCGGCATAGGCGGCATCAATAGTAAAAAGTTGGTCACACTTGTCAGACACTTGTTTGACTCGTGTGACCAACCTGTTTTCCAAGCGATGCTACAGATCGCTTGAAAAACGCTAGCATTCTGCAAGCTAATTACGCTTGCAAAACGCTAGTTTTTAGCGGGAATACGCATACCTATAATATGCGTATTTCCCGCGGCAGGGAGGTGCGGAATTGCCGCGGAAATTTCCACGGCAATTCCGCTACGTGTGCACATAGCCTTATACACTTCGGCCTCACATCTCCCTGGGTGGGGGAGGGAACAGATATGGTTTAAGATAGAAGCATAGCAAGGTACGAGACCATCCATCCGGGGTAATCCAGGGGACAGGGATAGCCTAGGGCACCCTTAGTTTGAGGGATCAAGTAGGTGTCCACAGTCCCTTGTCACTATGTGACATCAGCTCAGCTGTACTCTGTTAGTTATAATCACACACAGCTCCCCTACAGATTACTTCTAAACAGAAAATGCCATAAATAACTAACAGATATCTCACATTTAAGTAAAACTCCCATCTAGAGAATGGGACCCCATTTCTTATCTCTGAGAATGGATAGGTACATTACAGTTCTTTTCATTCACACTTGGTTGTTAATTTTCTAAACTCCTATTGGATATGCTATTAATGTTAGAGGCTGGAATTTCCCTTTAAGTAACCATCCCTGATATTAGAAGTGGTTGCCAGTGGTCTGTGATGATTACTCCCACTTTATGGAGCACTACCAATAATTACTTTCAATTGCTAAATAAGCAATTTACTAATTGTATTCTACAAAGATTTGCAAATTATAGTTGCAATTGAAAATTAACTTGTCAATGAAATTGCCTGTTTTACATGAGAATATGTGTTAGAGATTCTATTAAATCTAAACTAATGGAGACAGTTGTGTCCACCTAGTCCAACAGGGGGCAGCAGAGGTAATCCCCACCCAGGGCCGGCTCCAGGTTTTTATGGGCCCCGGGTGAAAGAGTCTCAGTGGGCCCCCTTAACACAGACCACGATTCATGATGCACAGATACTGCAGAGAAATATAGGTATAGTACAATGCCAAATACTTCTCTTCTTCCATTACATGAGTGATATCTATTGTAAAATGTGCAATAGCTCAAAAAACACCAAATCCTCACAGCACACAGTACAAACTGGACAGTACAGTCCTCCATACAATATTATGGGCACCATATAGTCTCCCCCTCATCACCCATATAATACCCCATGCAGGATGTCACCCCCCCTCCCCCATATAATGCTCCATACAGAATACTGGACCCAATATAATGCTCCATACAGAATACTGGACCACATATAATGCTCCATACAAAATATGGAGCTATCCTCTACACTGTGCTGCCTTCTGCACTGTTATGGCTCAGGAAAGGGTGCTGTGGAAAGACTCCCCATTACCATTATCATTGCCTGCCCATTATCATCATCATTGCCTCCCCATCATCATCATTGCCTGCCCATCATCATCATTGCCTACCCATCATCATTATCATCATTGCCTCCCCATCATCATAGCCTCCCCATCATCTTCATCATTGTCTCCCTATCATCATCATCATTACCTCCCTATCATCATCATTGCCTCCCCATCATCATAGCCTCCTCATCATCATTGCCTCCCCATCATCATCATAATCATCATTGCCTCCCCATTAATATCATCATCATCATTGCCTACCCATTATCATTGCCTCCCCATCATCATCATCATCATCATTGCCTCCCCATTAATATCATCATCATCATCTCCCCATCATCATTATCATCATCATTGCCTCCCCATTAATATCATCATCATCATTGCTTCCCCATTATCATTGCCTCCCCATCAATATCATTGTCTCCCCATTAATATCATCATCATCTCCCCATCAATATCATTGCCTCCCCATCATCATCATCACTGCCTCCCCCCACCACCATCACACACACACACCTCTCACCTGTCCGGCGTCCGCGCCCTCTCTGCCACAGCCAGCCGCTGAATGATGACGTCATTCAGCGGCGCTGCTGTGAGAGAGGAAGCGCCGGCGCCCTGCAGGTGCCCCCTGGAGCCCGGAGCTGTGGCAGCGGAGGCACGGGGAGAGGTGAGTATTGCGCCGGCTGCTGCCGGGGCCCTGAGCAAGCGGGGGGGCCAGTGGCGGCGCTGGCACCGCTAACGGGCGCCGGGGTGCCCGACGGTGAGTGTGCCCCCCCCCGCCTGCTCAGGGCCCCTGCACTTGCCCGGGTATGCCGGGTGCTGACGCCGGCCCTGTCCCCACCCTCCTTATAACTTTCTCTATTTAAAAAATGGCCGCACACACCAGATAAATACTGGTCACCATGTGTTTTCAGCCATTTATCTCCCTTGAAAACAAAATGAAACTCCAACATACCGTTCCTTGTCTTCTCAACATTATCAGTCAGAAGAAACTCAAGAGGCCCCCATACACATCAGATGGTCAGCTGGTTTTGCCAAAATCTGGGATTTTGGCCGATTTTCATGTAATTTGTATGGGGGCCCTAAGGATCTAGGGCTGCAGTGGAGTCGGCCATCTGATCCCTGTCAGCCCTTTGCTTGGCTAGAAGAGCCAAGAGTGGGAGTGTACATGACGAGGTTTATCCAGCCCATAATTGCCACTTTTGGAGCTATTTTAAGGAATGCAATTGTGCTTTTTAGTTCCTCATTGTAATAAACTCTATAGGATACTGTTGCAGATAAAAATGATAAAATCCATAAAGACATCTCCTGACAGCAGACATATCACCCACACATTGAACATATGGGATAAATTAGAATTGTTAAAGTGAGAGTTGATGCTTCAACCTCCATTGAAGTAGGACCTCCTGCTGTGAACAGGTAATTACAACAGGAGATCTGCTGACAGCCAGTCACCAAGTCTAGGGCACAGAAGTACATTTCCGAGGTAAGAGCTTCCTGTGTTCAAAAGAAATGATCTCAGACGCTTTGGAGCCAGTGGTCAGTGATGGGGTTTGCATCGATCCGATATTTATGGGAGACATATTTTTGATGTCGCAAAATGACGAACATAATGCATTCACTTACATCTCCCTAAGGCCTGCCTAACACCTCCAGCCTAATATCGGTAAGATGGATGATGCTATCTTTGCCATGTTTCATCTCTATAGAAAGATAAAATCATGATAGGAAACATGATAATATCTCCCACCTGGGACCTCCAGAGGCGAAGATATCTTGAAAGTTGGCGATCTCATAATCTTCTAAAGACCTATCACATCCCTGGACCAACCCCCTCGCATGACCTCACCAAGGGGGTATATGGGCGTAACCTTGATTGAATTAAAATCAGAGTTTGGAGTTTTGTCTTTCGTCTCAATTCTGGAAGATTCAGTGCTCTGTGGTTCTGTACCGTTCCTTAAAGGAGTGCTTCCCTCAACTAAGCTCTGAGTCATTTCTGTGACACAGGTTTAGTACTTTTTCTTTTGTTATCCTTTTTGATCTATGTGATTGTATATATTGTATTGTTTTGTTCCCATTTTGTAACATCTTTGTATATTTTTTATAAACACTGCCTAACTTTCCGGATTAAGTATATAAAATTTAATCCTCTTGCTCTGTAAATCGTACCACACCTGTCGGGTATCCAATTGGCCTGTATAACCAACTGGTGGTGGAAGCTAGATTTTCGTGGGTTATTGGGAAGCTTGGCAGTGACCGTACCAGAGTATACATACAGTATATATATATATATATATATATATATATATATACAGTGGGGAAAACAAGTATTTAGTCAGCCACCAATTGTGCAAGTTCTCCCAATTAAAAAGATGAGAGCGGCATGTAATTGACATCATAGGTAGACCACAACTATGAGAGTCAAAATGAGAAAACAAATCCGGAAAACACCTTGTCTGATTTGGCAAGATTTATTTTCCAAATTATGGTGGAAAATAAGTATTTGGTCATTAACAAAAGTTCATGTCAATATTTTGTTATATATCCTTTGTTGGCAATGACAGAGGTCAAACGTTTTTTGTAAGTCTTCACAAGGTTGGCACACACTGCTGGTATTATGTTGGCCCATTCCTCCATTCATATCTCCTCTAGAGCAGTGATGTTTTGGGCCTGTCGCTGGGCAACATGGACTTTCAAATCCCTTCAAAGGTTTTCTATGGGGTTGAGATCTGGAGACTGGCTAGGCCACTCCAAAAACCTTCATATGCTTCTTACGAAGCCACTCCTTTGTTGCCCTGGCGGTGTGCTTGGGATCATTATAATGCTGAAAGACCCATCCACATTTCATCTTCAATGTCCTTTCTGATGAAAGCAGGTTTGCACTCAAATTCACATGATACATGGCCCCATTCATTCTTTCATGTACACGGATCATTCGTCCTGGTCCCTTTAAGCAAAAAAAAGGCCGAAGCCAAGGAAGAAACCGACCAGAAAGTCCCATATAATGTAATATAGAGATACAATAGTTTATTAGTAAAACAGGTACAATAACAGAAATGTCAATTAAAAATTGATAAAATAGCATGCAATAGTTAATAGAAAAAGGATGCCAATGAGGGTAAAACTAAACAATAAGGCCAGGAAAATATGAGCAAAAATTATTATGTGCGAACAACTAATAGTGTTATAAAATTGAATAAAGTGCTAGTGCAGAAAATATATATATATATATATCTGAATCACAGATTATATAACTATTTTGTGAAAATCATAGTATTATAATGATTCATGAGATGCCCAATTTGATACCAAAACAGGTGCATAATGCAGCATTATAAAGAGATTATACTTTTATAATCTGTGATTCAGATATATTTATTTTCTGCACTAGCACTTTATCCAATTTTCTAACACTATTACGTGTTTGCACATAATAATTTTTGCTCATATTTTCCTGGCCTTATTGTTTATTTTTACCCTCATTGGCAACCTTTTTCTGTTAGCTATTGTATTCTATTTTATCTATTTTTTAATTAACATTTCTGTTATTGTACCTGTTTTACTAATAAACTATTGTATCTCTATATTACATTATACGGGACTTTCTGGTCGGCTTCTTCCTTGGCTTCGGCTTTTCTTGCTTTGTGTTATTACCGACTGTCCGTCAGTTAATTTTTAGGTCTTTCTTTTTGGTTGTAGGGTTATTATTCCATACTCATTATTCCATTTTATTATACCGATTTCTCTTCTCCCTTCTAAACATCTCCTTTGTCGCTGTTTCTCATTGTATGCCCTGGTCCCTTTGCATAGAAACACCCCCAAAGCATGATGTTGCCACCCCCATGCTTCACAGTAGGTATGGTGTTCTTTGGATGCAACTCAGCATTCTGTCTCCTCCAAACACGACGAGTTTTGTTTCTACAAAACAGTTCTACTTTGGTTTCATCAGACCATATGAAATTCTCCCAGTACTCTTCTGGATAATCCAAATGCTCTCTAGCAAACTTAAGATGGGCCCGGACATGTACTGGGTTAAGCAGGGGGACATGTCTGGCACTGCAGAATCTGAGTCCCTGGCGACGTAGTGTGTTACTGATGGTAGCCTTTGTTACGGTGGTCCCAGCTCTATGCAGGTCATTCACTAGGTCCCCCCGTGATGTTCTGGGATTTTTAATCACCGTTCTTGTGATCATTTTGACTCCACAGGGTGAAATCTTGCATGGAGCCCCAGATGGAGGGAGATTATCAGTGGTCTTGTATGTCTTCCATTTTCTTATTGCTCTCACAATTAATTTCATCACACTAAGCTGCTAGCCTGTTGCAGATTCAGTCTTCCCCGCCTGGTGCAGGGCTATAATTTTGTTTCTGGTGTCCTTCAACAGCTCTTTGGTCTTCACCATAGTGGAGTTTGGAGTGTGTCTGTTTGAGGTTGTGGACAGGTGTCTTTTATACTGATAACAAGTTCAAACAGGTGCCATTACTACAGGTAATGAGTGGAGGACAAAGGAGCCTCTTAAAGAAGAAGTTACAGGTCTGTGAGAGCCAGAAATCTTGCATGTTTTTAGGTGACCAAATACTTATTTTCCACCATAATTTGCTAAATAAATCTTGCCAAATCAGACAAGGTGATTTTCTGGATTTGTTTTCTCATTTTGACTCTCATAGTTGTGGTCTGCCTATGATGTCAATATACAGGCCTCTCTCATCTTTTTAAGTGGGAGAACTTGCACAATTGGTGGCTGACTAAATACTTTTTTTCCCCCACTGTATATATATGTTCCATGTGTTTGAATCAGATGTGTGTATATTCACACTATATATTCACTGTGAGTTCCCTAATTTCCGGCTTTGTAGTGAAAGCAGTGGTGGCCTCGTCCGTCAGTCGTCAGTCAGATGCATAATTGTCCTGACAATTGGAGGCAGCAGAGTTGTTTCTTCTGACTGAGATTATTACGTTTTCCTGTAAGAAAATGTAAAAGGTCTTGGCTATAAATTAGCTGTTTCATTCCTGTGGCTCTCCAGATTTTGTGAAACTTAGTTCCTATGACAAATGACATGATAGATATGATCGGTCACTGCTTTGAGCAGCGGTTTTTATATGCTCATGCCACTGTTTTAGAATAATCAGTTCAGAAATGTTGGGCACTGGGCAGTCGTGTAGCAAGGGTTGAGTCACAGGGGCAGTTACCTTGGGTGCAAAATTCTTAGGGATGCTAAAATTTAAAACAAAAAATAGAAAGTAGCAGTTGTGTCGACAATTTCGAAGTTCTGGGATGATGTACATGTCTTTGATTTCTGGCCAGTTGCCCTAGATCTCCATTTTGAATTGTATTTATTGCTTTCAGCCTATGAGAGAGCAGGGAGCCTTCGGCTCCATGCCCACCATTCTCCATCTTGTATGCAACAGACTGCTCAACGTCATGATTCAGATGGTAGAATTAAGTCACTGTATTGCATTTCCTGTGCTGGCCCATAATGTGATTGATTTAGTTGCTTGGATGAGGTGAGTATAAACTATTTTTTGCTGGGGGTGTCACTTAGAGGGCAATATTTGTTTTAATGGGGCACTAAGGGGAAATTATTACTAGGTTAGGGGGCGCAATACTTGTCTAGCCGCCTCTAGCAATCCAAACTACACCACTGGTACTGAGAGAAATAAATGCCATGCCCTCTGTAGAAATAACATGTACATTGAGCCTGGAGAGGGTGAATATTAATGAGGGTTGGCAACAATGAATCAGATGCAATTTCTTCCCATCCTCAGTAACCTGATATTTGTAAACTTTCTCACTATGGTTCCTATTTTTTGTGGTTATGCAAAGCAAAATATTTATTTCTAAATGGCTGCGACCCAATAGATAGGGAAAGCTTTTGAATGTCGTCTAATATTTACAAAGCTGTCATTACACATTTGATCACTATACTGATAAATTGCTCAGTTAAAACGTAGCCTGTGGGCTGAGGATACTTATCCCTCCCAGTCTTTGAAAGCTCAATTGAGGGATAATTAGAAAGTAAATATGGGGCAGCTTACACATGTCTGCGCAGAATTCTTCTCATCGAGATAAGAGTATGACACCGCCATTGCAATAATGAAAAATGATATTGCTCCTACCATCCATTATCTGACTGTGCTTTAAGGAGCCAGGTACTATAATTACATAGACTTGGATTTGTAAGAATTAGGCAGAATTTGTTGCAAAAGGTAAATACATCCAGAAAATAAATATCCTTATATCAGTGGCCTTCCATTTGTTAGGATAAAAGTGGGGATACGTGAAGGCTGGGTATACACATTGCGGGTGTCAGATGGGAGCATGTTGCATGGCCAAGAACCGTGTGCTAAATCAACATGTGGTTGACTGTGAACTGCCACGTTCTACGTGCTTCCTCTGTAATTGTCACAATTTATATCAAACCACGTGTGGTTTTGCTTCGTGATTCTGAATCCTGTGGAGTGACGGATAGCACTTCTCTGTCTGGAGTCTGGATGGATGAGTCTGGGTTTGGTAAATGCCAGGAGGATATTACTTGCCTGACTGCGTTGTGCTGACTGTACAGTTTAGTGGAGGAGGAATAATTCTTGTTTTTCAGGGGTCTTCCTTGGCCTTGAAGAGAAATCTTGATACTTCTGTACAAGACATTTTGGACAAATTGCGGCTTTGTGGGAACAGTTTTGGGAAGGCCCTTTTCTGGTCCCCATAACTGTGCCCAGAGCACAAGGTCCATAAAGCCATGGTTGGTGTAGTTTGGTTTTGAAGAATCTGACGAGCAGGACAGAGCATAGACATTGACCTCATTCAACATGTTTAGAATGAACTAGAATGGTGATTGTGAGCCCGACCCTTTCTTCCAAATCAGTGTTTGACCTCACAAACTCTGTGCTGGATGAATGGGCCAAAATTCTCAAAGACTTCTCCAAAATCTTGTATAAAACCTTCCCAGTAGAATGAAAGCCATTGTAGCTAGTAGACGTTATGTGGAGATTTCCCTATATTCTTGTCAATATTGTGTACGTCAAAAGCTTTGAGAACCCAACATGTGAGGTACATGACGTAATATCCTAGTAACAATGAAAGTCTCATGACAATAAACAGAACTCATGGATAATGACTAGAAGATCCCTGGTGGCCGATTCAACATATTTAAAACAACAACACACAAGAAATGTTTATAAATGCCTCTGTCACTGTAATTGGAAATGTTGTCAGTATTGCAGTATTTTTCATATAGAAATATAATATTGGATTTATTATTAAATGAAATTGCAGGTGGACCTTGTATCTCTAGTATGATGGAGAAAGCAGTGGATATTACGGCATGTTGTATCTGCTATCAGATGGCAGATTCTGAGCTTGTTACATGATGAAACGTTGAACATGATGTTTTAGCAGAACTAACATGATGCTGTATGTGTCACCTTTAGCAAGATGTTAGAACTTGTGATGGCTGTATTATGGTAGATCTACTTAATGCCACATGACAGTGGAATTAGCAGCTTTAGAATGGATCTTGTATCTGTAGCATGATAGTGAATCTTGAATATATAGAACGTCAGTGAAACATGTCACCTTTTCTACAATAAACCTTTTGCTATGCAATAGCACTACTGATGGTAGCATTAGGAAGAATAATGAATCTATGACGCAATTGGAAAACATTGTCAACTATTTAAATGTACTGTAAATATTTTGTTACATAATGGTGGACCTGTTAGATGTTATATCATGCTAGAGCTTGTAGATTTTTCATGATGGTACTAGATTTTACATGATAATGAATCTTATAAATGTTATTTGATGGTGGGTCCTGTTGATCTTACATGATGATGCACCTTTTTATTAGGTGTTACATGATGGTGGTCTTTTTAGATGTTACTGTTATAGGCTCACCTGGTGATGTGGATTTTCTAAGTCTTATGCCAGGAGAGTAACAAGGACTAAAGGTGATGGTACAGCAGGCAGGACTTGTCAAACGACACATGGAAAAGAGAGGACATTTTCAATAGATATGCAGAATGGCAGGCAGACATGCCGAGCAGGAACAGTCCAGAACATGCAAGAGACAAATGGATAATGGCAGACAGAATGGATAAACAGGCAAACTGAATATTTGATTGCAGAAAAGATTACACACTGTTGGAGCAGCATTATAGTCTGAACAGCACCAGTATAGCAAATAAGTGTTTTGCATATCGCAGACAAATGGTTTACCACTGATCAGCAATGATGAACAGATAACTGAATATTTGCTTGCAAAGATGATTACCCACTGTTTCAGCAATGTTGAAGTGTGTACAGTACCAATATAGCAGAAAAAAAGCGAATTATGCTTACAGCAGACAAATGGTTAACCACAGCTCTGAGCTAGGACATAAAAGCAGGTATAAGATAAACAAGCAAGAGTTTGCAGAACAGATGATTATCCAGCTGAGAAAAATGAATAGTGAGGCAAATTACGGGAGTACATGTGAATTGAATGAAAAGTTTACTGAATTCTCAGACACCAAATGTTGTCTGAATCGGACCTTAAAAGGCCTTAGGTGATTATGTCAAAGTTGTTTGCAAAGGCAGAAAACCATAGGAAAAGGGAGCAGTGTCCAGCATTGGAGCCAGGACAGGTGAGTAACATGATGTTGAATGTTGCAGTTGTTGCATGATATGATAATGGTTGTTTTCAATTGTAGAATGACAGTGGATGTTGTAGAATGTGACATGTTCAGATGGAAAAATACATTCACAACCACAGACACATACAGTTCTGTAAACACATTAAAAGTAACACACAAAAATAGCTCTACAGTACTTACATGATAAGTAACAACCAGATCCTTTGCTGGACACAGGTGACAGTGAGGAATGAAGCTTGGAGCCACCTAGGACCACAGTGTTAATTCTATTATTAATATTCACAAGGGACCAGCCACAGGCAGATGAGCACGTTGAGTTATCTCACACCTCAATAGTCATCATAAATCATTTATCCTTCTGAGTTGGAAAAGGTGACTAAATATTTTTCTAAGAAAGGATTGGTTGCCCTAGAGCAGGGTTTCTCAACTCCAGTCCTCAAGACCCACCAACAGGTCAAGTTTCCGATATCATTAGTATTGCACTGGTGATAATTTCATTACCTGCTTAAGCATTAATTCCATCACCTATGCAATACTAAAGAAAGCCTGAAAACATGACCAGTTGGTGGGTCTTGAGGACTGGAGTTGAGAAACACTGCCCTAGAAGATAAAGGCCCTGATTCATCAAGGTCGGCATTTGGCATATCAGCCTTGATGAAATATACACCGGAGAAAGAAGCACCAAATTCATTATACAAATTCTTTCAATTACTGTGCACCACCATTGCCAAGAGTGACATTTATGTTGTAATTTATGTCACTTTTGTCCTGCCCAAATGTCACGCTGTCTCTGTATACAGGAGGACCGGGGTCTATGCTGACCCTAAGCTGGGGTCCTGACTAATCCCTCTACCTGGAGGTACTGTTGATGGTACATAGGTCCAGGCCGCCAGCGTAACCCTATCTCCTGTGAATCCCTAACCACTGTAATCTAGTCCTGAGAAGGACCCTGATTACCACCACAGGGAACAGGAAGGTAAATGCCTTCACACACAGTATAAGACGAACGAGACAGTACAAGGGGTAAAATAAAAGACCACCTTGCATACAAAACTATCACTACAGAGGGAACACCAACGGGTAAGGAGATAAATAATAAAGCGAGGAGAGGAGAAAACCACAACAGGTACTCTTAGCTTTAGACTTCTCAATACGATCCGCTCTGCTGGTCTGCATGAATGCTTTCACCGACACTTCCCCAGCAGACAGGCAGGTATATGAAGGAAACCAATTACCACAACATTAATTGCAGCTGAGCGAGGCTGGTCTAGTCCAGCACAGAGAGAGGAAGAATTAACTCCCTCAGTGCCGAAAAACACCCAGCACCAGAACCTCAGCTGTGAGAAGTCAGGGTGTGCAATCGCGACGATCTTCGCAGTGACACACCCGTGACAGTACCCCCCCTTCTACGAGGGGCCTCCGGACCCTCAGGGCCGGGTTTATCTGGGTGAGTAGTGTGGAAGGCCCGAACCAATCGGTCTGCGTTAATATCCGACGCAGAAACCCACGTCCTCTCCTCAGGACCATACCCCCTCCAATGAACAAGGTACTGAAGGGACCGGCGATTCAGACGTGAATCGATCACTCTCGACACCTGGAACTCCAAGTTACCATTGACCACCACAGGAGGAGGAGGTAAAGGTGAAGGTATCACCGGCGCCACATACCTCTTAAGCAACGATCTGTGGAACACATTATGAATTTTAAATGTAGGAGGGAGGTCAAGACGGAATGCAACCGGATTAATTATAGCACTGATCTTGTATGGCCCGATGAACCTGGGACCCAGTTTCCAGGAGGGAACCTTAAGTTTTATATTTTTGGTAGACAACCATACCAGATCGTTCACACTTAGGTCCGGACCAGACACTCTCCTCCTATCAGCCATACGTTTGTATCGGTTCCCCATAGTACTCAGATTATTCAGCACTCCTCTCCACACTGAAGCAAGTGACGACGAAAATCGTTCCTCCTCAGGAACCCCAGAAGAGCCCCCCCTATTGAAAGTACAAAACTGGGGGTGAAAACCATATGCCCCAAAAAACGGGGACTTACCAGTGGACTCGCTCCGCCTATTATTTAGAGCAAATTCCGCCAGAGGCAAGAAAGAAGCCCAGTCCTCCTGGTTCTCTGACACAAAACACCGGAGATATGTCTCCAAGCTCTGGTTCAGACGCTCTGTCTGACCATTGGTCTGCGGGTGAAAAGCCGATGAAAATGACAACTGCATCCCCCGCCGTGTACAAAATGCTTTCCAGAATTTGGACACAAACTGAGACCCCCGATCCGACACCACATCGGAGGGTACCCCATGAAGCCTTACAATCTCCCCAATAAACACCTGCGCAAGAGTTTTAGCATTAGGAAGAGCAGGAAGAGCGATAAAATGTGCCATCTTGCTGAACCTGTCCACTACAACGAGTATGACTGTTTTACCCGAAGATGGCGGGAGGTCCGTAATGAAGTCCATAGACAGATGAGTCCACGGACGCTCCGGGATCTTCAAAGGTAAGAGGGTCCCCGACGGACGGGTATGTGGGGTCTTAGAGCGCGCACAAACCTCGCAGGACGCGACAAAAGTTACCACCTCCTTATGTAAGTTAGGCCACCAAAACCGACGCGAGAGGAGATCCTCAGTTGCTTTACTCCCTGGGTGTCCTGCCAAAGCTGAATTATGGTGTGCCTCGATCACCTTTTGTCGCAACTGATTTGGAACAAACAGTCTCCCTGGAGGTCCTACAGGGGCGTCCCCCTGAGCCTCCAATACCTCCTCCTCAAGCTCAGAGCATACTGCCGACACCACACCCCCTCCTGAAGGACCAGAACCGGGTCCTCCGTATTCCCAGCCCCTGGGAAACAGCGAGATAAGGCATCCGCCTTAACATTTTTTAAGCCAGGACGATATGTGACGACAAAATTAAACCTGGTAAAAAACAACGACCACCTAGCTTGTCTGGGATTCAGACGTTTAGCGGACTCTAAATATAGCAGGTTTTTGTGATCGGTAATGACGGTGACCGGGTGGACTGCCCCCTCCAAAAAATGACGCCACTCCTCAAAAGCCAACTTAATGGCCAAGAGTTCCCTATTGCCGACATCATAATTCCTCTCAGCAGACGACAATTTTTTAGAGAAGAAGGCGCACGGATGCCATTTACCAGGGGACGAACCTTGTGACAATACTGCTCCCACCCCTACCTCGGAAGCGTCCACCTCAACAATGAACGGCTGTGACGCATCAGGTTGAATAAGTATGGGTGCTGAAGCAAAACATTTTTTCAAAGAGGAAAACGCTTGACAAGCCTTGTCAGACCACTTTGAAAAATCCGTCCCTTTTTTAGTCATGTCTGTGAGAGGTTTAACTATGGACGAAAAATTACGAATGAATTTCCGGTAGTAGTTAGCAAACCCCAGGAAACGTTGTAATGCCTTAAGATCCTCTGGCAGATCCCACTCAAGAACTGCCCGCACTTTCTCAGGGTCCATACGAAAACCGGATGCTGACACCAGGAACCCTAAAAACTGAAGTTCCTGTACGGCGAACACACACTTCTGCCATTTGGCGTACAGTTTATTATCCCGCAAGATCTGTAACACCTGCCTAACATGCTCCTGATGAGACACAAGATCTGGCGAGTAAATTAGGATATCATCTAGATATATGACCACAAACTGTCCCATTAGGTGGCGAAAGATGTCATTTACAAAGTGTTGAAACACCGCCGGGGCAATACTCAGACCAAATGGCATGACAAGGTTCTCATAATGCCCCTCCGGAGTGTTAAACGCCGTCTTCCACTCATCCCCCTCCTTCATCCTAATCAGATTGTACGCCCCCCTGAGATCCAACTTAGAGAACCATTTGGCACCCACGATCTGATTGAAGAGATCGGGAATAAGTGGGAGCGGATACGGATCTCGGACCGTAATCCGATTAAGCTCACGGAAATCCAGGCAAGGGCGTATGCCTCCATCTTTTTTCTTCACAAAGAAGAACCCCGCTGCCACCGGGGAAGATGAAGGTCTAATATGCCCTTAGCCAGACTCTCTGAAATATAATCCTTCATGGCCTGTCTCTCAGGACCAGAAAGGTTATACAACCTAGATTTCGGTAACTTGGCCCCAGGGAGCAAGTTAACAGCACAGTCATACTCGCGATGAGGAGGTAGTTCTTGACACCCTTTTTCCGAGAATACATCCTCAAAGTCCACCAGAAATGGAGGTAAGGCCCTAGGAGCGACCGCACCAATGACGGTATTCATGCAGTTTTTATTACAGAAATCGCTCCATTGGGTTATCTCTCTGGATTGCCAATTAATAACCGGGTTATGCTTAGTTAGCCAAGGCAGGCCCAGCACTATAGGAGTGGGAAGACCCTCCAACACATAACAAGACAACAGTTCTTTATGTAGCGCCCCCACTTGAAGATCTATGTTATGCACAGCTTGCACAAAACTTCCCTGACCGAGAGGTCTGGCGTCGATCGAGAATATGGGGACGGGTTAGCCAACCCACTCAATCGCATACCTTGAACCCGGGCAAAGCGAGCATCCACCAGATTAGCCCCGGCCCCACTATCCAGAAGAACAGATATCCTCTCAGTTTTCGCACCCACCACCACCTCCGCTGGTACGAGAAACTGAGACGAACTTAGGGATGAAATACATACTCCAGATTGCCGTCCACCATACAATCTGGGATCAATAGTTTTCCGGTGACTTCTCACTCTGCAAAGGACGGGATGGACACCCCCTAATAAAATGTCCCTTTTTTCCACAGAAGAAACAACTTCTTGTCTTGTGTCGCCCCACCGATCCCCTCCCCCAGAATGATGTCCCTCCTAATTGCATAGGCTCCTCTGGACTGACCAGGGGAACCTCCGTATAAGGGACCCTTGAGGAAGGTGGAGTCATCAGAGGGGGCGAAGTTACCCCGCACCTCTCCCGAAGACGTCTGTCAATACGAATAGCAAGGGCCATAGCGGCTTCCAGTGTCGTGGGAGGGTCATACTGCGCCAACACATCTTTTAATTTGTCAGATAAACCTTGACAAAACTGGCTCCTAAGAGCCGGGTCATTCCACTGGGTGTCCGTGGCCCACCTACGGAACTCCGAACAGAATTCCTCTGCCGGACGATCTCCCTGCTGTATCTTACGTAACTTAGTTTCAGCAAGGGAGACCCGATCCGGGTCATCATATACAAGACCCAGAGCTGCGAAAAATCTATCCACTGACTGGAGAGCCGGGGAGCCCGGGGGAAGAGAGAACGCCCAGGATTGGGGGTCCCCTTGTAGGAGTGAGATGACAATTCCCACCCTTTGATCTTCACTCCCCGATGACCGAGGTCGCAGCCGAAAGTACAATTTACATGCCTCCCGGAAAGCAAAAAATTTGTCCCGCCCTCCAGTGAACCTGTCCGGGAGAGCTACTTTAGGTTCAGGTCTGGCTTGCTCCGGGGGGTACAAAACCTTGGACTTAACGTCCCTCAGCTCCATGGACAAACTCTGCAACTGCTGAGCTAGACTGGCTACTGGATCCATGGTGGCTGGGGAGAATCTTTAGTGTGGTCGGTGAAAATGTCACGCTGTCTCTGTATACAGGAGGACCGGGGTCTATGCTGACCCTAAGCTGGGGTCCTGACTAATCCCTCTACCTGGAGGTACTGTTGATGGTACAGAGGTCCAGGCCGCCAGCGTAACCCTATCTCCTGTGAATCCCTAACCACTGTAATCTAGTCCTGAGAAGGACCCTGATTACCACCACAGGGAACAGGAAGGTAACTGCCTTCACACACAGTATAAGACGAACGAGACAGTACAAGGGGTAAAATAAAAGACCACCTTGCATACAAAAACTATCACTACAGAGGGAACACCAATGGGTAAGGAGATAAATAATAAAGCGAGGAGAGGAGAAAACCACAACAGGTACTCTTAGCTTTAGACTTCTCAATACGATCCGCTCTGCTGGTCTGCATGAATGCTTTCACCGACACTTCCCCAGCAGACAGGCAGGTATATGAAGGAAACCAATTACCACAACATTAATTGCAGCTGAGCGAGGCTGGTCTAGTCCAGCACAGAGAGAGGAAGAATTAACTCCCTCAGTGCCGAAAAACACCCAGCACCAGAACCTCAGCTGTGAGAAGTCAGGGTGTGCAATCGCGACGATCTTCGCAGTGACACACCCGTGACACCAACCTCTACCTACTTTTATAAAAGTTGTCGAGGCTGGATGAGACTGGAAAAAAATGTCAACCTTTTTGTGACATTTCAATCAGTTGTATACCAGAAATATAGTAAAAACTGCTTGATGCATCAAGGCGAAAATGTTTTTACTTCTAACCATGTTATTACAGTACAAGTCTATGATATGCTACAGATATCAGTGCTGTCGAGGCCTCCCTATAAACAAGGTCTACAACTTATCACATCTTAGAATGGAATTTGGAGAACAAAGCAATATATGACCCCCATTTAGGGGAAGGCTCATAGGTCATCTTTTATCTCTCCCTGATTGCTAAACATTTAATATTGTTTGTCCAAGATAAATTAACCATTGGGCTTCTGTGTGATACACAGTGATAGCCACCTTTTTTAGCCACATATCGAAATGTGTGGTCTATAGTGGACAACTGTTTGAAAGAGGTTGTCCACTTGAGTTTTGGCACTGCAGTCACTGAGGAGAGCAAGCTGAGATATGGAAAATTATGGGAAAGCCAAGATATAGGAAATTATGTGAAATTCAAATAAAAAGAAAGTTTTACACATAAGAATCCTTTTATTATTAAATGAATGTTGTCATTCATTCTGAAGTCATCATAAACCAGGTGAAATGAGCCGTGTTTTAAAATGATCCTCATCTGAGCTTCTAACATTTCCAGATACTTGTGACAATCATTCAGTCTCCCTTTCTAGGGCCAAGACCTGAGTGATCACTCAGAGTTAACGAGGCAGTTAGTGTTTTGTAGATGTGGGATAATTTCCAACAGAATTTTATGATGTCATCAGTGTCACCTTTCACTCAGTGGAAAAGAATGATTGCTGTATTTTCCCAATAGTCCAGCATCGAAAATTTCTTTAAATAATCCATAATACGAGACGATCAATACTACAACATTAATATAGTTGACCCTTATAGAATTTCTTAACTAAACCACCCATGTAATAGCCTCATTGTGTGTTGCACAGAAGGGTTGTGTTTTCGTTCCTTGTAAATACAATTCCAAATCTGACTTTTACAAATAATTTTCTTAAATTTCTGTCTGAGACAATTGGGTGGTATCCATTACGGCCATTACTACAACTTCACAAAGCTTGCTGAAACCCATCTTTCTTAGACTCCCGATTGGCAGATGTTCCTAGATTATAGGATCACAATTTTGGACTTCTCAGATAAAATAATTTCCAGACATATAAACATTGGGTGCCTATAAGATAATTTAATTACTTAGATTTATTGATACAGTAAAGATGTATATCTTTGTACCGTGTTAGCCAGTAGATAGAAAAATATTTAGAATTGAGAGTCCTCAGTGGTTGATACCTTTTAATGGCTAACTGAAAAGATGGTAACAAATTGCAAGCTTTCGAGACTACTCAGGTCTCTGATGAAGAGACCTGAGTAGTCTCAAAAGCTTGCAATTTGTTACCATCTTTTCAGTTAAGGGTATGCCACACTAAACAATCCCGCTAGCGATCTCGTTAACATCGCATACTAATGAGATCGCTAGCGGGATCGTTTTAATATCGCTAGTAGTGGCCTAATTTAGCGATGTCGTTAAGGACGCTATCGCGGTTAGCGATCTCCTTAACGACTTTAGCATTACTTTTGTACCGCTAAATCGCTAAAAAAAGGTGCCACACTCAGCGATATATACTTACCAGCGGGACGCCAGCGGGACGCCGACGATAAAAATAGGGTCCGGAACGATCGCTGTGATGAACGAGATCACAGCAGGGGCCACGTCGCTGGTAGATGCCGCACACAACAACATCGCTAACGGGATCGCTAAATAGTGACGTTTTTTAGCGATCCCGTTAGCGATGTTGTTTAGTGTGGCATACCCTTTAGCCATTAAAAGGTATCAACCACTGAGGACTCTCAATTCTAAATATTTTTAGATTTATTGGGAATTATTTGAAGATTTTCTTGTTTCTGTATAGAGCATGGCCATAAGAATGATATATGTCATATTGGAGGTCAATGATTTGCAGACTCACAGTTTCAGCCATTTTTCTTTTTGGCTTCAAGATTTTTTACCAATTGACTCAAAAATATTCTACAGTTTTGTTTGCTTATTCACATATTTCTTTTCTGATCATACAGAAAATGCTACTTTTCTGCCATAATAGGGGATTAGGGCTGATGGATCATTAAATTATTATTATTTATAGTCAATCCATTCCCTTATTTGCCCTTTTCCTTTAGTTATGTGTCTACATACCCATAGGCACTTACACCAATAAACAAAGTGCACTCACCCCTAATCCGTCGCCATTGCCTGTCAATGTAATGTTTATGAACACACATTATCATGGGCCGGTAATACAATCTCATTGATGTCTGGAGACTATAACCCATAGTGCGACTATTCTCCTTGTCATGACCATGTCATGGGAAGAATGTGTCTTGTTTAAGAATAAACACATTGTAGACACTTTACTTGAAACTGTGGTATATTTACTTATTGTATGTTAGTATCTAGTACTTCAAGTTATACACATAGGTGAGTCTCCTTAAGCAGTGACCATGAAACGTTCACATAAAAAAAAGGGACCGTAGTGGGGGTGCAATGCTGCCAACATCTTTGCATTATTCAGAAGTCTTGGAACACTGTGGAAGATGTATTTGTTAAAAAACTAACTTAATGAAAATGGTAGTAGCTGTTCTACAGAACAAGTGCTTTACCACTGACAAAGTGACTATGGCACATTACCAAATACTGATGGGTGCCCCATAGCTAATTAACCTTGATTGAAGATATGTTATGCCATATTGAAATCATATATTAGAATGGCAGTAAAATGTGTATTTCAGTACCCATTATCCATTACATACTGTCCATATTTCAAAATTCCACTGCAATTATATTGTTGTCTGATTTAGTAATCTTTTACTCAAATAGCAAAGTAGAAAATTCTGACCTACTAAAGAGGTGGGGTCCTCATTCTATCAATAGGCTGAAGCACAAAAAAGCTATGAAAACTGTTTCTTTCTCTAGAGCAGTGTTTCCCAAACTCCAGTCCTCATGGCCCCCACGAGCCATGTTTTCAGGATTTCCTTTGTATTGCGCAGATGATGGAAGTATCATCAAGGCATCAGGAATTCTCTCCTGTGCAACACTATGGAAATCCTGAAAACATGACCCGTGGGGGCCGTGAGGACTGGAGTTTGGGAAACGCTGCTTTAGAGGATCCAGTGCATACTCTATGTTGACAGTCCGTTGATTAAAATATTTAAACTGCAATGCTTTATTTCACCTGTAGTGGCGCTGCAGAGTTATTAACACTTACAGCAAGGTTACCCCATGGATTAAACTGATCACTCTCTGACTTCATAGTGAGACAACCTGTAATCTACTTATCATTGGTGTATCTTTTCAAAATATAGACATGTTATAATCTCCTTGGCATCTATTACCTTAAAGGAAATTAGGACAGACAAGAAAGAGTTGAATAAAATATGAAACACTCATTTCTGGGTCATTTTGGATGATAACGCATAAATGACTCAGTAAATAATGCTTTTTTGTTAATTTGATGGATTTTCCTGATCTTTCTAAGATCATGTTTTGACTTTCTAAAGGTGCAGCTTGTACTGGGTAGCGCTGAGATATTCCTTTACAAAGAGGGTGCTCACAACAAAACCTGTCAGTCTATCCTCTTACAAGTGTTGACCTGTTACCAAAAAGGTAAAAAAAGAGAAAAACACCCTCAGGAATTTTTTCAAATGACTCCAAAGTGAGCAAGTCCTTTAAGAGTCCTGTAACAAGATCCCTCCAGTGCTAAGATGCCGCTTGATGCTTCAGTCCCTCTTACCTGTGTGTTCTTTCTCCCTCCTCCCCTTTTCTCTTTTTCTACAGTCTCAATTCAGTTTGCTGAATAACACCATGGATCAGAGTATCGGAAGCAGAGCAGCCTCCACGAGTCCGTACAATCCCGACCATAACTCGAATGTCCCCACACATTCCCCCTACTCTCAGCCCAGCTCTACCTTCGATGCCATGTCTCCAGCACCGGTCATCCCATCCAACACCGACTACCCGGGACCCCACAATTTCGAAGTGACGTTCCAACAATCCAGCACAGCTAAATCAGCGACATGGACCGTGAGTTACCCATCACTTTTCTAACCCTTGATAAAATGATGATGTATGTTATATTGTAGTTGTGAGACTACAACTTCCAGCATTCCCTGACACCTGTCTAACAGTCTGTCGCTATGAGTTGTAGTTTCACAAGATATGGAGTGTTGTAGGTTACAAACCCCTCTTGTGTTGAATGAAAAAGGTGGAAATGAGAATTGGTGGAAATTTTTTGCAACTGGTTCCACTGTCTCTGACTCTTTTTTGGAGGGTGACATTACTAAGGGTCTCTCATATGAGTCATATTGGACAGATAAAAGTCTATTGGTCGTATTCTTAGAGGTCTAGTGTGTAACATGTTGTCTAAGACCATTTTGAGACATTGCTGAAAAAAATTGCCCCATTTTTTAGTGATGAAAGTTTGATGTTGGTTCTGCACTGGATATATCTAATCTCTGATATTTTCACAACTTATTGCAAACTTTGTTCATGAAACTTTATTTGCTCTGTATTCTCCAGGGGGACTTCTATATTTTTGTACTGTTCTGCGTCAGAGTTTTTAAAAATGTAGGCTGTTAGTGCATGAAGATCCACATAAAGTCGATGCAGAAGTTGCAGTCAGACCAGCTCATGATGCCTAAAAAATCCAAAGCCAAAAATAAGGGGACGATATTATAATAATGGCATATGGAGCCGCAGCTCGGCTTTCCTGCGCATGGGGCAAAGAGTTCAATTCAGTGCCCCAGCCTTGTATGCATACAGCCTGGCCAAGGTACAGTGGCTTCTTGGTGCTCTCCGGGCATCCTGTGGCTCTTTTTCATGTAGCTGTCCCCTCTGGCTATGCCCATGAAAGCATATGAAGGTTGGGCGGGGGTCCTGGCTAAGATTTAATATTGGGTTCCCGAGCTTAAGCTTCATGTCTGCATGGATGCCCTGTATGTAAACATTATATTATATTATAATTCGCAGTTATAGTGTTATATCAGCATCCGATTGTCCAGCACAGAGCTGCTGACAATACGACCCAACTACAAGTCTTCTGTGAGCACTCCATGCACTTGTTACAATTCATTTTATTTAAATTTTGGGGACTCCTTTAAGAAACAGAATTTATTTTATAAGGACGCATCATATACAGTATAGACCCTTCACACTACTCAGATGTTCCCGCGCTGGGTACGTCATGTGGCACAACTCATTGTGACACCACCATGGTTTTTCATTGGATTTGGGGTAAACTTACTTACTAGTATCTTAGTAGTAAACTCTGGAATATCTAGATGATCATCTAGCTCAATATGTTATGAGTCAGTCAGTACTTAGATATAAAATACTGCACACATAACCAATTTCTCCAAATTCTAAACATTTTGAACATACGGTAATAATAGAATAATTCAATTGACCATCAATTTGTTTCCAAAATTCACATTAACACCTTAGTGACAGAGCCAATTTGGTACTTAATGACCAAGCTAGTTTTTACAATTCTGACCACTGTCACTTCATGAAGTTATAGCTATGGAACGCTTCACTGATTCTGAGAATGTTTTTTCATGACATATTGTACTTCATGTTAGTGGTAAAATTTCTTCGAATTAACTTGCGTTTATTTATGAAAAAAATGGAAATTTGGCAAAAAGTTTGAAAATTTTGCAATTTTCAAACTTTTAATTTTTGTATTTTTAAATCTGAGAGATATGTCACACAAAATAGCTAATAAATAACATTTCCCACATGTCTACTTTACATCAACACAATTTTAAACATAATTTTTTTTTGTTAGAATGTTATAAGGGAAGTTGACCAGCGATTTCTCATTTTTACTACAAAACTTACAAAACGATTTTTTTAGGGACCACCTCACATTTGAAGTGAGTTTGGGGGGTCAATATGACAGAAAATACCCAAAAGTGACACCATTGGAAAAAAATGCACCCCTTAAGGTGCGCAAAACTACATTCAAGAAGTTTATTAACCCCTCAGGTGTTTCACGAGAACTAAAGCAATGTGGAAGGAAAAAATTAACATTTTACTTTTGTCGTAAAAAAATTACATTAGAACCAATTTTTTTATTTTCACAAGGATATCAGGAGAAAATGAACCACAAAATTTGTTGTGCAATTTCTATTGAGCACGCCAATACGTCGTATATGGGGGAAAGCCACTATTTGGGTGCATGGCAGGGCTCAAAAGGAAGGGAGCACTGTTTGACTTTTTGAGCGCAAAATTGGCTGGAATCAATGGCGGCGCCATGTCGAGTTTGAAGACCCCCCTGATGTACTTAAACAGTGGAACCTCCCCAATTTTAACTCCAACCCTAACCCCAACACACCCCTAACCTTAACCCCAACACACCCCTAACCCTAATCTCAACCCTAACCATAACTCTAACCCCAACACCACCCTAAACCCAACTCCATCCTAACCCCAACACCACAACCCTAACCCCAACACAACCCTATCTCTAACCCTAGCCCAACCTTAACCCTAGCCTGAACCCTAGCCCAACCATAACCCTAACACAACCCTAACCCTAACTGTAGCCCCAATCCTAACCCTAGCCCCAACCTTAACCCTAGCCCCAACCCTAACCCTATCCCAACCCTAACCCTAGCTCTAGCCCCAACCCTAACCCTAGCCCCAACCCTAACAATAGCCCCAGCCTTAACCCTAATGGAAAGATGGAAATAAATACATTTTTTTTATTTTATTATTTTTACCTAACTAAGGTGGTGATAAAGGGGAGGGGGTTATTTACTATTTTTATTTCCTATTGTTGCCGGGTGCAGGTCGGCAGATCTCAGCAGATGCACTACGCATGCTCCTGCCATTTTCTTCCCGGAAGGAGACACCGCCGGCTGGAGGTTTGCATGGGGGGATGCAGGAGGGTCCATGGACACTTGAGGTACCAGGGGGGGATCGGGGGACCGCATTTCTCTCTCCTCTGATGTGGGATCACATCAGAGGAAAGAGAAAATTAAATTGGAAATCTGATTTTTTTTGCGCTCGCCTTTATTCCGTGAATAACGGTGATCGTAACACTGGGGTCGGTAAAAACCAACATGAATCATGTTCTCCGGGGTCTCAGGTAACCTCCGGTAGCCGAGACCCCATAGAATTTCTGACACTATACACTTATTTCTCAGCGCCGTTAAAAAGCTGCCTGATGAATAAGTACCCTTAACTGCCGCAGTTAAAAGGCTTTCATTAAGGGGTTAAATAATGGAAGCATTTATGTTATAAGCCTATATATACTAGATGAACGTCGAAGACCCTTATATAAGACAAATCAGAAGATCATATTTGTAGGATTTCGATTTTAAGTGATATAACACTTCAGCAGGCAGTAGCGTCACTAGTCTCATCATGGACATGTCATACAATACAGTGGACACCATAACAAACAGCGTCACTTAGGCCCCAAGTCTAAAACATGGTCCCCAACTATCACAGGTCTTTATTAGTATTGCTCTTCTCATATTGGCCAAATGGTCATTTTTAGCTCAGGTGTAAATGCAAACCCTGCATCCATAATAGTTATACCTCTGACCATAAACGATAGCCACCTGTACAAAATTTCATTATGACAAAAGCATGAAAAGATCATCTTATTAATATAAATCTATAGAAATTAGGCCTGTGTCCTCCAAATTGACGCCAAAAAAGGAGCTTCAACTTGTCCCACAAAAGGCTTTATACAGCTACGATGCCATAAACATAAAAAGAAAACAACTTCTGGTCAGACAAAACTGATATGTCTTTAAGAGGTTAAAGAATTCTGCATAGAGATTCCATGGCTGCTGGACGGGAAGCCTGTGAACCTCCTCCTACTTGTTGGCATCCCTGGCTCCTCTTTTAATTAGCCGGCCTGGCATGAAGCCCCATTGTGTGCGTCTTGCTATAAGGTCGTGCTAGACCGGCAATTCAAAAGAGGAGTCAGAGATGGCGCCAGGTAGGAGGCGTTTCACAAGGTTCCCATCCAGCGGCCATGGAATAGTGACGTGGCTCCTAGACCAGGGTCCTGCGAATCGATTCGTTCACCGCTAGTTCTGCAATTTTAAAGGTGTTTTACAGTATCAGAATATTGATGGTCTATCCAGGACAGGTCATCAATATCTTAATATCAATATCTTAGTAGAGTTCCATCCGTTGCCAATCCAACCAACCGTGTGAAGGGGCCATGGAACAATGCTGCAAACCCATCACTGATGCGGCCATGTAGACAGCATGCAGATAGGGAGAGCAGAAGAAGCTGCAATGCTTGTTGAGCAATGTGGCCACTTCAATCTACTGACAAGCCGGAACCAGGGTTGGCTCCAGGTTTTCATGGGCCCCGGGCGAAAGAGTCTCAATTGGGCCCCTTTAACACATACCACAATTCATGATGCATAGATACAGCAGAGAAATATAGGTATAGTACAATGCCAAACATTTCACTTACCTCATACATTACATAAGTGATATCTATTGTAAATTCTACAATAGCTCAAAAGACCAACAGTATAGTCATCCATACAGTATTATGTGTACCACATAGTGCTCCATACAGAATAATGAGCTCCATATATAGCTCCATACAGTATTTTGGGAACCACATAGTGCTCCATACAGAATAATGAGCCCCATATAATGCTCCATATATAATGGACCCCATATAATGCTCCATATATAATGGACCCTATAAGATGTTCCATATATAATAGGCCCCAAACAATGCTCCATATATAATGGGCCCCATATGATGTTCCATATATAATGGGCCCATATGATGTTCCATATATAATGGGCCCCATATAATGCTCCATATTTAATGGGTCCCATATATGATGCTCCAGTGTATGAAAGGCCCCATATAATTCTCCACATATGATGCTCCAGTGTATGATGGGCCCCATATATGATGCTCCAGTGCATGATGGGCCCCATATATGATACTCCAGTGTATGATGGGCCCCATATGATGGTCTCCATATATTGCACCAAATATAAAAAAAAATAAAAAATGAAATACCTCTCCTCCCTGGCCGCTGCTCTTCTCGAGGCACAGGCCCCCTTTAATGGCACAGGCACCGGGCCCCCATAGCATGCCGGTGTCCCCGACTGTGAGTGGGCCCCCCCCGCCTGCTCAGGGCCCCGGCATTTTCCCGGGTACTGACGCCGGCCCTGGCCGGAACCCTCACCCATCACATATTGATAGCCTATAATCTATTGTATATATAATCTATTGTATATATTGATGGTACTGTACATTGCAACTTGCCACAATTTAACTGTATGGATTACTTGTGGGGAACCATAATACCACAGATAGGCATCCGCTGTCTACATGGTCGCATCGGTGCTGGGTTTGCAGCATAGTCCCATGGCCCATTCACACATTCATGCAGTCCCAGTAAACACTCTCTTAGGACTATCAATGATGACTGTTACCCACAGTGACATTAATGGGGGTGCAGATGATGAATGCATGCTTGCTTCAGATGATGCACCTGTTACCAATGGTTGTTGCAGGGCTAGGTAAGCAATATATTTTAAGTGGCACATACTTTTGCACATGAGGTTTAAATGCTTGTCATACGGTAGGCTTAGTAAACCCAGGAGCCTGGAGATTGGACAGCCCCTAGTTCTGAGCTCCTGTGACATTACGTGGACATTGTATGCATTGTATGTATACACTTCACTGCCCATAGATTTGTTTTTTTCTCATTGAGGTTAACAGATACCTGCTCCATTGATTTGTGTTTGCTTGCCCGAGGCTCAGTAAGACAAGGCACTTTTGCAGAGTTGACATGAGGAAAATCCCACTTCAAAGGCAGTGACATCACAACGAAGACTCTGAGTCTAGAATGCCTTCCTTTGTGTTAGGACGTGGTGGCTTTCAGCACGTGGACAAAGAACGCGCTCTCGATGCCACCATATGATAGAAATTTATTTTACTGGTTACAAAGATCAACATCGGATACAAGTAAACTCATCCTCTTATTCCTACCCTCCTCAGTATGACCATTATGGCTTCCAGTAAAGTAAACTTTTTTTAGGCTTCCTTATAGCAGAAATGACCAGTTAAGCAGTAATGCATCTCTCCCCGTTCTTGTAAAATGGGCGGATTATAGTACACAAATGGGGCAATTTTCTCTCCATCTGCAGCTATGGGATGTTCGCTTCTTAATGAATGTGGCACATCATATTCTTGTATGCCCCTCAATAAGACGGACATACAAAATGCCAAACTCAATGAATCAGGGCCATTGTCTTTCCTAAGGGTCCATAATCCCACCCTTCACTGGTAGTCTGTAATCTCTCCATATCTCTATTCCTCCTATGACAGCCATATTAGACCATATTAATTATCAGTCTTATTGCACATAATGATCTATTTGCTCTCCTGACATCTCCGTTTTAGTAAATTGTTGCATTCACCATGAAACAACAATTCTAGAGCATCTTTCCTTAAAATTCTACATTGTGTCAATGCTTTGCTGTTCCTCTTAGAAATGTATGAATATATTGACAACTGGGTGTTACCAATCAGACCTTTGATAAGTGATGACCCAGTTGACAATTTATTAAAACATTTTTAGTAGGAATAACAGAAGAACGGCACAATAAAAAGTTCTATATACTCCAGACGGGATACTTTATGGAGAACCAAGTATTTAGTAGATCAGCTTTATCCGGAAAGTCCTAGGTCCTCTTTAAACATTATTTGGGGAAGCTAAAAAATAGTTAAAAGAATGCTCTGAGCAAAGCTCATGCACCCTTATGCTAAACCCAGAACCTAAGAAGAGGAGAAAGCAACGCAGATATTCAAGAAGACCAAAGAGAAATCCTGTCGCCCTCTCCTGCCCTAACATTGTTGATGCCCTTTTCTTGGAGTGTTCCTTTAATGCTTGTATGTTTCTTATTATAATAATTTCTTTTACCACCTACATTCACCTATTATACTTTTCCCCACAATTCCATCCACCTTTTCTCTATGTCGGAGGAGCCTAAAGTCAGGGGTGAAACGGCAAAAATGGAAGCTGACACATTTGAGTTGGCTGCGCTGTGGGAATGAAAAGCCTTAAGATTCCAAATCGTTTTTTCAAATACCTATGCGTTTCTGTGCCTATCTCGAGGTATAAAAACCAAGTGTCATTTGATGGAAAGCTGAATGACAACTTTCATAGGCAACGTTATGGCTGCCATTGATGGGTGTCACAAAGTGGGCATTAGGGACGAAATCCACACCAATTTTAATGCAATTTATAATACTGGTGTCTTCTTATATGGAAGAGGGGCCCTCTCGGGCTCCAGCGCCTTGTAGAAGCTATGACCTATGCTCCCGTATAGCTATGCCCCTCCTGGGCGGAGGTACGTTCTGGTTTGTTTACCTTGTAAGGCCAGTTGGGTTTTGCTATGGGTAGTCTATTCTTCCTGATGCTAATGTGGATGGATGGAGGTGCTGCATACATTGTAAATTAGATTTTGGCACCTCAGCTGTGTATAGCCCCCTCCAGAGCGCAGTAAGATTCTTGGCATACATGATAGGACATGCAGACCCTGGGATCTACGAGGACGGGATGCTGCACGGAGCTGCCGGGGCTTGTATCAGGCTTCACAGCGCTTACTGTTTATCCTTTCAGTCATGATTGTTTTATGAGCGTAATCTTTTTAAATACAGTGCAAATACTTCCCTGCTTTATGATTTCATGGTCTGGTCACTTTCAAAGTGGAAGGCCGACTGCTCAAATCCGAAGATCCCAGGAGATTATACAGAGATCTGCAGAAGATCTTACTGGTACTACCAGTGTGAATGAGTCGAAAAATGTGACATGGAGCATTAGGACAGTGGCCCATTATATGGATGGATGGATGGATGGATGGATGGATGAATGGGTGGATAATCCAAAAAAATAGGGGCAGTGCTCTAAAGTCAGATGATGAAAAACTTGATTATTTTGAGTTTTTGTATGTAACCAAATATAAATGCTCTGATTGTTAATGTTTTATTCTTTCTTATTTAATATGTCATTTCTTATGCATAATACAAGTAGATCCTAAGTACAGAGGAGCAGAGGTCAGACCGACATTTCTAAAAGCAAATGTTCATCTTTGATTACAAAGTCTATATCTGCAGAAGAACAAATCTTGGGGGCTTTTGCACCTTTCTTTGCATAAAAATTGCTGTTTTCATTTTTCTGTCTTTAGATACATAGATTTAGATTAATAGGTATCTATCTATCTATTATCTATTACCTATATATCATCTATCTGTCTATCTAGAGAGCATGAGGAAGCAATACACCATTATTTTAGTGCAAAAAAGCTATTTTAATAGCCCATTTGTGCGACGTTTCGGCTCTGTGTGTGAGCCTTCTTCAAGCATATCTACAGTTGTGCTCTAAAGTTTACATACCCCGGCAGAATTTTTACTTTATTGCCTTTTTTCAATTAATATGAATGATAACACCAAAACTTTTTCTCCACTCATGGTTAGTGGTTGGGTGAAGCCATTTATTGTCAGACTACTGTGTTTTATCTTTTAAAATCATAATGACAACCCAAAACATCCAAATGACCCTGATCAAAAGTTTACATACCCCATTTCTTAATACCATGTATTACCCCCTCTAACATCAATGACAGCTTGAAGTCTTTTGTGGTAGTAGTGGATGAGGTTCTTTATTTTTTCAGATGGTAACGCTGCCCACTCTTCTTGGCAAAAAGCCTCCAGTTCCTGTAAATTCCTGGGCTGTCTAGCATGAACTGCGCGCTTGAGATCTCCCCAGAGTGGCTCAATGATATTGAGGTCAGGAGCCTGAGATGGCCACTCCAGAACCTTCACTTTGTTCTGCTGCAGCCAATGACAGGTTGACTTGGCCTTGTGTTTTGGATTGTTGTCATGTTGGAATGTCCAAGTACGTCCCATGCGCAGATTTCGGGCTCATGATTGCAAATTTTACTCCAGTATTTGCTGATAGCGTGCTGCATTAATCTTTTCTTCAACTTTGAACAAGTTTCCTGTGCCTTTCTAGCTCACAAATCCCCAAAACATCAGCGATCCACCTCCATGCTTAACAGTAGGAATGGTGTACTTTTCTCCAGATGTAACGGTTATGTTTGTGGCCAAAGAATGAGGAAGCAGCACACCATTATTTTAGTGCAAAAAAGCTGTTTTAATGGCCCATTTGTGCAACGTTTCAGCTCTGTGTGTGAGCCTTCTTCAAACATATCTATCTATTATCTATCTATTATCTATCATCTATTTATTATCTATCTATCTATCTTCTATCTATTATCTATATATTATCTACCTATATTTATCATCTATCTATCTTACTATCTATTTATCTATCTATCTATCTATCTATCAATCATCTATCTATCTTTCTATCTATTTATCTATCTTCTATCTATTATCTATTTAGCTATTATCGATCTATTATCTATGTATCTGTCTAAATTATCTATCTATTATCTATCTCTCAAATCTATCTATCTATTATCTATCTATATATCTATCTATCTATCTCATATCTATCTATTCAAAAAATGGAGGCAGCACACTGCTCAAAGTGAAAAATAGAAGAGCTTCTGTTTAATAGCCCATCACTAGCCTTTCTCAAGCCAGTGTGAGCCGAAACGTAGCCTTGATGGGCTATTAAACAGAAGCTCTTCTATTTTTCACTTTGAATGGAGTGCTGCCTCCATTTTTTGAATATCTGCATAAGGTTTGGTACTTGCCTGTATCCAGTGTTAGATACAAAAAAATGCTGACTTTATTTTGGCCACATGGCATCATTTTGGCTCAGGATAGCAGAGCCTTTTTTAATGCAGCGTGAGGAAGGCTCTGCTATCCTGAACCTAAACATCACTACATTGGCTAAATAAATATTGTATCTGTTTGTATGTAACCCTGCTGTGCTGCTTTAGGGTATGTGCACACGCTGCGGATTGAGCTGTGGAATTTCCTGAGCTGATTCTGCATCTCTTTGCAGAAAACGCATGAAAAAATCCGCACATTTTTTGCAGATTTTGTGAGGATTTTGTGCAGATTGTCCTGCGTTTTTTGCCCTGTGGATTTTAGTAATTTAATGGATGTAGGAACACAGCGGATCAGCAAAAAGAATTGACATGCTGCGGAAAATAAACCGCTGCGAAATCAGTGCGGAATTTTCCACAGCATGTGCACAGCAATTTTTTTTCCCCATTGAATAAGATTGTTTGCTCAAACACTTGCGGATCTGCTTCAATTCCTCGCGGGAAATCCGCTGCGGATCCGCAACGTGTGCACACAAACTTAGGCTTCATTCACATATCACTATTTTTTATCAGTATTTAATCAGTATTTGGAGAGTCTCCAAAACACAGAACAGGTGTCAATCTTTCAATTATAGATTGTCTCTGTAAGTTCCACTCTTAGTTTTGGCATACAAGCATTGATGCAAACTACTGACTAAATACTGAATGTGTGAATACGCCCTTAATGGAAGTCTGTATGAAAAAGGTTTTTCGTTTAGTTCCTGGAGGCCCTGCACCACCTGAGGATTGCATTAGGTGCTTATTTTTTATTTGTGTCCTACCCTATATCATGTGGGTTGGTTACGGGGTATGTTTTAGGATCTGCTCTGGAAACATAAGATGTTTTGGGTCTGCAGCCCTTGGGGTATAATTACAGGCCGTGCACTGGGACAACACAACAGGTGCAGGGCATACTGACAGCTTGTAGACAGATCTATTGTGTGCACAGACTTGTGTGCTGCATACACAACCGGAGCAGCATCCGAAGATCATCCATCACCGCAGATTCCCACAAAGTAAGGGAAAAATATTCTACCCGATCGCCTATAAGAACCCAACATGAGTTAGGCTAGGTTCACATTGCGTTAGTGAGTTAGGCTAGGTTCACATTGCGTTAGTGCAGTCCGCTCAACACTAGTGTTGAGCGATACGATAATGCAAATATCGGCTATCGGCCGATATTAGCTCTATCGGCCTTTCGATAATTTGTTTCGATATTTTCGTCTTATCGAATACCGGAATCGGATTTGTCACTGTCACTGTCTGTGTCCGTCGGTCGGGTCTGTCACTGTCAGTGTCCGTCGGTCGGGTCTGTCAGGAGTCAGCGGCACTTACCTGGCAGAAGATCTCCGGCGGTCACGTCCTGGACTGCTTCATGGCCGCCATCCTCTTCTCCCCGGCGATCACATGCAGTTTCTCGCGATAACTGCAGTGACTGCTGGGTAATCCCGGCCGTAAAGCAGTCAGTCCGATGACGTCACCGCCGGGGAAGCAGGTAATCAGCTGTGCTGCGTCGCGATGACAGGCTCTGCCTGTCATTGCGATGTAGCAGAGCTGGATCGTCGTGGGACTGTCGTTACTATGGACTGCGTCGGACAGGTGGTATACTGTTGGTTTGTTTTTTTTTTCTTTTTTTACAGGAGATCGATGGCGTCGCAGGAATGAGAGTACAATAAAAGAAATGAAAACTGTGTTGTCTCTTTTATTTCATTAAAAGACTTTTTTCTTGCTTTGTCTTTTTTTTATGCATTTAATAACTTTGGGATTAATAATGGATCGGTGTTGTGAATGTGTTTGAGATGAGTTCTGAGCAGAGGCTCCCTCTGGTGGTTACAAGCGGTACTAGTGAGGATTGGGAATCAGGTGTTACTGATTGGTCTTATTTAAGGGAATCATTTTCCCATCAGGGTTGCCGGTGATCAATTGTTCTGGTCTGAATCCTTCTTTCCAGTTTCCCTTGTAGCCTGCTGTGTCGTGTCTGCATCTCCTGCTATCAGATAAGACAATTTCTTATTTTGTGTTTTTGCTATATTTTTGCATTTTGTCCTGCACTTCTGTGGGGGCCTTCTGGGTCCCTCCGGGGGCTTTTGCCCTCTCAGTTTAGTCCAGCCACTGTGTTTTGTACTTTTGCTTTTTGCAGTTTTTTCAGTGGCTGCTATTTTTGTTACACCAGAGAACTAATTTAGGTGGTAGAGGTCGTGTGATCTCAGGTATTTTTTTGAAATTAGTAAAGTTGGTGCTTTTCAGGGTTTTCTGGGATTGCAGTAAGTACCCTTCCTGTCCTTTTCTATTTAGATAGTTTGGGCCCCAGCGTTTGCTCATACTATTTTCTTTCTGTGTCAGTATTTCCTCTTGTCTAACCGCCATTACATGTTTGGGGGCTTTCTATTATCTTTGGGGTTCTGCTCCGGGGCAGATAGCTTTCCTATTTCTATCTTTAGGTGTAGTTAGTTTCTCAGGCTGTGACGAGGCGTCTAGGACCAACGTAGGAACGCTCCACGGCTGCCTCTAGTTGTGGTGGTTAGTCAGGGTACTGCAATCTCATAGATTCCAACTGCTCTGGTGTATTTCCTTTTTTACCTGCACTCCTCAGCTACCGTAACATAACAGTATCACCGGCCATAAAAATTGTATGGTACTCACAGAAGGGAAAAAATATTTTGAAGGAAGAAAAGTTGTCAGAGATATTTTTCTGTTTGTTGCATTTTTTTTTTTTCCTCTGTATCTCTGGGTGCTGGGGAGGATCTTTTCTCCCAATGGAGTTTGCACAGTTGTCTGGCCGTGTGGATCAGCTTGCCACTGAGGTTCAGAGTATTGCTGCATATCTTGCTAGGTTACCTGTTGTGGAACCTAGGATCCCCATGCCAGATTTGTTTTCAGGGGATCGAGCTAAGTTTCAGAATTTCAAAAATAATTGTAAATTGTTCTTGCCTTAAAATCTAAGTCCTCAGGAAACGCAGCGCAGCAGGTTCAAATTGTCATCTCTCTCCTGCGCGGCGATCCTCAGGATTGGGCTTTTTCCCTCACACCTGGGGATCCTGTTTTGAGTGATGTTGATGCATTTTTTCAGGCTTTGGGGTTATTGTACGATGAGCCTAATGTCACTGATCAAGCTGAAAAAGCCTTGTTGGCATTAAATCAGGGGCTTGATGACGCTGAGTTATACTGTCAGAGATTCCGTAGGTGGGCAGTCCTGACCAAATGGAATGACGACGCTTTGGCGGCCCTTTTCCGGAAGGGTCTGTCGGATAATGTAAAGGATGTTATGGTGGGATTCCCTGTCCCCTCTGGTCTCAATGATTCTATGTCATTAGCGATTCAAATTGACAGACGTTTGCGTGAGCGGAGAAGTATGCGTGGAGTGGTGTTGCCTTGTGAGCCAGCTGCTGAGCCCATGCAGTGTGATGGAGTGGTGTCTGGGGCACAGCGTCATGAGTTTCGAAAGCGCAATGGGTTATGTTTCTACTGTGGTGATGCCTCTCATGCTATTTCAGTCTGCCCTAAGCGGGGAAGACGTTTTGCACGCTCAGTTGTCTTGGGTAGTGTTCAGACTAAGTTTTTATTAACTGTCACTCTGATATGCTCTCTGTCCTCATTTTCTGCTCAGGCTTTCGTTGATTCTGGAGCAGCTATTAACCTGATGGATTATGATTTTGCTAAACGTTGTGGATTTCCCTTGATACCCCTACAGAAGTCTATTCCCCTACTGGGGATCGATTCTACCCCTTTGGCTGAGAATAAACCCCAGTTTTCTACTCAGGTGATAATGAGGGTTGAACCTGATCACCAGGAGTGCTGCAAATTTTTGGTTCTATATAATCTGCATGACATTATCGTGCTGGGTTTCCCTTGGTTACAGTCTCATAATCCTGTTTTGGATTGGAAATCTGTGTCTGTAACCAGTTGGGGCTGCCAATGTGTTAATACCAACACTCCTGTTTTTTCTGCCTCCCCCCAGGCTGAGGATGTTCCTGACTTTTTGTTTGATTTTTCTGATGTGTTTAGCGAAAGTAAATCTGCATCCTTACCTCCCCATAGGAGCTATGACTGCGCTATTGAATTAGTGCCAGGTAGTAAATTCCCTAAGGGTCGCCTTTTTAACTTGTCTGTACCTGAACATGACGCTATGCGGTCTTATATCAAGGAATCATTGGACAAGGGTCATATCAGACCATCCTCTTCACCCTTAGGTGCCGGTTTTTTCTTTGTGGCCAAAAAAGATGGTTCATTAAGGCCGTGTATTGATTATCGTCTCTTGAACAATATTACTGTGAAATATCAATACCCGTTACCCTTGATTTCTGACCTGTTTTCCAGGGTGAAAAACGCTACTTGGTTTACCAAGCTTGACCTCAGGGGGGCGTATAACCTTATTCGCATTAAGCACGGGGATGAATGGAAGACGGCATTTAACACCCCTGAAGGGCATTTTGAGTACCTTGTGATGCCCTTTGGGCTCACTAATGCTCCTTCCGTCTTCCAGTCCTTCATGAATGACATTTTTAGGGATTTTGTGGACAAGTTTCTGATTGTTTATTTGGATGATATCTTGATTTTTTCTAATGACTGGGACTCTCATGTGAAACATGTTCGAACTGTATTCCAGATTTTGAGAGAGAATGCTCTGTATGTGAAGGGATCAAAGTGTCTTTTTGGCGTACAGAAGATCTCATTTCTGGGATTCATTTTGTCCCCATCTGTTATTGAAATGGACCCGGTCAAGGTTCAGGCCATCTGTGATTGGGTCCAACCTACTTCATTAAAGGCTCTTCAGAGATTTTTGGGTTTTGCCAATTTTTATCGTAAATTTATTGGTAATTTCTCTGTTATTGTTAAACCATTAACTGATTTGACCAGAAAGGGTTCTGATGTGGTGAATTGGCCTCCTGAGGCAGTCTCTGCGTTTCAGGAACTTAAGCAGAGATTCACTTCTGCTCCTGTTCTACGGCAGCCTGATGTTTCTCTGCCATTTCAGGTGGAGGTTGATGCCTCTGAAATTGGGGCAGGTGCCGTTTTGTCCCAAAAAGATCCAGAGACCTCTAAAAGTAACCCTTGTGCCTTTTTCTCTCGAAAATTTTCTCCTACTGAACGTAATTATGACGTGGGTAATCGGGAGTTATTGGCCATGAAGTGGGCTTTTGAAGAGTGGAGACATTGGCTGGAGGGAGCCAAACATCAGGTGGTGGTCCTTACGGACCATAAGAATCTGGTCTATCTGGAATCTGCCAAGCGACTCAATCCTAGACAGGCCAGGTGGGCCTTGTTTTTCACACGTTTTAATTTTGTGGTTTCCTTTCTTCCTGGCACTAAGAATGTTAAGGCGGATGCCCTCTCGAGGAGTTTCCTTGCGGACTCTCCTGAGCTATCTGATCCCTCTGTTATTTTGAAGGAGGGTGTAGTTCTTTCCGCCATCTCGCCTAATTTGAGACTTGCTCTGGAGGGGTGTCAGGAGGATAGGCCCGAGCGCTGCCCTGTTGGAAAATTGTTTGTCCCGGACCAATGGAAAAAGAGTGTGATGTCTGAGATTCATTGTTCCGCATTGGCTGGGCATCCCGGAATTTTTGGTACCAGAGACTTGGTTAGTCGGTCCTTTTGGTGGCCTACCTTGTCTCGCGATGTCAGGGAATTTGTGCAGTCCTGCGGGACTTGCTCTCGCTCCAAGCCTTGCTCTCGCTCTAGTGGTTTGTTGATGCCATTGCCTGTGCCCAAGAGACCATGGACCCATATCTCTATGGATTTCATTTCCGATCTTCCTGTTTCTCAGAGAATGACCACCATCTGGGTAATTTGTGATAGGTTTTCCAAAATGATACATCTTGTGCCATTACCTAAGTTGCCTTCCTCCTCTGAATTGGTGCCGTTGTTCCTTCAGCACGTGGTTCGTTTACACGGCATTCCTGAGAACATTGTGTCTGACAGAGGAGTCCAGTTTGTTTCCAGATTTGGAGGACTTTTTGTTCTAAACTGGGTGTTCAATTGTCTTTCTCCTCGGCATTTCATCCTCAGACCAATGGTCAAACTGAGAGAACAAACCAGACATTGGAGACTTATCTAAGATGCTTTGTGTCTGCTGATCAGGATGACTGGTCTCTTTTTTGCCTTTGGCTGAGTTTGCTCTTAATAATAGGGCTAGCTCTGCCACTTTGATGTCTCCGTTTTTCTGTAATTCTGGGTTTCACCCTCGATTTTCTTCAGGACAGACGGAGGCTTCTGTCTGTCCAGGTGTTGACTCTGTTGTTGAGCGTATGCAGCAGATTTGGGACCAGGTAGTGGAGAGGTTGTCCCTCTCTCAGGAGAAGGCCCAGCGGTTTGCTAACCGGCATAGGACTGATGGTCCTCGGTTTAAAGTGGGGGACTTGGTCTGGTTGTCCTCAAAGAATATTCCTATGAGAGTAGCATCTCCTAAATTTAAGCCTAGGTTCATTGGACCTATAAGATCATGGAGATTATTAATCCTGTTTCTTTTCGTTTGCTTCTTCCAGGGACATTTAAGATCCATAACGTGTTCCACAAGTCCTTGTTGAAGAGGTTTGTTGAGCCAGTGGTTCCTGCTGCTGTGCCTCCTGACCTGTTTTGGTTGAGGGCAATCTGGAGTATGTGGTTGAGAAAATATTGGATTCTCGTTTTTCTAGACGAAGACTCCAGTATTTGGTTAAATGGAGAGGTTATGGTCAGGAAGATAATTCTTGGGTGTTTGCTTCGGACATCCATGCTAGGAGACTTATCCGTGCGTATCATAGAACTCATCCTGACCGACCTGGTTGCTCAAATGAGGGTTCGGTGACCCCTCCTCAAGGGGGGGTACTGTTGTGAATGGGTTTGAGATGAGTTCTGAGCAGAGGCTCCCTCTGGTGGTTACAAGCGGTACTAGTGAGGATTGGGAATCAGGTGTTACTGATTGGTCTTATTTAAGGGAATCATTTTCCCATCAGGGTTGCCGGTGATCAATTGTTCTGGTCTGAATCCTTCTTTCCAGTTTCCCTTGTAGCCTGCTGTGTCGTGTCTGCATCTCCTGCTATCAGATAAGACAATTTCTTATTTTGTGTTTTTGCTATATTTTTGCATTTTGTCCTGCACTTCTGTGGGGCCTTCTGGGTCCCCTCCGGGGGCTTTTGCCCTCTCAGTTTAGTCCAGCCACTGTGTTTTGTACTTTTGCTTTTGCAGTTTTTTCAGTGGCTGCTATTTTTGTTACACCAGAGAACTAATTTAGGTGGTAGAGGTCGTGTGATCTCAGGTATTTTTTGAAATTAGTAAAGTTGGTGCTTTTCAGGGTTTTCTGGGATTGCAGTAAGTACCCTTCCTGTCCTTTTCTATTTAGATAGTTTGGGCCCCAGCGTTTGCTCATACTATTTTCTTTCTGTGTCAGTATTTCCTCTTGTCTAACCGCCATTACATGTTTGGGGGCTTTCTATTATCTTTGGGGTTCTGCTCCGGGCAGATAGCTTTCCTATTTCTATCTTTAGGTGTAGTTAGTTTCTCAGGCTGTGACGAGGCGTCTAGGACCAACGTAGGAACGCTCCACGGCTGCCTCTAGTTGTGGTGGTTAGTCAGGGTACTGCAATCTCATAGATTCCAACTGCTCTGGTGTATTTCCTTTTTTACCTGCACTCCTCAGCTACCGTAACATAACAGATCGGTGTCTCATTGACGCCTCTCCATTATTAACCGGGCTTATTGTCACCGTGCAATCAACGGTGACATTAACCCCTTATTACCCCGCTTGCCACCGCTACAGGGCAAGTGGGAAGAGCCGGGTAAAGTGCCACAATTGGCACATCTTTTGATGCGCCAAATGTGGGGCTGCTGTAGCCTGGTATTATCAGGCTGTTGAGGGCCAAAATCCATGGGCCTTGACAGTCTTTTAATACCAGGCCGCAGCAGTCTGCATTTTACTTGGCTGGTTAACAAAAATAGGGGGACCCCTACGCCGTTTTTTTTTTCGAGGGGATCCCCTATTTTTGTTAACCAGCCAAGCTAAGCAGACTGCTGTGGCCTGGTATTATCAGGCTTGCAAGGTCCATGGATATGGATCCTTACCAGCCTGAAAAACCAGGCCTCAGCGGTCTGCTTCATCTGGCTGGTTAACAAAAATAGGGGGGACCCCACGCCAATTTTTTTCGAGGGATCCCCTATTTTTGTTAATCAGCCAAGATATGCAGACTGCTGTGGCCTGGTATTATCAGGCTGGCAAGGTCCATGGATCTTGGCTCCTTAACAGCCTGAAAATCCAGGCCTCAGCGGTCTGCTTCATCTGGCTGGTTAACAAAAATAGGGGGGACCCCACGCCATTTTTTTTCGAGGGGATCCCCTATTTTTGTTAACCTTTCGTTCATGGCAGAGTGCGATGTACCAACAGACAACCCTGGCACAATAACACCACTAAAAAGCTCCGGCAAGTGTCCAGGATTACAGAGCGGAGTTGGAAAAAAACAAATTCGTAAGACGACTTCACTGCATTCAAACAAGAAACACTCTCTTTCAAATCTGCCCTCACCTCTGCTAAACAGGCCTACTTCACAACCCTCGTATCTTCCCTATCCCACAACCCCAAACAGTTATTCAAAACTTTTAACTCCCTCCTCTGCCCACCACTGCCCCCTCCTACCTCCCTCATTTCTGCTGAGGACTTTGCCACACACTTCAAAAATAAGATCAACCAAACAAGGCAAGTCTTCATTGTTCAACCACCACAACCCCTTTGTATACCAGACCAATGCCCTAACCCCATAACCTCCCTTTCTAACATAACCGAAGGGGAGCTTAATTGTCTCCTCACCAAATCGCATCTCACAACCTGTGCACTTGACCCCATTCCAACCCACCTCCTCCCCAACCTGGCCACCACTATTATCCCATCCCTAACCCACCTCTTCAACCTATCACTAACTTCCGGTACCTTCCCTTCTGCTTTCAAGCATGCCACAATCACGCCTATTCTTAAAAAGCCAACCCTCGACTCAACCGCTATGTCCAGCTATCGCCCAATATCGCTGCTCCCATTCGCTTCCAAACTCCTGGAGCTGCATGTCCACGCTGAGCTTTCCTACCACCTCTCTTCTAACTTCCTCTTTGACACTCTACAATCTGGTTTCCGCCCCATCACTCCACTGAGACAGCCCTGACCAAAATTACTAATGACCTACTTACAGCCAAAGCGAACGGACAATACTCTATACTCCTGCTTCTTGACCTGTCCTCTGCTTTTGACACAGTTGACCACTGCCTTCTACTACAGATTCTTTCCTCCTTTGGCATCAATGACCTTGCCCTATCCTGGATCTCCTCATACCTCTCCAACCGCACATTCAGCGTCTCCCACTCCCACACTACCTCCTCGTCCCACCCTCTCTCTGTTGGAGTCCCCCAAGGCTCTGTTCTAGGACCCCTACTCTTCTCAATCTATACACTTGGCCTGGGGCAACTCATAAAGTCCCACAGATTCCAGTACCACCTTTACGCTGATGACACTCAGATCTACCTCTCTGGCCCAGACATCACCTCTCTGCTATCCAGAATCGCAGAGTGTCTATCAGCCATATCCTCCTTCTTCTCCTCCCGCTTCCTCAAACTCAATGTGGACAAATCTGAACTCATAATCTTTCCCCCATCCCACAGATCTTCCTTACCTGACCTATCTATCACAATTAACGACATCATGCTTTCCCCCGTACCAGAAGTCCGCTGCCTCGGAGTAACCCTTGACTCTGCCCTGTCCTTCAAACCGCACATCCAAGCTCTTTCTACCTCCTGTCGCCTTCAGCTCAAAAATATTTCAAGAATCCGTCCTTTCCTCAACCCTCAATCTACTAAAATAATTGTGCACGCACTCATCATCTCCCGCCTCAACTACTGCAACACCCTTTTCTCTGGCCTCCCTGCTAACACCCTCGCACCTCTCCAGTCCATCCTTAACTCTGCTGCCTGACTAATTCACCTCTCTCCTCGCTACTCCTCCGCTTCTCCCCTCTGCAGATCTCTTCACTGGCTTCCATTCCCTCAGCATATCCAGTTCAAATTACTAATACTGACCTACAAGGCCATCTATAATCTGTCTCCTCCATATATCTCTGAACTAATCTCCCGATATCTTCCCTCACGTAATCTCCGATCCTCCCAAGACCTCCTTCTCTCCTCTACACTTATTCGCTCCTCACCCAACCGCCTCCAAGACTTCTCCCGAATATCCCCCATCCTCTGGAATTCTTTGCCCCAAAACGTCCGACTATCAAACACATTCGGATCCTTCAGACGGAACCTGAAAACCCATCTCTTCAGGAAAGCTTACAGTCTGCAATGACCCTGCTACCTCCTCACCATTACCGGCGATATCGCCTCAACCAACACCGGAACTGCTGCAACCCCCCGACCTACTGTCTCCTGCCCCACAATCCTGTAGAATGTAAGCCCGAAAGGGCAGGGTCCTCTCCCCTCTGTATCAGTCTGTCATTGTTAGTTTGTTTACTGTAAGTGATACCTGTAATCTGTGTAATCTGTATGTAACCCCTTCTCATGTACAGCACCATGGAATCAATGGTGCTATAGAAATAAATAATAATAATAATATGGATTTTATAAATTTGGTGCCGCAGTGAAGATTTTGATTGTGATTTCTTGCATAAACAGATTTTCATACATGACCCTGTTGCTTTTCTACCTGGTTTGGTTTAAGAATTTACTATAATGTCCCCCTATATCTCTGTATTTCAAACAACAATATAAGAGAGCGGCAGATGGATAGATGTATAGGTTGATGAGTTATAAATGCACGGATCATTCATGTTTTATTTAATATGCCATTTCTTATGCATAATACAACAGATCCCCAGTAGTGATGAGCGCCAGTGCTTGTTACTCGAGTTTGGCTAGGGTGCTCGGGTGTGCACTGAGTAGCACGGGTGCTCAAGTGTGATGTTCGCATCCCCACACCTGCATGTTTCACAGCTGTTAGACCGCAAAAAAACATGCGGGGATTGCCTGACCTGCAGCCGCAAGGACACGGACACCTCATTCGTGCACATGCACCACTCAGTGCATACTCAAGCACCAATGGCGTAACTAGAGCCTTATGAGTCCTGGTGCAAGATTTGAACAGGGCACCCCCGCCCGATATATATATAAAAATTAACAGACCACTGCAAAATTTTCAGTTTGTCTGATTTTCCTCTTTATAGGTATATTTTTGAGTAAAATGTAAATTGCTTTTTTATTCTTTAAACTACTGACAACGTCTCCGAATTTCCAAGCAATAAATTTTGTATTTATTTTTAGAAAATGAAAAATGGTCAAAATAACAAAAAAAATGCAGTGCTTGCAGACCTCAAATAATGCTAAGAAAACAAGTTCATAATCATTTAGAAACAACAATACTAATGTTTTAAAGTGAACCTGTCACTCCCCCAGGGCCTTTTTAAGTAAAAGAGCCACCTTCAGCAGCACTAAGGCTAGTTTCACCCTTGCGGATGGAAGTGCTGCGGAGGGCTGCGTACTTCCTCCGTGAAGCTCCGCCCACCTCCACACCTCCTCCGGTCAGCTCCCCCTACATCTGCATGCGCTCTGCATGCGGCCTGCGTACCTATATTTGACATGGGTGCGCAGGGCCATGCGTTGTTTTGACTGTGCGGCGACCAATATATAGGTCTTCCATCAAGATATCTATGTCCCTCATTATGGTATATATATATATATATGCCCTCCACTATGGTATAAGTCCCTTATCTTTGGCCTCATCCTGGTATTTGTCCCCTGTTCTGCCGCTGTGTTTAACGTATAGAAAAAAGTAAAGCATTATACTTGGCAGGGGCATACATAGACGTCATGGGGCTTCATAGCAGAAGTATAATAGAGTCCCCATCATTCTGCTTATAGTATAATGCACTCCCCATAGTCCTCCATGTAGCATAATGAACAGCCCATAGTCCTCCATATAGCATAATGCACTGCCCATAGTCCTCATATAGCATAATACACAGCCCATAGTACTTCTTACAGCATAATGCACAGCCCCTAGTCCTCCATATAGCATAATGCACTGCCCATAGTCCTCCATATAATATAAAGCACAGCCCACAGTCCTCCATATGGTATAATGCACAGCCCATAGTCCTCCATATAGCATAATGCACAGCACATAATCCTCCATATAACATAATTCACAGTCCATAGTCCTTCATATAGCATAATGCACAGCCCATAGTCCTCCATATAGTATAATGCACAGCCCATAGTCCTCTTATAGCATAATGCACATTCCATAGTCCTCCTTACAGCATAATGCCCAGCTCATAGTCCTCCATATAGTATAATGCACAGCCCATAATCCTCAATATAGCATAACGCACAGCCCATAGTCATCCATATACTATAATGCACAGCCCATAGTCCGCCATATAGTATGATGCACAGCTCATAGTCCACCATATAGAATAATGCAAAGCCCATCTGTCGCAAATCATTATGGGATTTGTGGCAGCTGTGGGTCTGCTGTAATTTTAATATTGATTTTTTCTTTTGGTCTAGCAAGAGTTAATGTCAGTCTCTTCCTGGAGATTGTTTCCATTAGGTTGGTCAGCTGATATTGGTTGGTAACCTCTCCCACCAGCCTTCAAATAGTTACATGACCCATCAGCTGATTGTTGGTTATTGAATTCTTCTAGGCAGACCAGCTAGGTGTTTGGAGCTCTCTGGTAATGGTGGTATTTCTGCTGTTTGAGTTGCTATTACTGGTGTCTTTCGCTCTGCCGCTTTGGAGTTTAGCAGCAGATCCTGAGTGGAGTATATTTCCTTTTTTGTCTATCCCCTGTTTGTCTCTTCCCCTGTGTGTTACTATCTGCAGTGGTGAGGCTAGCGTCCTTGCCATCCAGTGCAATAGCTAGGGTACATTTCGGAGACAGTCAGGGACTAGGCACATTACGGCGGCGGGGGAAAGGACCTTCATAGGGCAATAGGGGAGCTTAGGGACAAGAACAGGTTGGTGTTAGGAGGTGTCCCATCCCTCGTTCCCTAACTTTAGGGCCTTTCTCTCGCTTTTCCATCCCGTCGAACTTATATGCTGGTCGTCCGCTGGATCTACCTGTGTCCAAGCATTACACTATCCTGATATATGAGCCCTCATCCTGGTATATGGCCCCACTGTTGTTAATACACAGAAACAAAAAACAATAAACACTCCTACTCACCTTCCACTTCTGAAGCCGGCAGCTGACTTCGTCATGCCATGCACCACCCCTGGTCACGTGCTTGCCAACGTCCGTTGCTGGCCTCTGATTGGCCGGCAGCATGTATTGCGGCTGACGGATCTGATGCAGCAATACACTTGTCCACTGCAATCACATCCAGGTGAAGTCGGAGCTGACGTCAGCAGGCTCCTCACATACTGGGCTCGGTCGCAGCAGCGACTGCTGTGAGCGCGGTATTTATGCCCTTGCCAAGCAACCTCGGCAAACTCAAGTAACAAGCACTTGCGCTCATCGTTAATTCCCAGTACAGAGAAGCAAAGGCCAAACCGACATTTCTAAAAGCAAATGTTCATCTTTCAGTGTATACAGCCCCTGGAAAAAATAAAGGGTCGATATTGACTTGTAGATTGTTACTTCCAGTAGTTAGCACTAGAGTTCAAGTCCTCTTCCTCTCTGAAGAGACAATTTGCATGTTGAAAAAATATTCATATCATGTGAACGTTTCCACATTTTTCACGTTACACCCACAAACTTACAGGTATTTCTCACAAAATTAGAATATCATCAAAAAGTTAATTTATTTCAGTTCCTCAATACAAAAAGTGAAACTCATATATTATATAGAGTCATTACAAACAGAGTGATCTATTTCAAGTGTTTATTTCTGTTAATGTTGATGATTATGGCTTACAGCCAATGAAAACACAAAAGTCATCTCAGTAAATTAGAATAATTAACAAAAAACACCTGCAAAGTCTTCCTAAGCTTTAAAAAGGTCCCTTAGTCTGTTTCAGTAGGCTCCACAATCATGGGGAAGACTACTGACTTGACAGATGTCCAGAAACCAGTCTTTGACACACTTCACAAGGAGGGTAAGCCACAAAAGGTCATTGCTAAAGAAGCTGGCTGTTCACAGAGTGCTGTATCCAAGCATATTAATAGAAAGTTGAGTGGAAGGAAAAAGTGTGGTATAAAAAGGTGCACAAGCAACCAGGATAACCACAGCCTTGAAAAGATTGTTAAGAAAAGGCCATTAAAAAATTTGGGAAAGATTCACAAGGAGTGGACTGCTGCTAGAGTCATTGCTTCAACAGCCACCACACACAGACGTATCCAGGACATAGAATCATAGAATGTTAGAGCTGGAAGGGACCCCCTGGGTCATCTGGTACACCCAGAGGCGTAGCTAGGGTTTCGGTTTAGGGGGGGCGAAACATCTGAGTGGGCCCCTAACCAGAGAACCTCAGCAAATGACCGCACTGTTGCCAAAATGAATCTATATATAAAAAGACCAATATTGATATCACCGCCATATGGTCAGTGGCACATAACACCAGTCCTACAGAACATATAAGAGATCATAGCAGAGTTACAGATAATGACTTACCGCTGACTTTCTTTCTGATGGAATCGTTCACTTTTCATGTCTTTTCCATCTGGCCCAGACCGACATGACGACTCCTCCAGCCAGGACTCGACTACAGAGAATACAACAGACACGTTTCACTTCTCATATTGTCAGCACCGTCACGGTCACCAATTGGACTATTCTCAACCTGCACAAACTCCTCATCCTGCTGATACCCCAATACTGAGCCACTGCTGTTGTATGTGTCCCTATTACTACACCTGATACTCCAATACTGAGCCGCTGCTGCCGTATGTGCCCCTATTACTACACCTGATACTCCAATACTGAGCCACTGCTGCCGTATGTGTCCCTATTACTACACCTGATACCCCAATACTGAGCTGCTGCTGTCGTATGTGTCCCTATTACTACACCTGATACCCCAATACTGAGCCGCTGCTGTCGTATGTGTCCCTATTACTGCACCTCATACACCAATACTGAGCCGCTGCTGCAGTATGTGTCCCTATTACTACACCTGATTCCCCAATACTGAGCCGCTGCTGCAGTATGTGCCCCTATTACTACACTTGGTACCCCAATACTGAGCCGCTGCTGCCCTATGTGTCCCTATTACTGCACCTACTGTGTGGTTCTGTGTGACCTCTAAATTCTAAAGCACCCTCTATAATATAGTAATGCCAGGTGCATGGGCCCTAGAAAACAGTGCCCACATGTTGTCCCCTAGAATGTAATAATGCCCTGTGTGTGCCCCTTTGACAGTCACAGTAACCAGAGTTCCCCTATAACAATAAGTACCCACTTTACACTTAATGTCCCGAGTCTCCCCCCTGTACAGCTCCCCTATACACAGTATGATGCCCCCTCACTGGATATATACTGACCCCTTAATATCCCCAAACTATTTAATGGCTCCAACACTGTATGATGGCCCCACCACTGTAATCTCCACACTGTATGATGGCCCCCTAGATAGCCTCCATATAGCATAATACACCAGATAGTCCTCAATATAGTATAATGCACCCCCATAGACAGCCTATGTATTGTAATGCACCCCCATAAGCAGCCTCTGTATTATAATGCACCCCAACAGACAGCCTCTATATTGTAATGCACTCCCCATAGGCAGTCTTATTTATAATGCACCCCATAGGCAGTCTTATTTATAATGCACCCCATAGGCAGCCTTATTTATAATGCACCCCATAGGCAGCCTTATTTATAATGCACCCCATAGGCAGTCTTATTTATAATGCACCCCATAGGCAGCCTTATTTATAATGCACCCCATAGGCAGCCTTATTTATAATGCACCCCATAGGCAGCCTTATTTATAATGCACCCCATAGGCAGTCTTATTTATAATGTACCCCATAGGCAGCCTTACTTATAATGCACCCCATATGCAGCCTTACTTATAATGCACCCCATATGCAGCCTTACTTCTAATGCACCCCATATGCAGCCTTATTTATAATGCACCCCATAGGCAGTCTTATTTATAATGTACCCCATAGGCAGCCTTACTTATAATGCACCCCATATGCAGCCTTACTTATAATGCACCCCATATGCAGCCTTACTTATAATGCACCCCATATGCAGCCTTACTTATAATGCACCCCATATGCAGCCTTACTTATAATGCACCCCATATGCAGCCATACTTATAATGCACCCCATATGCAGCCTTACTTATAATGCACCCCCATATGCAGCCGTACTTATAATGCACCTCCATATGCAGCCGTACTTATAATGCACTCCCCCATATGCAGCCGTACTTATAATGCACTCCCCCATATGCAGCCTTACTTATAATGCACCCCCATATCCAGCCGTACTTATAATGCACCCCATATGCAGCCGTACTTATAATGCACCCCCATATGCAGCCGTACTTATAATGCACCCCATATGCAGCCGTACTTATAATGCACTCCCCCATATGCAGCCTTACTTATAATGCACCCCATATGCAGCCGTACTTATAATGCACTCCCCCATATGCAGCCTTACTTATAATGCACCCCCATATCCAGCCGTACTTATAATGCACCCCCATATCCAGCCGTACTTATAATGCACCCCCATATGCAGCCGTACTTATAATGTACTCCATATGCAGCCTTACTTATAATGCACCCCTTTACAAAAATAATAAATCCTGAACTCACCTCTCTTGCTCCCGGCTCCTGCGCTGCTCACTGCTCTCCCTCTCAGCGTCTGACTGCCGGCGCCGGGCAGTGACGTCATCGCCCCGCTGTCAGACGCTGAGAGGGGGATTATGGGAGAAAAGGAGCGCTCGCTCCTTCTCTCTCAATGCGGTCAGCTGTATTGGCTAGATGCCGATACAGCTGACCCTCCGATGATGGGCGGGGGCCCACTGCTGGCACCGGGCCCCCCACCGCCTGCTCAGGGGCCCCATAGCGGCCGGGCGGCAGAGCAGGGAGATTGATTCTCCCTGCTCTGCCGCAGAAAGTAACTGTGTCGGCGCGCTGTGCACGCCGATACAGTTACAGTAGCGTAGCTCCGGGTGGGCCCCCTCCGAGCGCGGGGCCCGGGCCACCGCCCCCTCTGCCCCCCCGGTAGCTACGCTACTGGGTACACCCCCCTGCTCAAAACAGGATTCACTAAATCATCCCAGACAGATGTCTGTCCAGCCTCTGTTTGAAGACCTCCATTGAAGGAGAAATCACCACCTCTCGTGGCAGCCTATTCCACTCATTGATCACCCTCACTGTCAAAATGTTTTTTCTAATATCTAATCTGTTTCTCCTCCCATACAGTTTCATCCCATTGCTTCTAGTCGTTCCTTGTGCAAATGAGAATAAAGATGATCCTTCTACAATGTGACAGCCCTTAAGATATTTGTAGACAGCTATTAAGTCTCCTCTCAGTCTTCTTTTTTGCGAGATAAACACTCCTAAATCCTGTAACCATTCCTCATAGGACATGGTTTGCAGACCGGTCACCATTCTGGTCGCTCTTCTCTGTACTTGCTCCAGTTTGTTGATGTCTTTTTTAAAATGTGGTGCCCAAAACTGGACACCGTATTCCAGATGAGGTCTGACCAAAGAGGAGTAGAGGGAGATAATGACTTCACGTGATCTAGCATGTATGCTTCTGTTAATACACCCCAGAATTGTATTTGCCTTTTGTGCTGCTTCATCACACTGTTGACTCATGTTTAGTTTATGATCTATTAGTATACCCAAGTCTTTTTCACATGTGCTGTTGCTTAGCCCTATTCCCCCATTCTGTATATGCTTCTTTCATTTTTATTGCCCAGATGTAGTACTTTGCATTTTCCCCTGTTAAAAACCATTCTGTTAGTTGTTGACCACTGCTCCAGTTTATTTATATATTTTTGAATCCTCTCTCTCTTCTCTAGTATTAGCTATCCCTCCTAACTTTGTGTCATCAGTAAATTTAATCAGTGTACCCTCAATTCCTTCATCTATATCACTGATAAAGATGTTGAACAATACGGGGCCCAGAACAGAGCCCTGTGGTAACCCACTTGAGACATTCTTCCAACTGGATGTGCAGCCATTTACGACCACTCTTTGGGTCTGATCATTAAGCCAGTTATAAATCCACCTAACAGTTGCCTTGTCCATTTAGTAATTTTTTCAATAAGAATGGTGTGAGATACTTTGTCAAATGCTTTGCTGAAGTCAAGATATACTACATCTACAGCATTTCCCTGATCCACCCAGTCAGTGATTCTGTCATAGAAGGAAATTAAGTTAGTCTGACATGACTTATTAGTTACAAACCCATGCTGACTCTGGTTAATCACTTCATTCTTATCCAGGTACTTACATACATGTTTAATAATTTGTTCAAAGATCTTTCCTGGTATAGAAATCAGACTCCCCGGCCTATAGTTCTCTGGGTCCACCTTCTTTCCCTTTTTGAAGATGGGAACATTTGCTCTTCTCCAGTCTTCTGGGACTTCTCCTGATCTCCAAGAATTTTCAAATATTATAGCGAGTGGTTCAAAAATTTCTTCTGCTATCTCCAAGGAGTAAAAGAACTGGACTGTTGCTCAGTGGTCCAAGGTGTTGTTTTTAGATTAAAGTAAATTTTGTATTTCATGTGGAATTCAAGGTTCCAGAGTCTGGAGGAAGAGTGGAAAGGCACAAAATCCAAGCTGCTTGAGGTGTAGTGTGAAGTTTCCACAATCAGTGATGGTCATATGCTGGTGTAGGTCCACTGTGTCTTATCAACACCAAAGTCAGCGCAACCAGCAGGACTTGTCACCTGTCCACACTGCCAAAAGTACCAATTCTTGGTTTAAAAACAACATTATCACTGTGCTTGGTTGGCCAACAAACTCGCCAGACCTTAACCCTATAGAGAATCTATGGGGTATTGTCAAGAGGAAGATGAGAGACACCAGACCTAACAATGCAGACGAGCTGAAGGCTGCTATCAAAGCAACCTGGGCTTCCATAACACCTCAGCAGTGCCACAGGCTGATCACCTCCATGCCACGCCGCATTGATGCAGTAATTGATGCAAAAGGAGCACCTACCAAGTATTGAGTGCATTTGCTGAACATACATTTCAGTAGACCAAGATTTTGGATATTAAAATAATTTTTCAAGCTGTTGTTATAAAGTGTTCTAATTTACTGAGATAATGACTTTTGGGTTTTCATTGGCTGTAAGCCATAATCATCAACATTAACAGAAATAAACACTTGAAATAGATCACTCTGTTGTAATGACTCTATATAATATATGAGTTTCACTTTTTGTATTGAAGAACTAAAATAAATTAACTTTTTGATGATATTCTAATTTTGTGAGAAGAACCTGTAAATATATTTTATTGATATTTTATGTGATATACCAACATAATGTAGCAAGTATCTGTGAAGTGTAAAGGAAATAATGATACATAGTTTTCTAAAAATTTGAAACATATAAATCTGAAAATTGGTACATGCATTTGTATTCAGTCTCCTTTAGTCTGATATTTTGTAGGACCACCTTTCGTGGCAATTAATGCTGAAACTCTTTCGGGGTATGTGTCTACCAGCCTGTTTGCCCAGTGAGATTGGATAGAGGCGTCTATGAACAGCAATTTTCAAGTCTTGACACAGATTCTCAATGGGATTTATGTCTGGACTGTGACTGAGCCATTCACACACAGGAATATGATTTGATCTAATCCATCCATTGTGGCTCTGGCAGTTTGCTTAGGGTCGCTGTCCTACTGGAAGGTGAAGTTACACCCTAGTCTGAAGTCTTTTGCAGCCTTTAACAGGTTTTTTCCAGGATTGCCCTGAATTTAGCTCCATCAATATTCCCATCAACTCTGAAAAGCTTCCCTGTCCCTGCTGTAGAAAAGCCTCCCCATAGCATGATGCTGCTCCCACTATGTTTGTCGGTAGGGAAGGTGTTTTCAGGGTGATGTGTAGTGTTAGTTTTCCACCACACATAGGGTTTTACATTTAGCTAAAAAAAATCTAGTTTGGTCTCATCTGATCAGAGCACCTTCTTCCACATGCTGGCTGAGTCCCCTACATGACTTTTTTTCAAACTGGACTTCTTGGACGGCTGTTTGATAGTGTAGAAACTCACTCGGACAACTAAGCAATGCACTGAAAACTGCCTCTGACTCTGCCGGCTCCTGTACAGACTAGAAATCTTGACCCCGCAGTCCCTAGTGGATCCTGCGTGAGCTGAAACAGCCCTACCTACAGTATAGACAATGGCAACCCAGATCTATGCTGCCTGAAAGACCATTGAGCACTTCATGTTCCTCCTAAAGAACTGGGGGGCAGAGCATATTGCAGATTACCTAGAGAAGGGAGCGTGTGTTCTCAAGAAATAGAGAATCGATGCAGGGTAAAGAACATAAACAGCAGAGAGATTAACCCTAGCTGGTCTTTCAATGACTTACTTAAATTACAGCAGAGTGACTGGATACCAAAAAAAGACTATCACCAGCAGGAAATACCAGCAGAAGGAAAAGAATATAAAGCCGCACCTGAAAGGTGATAGGGCAGACAAATGAGTTAATATAAAACAACTCTTACCCTAAAAGGAATGCAGCAAGGATAACTTAAACTAATCATATGGAGAAAAGGTGGAATCTGTTGTGGCTCAGTAGACCGAGAAGCCGACAACAAGGCTCAAGGGTTTGAACTCAGACACATGACAGTCGGTTCTCCAGGCTTTATCTGTGTCCCGTTCTTGAGGCTTTCCACGTCATTTTATATACAGATAAGATGATATTAAATATATAATACTTAATACAATACATAATACAATAATATATATATAAATGCATACATACTGTATATACAGTATATATATACTGTATATGTATTATTTCAATAAAACTGATATGTTTTTAATTATGCATGAATCTCTTATTATCCTATAAATGTATTATATTTTTCCCAGGTTGTGGGTACTAATATATTTAGCAAAGTGACTTGCATTATATGACAATTTTTATGACTATTATGATTGATCACTGACCTGTCTGGTGTGCTCCTTGGTTTTCATGATGCTGTTTGATACCTGTTGTGCTTAAACAAACCTTGGAGGCCTTCACAGCTGTAGCTTTACAGAGAATAAAGGTACTGCCACACTAAACAATCCCGCTAGCGATAGCGATAAAGACGCATACTAATGCGATCGCTAGCGGGATTGTTTCTATATCGCTAAGTGCGGCTTAACTTAGCGATATAGTTAACGACGCTATCGCGGTTAGCGATCTTCTTAACGACTTTAGCGGTACAAAAGTACCGCTAAATCGCTAAGAAAAGGTGCCACACTTAGCGATATATACTTACCTGCGGGGCGCCGACGATCTAAATAGGGTCCGGAACGATGTCAGCGACGAGCGAGATCACAGCAGGATCTCAGCAGGAGCTCGTCGCTCACAGATGCCGCACACAACAACATCGCTAACGGGATCGCTAAATAGTGACGTTTTTTAGCGATCCCGTTAGCGATGTTGTTTAGTGTGGCATACCCTTTAATTATACACAGATGGACTCAATTTGCTATTTATGTGACTTCTGAAGGCAATTGTTCACTCAGGATTTTATTTAGGGGTCTCAGACTACAGGGAAGCTGAATACAAATGCATGTCACAATTTTCAGATTTATATTTCTAAAATATTTAAAAAAACGTGTCATTTTGTTTATATTTCACAAATACTTGCTATTTTGTGTTGGTATATCACATAAAGTCCCAATAAAATGCATTTACGTGAGTATAACGTAAAACATTTGTAAAAGTTCAAGGGTATGAATACTTTTTCAAGGCACTATATATACAACAGAACAAATCTACATAAGAGGCACTGACACATCACTTACCCAGTAGTGAATCTGAGTTATATGTCACGAAATTAATTTTTAAATCTGCCACCTGTCATAAGAAACTGTCAGTAAGCTTATTTACAGATGTATCCCCTATCAGGTGATCTGCATAGTACCCTCTATGCCAGTGTTTCTCAACTCCAGTCCTCAGGACCAACCAACAGGTCATGTTTTCAGGATTTCCTTAGTATTGCAAAGGTGATGGAATTATTCCTTGAGCAGGTGATAAAATTATCACCTGTGCAATACTAAGGAAATCCTGAAAACATGACCTGTTGGTGGGTCCTGAGGACTGGAGTTGAGAAACACTGCTTTATGCAGACATAGGTGTCAGGACCCACCTGCAGAATAGTGAGTACAGCTTTGGAGCATAATAATACAGGTTATAATTTATTGTCTGAAACCAGATCCTCAGTGTTTGATGAATTTGTTGTTTTATAGCAGGGGTCCCCAACCTGTGGCTCACAGTACCATGAATTGTGGCTTGCGACTGTCTGCCAGCTTGGTGCATTAGCTCCAGGTCTAGCAAACAGGTATGAAAAGAACATCTCAAAATGGTGAATTTTGTGAGTAGCCCTGCAAAGAAGCAGATCTGGATGCACATATACTGGTCTTGGGGTTTAGAGATGATTTAGGTATGGTACGCTGGAGGATGATACTACCTGCTAGAGGAGGTTCTTGAAACTGGATGCGACAGTGTGTTGGGAGTCCTTCATGGGAGAATACTGAATACTGAATACTGAATTGTGGGAACAACCAGGGCTGCCACTAGGAATTTCGAGGCCCCATACTGGCAACATTTTTGGGGCCCCCTTGAGACTCTGCCCAGGCTCCACCCCAGCCCCGCCTCCACCACTCAAACTGTCCACAGTCCCACCGCTCTCTCATGGACAAACTCCACTTTTCACCATTCACACATTAACAGTTCCCATCACCAGATCACACATATACCCAGCAGCTTTTGTTTTGGCCATGATGTTTTGGCGGAATATTGGTGATCATGATGGGGCATATTTCTGCATGAATGGGATCATGATGGGGCATATTTCTACTTGAAGGGGATCATGATTGGGCATATTTCTGCATGAAGGGGATCATGATGGGGCATATTTCTACATGAAGGGGATCATGATGGGGCATATTTCTACTTGAAGGGGATCATGATTGGGCATATTTCTGCATGAAGGGGATCATGATGGGGCATATTTCTACATGAAGGGGATCATGATGGGGCATATTTCTACATGAAGGGGATTACAATGGGGCACATTTCTGCATGAAGGGGATCACGATGGGGCATATTTCTACATGAAGGGGATCATGATGGGGCATATTTCTACATGAAGGGGATCATGATGGGGCATATTTCTACATGAAGGGGATCATGATGGGGCATATTTCTGCATGAAGGGGATCATGATGGGGCATATTTCTACATGAAGGGGATCATGATGGGGCATATTTATACATGAAGGGGATCATGATGGGGCATATTTCTACATGAAGGAGATCATGATGGGGCATATTTCTACTTGAAGGGGATCATGATGGAGCATATTTCTGCATGAATGGGATCATGATGGGGCATATTTCTACATGAATGGGATCATGATGGAGCATATTTCTGCATGAAGGGGATCATGATGGGGCATATTTCTGCATGAAGGGGATCATGATGGGGCATATTTCTGCATGAAGGGGATCATGATGGGGCATAATACTACACGAAGGGGATCATGATGGGGCATATTTCTGCATGAAGGGGATCATGATTGGGCATATTTCTACATGAAGCGGATCATGATTGGGCATATTTCTGCATGAAGGGGATCATGATGGGGCATATTTCTGCATGAAGGGATCATGATGGGGCATTTTTACATGAAGGGGATCATGATGGGGCATATTTCTACATGAAGGGGATCATGATGGGGCATTTGGCATGTGTTGGCACTTCATCATAAATAATTGAGTTTTAGGTTGCAGTTTGGGCACTCGGTCTCAGAAATGTTCGCCATCACTGCCCTATACCAAGACCAATAATACCATATACAAAAGGAACAAATACCACCACACCATGACCAGACCACATATTACCACCACATGGTGACTGAATAATATCACATACAGAGGACAAATACCGCCACACTATGACCAGACTACATAGCCACATAGTGACCAAATAACACCACATATAGGAGACCAATACTGCCACACCATGAGCAGACCATATATTACCACCACATAGTGACTGAATAATATCATATGCAGGTGGTTAATACAGTCACATCATGACCAGACCGCAATGACCGAATAATACTGCATGCAGGGGATTAATGCAGTCACATTATGACCAGATCACATAGTGACCAAATACTACCACATACAAGAGAAATACCACCAAATCATGACCAGATCACATATTACTACCACACAGTGAGAGTACTACAATACTGATCATTAATTAAAACCACAATACTAATAACACTAATATTACCACTGGTGACATTATACACAGAAGCTCTGTATATAGTGTATAGTGTAAGTGTACAGGTAATGCAGTGATCACCAGTGACATTATACACAGGAACTCTGTACCTAGTGGCAGTGTACAGGTAATACAGTGATCACCAGTGACTTAATACACAGGATCGCTGTATATAGTGTTAGTGTACAGGTAATACAGTGATCACCAGTGACATGATACACAGAAGCTCCGTATATAGTGTACAGTGTACAAGTAATACAGGGATCACCGGTGACATTATACACAGGAGCTCTGTATATACAGTCATGGCCAAAAGTTTTGAGAATGACACAAATATTAATTTTTACAAAGTCTACTGCTTCACTTTTTCTAATGGCAATTTGCATATACTCCAGAATGTTATAAAGAGTGATCAGCTTAACAGCAATTACTTGCAAAGTAAAAATGAACTTTATCCCCCAAAACACATTTCAACATCATTGCAGCCCTGCCTTAAAAGGACCAGCTAACCTCTTTTCAGTGATTGCTCCATTAACACAGGTGTGGGTGTTGATGAGGACATGGCTGGAGATCAATCTGTCATGATTAAGTAAGAATGAGACCACTGGACACTTTAAAAGGAGGCTGGTGCTTGGCATCATTGTTTCTCTTCTGTTAAACATGGTTATCTCTAAAGAAACACGTGCAGTCATCATTGCAATGCACAAAAATGGCCTAACAGGGAAGAGTATCGCAGCTAGAAAGATTGCACCTCAGTCAACAATCTATCGCATCATCAAGAACTTCAAGGAGAGAGGTTCCATTGTTGCCAAAAAGGCTCCAGGGCGCCCAAGAAAGACAAGCAAGCGCCAGGACCGTCTCTTAAAAGTGTTTCAGCTGCGAGATTGGGCTACCAGCAGTGCAGAGCTTGCTCAGGAATGGCAGCAGGCAGGTGTGAGTGCATCTGCGCGCACTGTGAGGCGGAGACTCTTGGAGCAAGGCCTGGTCTCAAGGAGGGCAGCAAAGAAGCCAGTTCTCTCCAGAAAAACATCATGGACAGACTGATATTCTGCAAAAGGTACAGGCAGTGGACTGCTGAGGACTGGGTAAACTTATTTTCTCTGATGAATCCCCTTTTCGATTGTTTGGGACATCAGGAAAACACCTCATTCGGAGAAGACAAGGTGAGCGCTACCACCAGTCTTGTCTCATGCCAACTGTTAAGCATCCTGAAACCATTCATGTGTGGGGTTGCTTCTCAGCCAAGGGAATCGGCTCTCTCACAGTCTTGCCTAAAAACACAGCCATGAATAAAGAATGGTACCAGAATGTCCTCCAAGAGCAACTTCTCCCAACCCTCCAAGAGCAGTTTGGCGATCAACAATGCCTTTTCCAGCATGATGGAGCACCTTGCCATAAAGCAAAGGTGATAACTAAATGGCTCAGGGAACAAAACATAGAGATTTTGGGTCCATGGCCTGGAAACTCCCCAGATCTTAATCCCATTGAGAACTTGTGGTCAATCATCAAGAGACGGGTGGACAAACAAAAACCTAAAAATTCTGACAAAATGAAAGCACTGATTGTGCAAGAATGGACTGCTACCAGTCAGGATTTGGTCCAGAAGTTGATTGAGAGCATGCCAGGGAGAATTGCAGAGGTCCTGAAGAAGAAGGGTCAACACTGCAAATATTGACTTGCTGCATTAACTCATTCTAACTGTCAATATAAGCTTTTGTTACTCATATGTTTGCAATTATATTTCTGTCTGTGATAAAAACATCTGTAAAACACACACATAAAAACAAGAGGGCAGCAGATCATGTGAAAATATAATATTTGTGTCATTCTCAAAACTTTTGACCATGACTGTAGTGTAAATGTGCAGGTAATACAGTGATCACCAGTGGCATTATACTCAAGAGCTCTGTATATGTGTAGCCCAGCTGCGCTTGGTGCCACATATTACCCAGGAGGATGCATATAAGGTAATTCACAATCACCTGATATTCATTCACACTTCACATTTTCCTGGTACCACCAGAGGGAGCCCTTTAGAATACGCAGGTATATAAGGGTGTGGAGAGATAGAGCAGTGAGATGAAGACAGTCTAGCTGAACGTTAGCTAGTTGTTGGTTGTACCTCAGACAGATCAGATCTCCTCAGAACACCGGAGGGAGAGGATTCCTGTCAGAGCTCAGATTACACTAGTCTGTGTCAGAGCGTGTTGAAGAGCTGAGAGGAAAGTTACCTCAGATCGTGCTGACTGATAGTTCCCTAGGAAAGTGGAAAGTGACTCTCGGAGTGTGCACAGATCAGTCTGACGGAATGTCCTGATAGCTACTTCGGACAGAGCCTAAGAAGGAAGTGAAGGAAAGGGAACTGCAGTATTTGTAACACCGAGTCAACTGAGGTACTGTTAGAGAGCGAGCGTGCCGACGCTTGGAGAGCGGTGAAGAGAAGAAAGCTGACATCTACTGCTGCCTGTGCTTATGTTAAAGGTGTGAGTAGGACGACAGGCAAGTGGAAAAAGGGAAAGAGAGAGTGACTGAGGAGAAATAGCAACGATAGCTTACCTCTACTCTGCACCACCGGACACCGGGTCCGAGCTTGCTAGTACCTTCACGGCTAGTGGGAAAAACCGGAGACCCTGCTGGACTTCAGGTCACAGAGGGGCCCAACAGTGCTGATACGTAACCGGGGTCAGGAAGAACAGGAGTCTAGCAGGACGCTGCAGATAGAGACTTAGTTCTGTCCAAAAGAAGGCTCTACCAACAATGTTAGCCGGCGTAGCTGTTTCACACAGAGTTAGGCTTTGTTTCATGCAAGTCAGAAACTTACACAAATGAAGAAGGAAGGAGGCCCTACACTTACTCAGTGGATTACTGGACATGCATCCTCCACCCTGACGGCTCCTCGGGACGTGCCTGAATCTACACCCAGTAAAGGTACCGAAAGAGACTCTTTGTGTGTGTCTGCCTTATTGCCCTGCACCCCTGCACCGCCATATATCTCAAGGGATCAGTCTTACCTGTGGAAGACTTAACACCTTGCTGCCCAGTAACAACCCCTCAGAGGATTCACCCTGCAGCGCTGGTCACCCTGATCAGAAACCACAGGTGGCGTCACGAACATTCTATCATCCCCTGTAAATATCCCCCTTTTAGTGAGCGCCCGGGGCAACGGACCGAGCTGCGCTACCGTGACATCCCCCAGTGAAGTGAACGGGCTCGGTGCCGAGTACCCCAAAGCCCTGCTATGTGCGACTCATATATAGTGTAAGTGTGCAGGTAATACAGTGATCACCAGTGGCATTATACACAGGAGCTCTGTATATAGTGTCCGTGTACAGGTAATACAGTGATCGACAGTGACATCATACACAGGTGCTCTGTATATAGTGTAAGCGTACAGGTAATACAGTGATCACCAGTGACATGATACACAGGAGCTCTATATATAGTGTATAGTGTACAGATAATACAGTGATCACCAGTGACATTATACACAGGAGCTCTGTATATAATGTCAGTGTACAGGTAATACAGTGATCACCAGTGACATTATACAGAGGAGCTCTGTACACAGTATAGAGTATATATTGTAAGTGTACAAGTAACACACTGTCTCACCAGTGACGTCTGTAGTTGAATCATCCAGTGTAGACCACCATCACTTCTTCTAGCCAGGACTCCTCTCTGCAGAAAATAACACAGTTATCTACAGCTGATCGCTTCCAGAGCACATTCTCCAGTATTTTCCCCTACTTCTACACTCTGTCACATGAAGAAAAAAAAGACGTAGTGCTGCCCTACACAGTAGCAGGACCCCCTTTTGTTCTACACCATGGAAGACAGTAACCTCATAAGTAAATTAAATTACAGCAGTAATAATGTCCCCTGATTGGCCCCGCCACCATAAACCAATAATGTATGTTCTTCATCCTGACCTCCATACAGTAATTATGTCACCCCTTTATTTAATAAGGTGCCAGATCCTGGGCCCCTTTATTTAATGTCCCCATCCTGGGCCCCTTTATTCAATGTCCCCATCCTAGGCCCTTATGTCCATTTAAATATTGTCCCCTCCCTGGGCCCCTATGTCCGACCATATGGCCACTACCTTGGCCAATCACAAGGGGGCATTCTCCTCACCTTCCTGCGCTCCCCAGCATCCTCTTGTGGCTTCTTATTTGGCGTGTTCATTAAAATGGCTGCTAACAGGGCGCTCTGCTCTGTGACAGGCCATGCACTGACATCACATAGCAGCAACATTGAAAGGTCACCGGCCTATCAAAGGCTGCAGGAGTCATTTAACGTAACTGCTATGTGACGTCGATGCATGGCCTGTCACATAGCAGAGTGCCCTGTCATAGCGACATTCATCTTGATGTGCGTTGTCGCCAGGTTTGACTCCAGGTTTTTGTGGACCTCGGGAGAAAGAGTATCAGTGGGCCCCTTTAGCACATGCCACGATTCCTGATGCACAGATAAAGAAAACAGGTATAGTACAATACATGGGCACCACATAGTCCTCCATACAGTATTATGGGCACCACATAGCGCTTCATGCAGTATTATGGGCACCACATAGTGCTCCATACAGTAGTATGGGCAGCCACATAGTCCTCCAAACAGTATTATAGGCACCTCATAGTCCTCCATACAGTATTATGGGCACCTCATAGTCCTCTGTACAGTACTATGGGCACCTCATAGTCCGCCATACAGTATTATGGGCACCTCATAGTCCTCCATACGGTATTATGGGCAAACACATAGTCCGCCATACAGTATTATGGACAATCACATAGTCCTTCATACCGTATTATGGGCAACCACATATTCCGCCACACAGTATTATGGACAACCACATAGTCTGCCATACAGTATTATGGGCCCCATATAATGCTCATTCATACAGTATGTCACGGGCCACATAAAATGCTCCTCCATACAGTATATCACGGAACACATATAATGCTCCTCCATACAATACATCATGGGCCCCATGTAATGCTCCTCCATACAGTATATCATGGGCCCCATGTAATGCCCCTCCATACAGTACATCATGGGTCCCATATAATGCTCCTCCATAGAGTATTATGGGCCCCATGTAATGCTCCTCCATACAGTATTATGGGCCCCATGCTCCTCCACACAGTATTATGGGCCCCATGTAATGCTCATCCATACAGTATTATGGGCCCCATGTAATGCTCCTCCATACAGTATTATGGGCTTCATGTAATGCTCCTCCATACAGTATTATGGACCCCATGCTCCTTCATGCAGTATTATGGGCCCCGTGCTCCTCCCTACAGTATTATGGGACCCATGTAATGCTCCTCCATATATTATTATAGGCCCCATGCTCCTCCATACAGTATTATGGGCCCCATGTAATGCTGCATACATAAAAAAAATCACATACTCACCTCTCCTGTTCCTGCTGCAGATCCAGTACACTCAGCGTCTCTCCCGGCTCTGCAGTGCTCAGGACAGAGAGGTTGAGCACGCAGTGAGGACATCATAGAGTCAGAGGGCGCTAAAGACAGTACAACTGCCGGGAACGAGGAGAGGTGAGTATTAGAGGGGGGCCCGTGCCAGCGCTGGCACCGGGCTCCCCCAACTCACGGACTCCATAGCGTCTGTCCCAACCCTCATTCACCCTGGGCCCCCAGCGCTTACCTGGGTTCGCAGGGTGGTGCCGCTGGCCCTGGACGCTGTGCACGCGATGTGGGTCGGGACTGCGTGCATGCGACCGCGCGCTCCTCTGCCTCCTGCAGTTTTAAGGGGCCTGCGTCCCTAATTTATTTTTTCTCCTTCTCTCTGGGGCCCACCAGGCATTTCACCGGTGTCCCGGTGGCCAGTCCGATCCTGTGTATGTACACAGTGACTCCACCAGCAGAATAGTGAGCTCAGCTCTGTAGGATAATACAGGATGTAACTCAGGATTAGTACAGGATAAGTAATATAATGTATGTACACAGTGACTGCACCAGCAGAATAGTGAGTGCAGCTCTGGGTGATAATACAGGATGTAACTCAGGATCAGTACAGGATAAGTAATGTAATGTATGTACACAGTGACAACACCAGCAGAATAGTGAGTGCAGCTCTGGAGGATAATACAGGATGTAACTCAGGATCAGTACAGGATAAATAAAGTAATGTATGTACACAGTGACTCCACCAGCAGAATAGTGAGTGCAGCTCTGGTGAATAATGCAGGATTTAACTCAGGATCAGTACAGGATAAGTAATGTAATATATGTACACAGTGACTGCACCAGCAGAATAGTGAGTGCAGCTCTGGAGTATAATACAGGATGTAACTCAGGATCAGTACAGGATAAGTAATGTAATGTATGTACACAGTGACTGCACCAGCAGAATAGTGAGTGCAGCTCTGGGGTATATGCTGGGTAATCCTAGTTGATGTAGGGTAATCCTATAAATAACTATATAATAGTAAAGTGATGTACAGTGGTGCCCGTGACAAGTACACTTACAGTGGAGAAAATAAGTATTTGATACACTGCCAAATTTGCAAGCTTTCCCACCTACAAAGAATGGAGAGGTCTGTAATTTTTATTGTAGGTACACTTCACCTTTGAGAGACAGAATCTATAAAAAAACAAGAACAGAAAATCACATTGTATGAATTTTAAATAATCAAATTACATTTTTTTTGCATGAAATAAGTATTTGATCTCCTTCCAACCAGCAAGAATTCTGGCTCTCACAGGCCTGTTAGTTTTTTTTTAAGAAACCCTCTTACTATGCACTCATTAATTGTATTTCCTGCTTGAACTAATTCCCTATGTAAAAGACACCGTCCCAACTGTGAAGCAGTACTGTACTGTATTAAAGGGAGGATGGATGGGGTCATGTATCGCGAGATTTTGGCCAACAACCTCCTTCTCTCAGTAAAAGCATTGAAGATGGATCATGGCTGGGTCTTCCAACATGACAATAACCAGAAACAAACAGTCCACACACTCAATCGCACTCCAACTTCTTCACCATGGCCAAGACTGAAGAGCTGTCTAAGGACACCAGGGACAAAATTGTAGACCTGCACAAGGCTGGGATGGGTTACAGGACAGTAGGCAAGCAGCTTGGTGAGAAGGCAACAACTGTTGGCACAATTATTAGAAAATGGAAGAAACACAAGATGGCTGTCAATCTTCCTTGATCTGGGGCTGCATGCAAGATCTCACCTCGTGGGGTAAGGATGATTTTGAGAAAGGTCAGGAATCAGCCCAGAACTACACGGGAGGACCTGGTCAATGACCAGAACTGAGCTGTGACCACAGTCTCAAACATTACCGTTATTAACACACTACGCTGCCATGGAATAAAATCCTGCAGGGCACCAAGGTCCCACTGCTCACGACAGCACATGTCCAGGCCTGTTTGAAGTTTGCCAATGACCATCTGAATGATCTAGAGGAGGCATGGGAGAAGGTCATGTTGTCAGATGAGACCAAAATAGAACTTTTTGGTATCAAATGCACTCGCCGTGTTTGGAGGAAGAAGGATGAGTACAACTCCAAGAACACCGTCCCAACTATGAAGCAGTACTGTACTGTATTGAAGGGAGGATGGATGGGGTCATGTATCGCAAGATTTTGACCAACAACCTCCTTCTCTCAGTAAGAGCATTGAAGATGGGTCATGGCTGAGTCTTCCAACATGACAATAGTCAGAAATAAACAGCAAGGGCAACTAAGGAGTGCCTTCATAAGATGCATTACAAGGTCCTGTAGTGGCCTAGCCAGTCTCCAGACCTGAACCCAATAGAAAATCTTTGGAGGGAGCTGAAACTCAATATTGCCCAGCAACAGCCCCAACATGAAAGATCTGGAGAAGATCTGTATGGAGGAGTGGGCCAAAATCCCTTCTGCAGTGTGTGCAAACTTTGTCAAGGACTACAGGAAAAGTCTGACTTCTGTGATTGCAAAGAAAGCTTTCTGTACCAAATATTAAGTTCTATTTTTCTATTGTAACAAATACTTATTTCACACAAATAAAATTAATTATGTAAAAATCATACAATGTGATTTTCTGGATTTTTATTTTTAGATTCTGTCTCTCGCAGTTGAAGTGTACCTACGATAAAAATTACAGACCTCTCCATTCTTTGTAGGTGGGAAAACTTGCAAAATCAGCAGTGTATCAAATACTTATTTTCCCCACTGTATGTCCTTACGTAGACTTTTTCAGGATAGCACCAAACAAGGTAAAATTATTCATGTTGGTTACTGAACCCTTCAGATATGTACTGCAATCCTGCATTATTTCTAGGATCTGTCGTAACAGATTCGCTCAAGCCAGTTAACGGTATTTGCGGTCTGCAAGATCCTACTTGCCAGAATCAGATGACAGACACATTATTATCACCACCATGGCGCTGTCTTGTCCGAACCTGTCCCAGGACACAAATACAGCTGCCTGGTAGGAGTGCAAAAAGAATTAACAGCCTGCGGCTCCATCCCTCTCTCCAGAGCTTCTTGGTGGCTTTCGCTTGGATCTAATGATTACAGTGAAAGGCAAGTTGAGTTTAGTCCTCTCTGCACAGACTGGAATGTATGGTAGGAGGGGGATCAGGAGGTGATGGGTGGGAAAATGTAATTGTTTGGGCAAATCATTTCCTTTCAAGAAAAAAAATAAAATAACCCAAAACAGACAAGTCCGGACAGCAATCGAAGATAACTGCGATGTTATCAGCTCTCAATGTGTTGGGACACATCAGCTAGCGGATCTACAGAGACCTGGTGGCTCAGGCTCCTTGTTTCTGTAGGGTCAAAAGTGAAGTTTGTGTTGAGCCAATGCATATTGATAATTGCGCTCAAGTGTCGAGCAACTGGACTTGCCTGACGATGATGGAGTCGCGTCTGACGAGGCCGACCACAGTTACTCCATTTGTTATCTTGTAGGTAGGGCAATTTTTAGAGTCAATGTCAGGAGTGATCCTTAAAAAAAATTGTTATTATAAGGAAGACTGTACATCTTATTTCTTTTCAACCACATTAAACACACAATTAAAATGTCATATAAAACTACCCTAAGGCCATGTTCACGCACAGCGTAAATAATGCTTTTTTTTCCGCTGCATTTTTTTTTTGTGTGTTTAGGAAATCATGGAACCATAGAATATTACAATTAGAAGAGACCTTCTGGGTCATCATGTCCCAGCCCCTGCTCAATGCAGGATTCACTAAACCATCTCAGACAGACGTCTGTCCAGGCTCTGTGTGAAGACTTCCATTGCAGGAGAACTCATCACCTCTCATGGCAGCCTGTTCCCCTCATTGATCACCTTCACTGTCAAAAAGTTTTTTCTAATATCTATATTTTCTCCCTGACGCTTTTAACTGTCCAAATGGATGGGAATTCTTGAAGACTTCTATTCTCTGTACTATTATTAATGCTGTTGAACTCTGTGTTTTTTGGTGCATTTTTTTTCTCTACAGGCTTCTATGAGCCTGAAAAAAAAGCATGCAAAGTCCACAGTTGCGTTTTTAAGTACAGTATCAAAGTTTTTCTATATAAAAAAAA
>JARQOD010000003.1:325038772-325126920 GCA_033576555.1 Oophaga sylvatica
TTACACTACTTTTCCCTATATGAGTTGTTATCACTGGGGGCGAGCACCTCTTCTCCTTATGAGTTGTTATCACTGGGGGCGAGCACTTCTCCCTATAAGAGTTTTTATCACTGGAGGCGAGCACTTCTTCTCCCTGTATGAGTTGTTATCACTGGGGGTGAGCACTTCTCCATACATGAGATGTTGTCACTGGGGGCAAGCACTTCTTCTCCTTATATGAGTTGTTATTTCTAGGGGCGAGCACTTCTCCCTATATGAGTTGTTATCACTGGGGTGAGCACTTCTCCCTATGAGATGTTATCACTAGGGCCTGCACTTCTCCTTATGAGTTGTTATCACTGGGGCCAAGCACTTTTTCTCACTATTTGAGTTTTTATCACTGGAGGCAAGCACTTCTTCTCCCCATATGAGTTGTTATCACTGGGTGTGAGCACTTCTTATCCCAATATGAGTTATTATCACTGGGGGAGAGCACTTCTTATTCCTATATGAGTTGTTATCACAGGGTGTCAGCACATTTTTCTATATAAGTTGTTATCACTGGGGGTGAGCACTTCTTCTCCCTATATGTGTTATTATTGGGTGCGAGCACTTCTTCTCCCTATATGAGTTGTTATCACTGGGGGAGAGCACTTCTCCCTATATGAGTTGTTATCACTGGGGCTCTTCTCCCTATATGAGTTATCACTGAGGGAGAGTACTTCTCCCTATATGAGTTGTTATCACTGGGGGAGAGCACTTCTCCCTATATGAGTTATCATTGGGGTGAGTACTTCTCCTTGTATGAGTTGTTATCACTGCGGGCGATCACTTCTCCCTACATGATTCGTTATCACTGAGGGCCAGCACTTCTCCCTATATGAGTTATCACTGGGGGGTGAGTACTTCTCCCTGTCTGAGTTTTCACTGGAAATGCTTAGCCCCAGTGATAAGTTGCTATCACTGGGGGTGTGCTTCTCCCTATATGCGCTATTACTGGGGGCAAACTCTTCTTTTCTTTGTATGAGTTATCACTGGGGGCATGTACTTCTACCTATATGAGTTATTACTGGGGGCGTGCTCTTCTTCTCCATGTATGAGTTGTTATCGCTGGGGGTGTGTATTTCTTCTCTCTGTATGAGTTGATATCACTGGGGGTGTGTATTTCTTCTCCCTGTGTGAGTTGTTATCATTGGGGATGTGCATTTCTTCTCCCTGTGTGAGTTGTTATCACTGGGGGCGAGCACTACTTCAACCTATATGTTATCACTGGGGGTGAGCACTTCTTGTCCATATACGAGTTATCACTGAGAGCGAGCAATTCTTCTCCTCGTATGAGTTGTTATCACTGAGAGTTATGCACTTCTTCTCCCTGTACGAGTTGACATTGTGTAGCCCAGCTTCGCAGGCACACATGAAAATCCAGGAAAGTGCACTGGAAGGTAACAGCCAAAGCTTGATATGCATTCACTCATGTCACTCACATTTAGACACACCCATAGGGGTATATAGGTTTGGTGAGTGTCAGCATAGTCAGTTAGTTTCCTGTCTTCGGACAGATGAGTCAGCTTCCTGTCTTAGGACAGTGATTCAGTCAGTTAGCTCCGCGAGGCTCAGGAGTGAGTCATCCCTTGGATAGTTACCTGTCTGAGTTAGTCAGTCAGATTGGTTTCCTGCTGAGTTCAGAGCAGAGACTTCAGCCGCCTGTCCCAGGACAGTGAAGTTCAGTCGACAGAGGTCCTGGACTAGGAGAATACTGAGAGCTGCTCAGCGAGCCCAAACAGGGAATCTGTGATTCGACTTCTATGCAGCAGTGCTTATGTTAAGAGCGGAAAGCAGGGCGAAGGGCACAGTGGAGAAGATACAGAAGTGCTTTAGGTATTGGATTGCCTGCACTAAATTGCCGGTCACTGGGGACCGAAGCGTTGCTATTGTTTCAGGCATAGTGACAAGAAAACCAGAGGCATCTGGACTACAGGTCGCAGAGAGCAGCCCTAAGTGTCAATACGTAACCGGAGTCAGGTGGAATAGGGACTTTGAGTCAAGCGCAGACAAAAGTAAGAACCTAGTTTCATCACTTGGAAGGCTCCACCACAACGTTGGCCGGGCAGTACAGCTATAGAGAAAGCTGGAGTTTTGGAGTTAACTTCGCTTCAGGCAGGTTGGACTCACCTATATTTTGGAAGTTAAGGAGGCCTCTAACCTGCTCGGCTGCTACCTGAATGTGCACTCTCCACCCCGACCAGCTTCCCGGGATCTGCTTGAACCATCATCAGTAAAAGGTATGAAAAGGAACTACCTTGTGTGTGACTGAATTCTTATTGCACCCTGCATCATCATCCTCATAGACTTTCAGGGACCCGTCTCACCTGTGGGAGACTTACTACCAAGCTGCCCCATAACATCCCCTGTGAAAGTCCTTATAGCAGCGCTGGTACAATTTACCAGAAACCGCAGGTGGCGTCACGAACTACCTAATAATCCCCTGTAAATATTCCCTATTGCATTGACCGCCAGGGCCACGGACCGAGCCACCGCTACCAGTGACAACTCCCATAGATTTCCATGGGCTCGGCTCCGAGTACCCCATAGCCCTGGTATCCACAATTGTGGTGCGTGGTCGAGTCAACATCATGGGTGGCACTTCTTTTCCCTATATGAGTTATCACTGGAGGTGAACACTTCTCCCTGTATGAGATGTTGTCACTGGGGGCGAGCACTTCTTCTCCCTGTATGAGATGTTATCAATGGGTGCGAGCACTTCTTCTCCCTGTGTGAGTTATTGTCAATGGGGGCGAGCACTTCTTCTCCCTGTATAAGATGTTGTCACTAGAGGAGAGCACTTCTTCTCTCTATATGAGTTGTTATCACTGGGGGCGAGTACTTCTTCTCTATATATGAGGTGATATCACTGGGGCGTGTTCTTCTCCCTGTTACATATTGTGCCCAGTTTAACAAGTACATTTTTATGAAAGGTCTTCTATAAATCAGGTTTTTGTGTTAAATGTTATTTTTTATTTTGTTTAACAAAATGTCACAATCAGTATGAAAAAAATAAATTTTGCAGTTTTCACACTAGCACTGGGGAGTTTTTAGACTTTAACTTCCTATTGTTTCAGGTACTGTATTTTACGGATTATAAGACACACTTTTTTCTCCCATATTTGGGGGGAAAATGGGGTGGTGTCTTATAATGCGGATATACCTTATCGGCGAGCCGCTGCGGGTGTCCGGTGCTGCCGCTGCTGTGTTCGGTGCAGCCACTGCTGAGCTGTGTCCGGCACTGCTGCGGGGGGGCTTTGCCGACATTTTGTGAAAGTACAGAGCCCCTCCGCAGTTCCATGGTTTCCTCCTGTGCAGTGGATTCCGGGAAAATGGCAGCCGGGGCAGTACTTGCGCAGATGGAGATCTCGGCACCAAGATCTCAGGAGATGAGTTTTCAGCGGATATGGGTACCAGCATCTGACGTCCATGTGGCCAGGTTGATCTGATCTTTTCATGTGGCACACCCTGATAAACCTGGTTCTGAGGTTTAGGAGGTCCCTCCTAGAAGGGTGGGTACTGTCACAGATTTACAGTGACAAAGAGGAGCCAGAAGATCGCAGAGTCTGATTTCTCCTACTCCTGCACTGATTATAAGCACTTCACCTTCATATTATTCAGTGCAGGTTTCTTTTATCAGTGCAGGGGTTAATCTGCTCATTTGAAAGCTCCTGGAAGCTTTCCTGCATTAAGGCTCAGCTGTTCACTGTTAGCCACTCCCATCTCCTATGTAATCTGGGCCCTGGCTAGCACTCATTGTCAGAGCAAGCTTATGCTGCATGGCTGGAGGTTGTTATTATTCGAGAAGGCCCATGGTGGATTTATCTGTGACTGTTGCTAGGTTTTGGGTGTGTGATAATTCCCCTTCTTCTCCTACTTTGGTTTTACTCCATCCTCCATCTCCTCGGTTAATTTCTCTGTTGTTTTTGTGAGTATATTTTTATGATTGGTATTTTTCGTAATCCCTGTTCGTATTACCTTGTTAGTCTGTTTGGTGTATTATTGTACACTACTATTCCCCTCTCCCCTGTGTGGGAAGGGTAAAGACTGAGGGCGGGTTCAGGAGCTAACGCAAGGTACGTGGACCTGGCGTCTTCACCATCAGAAGTAATCCGGGGAACAGGGTGAACTGGGGTGCCCCTAGTACTAGGGACAGGGAAGGAGCCCCTGGTCCCGGGACACCTGACAGCAGAGTTGTGACACCTGATTTATGCAATAGGTCATGTTCTGATGATACACTCCCTTTAATACTCCAGTCATATTTGTAGCAACATTAAAAACTAGCATTACATCACTAACATCTTACTTCAATTTTCATCATTGCTGCATTATATTTTAGGAGATATATAAAGTTGCATAGAGCCTGGTGTAATCAGTACATCATCCATATCTATCTTCAGGAGCGCACCTCTCCCCTGACTCCCAGATTCCTACTTGCTGGTGGGGGGGGGGTGGTGTGCTCCTAAAATTTGGCAGTGTTGCTGGTCCGAACTGTGCACTTTCCCATGCTGCGATTAGTGGCAGCTTTGCCTCTGCTAAATTGGAGGAGGATACTTGCCATCAATAAAGGAAGGCGTCATTCAGAAGTCAGTTTTTTTTTACATATGAGAAAAAATGGATAGAATTTCAACAGTGATTTTCATCAGTGTTTGATCAGCAGAGTTTCATCAGCTTTTTTCACTATTGATAAAAAAAAAGTTTTTCCACCTTCTATTAGTCAGTGAAAAATGCACAGCACAGGGATGGCATCTGAATGCTATCTGAGTTTTTCACGGACCCATAGACTTTCATTGCCAAGTTATATGTGATACTTGGGTCATTATTGGACATACCTCCACAATTTTAAACGGACATGTGAACAGAAGATGATAGCACATGAACATGAAAAACTGACATGTGAATGATCCCTAAAATGATTGTAAGCACGTTCTTTTTGTCTTGGAAACTGGTTACCTCTTGGTTCAGTGGTTAGCACTGCAGCCTTGCAGGGGTCCTGGGTTCAAATCCCACCAAGTACAACATCGGTGAGTAGTTTGTATGTTCTCCCTGTGTTTGCATGTGTTTCCTCTGGGTTCTTCATTTTTCTCTCACACTGCAAAAACATACCGATGTTGATTGTGAGCTCCAATGGGGACAGTGATACTGATGTTTATAAAGTGCTGTGGAATATGATGGCGCAATGTAAGCTAAGCATATATATGTTGTCTTAAACGTATGATATTTTTTTCGGGAGTATACGTTGAGCAGAATGCATTGTACTAATGTGAACCTAGCCTACGCCATCAAGATCCTGACCGCAGCTTTGGATGTGACTGGAGTATAAAACATGATGTCACACACACTCAGTACCTGATAAGTCTTATGAGGCTTAAGCTGTAAAATGAGATTTGTATGTGAAGCTCCTCAGTTTAGAAGATAACATTTCCCCCTCTGAGTCCTCTATGCCATTACATGAGCACTATAAGGGCCGTTCTGTGTCCTTTGTGCATCATTAATATCCAGTTCTTTCAGACTTGCCCTGGCAGGATGTGAGTGACGAACCAGGCAATGTCTCTGCTCCAGGTGAATATTTGGGATCATCTATAAGACATAATAGTACATGTCCTGACTCGTCGCTGATAATCTTTAATGCAATATAATATTCATATGCAATTCTCAGTATTTCAAATATATCGTAAAACTGTAAGGAGTGAGTAAAAAACATGATTCAGGCTAAGCCAAACCCCAATTGCAGTCGGAGCTAAGCTTGGTGCAAACTTGGGGTCCCTTTTATTTAAAAGAGAAGTTTGTTTTATAAATGTCCATCCTCACAGCCAATTGTTTCTATTGTTCCAATGAATATAAAATTAAAAAAATAGTCTTTGTTAAAAAAAAAAACACCAGCTGGAGCTCCTATGCAAAGCTATCTGTCTCCATGGTTACAGACTACAAACAAACCCTGTGTAGTCTGATTCTGATTTTGATGCCACAGACACCAATTCATCAGGCAGTGTTCACCAGAGGTCTGGGGTAAAACTTCTTGAAATATTGCAAAATTTTGCTGTTTATTTTTTTAACGACCTGCGCATTTGCAACAACCTTTTTTTTTTTTAAAGTGTGAGGCACTTGAGTGGGAAAGGGGATGAAGCGTGGCCAAGCACGTCAGACAAATTAATCATACTTTGTGTCAGAAATGTGGCGAAAATTATGAGAATCAATGACTGGAGTACATTTCTGGTGGAGTTGTATGCTCCAAATTCAGGCACCTCTTGCTCCAGGTTACAAAGCCCCAGTCTTAATTGATTGGATCACTGGAATCAGGCTCTCCGTCTCTACATTATACTGCTCTCAGATTAGTTGTTAAAAACATGGTGACAGATTCCATTTAATACTGATTTGTATTATTTTGCTACGTCCCATGATGCACCACTTCCAGCTGCCAGTTTCCATATAGTGGCAGGAGCCTAGCTGTCATATGGTTGTGCTTAGAGGATAATTGGTACCGATAAAGAGAATTGTGACATTTTGGGGAAATAATGTGTCAAGTGTCAGTCGCAGGTTGCTACAATGTAGAACCCATGCTGGGACCTGTAATGGGGGCAGAGCAATGCCTTTATAATTAGGCACCTTCTGAGCATACATCTCCAGAATGATGACCTTCCATTATGTCCCTTGTCTCTGATTGTCTGCTTTCTGTCTCTTTCAGTACTCGCCCTTGTTGAAGAAACTCTACTGCCAGATCGCTAAGACATGTCCAATCCAAATCAAAGTATCCAGCCCACCTCCACCTGGCACAGTCATTAGGGCCATGCCGGTCTACAAAAAAGCAGAACATGTGACGGAAGTTGTAAAACGCTGCCCCAACCATGAGCTTGGACGAGATTTTAATGATGGTAAGAGGGACATTGCGTTAATAAGCAGCACACATAGGGATGTGTGAGACTATGATTGGGACCACCGCAATTCCAAAAACAAAGGGATTTCCAAGGATGGAAAAGTCTGAGCAGAGGGGGCCCAGTATCGGTGCAGACCTCCACTGACCTCCTGGATTTAAGAATCGGCGGGCACTGATCCCTCCTGATCCCATCCTCTGATATGTCTACTGTGTGTAGCAGCAGACACTCGGGAAGCTGCGCCGTGTGCCATGTGGAAACGTATTTTTACTGATGGTGGCAGACTCCATTCTTTATTGCATAATATTTTATCATTTGTGATTGATTTTGAGAAACACAGAGCAGATTGGAGTTTAGGTCCCAGAGGAAGAAGCTCAGCACTGTCTTATGTCGTACACTGATGGAGACTTATCACCATTCTGGATGCCTGAGACATTCTCAATTGTGAGATCAGTAGAGTCCTGTAATCAGGGGTCTGTCATATCCTATGAAAATCTACAGGGTATCAGAGGGCAGAACTTGGGGTACATCTTTATGGGGTATGGTAATATGGGCCACAAAAACCCCAAGTTAATGGTTAGAAAGGTCTGACTCCCCAACCGTTGTGATACTACAACTCTCATCATGCCCTTGACAAGCTGTAATGTTAAAGGGATTTTTGATGGCACACTGATCCAAAACACTGATGACACACTGATCCAAAAACTGATGGCACACTGATCCAAAACACTGTTGACACACCAATCCAAAACACTGTTGACACACCGATCCAAAACACTAATGACACACCGATCCAAAACACTGATGACACACTGATCCAAAACACTGATGACACACTGATCCAAAAACTGATGGCACACTGATCCAAAACACTGTTGACACACCAATCCAAAACACTGTTGACACACCGATCCAAAACACTAATGACACACCGATCCAAAACACTGAAGGCACACTGATCCAAAACACTGATGACACACTGATCCAAAAACTGATGGCACACTGATCCAAAACACTGTTGACACACCAATCCAAAACACTGTTGACACACCGATCCAAAACACTAATGACACACCGATCCAAAACACTGATGACACACTGATCCAAAAACACTGATGACACACTGATCCAAAACACTGATGGCGCACTGATCCAAAACACAGATGGCGCACTGATCCAAAACACGGATGGCACACTGATCCAAAACACTGATGACACACTGATCAAAAACACAGATGGTACACTGATCCAAAACACGGATGGCACATATGATGACACACTGATGACACACTGATCCAAAACACAGATGGCACACTGATCCACAATACTGAAGGCACACTGATCCAAACACTGATGACACACTGATCCAAAACACAGATGGCACACTGATCCACAGTACTGAAGGCACACTGATCCAAAATAGTGGTGGCACACTGATCCAAAACACTGATGACACATGATCCAAAACACTGATGGCACACTGATCCAAAACACTGATGACACACTGATCCAAAACACTAATGACATACTGATCCAAAACACTGATGGCGCACTGATCCAAAACACTGATGGCGCACTAATCCAAAACACTGATGGCGCACTGATCCAAAACACTGATGGCGCACTGATCCAAAACATGATGGCACACTGATCCAAAACACTGATGGCACACGGATCCAAAACACTATGACACATGATCCAAAACATTGATGGCACACTGATCCAAAACACTGATGGCACACGGATCCAAAACACTCATGACACAATGATCCAAAACATTGATGGCACACTGATCCAAAACACTGATGGCACACTGATCCAAAACACGGATGGCGCACTGATCCAAAACACTGATGGCACACAGATCCAAAACACTGATGATACACTGATCCAAAACACGGATGGCGCACTGATCCAAAACACAGGATGGCACACTGATCCAAAACACGGATGGCGCACTGATCCAAAACACTGATGGCGCACTCATCCAAAACACTGATGGCGCACTGATCCAAAACACTGATGACACACTGATCCAAAACACTGATGGCACACTGATCAAAAACACAGATGGTACACTGATCCAAAACACGGATGGCACACTGATGACACACTGATCCAAAACACTGATGGCACACTGATCCAAAATACTGAAGTCACACTGATCCAAAACACTGATGACACACTGATCCAAAACACGGATGGCACACTGATCCACAGTACTGAAGGCACACTGATCCAAAATACTGAAGTCACACTGATCCAAAACACTGATGACACACTGATTCAAAACACTGATGACACACTGATCCAAAACACTGATGGCACACTGATCCAAAACACTGACGGCATACTAATTCAAACACAAATGACACACTGATCCAAAACACCGATGACACACTGATCCAAAACACCGATGGCACACTGACCAAAACACTGATGACACACTGATCCAAAACACCGATGGACACACTGATCCAAAACACCGATGGCACACTGATCCAAAACACTGATGGCACACTGATCCAAAACACTGATGGCACACTGATCCAAAACACTGATGACACACTGATCCAAAACACTGATGGCACACTGATCCAAAACACGGATGGCACATTGATCCAAAACACGGATGGCACACTGATCCAAAACACGGATGGCACACTGATCCAAAACACAGATGGCATACTGATCCAAAATACTGAAGGAAAACTGATCCAAAATACTGATGGCACTGGAGAGCCCCGCAGGGGCTGTGGGGTACTCGGTACAGGGCCGATTCTTCAGGGGATGTCACGGCAGCAGTGACCCGGTCCGTGGCCCTGGGCGTCCAATAAAATAATGGTGGTAAATAAAGATGATGAAAGGGGAAAAGTTTTTAGGGGAATAGTTTGTGACGCCACCCGTGTGGTTCGGCAATAGGATGGCCGACGCTGCAGTTCAGATCCACTGGGGCAGTTGGTGATTCAGCTTGGTTGTTGCAGCTCTCCACAGGTAGAGCTATGCCCTAGGGCAGTTGAAGAGTTAAATTTGAAGATGGTGGATGGTAGTAGCTGTTGTGCAGGACGGATGACGCAGTAAATAATTCTGAGGACACAGCAGGGTGCAGTCTTTTCAGTTTACTCACGGTTCGATGTTACAACCCCCAGCCGGGATGCTGTGTCCTCTGGGTAGGTGGTCCAGCCAGCTCTCAGGTAATTTGGGGAACACTTTCCCGGGACCCCTTCTGGTGTTCTTCCTCTGGCTGTCTCCCTGCGCTGGCTACCACCTCTCCTGCACTGCGCCTCACACAGTGTCCTAAGCCAGCAGCCTCGGATCTTGTCAGGCGACGTGCTCTAGGTCCCCTGGGTCCTATCTGGCTGACTTTTCAGCGAATCTGTGCAGATGTGGCTGTAGTACATGCAGTTACCACAGTATCCGGTTTGCTAACTGAGTCCTTAGCTTCTCCACTAGTCTGGTGCCGGTCCCCTACTGCGACCTGGTCCCTCCACCCAACTACGGTCGGCGTGGATTCGGGTGCCACGGGTGGAATCCTCACTTCCCGTGCCCCTAGGACACCTTCTTCCTCTCTCACACTGAAGCGTCTTTCTCTCTGTCTTTCTTCTCTCTCTCTACTGTCCTCTGGTCTAGGGACAAACTCCTCACTACTTGAGTCCCCAGCACTAACTGAACGCTCTCCTCCTGTCACTCTCTTAAGCTCCGTCCCTTCTCTACTTACTCCACCCACACCCTCTATCCAGTCCCTCCCTGGCCTTGAGAGGTCTCGTGTTGAGTGCTAGTGGGTGGGTACCTGGCAGTGTCCCCTCCTTACTTGAGAGCGGAGTACCATACCTTTGGCTGAGGTGCAGTACCTTTGTGGCGACTGGACTCTCAGGGGTGCACAGCACACTGATCCAAAACACGGATGGCACACTGATCCAAAACACGGATGGCACACTGATCCAAAACACGGATGGCACACAGATCCAAAACACGGATGGCACACTGATCCAAAACACGGATGGCACACAGATCCAAAACACAGATGGCACACTGATCCAAAACACAGATGGCACACTGATCCAAAACACTGGTGCACACTGATCCAAAACACGATGGCACACTGATCCAAAAGACTGATGGCACACTGATTCAAACACTACACTGCTTTTTCTGTACCAGTTTGAGGTCGGTTTCACAGTGTCTGTGTGTGTACTACGTGCGGCACATGAGTGGCAAATGTGTGCCACCCGTGTGCCGCATCAGTACCACACGGACGGCCGCCGGGGAAGAAGCGTTACTGTAAGCGCTGTTCCCCGGTGGCAGGTGCTAAAGCCGGCTGTCATTCTCCCCTGCCGGCGGCCATCTTGAGAGTGGAGCGGACACCAGGGAGTCCGCAGGTGAGTGTGGGTGCCCGGGGCTGGAGGACAGGGCTGGCGTCTGGCACCAAGTGAGAGGGGAGCACACAGCGGAGGATACCAGAAGGGCTCCACCTGCAGGAGCTCTGAGCCGGTCTCCTCCATTTCTGCTGTGGGTCATAGAGTCACGCAGACAGGGGGCAGAGCCGGGCGCGGACTCGCTGAGCTCTGTGCCGGGAATTCCTGGAGGAAATATCCCGGTGGCAGAGCAAGGGAGAATGGCAGCCATCTTCATCACCTGACGCCGGGGAAGAGTGCTTACAGTAGTGCTTCTTCCCCAGCGGCCGTCTGTGCACTCGGAGGACAGTGCGCACTGTTCTCCGTGTGCACGTGTGCGGCACATTTTGAGGCTCGTGTGAAGATGGACATGTCTGCGTGTTTTGCACACGGACACATGGTCCGTGAAAACATGCTGACATGTGCATAGACCCATTCATTTGAATGGGTCTACCGTCTACATGTGTCAGTGTCTCCAAGACGTGAGAAAACTGTCACCACACTTACCGGAGACACTGACATGTGAAATCGGTCTTATACGGATGCGTGAAGGGGGCCTTAGGCAGATAGTCCATCTATTTAGACAGTGCACAGTGAACAGACTGAGCCCTCCATCAGCCTGATTATAGTGAATGGCTCCATTGGGGGGTTTCCATCCAAATCTAATTTTTCATAACTTCAGATGGACCCGTTAGAGCCACAAAAAAGTCTCCAGAACATGATGTGAACATAGCTTTAAATGACACTGACATGCAAAGCTACAAAATGTTTCTTTGCAATATGATTAATAGGGTTGTCCAGGATTAGAAAATAAGGTCTGTTGTTATTTATTTTACTTTTTTAAAAGATCTACTTACATGTCAGTGAGCTGCAACACCCGACACATGAGCATGAAAGTCGCTGGGTATGTAAAACAACAAACCGCTTTTTCTAATAATGGACACCCTCGTTAAGCTTTGTAGTCTTTGATCTAGAAGGTGCGGCTCGTCAACGCCATTTTTAGGTTAATGTGATGATTACATAGTTACTAAGTTTCCAAAATGAAAAGGTGCTGTTAAGTTCAACCTGTCCTTAGAATAGTTGGACTCTGCAGTGCCACCTAGTGGTTACTAAATTAATTAATACTTTTTCTTTTTTTTTCTCAGGCCAAGCAGCACCAGCCAGCCACTTAATCCGTGTGGAGGGCAATAACTTGTCACAATATGTAGATGACACTGTGACTGGTAGACAAAGTGTAATGGTGCCTTATGAGCCTCCACAGGTAACTTCCAGCCACTTCCTGTGATTGTTGCTATACATTTCTTAAGTAAAAGGGGTATTCCAATTTCAGAAAATAAATATTTTTGTATAATGAAAAGTTCTACTATTTTCCATTATACTTTCTGTGCTCAGTTTTCCCAGATCTCTGTTTGCAGTCAATGACTAGCACCCTTCATTGTTAATTCTTACAATTCTGTTCTGGATGTGTTGTTACAAGACAGAGCTGTGATAACTGTACTGTAATGTCACCTGTGTGACCATCATATTACCAGGACAGTTTTATCCCAGGAAGAAAACCATGAAGGTTCCTACTTTTATTACAGCAAAGGTTTTCATAACTGCAAGGAATAAATAAATTTTATGTAAATTATACAAAACAAGAAAATATTATTATTATTACTGCTTGCGACTCGATGACATGATTATTACTGACTTGGGAACTTACAAGACGCTATACTACTTATACCTTCCAGATGGGGAAGGAGACTGACTTGGGAACTTACAAGAGGCTATACTATTTATATCTTCCAAAGGGGGAAGGAGACACTGTACTACTTATACCTTCCAGAGAGGGAAGGAGACTGACTTGGGAACTTTCAAGATACTATACTACTTACACCTTCAATTGGGGAAGGAGACTGACTTGGGAACTTACTAGGGATTGTAGATACTTTGTAGAAAAAAAACACTTGCTGCACTCACCAAATCTTCTTGGGTAGTAAAAGCAAACAAAATATAGCCTATGTCTTTTTCACAACCTTCGTGATGCTTCCTTGGGGATTCACTTTTCTTCTATGAAGTTTCAATATGACTGTTAACTTTTTGCCGACCATCGATGAAGATTGGTGTTTAATCGCTCGCTTAGATCATCTCTATACTCTCATATATTGTTGCACTAGTGACTTAGGCCGGCGTCACACACGACAAAAAATCGGTCCGTTTTAGACGGTCGATTGTCGGATCAAAATGCAAACATCACACATCCTTCTGGCATCCGATTTTCCTTCAAAGATGCGATTTAGTCGCATGTGTGTGTACCTTGTAACATCCGATTTTCATCCGACTTGCGAGAATTTCTCGCAGGCTTGCAAAACTGACATATAATGGATCCAAAAGAATAGTATTTCAATCACAAAAAAAAGAATAGATATATACACATAGAACACATATATATATATATATATATACATGTCATTGTGACATGTATATATACATATATTTATAGTTCCTAGACTTCTACATACTGTTATAGCCGCTAATTCAATTGCCGGCTTTTGTGAAATCACAGAAGCCGACATGAAATGATACATTGTTTCCACACAGTTAACCATGTCATTTCCTGTATTTTGATATTTGTTTAGAACTTACAATTACATGAGTGTATTTGTGCAAAATTTCAGACATGTAGGGGTTAATTAAAGGTGTAAATTCGTTGACAAAAAAATGCGTGGGCTCCCGCTGTATTTTCTCCACCAGACAGACAAAGCAAGCGAGTGGGGGCAGAAAATAATAGCCTAGGGAGGGTACTTTTTTTTTGTGCCCCCCCTGGCTACTAACATCTGCCCCCAGACACCCCAGAAAGGGCAAATCTATAATTAGGCGGTAAGACGGTCCCTGAAAAAGATGACACCTCGTGATGATGTGGAGGTATATCTCACTAGGTTTGAGGGACTGGCAAAGAAGGAGAATCTGCCCCTATCTGAATGGGCCATGATGGTCGCACCCTATCTGATTGGAGTGCCCCAGGTGGCCTATGCTGACCTGAGCGAGCAGGACTGCCAAGACTATGCCAAGCTGAAAGCAGAGATTCGTACCCGGCTGGGTGTTACGGTGACAGCCCGTGCCAGGGGAGTTCATGACTGGAGATGCAGTTGGGAGTCTGCAGTCAGCAAACCTGATTATGGAGTTGAAAAGGTGATAGTGGACCGCTACACCCGAGCATGTCCTCCTGAGGTACAGCCGTCTGAGAGGTCGTCACTTCGGAGTTCCCGGACGCTGAACTCTCGCGGTAAGAGCGTTCCAGCTGTTGGGGACATGGGGTATGCTGATAAGCGGGTTCAGGCCCGAGGGGATATATGGGAGGGTGATTGTGGTGGACAGTGTTGGAGATGTCATGAAATTGCAGCCGGCTGTTCACTAGAGGGGGAACCTATGTGCCGTGATGTTGGCAGGTCCCTCTCTCCCTGCGCAGAGCCTCTGTGTGTGGCCACCTCAGCCGAAGAGACTGGACCACAGGGGTCCCCGGTGGTAGTAAATGACTGCCCAGCACAGGCCCTCTTGGACTCAGAGAGTCCAGTGACTTCCGTATGTGACAGCCTGATTGATAGGGACTTCATCCCTGATAAGCACCTGAGTGTGGTGTGCATCCATGGAGACACCAAAGTCTACCCAGAGACTGCCGTGGACTTGGTCCCCAAACTCGGGGAGGTTTCATATGAAGTGGGGGTAGTGAAGAACCTGGTGCACCCCGTCATATTGGGTAATGACTTTCCCCGGTCTAAGGATCTCTGGGGGAAAAATGTTTCTGATGGACAGTGTGATGAAGCTCCTATTGAGGGTGCGCAGTCCCGAGGGGCGGAACACAATGCTAGTGGGCCGTTAAACTTATATGATGATGATCATGATAATGATGCTGACCATGATAATGATGCTGATGCTGATAATGATAGTGATGATGATCATGATAGTGATGATGATACTGATCATAGTCATGATAATGATATTGATAATAATGATGACTGTGATAGTGATGAAATTCCTTTGCAGGTGATGTTGGGAGACGAGGATGGTGGTTCTCGGGAACCGAGTGTCCCTGACTTGCCTGTGTCCTGTGACAATTTTGAGAGTGAGCAGTGGCAAGACCCCACTCTTAGGACGGCACAGGAAAATATGATTGTTCTAAATGAGGTTTCCCAGGAGCCTGGCTCTGAGGAGAGGTTTCCTCATGCTGCCATGGACAATAGCCTATTTGTATAGGGACACTGAAGTCCAGGGAGAGGTCGTGAGTCAGCTCCTAGTGCCTGAGCTATGTGGAAGTATAGTGCTGGGGTTGTCACATAGTCACATACTTGAGGGACCAATGGTGAAGTTAATGTTGTGGATGACATGTTAACTAAGGTTCCAGATCAGGATGTGAATGAAAATGAATTGTATAACCCTGACAGTGGGCAGGATATGAATGAAAATGAATTGTATAACCCTGACAGTGAGCAGGATGTGAATGAAAATGAATTGTATAACCCTGACAGTGAGCAGGATGTGAATGAAAATGAAGTGTATAGCCCTGACAGTGAGCCAGATGTGGCTGAGAAAAAGGGGTCAGACAGGGATAGTGAATCATCTGATGACCATAAAGCAACCAGTGCAAATGAGGAAGGCATGGTAGCAGAGGAGGTTGAGAGTCCTGAGAAGAAAGCTGATGCTGACCTTACAGCCAGACAGAAGATGGCATCTGAAGAGGTTTTACAGTTGGCCGGTTCCCTGGCGAAGACTAAGGTGACTGAAGAAGTAGAGTGTAGGACTGACGGTAGGGCTTCTGGGCATGTCCTGCCAGAAGAGCCTGAAGGAGGGGAACTGGAGAAAAGTGAAAAACCCCCTATACCTTCTGTGATAGTTGGTGACACATGGTCAGTGCACCAGGGACAGGAGGTACGTGAGTTTCTGAGGAAGAGTCAGCAGAAGTGTTCTGATGTGCCGGGTCGTACTTCTCTGGCCAGGCACTATATCGAAACTGAGTCCGGCCCTAAGGTCAAGATGAAACCGTGCAGGATACCCGAGGCCCGCAGAGAGCATAGGCCTGGGAGGGTACAGGGTAGTGCGGATGCTTCAGATGAGGATGAAGCTGATGAGGGCCATGACTGGTCCAGAGTTCACTGTCTCTGTTGGATTGTTGACCAGCCCTCCGGTCTGGATGACCAGCCCTCCGGTCTGGAGAAGAGGGAGGGGATATGTGAGACAGTGAGGGAATATGTGTTGAATGGGGTGTACATTTCACCTAGGTACTGTGCTGTATGGTATAAGGGAAATGTGTGGCTTTGTAAACCTAGTGGTAGAGAAAGGTCACTACACCTCACATTCAGCACACACTTGCAGCTCAGGCCTGAAACCATTCAGCTGTTAATTAGGAGACCAGAAGTAGGTGTCTGCAAACACAGTCAGGGAGCTGGCTTAGTCTGGACACAGGAAGGTGTCCCGGCACAAGAAGCAGTCTCCAGGAGTGGAGCTGGCTTAGTCTGGACACAGGAAGGTGTCCCGGCACAAGAAGCAGTCTCCAGGAGTGGGAGCTGGCTTAGTCTGGACACAGGAAGGTGTCCCGGCACAAGAAGCAGTCTCCAGGAGCGGGAGCTGGCTTAGTCTGGACAGGGAGTCCAGGCACAAGAAGCAGTCTCCGGGAGTTTGAGCTATCTCAGTCTGGGTGCTAGATGTACCCCGGACACAGGAGTAGTCTCAGTGAGAATCTGTGCGAATAGCGGCTGAATAGGAGTGGAGCTCTCTCAAGTCTGGACGCTGAAGGTGCCTTCAGACACAAGGAGGAGACTCTGTGAACCTCAATGCTGGTAAACGCTGGTAACTACTGATCATATGTGTTGTTTTGGGCACAGACTGGTAGAGTCTGGACCCGGATAGATAGGGAAATCGATCTATGTGTAATTAGTGGCTAGACAAGCCTAGGTTTTCTGTTTATGCTTTATTTTTATCTGTTTGCTGTGGACTTTAATAAAGCTGGTTGCGGCCAGTTTTCACCAGAACTGCTGTCTGAATGAACTGTTTTCGTGTCACTCTGTCTACCCAGACAGCGATCCCAGAGCTATATCCCCTGGAAATGTTACAATATATATATATACATGTCACAATTACATATATATATATATATATATAATATATATATATATGTATTCTATGTGTGTATATCTATTCTTTCTATTCTTTATTAAAGCTGTCAGTGTGATTTTACAGTATAGCCGGGGATGAATTGCCGGCTTTTCTAAAGGACACCGATGCGATTTCATCGCAAGTCACACATGCGGTCCGTTTGTAATCAGATTTTTCATCGCTCCCATAGACTTGCATTGGCGATAGTCGACCCACAATCGGTGACAATCGCAGCATGCTGCGATTGCACACGGACGTTTAAAACGGACCACAAAAAATCTGATACTGGGAGCTGCTCCATAGATTAACATAGGGCAGACTGCAATACGATTTTTCATCGCATTGCAGTCGTCCGATTCTGTCGCCAGTGTGACGCCGGCCTTAAAGTGTAAGTAGTGCCTACATTCACTATATGCTTTGAGATTACTTGATGCTATATTTACAGCTGCCAGAATGTGAAGGAGACTGACTTGGAACTTACTGGGGATTTATTTTTTTAAACTGCTAGATTGGTGAAAGAGATGGACCTGAGTAAAAACATAGAGAGGGTATGCTGGAGGTTTTTAGAAGTTGTAAGCACAAAATGATCACATGACACTGCCAGCGGACGTCAAGCAATAGCGCAGCTTACCAGTAGTGCTGAGGAAGGCACAAAAAGGTCAGAGAAAAAAGTATATTTTAGGATGGAAACTGCAAAATAACGGGCTTTATTGGACTTTTAATATGAAATTAATTGCCTTTGAAGCAGAAAATATTGTGGATACTTTATATCTAGTATATAGAGAATACGATTTATTTGCAGAAATCAGAATATCCCATATTGTAGGCACAGTTACTTCTATGGAGCTAGGTTCATTGTTGTAGTAAACTAGGTTTTTTTTTTCGCCTCTTTTAGGTTGGCACTGAGTTCACCACAATTCTCTATAATTTCATGTGTAACAGCAGTTGTGTTGGAGGAATGAACAGAAGACCCATCCTGATAATTATCACTCTGGAGACCAGAGAGTAAGTGACATTCTGTATATTCATGTCAGGGCACATTGTATATAGCCACTAGTGAGCATGCGCGTGTACTAACCTTAGACATGCTCGAAAAATATGTTTGAGTCCCCGCGGCTGCATGTTTCGTGCTGTCCGACAGCTGTAACACATGCAAGGATTGTCTGTTAGGAAATCCCTGCATGTGTTGCGGCTGTCGAACAGCCACGAGACATGCAGCCCGTGGGGACTCGAATATATTATTCGAGCATGCCCAAGACACTCAGTTAGCACCCGAGCATGCTCAGATAACACCTTATCTGCGCACGTTCACTCATCACTAGTAGCCACCTGTTCACGTCACTGGGTCTCCCGTCAAGCACTGGACCCTTGTAGTTACCGTACATTCAGATTACCGAGTCACCCTCTTTCTTATGATCAGTAAGGTTCCAAAACACAAACCTTTGCTAATTTTAGCTTTTATCATTCCCAGAATTAAAATATAGCGAAAAGTGGGCTTAGCCTGTAACCCCCTCCCAATAGAGCCATTCTTCATTTTTGGACTTTTGTTTTTTCCTCCTCTTGTTCAAAGACCTTTTTTTTCCCTTTACTGTCAACATAGCGTATGAGGACTTGTTATTTGCAGGAAGAGTCGTAGTTTTGAATGACATTATTTACTTTACAATACAGGTCCTTCTCAAAAAATTAGCATATAGTGCTAAATTTCATTATTTTCCATAATGTAATGATTACAATTAAACTTTCATATATTTTAGATTCATTACACACCAACTGAAATTTGTCAGGTCTTTTATTGTTTTAATACTGATTATTTTGGCATACAACTCCTGATAACCCAAAAAACCTGTCTCAAAAAATTAACATATTTCAACCGTCCAATAAAATAAAAGTGTTTTTTAAAAACAACAAAAAAAACATCAAATAATAAAGTTCAGTTATGCACTCAATACTTGGTCGGGAATCCTTTTGCAGAAATGACTGCTTCAATGCGGCGTGGCATGGAGGCAATCAGCCTGTGACACTGCTGAGGTGTTATGGAGGCCCAGGATGCTTCGATAGCGGCCTTAAGCTCATCCAGAGTGTTGGGTCTTGCGTCTCTCAACTTTCTCTTCACAATATCCCACAGATTCTCTATGGGGTTCAGGTCAGGAGAGTTGGCAGGCCAATTGAGCACAGTAATACCATGGTCAGTAAACCATTTACCAGTGGTTTTGGCACTGTGAGCAGGTGCCAGGTCGTGCTGAAAAATGAAATCTTCATCTCCATAAAGCATTTCAGCCGATGGAAGCATGAAGTGCTCCAAAATCTCCTGATAGCTAGCTGCATTGACCCTGCCCTTGATGAAACACAGTGGACCAACACCAGCAGCTGACATGGCACCCCACATCATCACTGACTGTGGGTACTTGACACTGGACTTCAGGCATTTTGGCATTTCCTTCTCCCCAGTCTTCCTCCAGACTCTGGCACCTTGATTTCCGAATGACATGCAAAATTTGCTTTCATCAGAAAAAAGTACTTGGGACCACTTAGCAACAGTCCAGTGCTGCTTCTCTGTAGCCCAGGTCAGGCGCTTCTGCCGCTGTTTATGGTTCAAAAGTGGCTTTACCTGGGGAATGCGGCACCTGTAGCCCATTTCCTGCACACGCCTGTGCACGGTGGCTCTGGATGTTTCTACACCAGACTCAGTCCACTGCTTCCTCAGGTCCCCCAAGGTCTGGAATCGGTCCTTCTCCACAATCTTCCTCAGGGTCTGGTCACCTCTTCTCGTTGTACAGCGTTTTCTGCCACATTGTTTCCTTTCAACAGACTTCCCATTGAGGTGCCTTGATACAGCACTCTGGGAACAGCCTATTTGTTGAGAAATTTCTTTCTGGGTCTTACCCTCTTGCTTGAGGGTGTCAATGATGGCCTTCTTGACATCAGTCAGGTCGCTAGTCTTACCCATGATGGGGATTTTGAGTAATGAACCAAGCAGGGAGTTTTTAAAAGCCTCAGGAATCTTTTGCATGTGTTTAGAGTTAATTAGTTGATTCAGAAGATTAGGGTAATAGGTCGTTTAGAGAACCTTTTCTTGATATGCTAATTTTTTGAGACAGGTTTTTTGGGTTATCAGGAGTTGTATGCCAAAATCATCATTATTAAAACAATAAAAGACCTGACAAATTTCATTTGGTGTGTAATGAATCTAAAATATATGAAAGTTTAATTGTAATCATTACATTATGGAAAATAATGAAATTTTGCACTATATGCTAATTTTTTGAGAAGGACCTGTATAATGTTCTGATCAGTAAAAAAATAAGAAAATGGTGAAACAATAAACAAAAATGGTATTCTGCCGTTGTTTTTTAAGTTTAGTTTTTAGACGGTAAAAATGAAGTAGTATTGATTCTCCAGGTCAGCACGATTATGGCGATACTAAACTTGTATAATTATTTTTATGTATTTTATAGCTTTTAAAAATTCATAACTTCAAATAAATGTGATTTATATCATCATTTTCTAAGACCCATACATTTTTTTTCTGGAACTGTATGAGGGCAGGGTGAAATGACATTTTTATAGACACTATTTTGGGATCACATGTAAAGAAAATATCCACTTAAAGAATATATAATTTATTGAAAAACCTTAATAGAAAAATAAATCTCCAATACCAAAAAAAGAGCATGACATAAAAAGTCCAATAGGGTGAGACCAGTGTTAAAAAAAATAAATGGACACTCTAAGTCTAAGCGATACGATATAAATAGGGATTGGACAGGAATATAGAGAAAAAGGTCCAAGGAATCCAGAGAATAATGCACGTGCCCACCGCTCCCTCACTATAGAAGACCCTAGAAAACCCTAATGTCTAAAAATATGCATTAGACCCCTTGCTAACACCCAGGCAAGGATACCATTGGTGGGACAACTAGGGATTATAAGAACCTTTTGCCTATTTCCCATCCAATCACTGACTATATAAATAGTAAAGTGTGTATATTTATTTTTTCTCATAAGTCTTACCCTACTGGACTTTTTATGTTACATCCTTTTGGATTTGTTTTGCTTTTATTTACATATGAGCCCAACTGTTATCTCTTGTTTTGTCGTCTTGTTTTTTTTCCTTACGATGTTTTTGAGTTAAATACTTATAGATTTTTACAGAATGGACTGAATAGTTACGGAAATGGCAAATGTGTTTTCTTTCCGATTGACAAACGGAGGTTGATTTGAATTTTGGTTTGTTTTTGCAACTTTTTTAAGGATAGGTCATCAATATCGAAATACTAGACAATTCCTTTAATGATTCATAGACAAATCTTCATACGTGTACCAAGATGGTGGGAAAGGATATGTTGGAGCTATATAAAATAACTATTATGATTAAAATATCCGGCAGTGCTGTGTACATAAACCTCTAAAAGTTATACAAATACCTAACTAATATTGCCCGCCCCAGCACACAGTATTATTTTAGTCAACTTTGGCCATTATGATCCTCCAAATTCACTCTCTCCTCCACTAAAAAAAACATGGTGAGATTAAAACTCTAGACCCCACTACTCTACTACCAAATTAACAGTGACCAACACTATGCCCATTTTGCAATTTTGCTAAGTTAATAAGCGTTAGTTTCTGTTTGTGCCTTAAATACCTGTTCTAAAAGGGGTATTCTCAAGTTGCCTCTTGAGCAGCTCACACCTCTGCAATCTCCTTGCTTCCTGATTTCTGACAGGGCGGACTCTACTCCTTGAGTGACAGTTCTGATGAGCAGCAGAGCTGTAGTCTAGTAGAATTATAAAGTTCTACTGCAACAAGTCCAGCCATCAGTGGTTTGTTCTGAGCCTACACTTCTGTCACTGTATGTACAGTTGAAACTAGAAATTTACATACACTATATAAAAACACACATCTCAATATCTGACATGAAATCAGAATAAACCTTTCCCGTTTTAGGTCAATTAGGATTACGATAATTATTAATATTTGCCAAATGCCAGAATAATGAGAGAGAGAATGTTTTAAGACATTTTTATTACTTACTGCAAAGTGAAAAGTTTACACTAAGATTATTATGCCTTTAAACAATTCTGGACTGCCCATATGATGATGTCATGTGTTTGGAGGCTTCTGATTTTTGACTTCTGAGTTAATTAGAGACACATCTGTGGATGTATTTTAATGCACACCTGAAACACACTGCCTTTTTGTGTAGCATCATGGGAAAGTCTAAAGAAATCAGCCAAGATATCAGGAAGAGAATTGTGGACTTGCACAAGTCTGGCTCATCCTTGGGTACAATTTCAAGATACCTGAAGGTGCCTCGTTCATCTGTACAAATAATTATGCGCAAGTACAAACAAGATGGGAATGTCCAGCCATCATACCGCTCAGGAAGGAGACGGGTTCTGTGCCCCAGAAATGAACGTGCTTTGGTCCGACATGTGCGTATCAACCCAAGGACCAAAGCAAAAAACCTTATGAAGATGATGGTGGAAGATGGTAAGATTGTGTCAATATCCACAGTGAAATGAGTACTATATCAACATGGGCTGAAAGGCCACTCTGCCAAGAAGAAGCCATTACTCCAGAAGAAACATAAAAAAGCCAGAAAAATGTTTGCAAATGCACACAGGAACAAAGACCTAAATTTTTGGAGAAATGTCGTGTGGTCTGATGAAACTAAAATAGAACTTTTTGGGCATAATGACCATTGTTACGTTTGGAGGAAAAAAGGGAGAAGCTTGGAAGCCTAAGAACACCATCCCAACTGTGAAACACGGCAGCATCATGTTGTGGGCTTGTTTTGCTGCAGGAGGGACTGGTGCACTTCACAAAATAGATGGTATCATGAGAAAAGAAGATTATGTGGCAATACTGAAGCAACATCTCAAGACATCAGCCAGGAAGTTAAAGCTTGGGCGGAAATGGGTCTTCCAAATGGACAATGACCAGAAGCATACTGCCAAAATGGTAACAAAGTCGCTTAAGGATAACAAAGTCAATGCTTTGGAGCGGCCATCACAAAGCCCTAATCTAAATCCTATTGAAAATTTATGGGCAAAGCTGAAAAGGCAGGTGCGAGCAAGGTGACCTACAAACCTGGATCAGTTACACCAGTTTTGTCAGGAGCAATGGGTCCAAATTCTGACCAACTATTGTGAGAAGCTTGTGGAAGGAAATCCCAAACGTTTGACCCAAGTCATTCAGTTTAAGGGCAATGGTACCAAATACTAATGAAATGTATGTAAACTTTTGACTTTGCAGCAAGTAATAAAAATGCCTTAAAACATTCTCTCTCTCTCATTATTCTGGCATTTGTCAAATATTAACAATTATGGTAATCCTAATTTACCTAAAGCAGGAAAGGTTTATTCTGATTTCATGTCAGATATTGAGAAAAACATGCAGATGTGTCTTTTTATATAATGTATGGAAGTTTCTGGTTTCAACTGTACATATAAACATAACAGGGCATTTAACCCCTTCACCCCGTAGCCCTTTTTCGTTTTTTTGCTCCCCTTCTTCCTAGAGCCCTAACTTTTTTATTTTTCTGTCAATATGGCCATGTGAGGGCTTGTTTTTTGCGGGATGAGTTGTATTGTTGAACAACACCATTGGTTTTAACATATCGTGTAGCTGAAAACTAGAAAAAAAATTCCAAGTGCACTGAAATTACAAAAAAAGTGCAATTCCACTGTTTCCACAATTGTTTTTTGGATTTTTTTTACCATGTTCACCAAATGCTAAAACTGACCTGCCATTGTAATTGTCCAGGTTGTTACGAGTTTGTAAGTTTGTAGATACCAAACATGTATAGGTTGTTTTTTTATTTAAATGGTGAAAAAAAAATCCAAAGTTTGTTTAACCCCTTTCTACCATATGACGTACTATCCCGTCCATGTGACTTGGGCCTTAAGTCCCAGGGACGGGATAGTACATCATGGGCGATCGGCCGCACTCACGGGGGAAGCGCGGCCGATCGCGACCAGTTGTCAGCTGATTTTCACAGCTGACACCTGGTACTAAGTGCTAGGAGCAGTCACGGACCGCTCCCGGCACTTTAACCCCCGGAACACTGCGATCAAACATGATCGCAGTGTTCCAGGGGCTGCAGAGGGGCTGACAGCCCCTCTGCTTTTGGATCAGAGACCCCGCGGCATGCCGCGGTGTCCTGATCGCGGACATGGAGACCCGATGTCGTCACAATGACATCCCGGGTCTGCCAGGCCTGAGGACTTCCTGTCATGCGCATTGATGACCAGGAAGTCTCTCAGGTCAGTGCTATAGGAGCTGTAGCGCTGACAGCTTCTATACATGCAGATCTGTATGCTATAGAAGTGATCAGCCTGCACAAAATGAGTGTCCCATAGCGGGACAAAGTGTAAAAATAAGAATTAAATTAAAAAAAATTGTAATAATTGTAAAAATATTTTAAAAATATTGCAGCAATAAATATTTTAATAAAAAAAATCTAAACAATAAAAGTACACATATTTGGTATCGCCGCGTCCGTAACGACCCGCTCTATAAAACTGTAACATTAGTTAACCCCTTCAGTGAATACCATAAAAAAACAAGGCAAAAAGCAATGCTTTATCATCATACCGCCGAGCAAAAAGTGGAATAACACACAATCAAAAAAACGGATATAAATAAACGTGGTACTGCGGAAAACATAATCTTGTCCCGCAAAAAATAAGCCACCATACAGCACCATCAGCAAAAAAATAAAAAAGTTATAGCTGTCAGAATGAAGCGATGCAAAAATAATTATTTTTTCTATAAAATAGTTTTTATTGGATAAAAGCACCAAAACATTAAAAAAATTATATAAATGAGGTATCGCTTTAATCGTACTGACCCAAAGAATAAAACTGCCTTATCAATTATACCGCACGCGGAACGGTGTAAACGGCTCACCAAAGAAATTCGTGAATTGCTGGTTTTTGTTCATTCTGCCTCCCAAAAATCGGAATAAAAAGCGATAAAAAAATGTCAAATGGTACCAATAAAAATGTTAAATCGTCCCGCAAAAAACAAGACCTCACATGACTCTGTGGGCCAAAATATGGAAAAATTATAGCTCTCAAAATATGGTGATGCAAAAACTATTTTTTGCAATAAAAAGCGTCTTGTAGTGTGTGACAGCTGCCAATCATAAAAACCCGCTATAAATAGTAAATCAAATCCCCTTCTTAGGGAAAAATAATAAAATAAAAAAACTGTATTTTTTTGCATTTTCCCATTAGGGTTAGGGTTGGGGCTAAAGATAGGGTTGGGGCTAAAGTTAGGGTTAGGGTTGGGGCTAAAGTTAGGGTTAGCATTGAGGCTAAAGTTAGGGTTACGGTTAGGGCTAAAGTTAGGGTGAGGGTTGGGGCTAGAGTTGGAGTTAGGGTTTGGATTATGGTTAGGATTAGTGTTAGGGTTGGGATTAGGGTTAGGGTTGGGATTAGGGTTAGGTGTGTGTTAGGGTTAGGTTTGTGGTTAGGGTTGGGATTCGGGTTAGGGGTGTGTTAGGGTTAGGGTTGAGATTAGGGTTAGGGGTGTGTTGGGGTTAAGGTTGAAGCTAGAATTGGGGGATTTCCACTGTTTAGGCACATCAGGGGCTCTCCAAACGCGACATGGCGTCCGATCTCGATTCCAGCCAATTTTCGTTTGAAAATGTCAAATGGCGCTCCTTCCCTTCCGAGCTCTGCTGTGCGCCCAAACAGTGGTTTTCCCCCACATATGGGGTATCGGTGTACTCAGGAGTAATTGCACAACAACTTTTTCTGTCAATTTTCTCCTTTTACCCTTGTGAAAATAAAGAAATTGTTTGTGACTAAAAAGTTAAATGTTCATTTTTTTCTTCTAAAAATTCCTGTGAAGCACCTGAAGGGTTAATAAACTTTTTGAATGTGGTTTTGAGTACCTTGAGGGGTCCAGTTTTTAGAATGGTGTCACTTTTGGGTATTTTCTGCCATATAGACCCCTCAAAGTGACTTCAAATTTTGTTGTAAAAATGAGAAATCGCTGGTCAACTTTTAACCCTTATAACTTCCTAACAAAAAAGAATTTCCAAAATTGTCCTGATGTAAAGTAGACATGTGGGAAATGTTATTTATAAACTATTTTATGTGACATATTTCTCTGTTTTAAGGGCATAAAATTCAAAGTTTGAAAATTGCGAAATTTTCGCCAAATTTCCGTTTTTTTTCATAAATAAACGCAAGTTATATCGAAGAAATTTTACCACTAATATGAAGTACAATATGTCACGAGAAAACAATTTCAGAATCAGCTCAAAACAGATGACATGTGCCGGGAAAGTGTGGGCTCAGCGCCGAAGCCCACCTCAAAGGAGGGACACAACATACACAGTAAATGTACGGCGCATGTCGTGAAGAGGTTAAACAAGCACACAGCTCAAGATAGTGAGAGCTGTGAATAAGAGACCTCCCACGGGAAACCGCCAATGGAGGGGGCTGGTGAATTTGAACGATTTTTAACAGCAGCATGTCAGGAGAGGGAGAGTGATCGAGGTGAGCAGATAGTTGCTGTATAGAAATCAATGGACCGAAAAGAGGTGGCTGGGACATTAGGAGTTAACACCTCCAGGAATATAAACACTGCACACTCTGGGCCAGGATCTGGTGGCCAAACTCGCTGTACATTATGTAAGATAAAAGCTCTCACAGCAGGAGAATGACAGCAAATAGAAAAAGCAAGTCAATTACAAACTTGCTTATTTTCATGATTTCTAATTAATTCAATTTAATAACTTGATAATATCCCTTTAAGAACTGCATTGTTTTGCAGTGGACAAGTACTGGGCAGAAGATCATTTGAAGGTCGGATTTGTGCTTGTCCTGGAAGGGACAGGAAAGCAGATGAAGATCATTTCCGAGAACAGGCAGCTTTGAATGAAACAGCAGCCAAAAATGGCAATGCCAACAAGCGCAGTGAGTGTACGATAAGTATATTTCATTCCATCTAATCTAACTGCACGCTTTCTCTGTTGCCCTCTAGAGCTCCGTATCAGTATTACATGTTTAAAGTTCTCACTCTGATGTTAAGAACTAGCCATAAAAAGTCTTATACTTCAGTCCATTTACTTGTATTTCTCATTCGATGAACATAGAATAGTAATGTCTGGGTTATGCTCCGCCTTGTCTGACCCTGATCCGTGCCTTGCATATACTTTATCTCACAACTGGTTTTGATCATTATTTAGTGTAATATAAAGAATTTCTTTTCTGTCCGCACTTTCACAAATTTCCATTCAATTATCCCTAAATAACTATGGCTTCATCATTAAATGGATCCTTCTTTATCAGTGTCGTGTAAGCAGAGTCCCCAAGGAGTGCTGGCTGTGGGGCCAAATATCAAGAAAAGACGTCATGGGGAAGAGGATATCTACTATGTCCCAGTGAGTAAAGGCACACTGTGTACATGTCAGAAAAGGCATGCTACTAAATATAAACGTCAGCTAAGGCATACTACTATGTACATGTCAGAAAAGGAATACTATAATATACATGTCAGTAAAGGCATTCTACCATATACAGTGGGGAAAATAAGTATTTGATACACTGCCGATTTTGCAAGTTTTCCCACCTACAAAGAATGGAGAGGTCTGTAATTTTTATTGTAGGTACACTTCACCTGTGAGAAACAGAATCTAAAAATAAAATAAAGAAAACCACATTGTATAATTTTTACATAATTTATGTGCATTTTATTTTATTGTATGAAAAAATATTTCATACAGTTGAAAAACAGAACTTAATATTTGGTACAGAAACCTTTCTTTGAAGTTCTTCACCAAGTTTGCACACACTGCAGCAGGGATTTTGGCCCACTTTTTCATGCAGATCTTCTCCAGATCTTTCAGGTTTCGGGGCTGTTGTTGGACAACATTGAGTTTCAGCTCCCTCCAAAGATTTTCTATTGGGTTCAGGTCTGGAAATTGGCTAGGCCACTCCAGGACCTTGAAATGCTTCTTAAGGAGCCACTCCTTAGTTGCCCTGGCTGTGTGTTTCACATCATTGTCAAGCTGGAAACCCAGCCACAATCCATCTTCAATGGTCTGACTGAGGGAAGGTGGTTGCTGGCAAAAGTCTTGCAATACATGACCCCATCCATCCACTCTTCAATACGTTGCACTTGTCCGCTCCCCTTTGCAGAAAAGTATCCTCAAAGTATGATGTTTCTCACACCATGCTTCATGGTTAGGATGGTGTTCTTGGAGTTATAATCATCCTTTTCCTCCAAACACAGCAAGTGGAGTTGATATCAGAAAGTACTATTTTGGTCTCATCTGACTACATACCCTCCAATGCCTCCTGTGGATCATACAGATGATGACTGACAACCTTCAAAAGGCCTGGGCATGTGCTGGCGTGAGCAGGGTGATCTTGTGTTCCTTGCAGGATTTTTTATCTATAACGGCGTAGTGTGTTACTAACGGTAATGTTTGAAACTGTGGTCCCAGCTCCCTTCAGGTCATTGACCGGGTCCTCCCATGTAGTTTTGGGCTCATTCCTGACATTTTTCAGAATCATCTTTACCCCACGAGGCGAGATCTTGCATGGAGCCCCAGACCGAGGAAGACTGACAGTCATCTTGTGTTTCTTCTATTTTCTAATAATTGCGCCAACAGTTGTCTTTTCACCAAGCTGCTTGCCTATTGTCCTGTCGCCCATCCCAGCCTTGTGCAGGTCTACAATTTTGTCTCTGGTGTCCTTAGACAGGTCTTTGGTCTTGGCCATGGTGGAGAGGTTAGAGTGTGATTGATTGTGTGGACAGGTGTATTTTATACAGGTAACAAGTTCAAACAGGTGCAATTAATACAGGTAATGAGTATTGTTATGATTCAATAGCCGAGGAGGATAATAGGGAAAAAGGCTAGGCAACCAGATACCGAGAGGTTGGTAACTTAGTGGATTGCAGACCCCTAAACTGACAACACAACTAGAATTAGCCGTGGGACGTACCTACAATGCCCTAGATGCCTCAACACAGCCAAAGAGTTAACTAAGCCTAAAGAGAGAAAGGGGAAAGCTAAACTGCCCCGGAGTAGAACCCCAAAGGAATAGATAGCCCCCAAACATATATTGCATTTGAGACAAGATGAGGCACAAAACACAGGCAGAAAATAGAATAAGCAAATGATGGGGCACAAACTGTCTGGATAGAACAGGACAGGAAAAGATACTGTCTGCAATCCCGCAAAAACCCTAAGAAAAATTCCAACACGTCTGATATGCAAAAATACTGAGGCCACACGACCTCTCCCCCACTAAACCAGAACTCTGGTGTGAACTGGACGCAAAACAACAGATACTGAAATAACAGGGAACTAGAAATACTGAAAGACTGACATAAGCTGCGGCAAATGTAAACAGAGTCCAGCACAGGTCCCAGCAGGGAACCCAGCTGAACTTACACGAGCAAGCAGAAACCAGAGAAAAGCAAAAGGGAACAAATGCACAGATTTAAACAGACAAATAACTTATCTGAAAGATGCAGGACAAAGCAGGAGGCAAGCAGACTTCCACAAGTCTCTGGAAGAAAACCAAATCACCGGCAACAACTATGGGAAGGCTGCTAACTTAAATCTCCCCAGTCTGTAACACCTGATCTCCAATCATCCTCTTCAGGTGATAGACCTCTGTCAGCCAGACCAGCTCCATTACCAGCAGCAACCACAAGAGGGAGCCCAAACTCAGAAGCCAGATCAAAAGTGTTCACAACAGAGTATAGAGTAGGAGGGCTTCTTACAGAAAAACTATTAGGTCTGTGACAGCCAGAATTCTTCTGGTTGGTAGGCGACCAAATACTTATTTCATGCAATAAAATGCAATTTAATTATTTAAAAATCATAAAATGTGATCTTATGGTTTTTATTTTTAGTTGTTTCACACAGTTGAAGTGTACCTACAATAAAAATTACAGACCTCTCCATTCTTTGTAGATGGGAAAATTTGCACAATCGGCAATGTATCAAATACTTATTTTCCCCACTGTACACGTCATTAAAAGTATACTACTATATATTTATGAATATATATAAATATGTCCATAAAGACACTTCAGTAAAGGCATACTACTATATACACGTCGGTAAAGGTGTAAAGCTATATATATACAGTGGTGTGAAAAAGTGTTTGCCCCCTTCCTGATTTCCTATTCTTTTGCATGTTTGTCAAAGTTAAATGTTTCAGATCACCAAACAAATTTAAATATTAGACAAAGATAACACAAGTAACACAAAATGCAGTTTTTAAATGAAGGTCTTTATTATTCAGGGAAAAAGAAATCCAAACCTACAGGGCCCAGTGTGAAAAAGTGATTCCCCTCCTGCTTAAAACACAAATTAACTGTGGTTTATCACATCATTTGGAAGCAAAGTTCAAATTCCCTAGCCACATCCAGGCTTGAGCCACCTGTTCTCAATCAAGAAATCACTTACCGTATATATTACTCGAGTATAAGCCGACCCGAGTATAAGCCGACCCCCTAATTTTGCCACAAAAAACTGGGAAAACTTATCGACTTGAGTTTAAGCCTAGGGTGGAAAATGAGGCAGCTACTGGTAAATTTCAAAAATAAAAATAGATACCAATAAAAGTAAAATTAAAGTAGGTTAAATCTTTTTGAATAGCCATATTGAATCAGGAGCCCCATATGCTGCTCCATAGATTATGCCCCATATGCTGCTCCACAGATTATGCCCCACACGCTGCCCCATATATTATGCCCCATATGCTGCCCCATATATTATGCCCCATATGCTGCTCCATATATTATGCCCCATATGCTGCCCCATGTATTATGCCCCACAAGATGCTCCATAGATTGTGCCCCATATGCTGCCCCATGTATTATGCAGCCATATGTTGCTCCATAGATTATGCCCCATATGCTGCCCATGCATTATGCCCCATATGCTGCCCATGTATTATGCCCCATATGCTGCCCCATGTATTATGCCCCACAAGATGCTCCATAGATTGTGCCCCATATGCTGCCCATGTATTATGCCCCCATATGATGCTCCATAGATTATGCCCCATATGCTGCGCCATGTATTATGCCCCACAAGATGCTCCATAGATTGTGCCCCATATGCTACCCCATGTATTATGCCCCATGTGCTGCCCATGTATTATGCCCCATGTGCTGCCCATGTATTATGCCCCATATGCTGCCCCATTTATTATGCCCCATATGCTGCCCCATGTATTATGCCCCACAAGATGCTCCATAGATTGTGCCCCATATGCTGCCCCTTGTATTATGCTCCACAAGATGCTCCATAGATTATGCCCCATATGATAGTATAGGTCCCTTCTGCTGCCGCTGCAAGTGAACAAAACAAAAAAAAAAGACATACTCACCTCTCGTCGCTGGGGGCCAGGTGCCGGTGTCCTGAGCAGGCGGGGACACCGGACACCGGCGCACTATGGGGGACAAGTGCCGGTGTCATCGCTGGCTCAGGCCCCGGCACCTGCAATATTCACCTGTCCCCGGTCCACCGCTGCGCGCCGCTGTCTTCCGGGGTCCTTCTGTCAGTGAATGCTCAGGCAGAGGGCGCGGCGCACTAACCACGTCATCACGCCCTCTGACCTGAACATTCACAGATAGAGGACGCGAGGACACAGTGGCGCGGTCTCTGCAGTCCCTGCTCTTCTCCCACGGTCTCCGGCAGCTATGCCTAACTTCAGCAGTCACGTGGTACCGCTCATTAAAGTCATGAATATGTGCATATTCATGACTTTAATGAGCGGTACCACTTGACTGCTGAACACAGGCGCCGGAGACCATGGGAGAAGAGCAGGGGCTGCAGAGACTGCGCCAGGAGGGGGTGAGTATATAGGACAGCTGCGCTCCCCCCCCCTGCTGACCCCCTGGTATATGACTCGAGTATAAGCCGAGAGGGGGACTTTCTGCCCTGAAAAATGGGCTGAAAATCTCGGCTTATACTCGAGTATATACGGTATTTAAATAGGACTTGCCTGACAAAGTAAAGTAGATCAAAAGTTCCTTAAAAGCTAGGCATCATGCTGCGATCCAAAGAAATTCTGGAACAAATGAGAAACAAAGTAATTGAGATCTATCAATCTGGATCAGGTTATAAAGCCATTCCTAAAGCTTTGAGACTCCAGTGAACCACAGTGAGAGCCATTATCCACAAATGGCGAAAACATGGAACAGTTTTGAACCTTTCGAGGAGTGGCTGGACAATAAAAGTTACCCCAAAAGCACAGCGACGACTCATCCAAGAGGTCACAAAAGACCCCACAACAACACCCAAAGAACTGCATGGCCTCACTTGCCTCAGTTATGGTCAATGTTCGTGACTTCAGCATAAGAAAGAGACTAGGCAAAAATGGCCTGCATGGCAGAGTTCTAAGACGAAAACCACGGCTGAGCAATAAGAACATAAAGGCTTAACTCAGTTTTGCCATCTGGGGGATCTTGATGATCCCCCAGACTTTTGGGAGAATACTCTGTGGATGGACGAGACAAAAGTTGAACTTTTTGGAAGGTGTATGCCCCATTACTTCTGGCATAGAAGTAACCCAGCATTTCAGAAAATAGCATCATACCAACAGTAAAATATGGTAGTGGTGGTGTGATGGTCTGGGGCTGTTTTGCTGCTTCAGGACCTGGAAGACTTGTTGTGGTAAATGGATCCATGAATTCTGCTGTCTACCAAAAAATTCTGAAGAAAATGTCCGGCCATCTGTTCGTGACCTCAAGCTGAAGGTCACTTGGGTTATGCAGCAGGACAATGATCCAAAACACACCTGAAAGTCCACCTCTCAATGGCTTAAGAAAAACAAAATTATGACTTTGAAGTTGACAAGTCAAAGTCCTGACATTAATCTGATTGAGATGCTGTGGCATGACTTTAAAAAGGAGGTTCATGCTCTAAAACCCTCCAATGTGGCAGAATTACAACAATTTTGCAAAGATGAGTGGCCAAAATTCCTCCAGCGCGTGGTAAAAGGCTCATTGACAGTTATCACAGACACTTGATTGCAGTTGTTGCTGCTAAGGGTGGCCCAACCAGTTATTAGGTTTAGAGGGCAATCACTTTTTCACACAGGACCCACAGGGTAGGTTTGGATTTCTTTTTCCCTTAATAATAAAGAGTTTCATTTAAAACCTGCATTTTGTGATTACTTGTGTTATCTTTGTTTAATATTTCTTTGGTGATCTGAAACATTTAAGTGTGACAAACATGCAAAAGAACAGGAAATCAGGAAGGGGGCAAACACTTTTTCACACAACTGTTTATATGTCCATAAATGCATAATACTACATACACATTAGTAAAGTGCGCTATGTATGTAAGGAGACACAATATATGTGACAGAACAATAAAAGGTGCTGTGGCAGTACATATCTACGTCATAACCAGTTCTACTTTCTTCCCTGTGATTTTTCTTATGTCCGCCCCCGCGTTGTTGTCCTGACCAGATTCCTTTGTTTCAGATTCGTGGTCGGGAGAACTTTGAAATCTTAATGAAGATAAAGGAGAGTCTGGAGCTGGTGGAGCTGGTGCCACAGCAGTTAGTAGACTCCTACCGACAGCAACAGCAGCAGCTGCTCCAGAGACAGTAAGACAAATGCTTATCATGGATGTAAGACGGGCGGACTAACCGACCTCTGTGCTCGCTAATGTCTATGTACTAGTGGGGGGCTCCTGCTCCGTCTGGAGCAATGTCCCATAGTATAACTCCATTTTCAAATCATATTTTTTTGCTCCATTTAAGGTATACACTGGGAAATCTCCCAACATGTACATTAATGGGAACCTGTCACGTTGTACATGCCGTCCGATTTGTGGCAGCATGTTATAGAGGAGGAGAAGCTGAACAGAATGATATATGCGTTTGATGGAAAAAAATCACTATAACTGGTGTTTTATTCAGTGACATTCCTGTTGTTTGTATGTATGAGTCCAGCTGGCAGTCCTACTATTGTTTGACAGCTGTCTCTGCATGTACAGTCATACAGGACAGACTGTCAACCACTATTAGGCCCGCCCACTGAACTCATATCCATATAACACCAAAGATTTCACTGAATAAAATAAAAGTTTTACTGAATATTTTCCCACAAACATGTAGATCAATCTAATCAACTTCTGCGCCATAACACGCTGCCGGCAGATCAGATACCATCGTCAACAGAACAAAGCAAAGCTGAGACTCATGTCTATAGGTGGCACATGTCACCCATAGACTACAATGGTATCTGTTTAATAGAGAAGTCACTAAAAGCCATGACACATCTTATAAAGCATCCATGTAGCAGCAGACTGATACACATATCTATCCATCCATTATCCATGTGCACACGTTCAGGAATCTTCGCGTTTTTGCGGCGGTTTTCCGCTGCAAAAATGCTTAAAAAACGCATGCATTAAGCATCCTATTATTAGAATGCATTCCGCAATTTTTGTGCACATGCTGCGTTTTTTTCGCGGAAAAAAATGCAGCATGTTCATTCTTTTTCCGGAATCGCGGCGATTCCGCCGCCATAGGAATGCATTGAACCGCTTACTTTCTGCATGTGGCTATGCCCACCATGCGCAAAGTGAGCACTTCATGTGCGGATGGTACCCAGGGTCTGGAGGAGAGGAGACTCTCCTCCAGCCCCTGAATACCATATCCATATTAAAACAATAAGTAAAATAAAAAATCGTGACATTCTCACCTTCCGGCATCCCCAGCAGCTTTCCCACTCCTCAGCGACGCTCCTTGCAACTCCCGTTCCCAGGCGTGCTTAGCGACAATGACCCCAGATGACGTAGCGGTCTCGCGTGATGCTACATCATCTGGGGTCATTGTCGCCAGGCATCACTGGGAACGGGAGTTGCCGGGAGCATCGCGAGGCCCAGGAAGGCTGCGGGGGCCGCTGGAAGGTGAAAATATCACGATTTATTATTTTTTTTTATTATTTTTACATTAGATCTTGTTACTATTGATGCGGCATAGGCGGCATCAATAGTAAAAAGTTGGTCACACTTGTCAAACACGTTGTTTGACTCGTGTGACTCACCTGTCAATCAGTTTTCCAAGCGATGCTACAGATCGCTTGGAAAATGCTAGCATTCTGCAAGCTAATTACACTTGCAAAACACTAGTTTCTGGCGGAAATACGCATACCTATAAAATGCGTATTTCCTGCGGCAGGGAGGTGCGGGATTGCCGCAGAAATTTCCGCGGCAATTCTCATACGTGTGTACATAGCCTTCTTGCAGAATGGAACAATGAAGTCCTCTGCGCTATCCTGTACCTTTTTTTGCTGTATAGTAATGTATAAGAACCAGGCAGAGAGCACAAGGAGACTTATTTGGCCACCGCCTGGCCATAGAGGTTCATGAGCGCGCTCTTTGTGCAAATTTCTAGCTTTCCTGATGCTAAACTTAGCGCAAAACAGGGTAAGAACTGATCCTGGGTTGAATGACCATGTACACAAATAAAGGATGGACCTGGGGAAGACAGGCAACAAGCACTGGTCCTCCAGGTCCCATGATGGTGAAGTGCAATGACAGGATCCCACACCAGCAGGGTGGCCACATTTTTTATTTTCTGCCATCACCTCCATGTTTGCACAGTGGTAAAGTGATGCATTACATCTTCTGACGTATAAAACATTTCTGTATAATCTGTAGTAACGGCATACGTTTCTTCCCAGTGCCCACCTGCAATCACAGTCGTCCTATGGTCCTGTCATGTCTCCAATGAATAAAGTCCACGGAGGGATCAACAAGCTGCCATCCGTAAACCAGCTAGTGGGGCAGCCCAACCAGCATGGAGCAAACCCTGCACCAGGGATGATGCCCATGGGTAAGAATATTATCCACACCCTTCTACTAAGCAAGGTCTACATGTTATTTCTTCCATTGTTACTGTCATCAAGGTCATGTAATACTCTGCTTTCTTCCAACGTTTCTAGGCTCTGGTATGCTGAACAACCACTCCATGCAACCAAATGGGGAAATGAACGGCGCTCACTCTTCCCAGTCTATGGTGTCGGGGTCACACTGCACTCCCCCACCGCCCTACAATGCTGACCCCAGCCTTGTCAGGTACTCCTGTTATTAATTACATGTATGTAATGTAATTATTACATTAATGTAGATGCATCCTTTGTGAACTAACCTGCCCTCTAAATTACCAGTAGTGACAATCATGGTCATGTAGCGCACAACACATGATAAACGACCTACAACATAAACTTCAGAAAAGTATCAACACTCATGGGACACTGAAAAGGAGAATGATAGCAGGCAATTGTCAACTTACTCATACATTTCCAAGAGAAATAACAGAGGAACAACAATAAAATGGTGCTCCAGAATTGTAATTTTATGGGCAATTATAATATTTACCAAAACAGGAATCGGAGGAAAGCATGATCTAGTCCTTTAACATTATTGCTCCCACTGCGTTGTACCATTTTTTTTGTAAATTTTTTATCTAAAAATATAGATAGAGAAAATGAATCGTGCATTGAGCAGGGGGTTCGACACGATGACCCTTGAGGTCCCTTCCAACTTTAACATTCTATGATTCTAAAAGAAGAAAGGAAGAGGGCAACATGGAAAGCAGGGCTAAACGTCTTTAGGCTGGAGATGTCATATACATTTCTTAAAGTGCTGAAGTCTTAAAGAAAACACAGTCATTGTAGTAAATCTGCATCCAGGGGATGAGTTAGGTCTCCAGAGAGTCTGGTCCCTTAAATCAATGGTAGAATAACATATAGCCAAAAAGTTCCCTTTTCCACATTAGAGGGCGCTGCGGGGGAAATGTGTGACTGGCAGCAGTTTTCCCCAGCAATGGAAACGCCTATTTACAGTATCACAAAATACAGATTTACTGCGTGTGATAACTTGATTGCCGACCAATTCATTCACAGTCATAACTAATTCACAGATTTTGGAGAGTTTTTCTCAAAATATTTGTAACAACTTGTAGCCGGGTTGATGCATTTATGGATTTCTAATTTAAGTTAATGCTGCTGCACTATAAGAGAATTATAATAAATATTTAAGACAATTAAGAAAATGTACAAAGTGTTATGTAAATATAAAGAAAAGGTAACACATTGGCTTTTCAGCACTATTCCGCTAAATGACAAACTCGGCTCTAAATGACAGCTTATTAAAATAAGTAGAGACCTATTCAAATTTATATCAACTTAACTTGCCCTATCATGCAGCCAAAACAGACATTTCTAAGACACTGACCACTTTTTCAGTAAAATAAGCATCAAACAAGTCAGTGGAGAGGTTTATAATATACTGCAGAGCTGCACTCACTATTCTGCTGGTGGAGTCACTGTGTCCATACATTACATTATTTATCCTGTACTGATCCTGAGTTACATCCTGTATTATATTCCAGAGCTGCACTCACTATTCTGCTGGTGCAGTCACTGTGTCCATACATTAGATTACTTATCCAGTACTGATGCCGAGTTACATCCTGTATTATACTCCAGAGATGCACTCACTATTCTGCTGGTGCAGTCACTGTGTACATACATTACAGTACTTATCCTGTACTGATCCTGAGTTACATCCTGTATTATACTCCAGAGCTGCACTCACTATTCTGCTGGTGCAGTCACTGTGTACATACATAACATTACTTATCCTGTACTGATCCTGAGTTACATCCTGTATTATACCCCAGAGCTGCACTCACTATTCTGCTGGTGGAGTCACTGTGTACATACATTACTTATCCTCTACTGATCCTGAGTTACATCCTGTGTTATACTCCAGAGCTACACTCACTATTCTGCTGGTGGAGTCACTGTGTACATACATTACATTACTGATCCTGTACTGATCTTGAGTTACATCCTGTATTATACTCCAGAGCTGCACTCACTATTCTGCTGGTGGAGTCACTGTGTACATACATTACATTACTTATCCTGTACTGATCCTGAGTTACATCCTGTATTATACTCCAGAGCTGCACTCACTATTCTGCTGGTGCAGTCACTGTGTACATACATTACATTACTTATCCTGTACTGATCCTGAGTTACATCCTGTATTATACCCCAGAGCTACACTCACTATTTTGCTGGTGGAGTCACTGTGTACATACAATACATTACTTATCCTCTACTGATCCTGAGTTACATCCTGTATTATATTCCAGAGCTGCACTCACTATTCTGCTGGTGCAGTCACTGTGTACATTACGTTACTTATCCTGCACTGATCCTGAGTTACATACTGTATTATACTCCAGAGCATTTCTTAAAATTCTGCTGATCAGTACTGGGAATCTAAGCAGACAGACCACCAAACACATTAATGCAGAGGTAAGATTATGCAATGATTAATAGTATTATAATAATGTAATATACAGTGGGTTCGGAAAGTATTCAGACCCCTTTACATTTTTCACTCTTTGTTTTATTGCAGCCATTTGGTAAATGCAAAAAAAGTTTTTTTTTCTCATTAATGTACACTCTGCACCCCATCTTGACTGAAAAAGACAGAAATGTAGAAAGTTTTGCAAATTTATTAAAAAAAAACCCTGAAGTATCACATGGTCATAAGTATTCAGACCCTTTGCTCAGACACTCATATTTAAGTCACATGCTGTCCATTTCCTTGTGATCCTCCTTGAGATGGTTCTACTCCTTCATTGGAGTCCAGCTGTGTTTAATTAAACTAAAAGGACTTGATTTGTAAAGGCACACACCTGTCTATATAAGACCTCACAGCTCACAGTGCATGTCAGAACAAATGAGAATCATGAGGTCAAAGGAACTGGCCAAGGAGCTCAGAGACACAATGGTGGCAAGGCACATATCTGGCCAAGGTTACAAAAGAATTTCTGCAGTGCTCAAGTTTCGTAAGAGCACAGTAGCCTCCATAATCCTTAAATGGAAGAAGTTTGGGACCACCAGAAGTCTTCCTAGACCTGGCCATCCAGCCAAACTGAGCAATCATGGGAGAAGAACCTTGGTGAGAGAGATAAAGAACCTCAAAATCACTGTGGCTGAGCTCCACAGATGCAGTAGGGAGATGGGAGAAAGTTCCACAAAGTCAACTATCACTGTCGCCCTCCACAAGTTGGGCCTTTATGGCAGAGTGGCCTGATGGAAGCCTCATCTCAGTGCAAGACATATGAAAGCCCGCATAGAGTTTGCTAAAAAAAACAAAAAAACACATGAAGGACTCCCAGACTATGAGAAATAAGATTCTCTGGTCTGAAGAGATGAAGATAGAACTTTTTTGTGATAATTCTAACCGGTATGTGTGGAGAAAACTAGGCACTGCTCATCACCTGCCCAATACAATCCCAACAGTGAAACATGGTGGAGGCAGCATCATGCTATGAGGGTGTTTTTCAGCTGCAGGTACAGGACGACTGGTTGCAATTGAAGTAAACATGAATGCGGCCAAGTACAGAGATATCTTGGATGAAAACCTCTTCCAGAGTGCTCTGGACCTCAGACTTGGCTGAAGGTTCACCTTCCCACAAGACAATGACCCCAAGCATACAGCTAAAATAACAAATGAGTGGCTTCAGAACAACTCTGTGACCATTCTTGACTGGCTCAGACAAAGCCCTGACCTAAACCCAATTGAGCATCTCTGGAGAGACCTGAAAATGGCTGTCAACCAACGTTCAACATCCAACCTGATGGAACTGGAGAGGATCTGCAAGGAAGAATGGCAAAGGATCCCCAAATCCAGGTGTGAAAAACTTGTTGCATCATTCCCAAGAAGACTCATGGCTGTACTAGCTCAAAAGGGTGTTGCTACTCAATACTGAGTAAAAGGTCTGAATACTTATGACCATGTGATATTTCAGTTTTTCTTATTTAATAAATTTTCAAAAATTTTTACATTTGTTTTTTTCAGTGAAGACAGGGTGCAAAGTGTACTTTAATGAGAAAAAAAAATGAACTTTATTGCATTTACCAAATGGCTGCAATGAAACAAAGAGTGAAAAATTTAAAAGGGTCTGAATACTTTCCGAACCCACTGTATGTATAAAGTGACTCCACCGGCAGAATAGGGAGCGTAGCTCTGGACTATAATACAGGATGTAATTCAGGATCAGTACAAGATAAATAATGTATGTACACAGTGACTGCACCAGCAGAATAGTGAGTGCAGCTCTGGAGTATAATACAGGATGTAACTCAGGATCAGTACAGGATAAGTGTGACGCCAGAGGGAGGCGAGCGCTAAGAGTGGACCCTCTGGACCATGGAACAGACCAAGCCCTGGACGAGCTGACCAAGTGGAGACCGACCCCTATACCGGGATCGTCAGGAGCAAGCCCAGAGGTCACTAGACCACAGTAGCGGATACCAAGAGGGGCGGCTCTGACAGTGAATGGGGACCGAGACTGAGTGGAACCATTGGAGGGCGGAGGATCCAGTAGTACAGGAGCCGGGGAAACGGATCCAAGGACACCAGGACGTTACTACAGGAAGGCTGAAGCTGGAGGCAGCTGTGAAGAGAGAAGGCATTAAACGGGAAGGGGAATATGCTGCCAAGGCAGTATACTGGAGTACAGGTGTACAGAGAGCAGGGGAAACACAAAGACACGAGCGTGTGGGTTGCAGGCAGGACAGCGCGACAGCGCAAGTGTACTCTGGTAGCAGACGCACGAGGCAGCAGGCGCAGGCCAGAGTTACTGAGCAGATAGCAAACAAATAACCAGGCACCTCACCTTAGAGGAGGTGTCCTGAAATACCCCCTGATTTACCCGGATTGGCTGCCGGGGATTTCCGGGCTGAGGCATCCAAGGGCATAAAATGCTGAAGTGCGTGGGTGCCCTTTAAGGGACCCAGGGCGCATGCGCAGATGCCGGGAAGTCCTGGCAGAGCGTGAAAGCGGAAGCTGAGGGGAAACACGGCGGAACCGAGCAGAGACAGCGCGCCGGGACCCGGGAGCGAAGCCAAAGGGACCGTCACCTACATCGGGAGGGTGGACCACGGCGGACCAGGGAAGTGACCGGTTGGCAGGCACAGCAGCGGTGACAGTCCCCCCTCTCTACAATCCATCCTACTACGACTGGAGAGGAACCTGTTGAGAATACGACGGGCAAAACCCTTTCAGTCAATCAAGAAAAAATTTTCCTGTGAACCTTTTTTATGGCCAAAATATCTTTCACTTCAAAGACATTCTCAGCACTAACAGGTTGTGAAGTAGCACCAGAAGAGTGAAGCGGTTGAAGATTGCGGGTTTAAGCAGAGACACATGGAAGGTATTGGGAATGCAGAGCGAGGCAGGCAATCTCAGCTTGTAGGCCACACTGTTGACTTGCTTCGGAACCTCGAAGGGGCCAATGTAGCGTGGACCCAACTTGTACGATGGTATCTTGAGTCTGATGTACCTCGAGGATAGCCACACCTTGTCGCCAGGACTGAAAGGAGGGGAATCCATGCGCCTCTTGTCGGCGTGTCTTTTCATCTTACCACACACTTTGTTGAGTGCCCCCTTGACGTCCCCTCAGATCTTAAGAGAATTCCTGGGTCAGAGAGTCGGCCGCTGGTACTCCAGAGGCTAGGGAAACAGGAAGAGGCATACCGGGATGTTGCCCAAAGACGATGAAGAAAGGGTCTTGGCGGAGGACTCGCTGGAGTGATTATTATAGGCAAACTCAGCCCAAGGAAGCAGGTCGACCCAATCATCTTGATGGGCGTTGGTAAAGTGTCAATGAAAGGTAGCAAAGACTTGATTAGTCTGCTCCACTTGGCCATCAGTCTGAGGGTGGTAGTCTGAGAAGTCCAAAGTCACTTTCACAGAGCTCTCCAGAAGCGGAACCTAAATTGAACTCTTCTGTCAGATATGATGTACTGAGGGAACCCATGGAGTCTGAAGATGTTTCCAATGAAGATCTTAGCCAACTCTGGAGCGGAGGGAAGACCGGGTAAAGGAAGAAAATGAGCCATCTTAGAGAACCGATCTACCACCACAAGGACAACGGTACAGCCAGAGGAACTTGGAAGGTCGTTAATGAAGTCCATGGCTATATGCTAAAGAGAGGAGAGGAAGCAGGGTTCCAGAAGGTAACTGTCTGGGAACCTGAGACGGACATGAGGCAACAAATTCCTTGACATCCAGACGCAGAGTGGGCCACCAGTAGTAGCGGGCAATGAGAAGGAAAGTCTTCTTAACTCCGGCATTCCCAGCCAACTTGGATGAATGTCCCCAGAGCAACACTCTCCTCCTGTCGCCCTCCACGACGAAACCCAGCAGCAGACTGGTCATACCCAAAGGAGCCACAGTAATGACTTTGGTCGGATTCACAATATGCGCTGGTTCCTTTTCAAGGTCGCCAGGCTGAAATTACCTAGATAATGCGTCCGCTTTGACATTCCTGTCGCCCAGCCGGAAGCGAAGATCGAAATCAAAACAGGTGAAAAACAGAGACCATCTGGCCTGTCGAGGATTGAGTCTCTGTGCGGATCGGATAAGCCAGATTCTTATGGTCGGTAAAGATCACAAACGGATGCATGGCCCCCTCGAGGAGATACCGCCACTCCTCCAGAGCTAGTTTTATGGCCAACAACTCGTGGTCTCCAATAGCATAATTGCGTTCAGATGCTGAAAATGCTTTAGAGAAGAGGCCACAGGGAATCAACCAACCCTCAGAGGTCCTCTGCGAGAGTACAGCTCAGACACCCGTGGAAGAAGCGTCCACCTCTAGAATGAAGGATTTGATAGCCTCTGGACGATGGAGTACTGGCGTTGTGGCGAAGGACTGCTTTAGAAGTAAGAAGTCGTCCTCTGCTTCCAGAGTCCATGCCTTGGAGCTGGTACGTTTACGGGTAAGAGAAGAGATAGGCTTGATCACAGAAGAGAAATGAGGGTTGAATTGCCTGTAGTAATGGGCGAATCCCAGAAATCGTTGAATAGCTCTTACCCCGCAGGGTCGCAGCCAGTTGAGGATGGCCAACACCTTCTCGGGATCCATCTTTAGACCGAAATCAGAGATAATATAACCCAGGAAAGGCAGAGAAGTTTGTTCAAAGAGGCATTTCTCGAGCTTGGCATACAGATGATTCTCCCTCAGACGCTGCAAGACTAGACGAACACTCCTTCTGTGGGTAGAGAGGTCCGAAGAAAAGACAAGGATGTCATCCAGATACACCACTTCACAGGAATACAGGAAGTCGCGCAAAATGTCATTGACAAATTCTTGGAATACGGCAGGAGCATTGCAGAGACTGAATGGCATGACCATAGTGGCCATCCCGTGTGTTAAAGGCAATCTTCCACTCATCCCCGGAGCGGATTCGGACCAAGTTGTAGGCACCCCGAAGGTCGAGTTTAGTGAAAATTCGGCCCATCTTAGTCGGTCAAAGACCTCCGGGACTAAAGGCAACGGGTACCTATTCTTGACTGTGATGTCATTCAGACCCCTGTAATCTACACAAGGTCGAAGAGAGCCATCTATTTCTTAACAAAGAAAAATCCTGCACCTGCAGGGGAGGAAGACTTCCGAATGAATCCTCTGGCCAAGTTTTCCTGGACATACTCAGACATGGCCTGAGTCTCTGCAGGAGACAGCGGTAGATCCTACCCCTAAGTGGTGTGGAGCCGGGAACAAGTTCAATCGGGCAGTCGTATGGACGATGCGGGGAAAGACTCTCAACCTCCCTCTTATTAAAGACGTCTGCATAGGCCCAATATGGCTGAGGTAGCCCGGCAGGAACGCAGAAGGCTGAGGAGAGTTAACTGGATGCACAGATTGCAGACACCGATTCTGGCAAGAGGATCCCCAGCGGAGTACATCTCCCGAGTGCCAGTCGAGGGTAGACTTATGGGCCCTGAGCCAAGGTAACCCAAGCAACAATGCATGTGAGAGGTTCGGCAGAACGTACAAGGAAATCCGTTCTCGATGTAGCACCCCAATCTGTAATTCCACTTCTTCAGTCACCAAGGTATCGGCCTCTTGCAAAGGTCTCCCGTCCACCGATGCAATCAAACGTGGTCTGTCCAGGGTCCGTACTGGAATCCGGAGTCTCCGAACAGCATCAAGACTAATGAAATTGCCTGCCGCTCCTGAATCCACGTAAGCCACCTCCGAATGGCGTCTCTGCTCCAGGATCAATAAGACAGACAGGGTCAGGGGAGGAGAGGAATCGGAAACACCTAGGGAGGCCTCTCCTACCTGTCCTAGGTAGAGGAGTTTCCCGGTCTCTCTGGACAGCCCTGCAGTAAATGGGAGGCACTTCTGCAGTAGAAGCAGAGACCTTGAGCACATCTCTCCCTCCGGCGCTGTTCCACCATCTTGACCCGATCCACCTGCATCGGTTCGGGTGCGGACGCTGAGGAGGACACCGTCTGACGCGTACTAGATGATCTGCGGACTGTGAGAGTGGGACAAGTCAATCTCCTCTCTCTGGCTGCCTCGCGGGACCGTTCCTGGAAACGCAGGTCTATGCGTGTGGCTAGGGAGATTAGCTCCTCCAGGGAGGTTGGACTATCATGCCCTGCGAGCTCGTCCTTTATCCGGCCCGACAATCCATGCCAGAAAGCGTCAACTAGAGCCTCATTATTCCACCCTAGCTCAGAGGCCAGAGTGCGGAAACAAATGGTGTATTGGCCCACCAACAGGGAACCCTGATTGAGATTGAACAGGGACTCAGTCGTGGATGCCAACCACCCGGGTTCGTATAAGACCCTACAAAAGGTGTCTAAGAAGACTGCCAATTGGGAGACTATGGGGTTGTGACATTTCCACAGGGATTAACCCAAGCCAAGGCCTCCCTCTCCAGGTGGGATACTATAAAAGCCACTTTGGCCCGGTCAGTGGGGTATTGCTGGGGGAGGAGCTCAAAGTGGAGACGGCACTGGTTCAGGAATCCCCTGAAAAGTTTGGGGTCCCCACTGTACCTGGGTGGCTTACCAAGGCGCGGCGGTGGGTGAGGCAGGGAAGCGGAGCCAAGGTCACGGGATGCTGCCTGAACGGAACTGCAGCAGCAGTTTGCAGGTTATACAGGCGATCATCTACTGAAGCCATATAACTCAGCATGCGAGCCTGTGTGTCACGCTGCTGAGTGAGCTCCTGCTGGAGGACAGCAAGTTGGGTGGCAATAACCAGGTCGGAGGCCTGTAACAAGGTCATGAGGGACTCCATAGTTTGCATAATGGTCATAATGCGCTGTAATTATCGCACAAGTGAGCCAGCGCCTTCTGGGCGGAGAATGCGGTACCGTCAGGGTCCATGGCCTGGTTATTCTGTGACGCCCCAGGGAGGCGAGCGCTAAGAGTGGACCCTCTGGACCGTGGAACAGACCTACCCCATGGGCGAGCTGACCTAGTGGAGGGATCGTCAGCAGCAAGCCCAGAGGTTACTATGCCACAGTAGCCGATACCAAGAGGGGCGGCACAGACAGTGAATGGGGACCGAGACTGAGTGGAACCACGGGAGGGCGGAGGATCCAGTAGTACAGGAGCCGGGGAAACGGATCCAAGGACACCAGACGGATCCAAGAAGGACACCAGAAGTGGACGCCAGGACAGGACTACAGGCAACTGTGAAGAGAGAAGGCGTTAATCGGGAAGGGGAATAACTCAAGATCAGTAATGTAATGTATGCACATAGTGACTGCACCAGCAGAATAGTGAGTGCAGCTCTGGAGTGTAATACAGGGTGTAATTCAGGATCAGTACAGGATAAGTAATGTATGTACACAGTGACTCCACCAGCAGAATAGTGAGTGCAGCCCTGGAGTATAATACAGGGTGTAATTCAGGACCAGTACAGGATAAGTAATGTAATGTATGTACACAGTGACTCCACCAGCAGAATAGTGAGTGCAGCTCTGGAGTATAATACAGGATGTAACTCAGGATCAGTAATGTAATGTATGTACACAGTGACTGCATCAGCAGAATAGTGAATGCAGCTCTGGAGTGTAATACAGGATGTAATTCAGGATCAGTACAGGATAAGTAATGTAATGTATGTACACAGTCACGCCATCAGAAGCATAGTGAGTGCAGCTCTGGAGTATAATACAGGATGTAACTCAGGATCAGTAATGTAATGTATGTACACAGTGACTGCACCAGCAGAATGGTGAGTGCATCTCTGGAATATAATACAGGAGGTAACTCATAATGAGGGCTATCTGCAACTTTTTTTTTATATGGTTAGGTGTTGTAATGAGTTGTTCGTGATGGCATGACAACCAATCAAACATTTTCTTCTCAAATATTCTCATACTTATAGGTTGCTGTTGGCTGTAGTGTCTTTTCTGCACTCCCCTTTGCACCAGTTTTTCACGCAGTGCCCTTGATTGGCACAGACAACTCTGTGAAGTTCATGTCCTGTTATGAGAACCGATGGTTTATCTGTCAGTTAATTCTGCTTTTTTTTCCAAACCTTTTTTGTTTCTGCAGTTTTTTGACAGGACTGGGGTGTCCAAACTGCATCGAGTATTTCACATCACAAGGTTTACAGAACATATACCACCTGCAGAACCTTACCATGGAGGTAAATAATGGGAGGGGAATCCTCTTATAATCAGGGATCACAACCAGATTAAACAGCGGGGCTATAAATCTCCTGGACTAGCCATAGCAAGCAGTCACTGTGTAGTGTAGGGGACAGCCATTAAACAAGAGAGGTCTCACCTCAATCAATAGACAGACATTGCTTCTCAAGAGAAGCCATGTTTTTTAAATAAATGCATCTTTGAGGGTCTTGAGCTCTTGCCATCGCACTTCCCAAGATCCTTGATTATCCTAAAGCCCGTACTAACAGACTGTGTATGAGCAGGTGTGAATACGACTGTACAGATCACTGTGTAGCATCTGTGATCCCAAAACACGTTTTTTGCACATGGCCATTAACATCTTCACAACCTATGACGTATAAGTACATCATAGGTCGTATTCCTGCGATCCACCCGCTGCTGTTAAAATCTTAATTGCCGCTGTCAAACAGTGACAGCAGCCTTACCTGGAGTGTGCCGGAAGCGCTTCATAAGACCCATCCATCATCGCCCCTGTCACATAATCGCAGGGTGCCGATGGGTTGGCATGCCATCCGGGGGTCTGCAGAAGACCCCCATACTTGTCATTGCAGATCTCCTATGAATGCTGGCCAGTAGCTCAGGCAATCGGACGATCGCAGCTTTAAGCCTCGTAAGGGGACTATTGAAGCAAGTAAAAAGTAGAAAAAAAAAAGTTTAAAAAAATACAAAAAATAAAAAATATGTAAAAGTTCAAATCACCCCCTTTTGCCCCATTCAAAATAAATAAAAAAACACATATTTGGTATCGCTGCATCCATAAACACCCGATCTATTAAAATATAAAAACAATTCCTCTGATCAGTAAACAGCATGAGAAAAAAATAAAAACGCTAGAATTAAGTTTTTTTTGGTCGCCGTAACATTGCAATAAAATGCAATAACGGGCGATCAAAAGATCTTATCTGCCCCAAAATGGTATCAATAAAAACATCAGCTCAGGAAGCAAAAAATAAGCCCTCACTCGACCCAAGATCACGAAAAATGGAGATGTATTTTTTTGCAAATTGTCCTATAATAAAGTCTCCAGGCAAAACGTATACACTGTTATAGACGAGTACAAGTCCTGGTGGCGGCAAGGAACTAACCAAACATCCATGTGTCAGGATACAGATCAAAATGGACATGCCTCAGTTTTGCTGGGGTTTTTTGCAAATAAAAAATAGACATGTGCACAGCGCTATAGACTATAACGGGTGCATGGCCTATTTGTAAAAAAAAACACAGAACGCATTCAGTTACGGCTGAAAGAGTTGGCACCCTTGAAATTGCTCCAAAAAATGAAGTATTTCTCCTAGAAAATTATTGTTTTGTCATACACGTTTATTTCCTTTGTGTGTATTGGAACAACACAAAAAACACAGAGAAAATAGGCAAATTGGACATAATTTCACACAACCCCAAAAATGGGCTAGACAAAATTGTTGGCACCCTCAGCTTAATATTTGGTTGCACACCGTTTGGAGTAAACAACTGCAATCGCTTCTTATAACCATCCAAAATCTTCTTACTCTTCTCAGCTGGAATTTTGGACCACTCTCCTTTTGTAAACTGCTCCAGGTCTCTCATATTTGAAGGCACCTTATCCCACAGGGACCAAACTTCTCCAGGTGGAAAAAATCACTATGGGTTGGGGGAACTGAGCATTAGGTTACAAGGTTAACATGGGAAATGATAGAAGGCGTTCATTGCTCATGGCTGTGAAGATGACCGCTACTCTTGGTGGGTTTTCCTGTCTCTGCTTTTTCTATGAAAACACAAAATTTCCCTTCAGGAATCAATTTATTTTCCTTGCCATTGACATACGGGATGGGTCAGCTCAGTTGAGTGTTGAATGGATGGCCTTGTACATGTGTTTTATTATTTGGGTTTGGGGAATTATCATAGGTCAATGGGTAACATATTCGGGTTTGATGAAACCTACTGGCTAATGCCAATGTGATCCTTAAGGAGGATTCCAAGAAGGCTGGACTACCACTTACATATTTCTGCCTTAGGATAGCCTAACCATAGAGACATAAACTTATCATATACCTGTAAAAAGACTCACGTGGTCTTCACCGTGATCTCCCCTTGTGTGTCTCTTGACTTTCCTAAATACTTTTTTTGATCTTTTTGGGACTATTCCAGATCTTTCCTAATCTGCTGTGTATCTTCTTGCAGGATCTTGGAGCACTGAAGATTCCCGAGCACTATAAAAGTTTGATATGGAGGGGAATCCAAGAGCTGAACAAAAGCCATGACTATGGAGGCCAACAGCTGATTCGATCCAGCAGTAACGCTTCCACCATTTCCATCGGCAGCTCAGGTGAGCTCCAGCGTCAGCGTGTTATGGAGGCTGTACATTTTCGGGTACGACACACCATCACCATTCCTAATCGGAGTGGAGCCGATGATTGGGCCGACTTTGGATTCGATTTACCCGACTGCAAAGCACGAAAACACTCTATAAAAGAAGAGTTTGCAGAATCCGATATGAACTAATATATAGAGAACTGGGATGGAGTTGACCAAAATTATACAGATTTTCTCAACCAAATGAAGCCAACGGCAATTCCATTCAGAAGTCAGCACGAAAGGTCTACTAGTGGTGGCTTTGGTTTCATCTGGTAAGGTCCACCATAAGGTCAATGAAAAGGGGATGATCCAAGTGCTTCATTTATCTTTTTGAAAGCAAGAAAGAATGAACTTGATGTAGGTCCTTAGCAGGTACCTTATAAGTGGATAAATCTCTTTAGGCAACTATCATTAAGGGTTTCCTGGTTCATCTTGGACATTTCCATGGCTTCACATAGCCTGGAGTATTTTCCATATCCCAAGATGTCTGCTCATTGCTGACAACTCTTCAAGGGGTACAACACTGAGGACTTTCCTTTCCAATGAACTGCCAAAAAAAGTATTCGAACCGCTCTCTGTTCATTGTGTTTCGCTACAGACATTTCTGATGGTTTTTTGAGAACATGCTTTCGACAAAACATGTGAAATCTAAAGACCTGCACCGAAAAGGGTGTTTTTATTAAAAAAAAGTTATATATAACTGGGTTCAGTCAATTCAGCTACGTTTTAGGGGCATAAATATCTGTAATTTATGGCTGTATCCTGTGATGTACATATCTCCTTTCTCCTCAGTCCTATAATATTCTTGTTTCTATTATTTATCTGTAATATAAACTATTCATTGTTTGTAGAGTAGTAGTGAGCAGTCCCGTGTAGGGGTGTGCAGATCTCTGTACAGTGCGGGTAGGAAATAAAGCTTGATACCTTGTATGCTGTATTATTCATTCACAAGCTGTGCTTTATTTGACTAATATATTTAATTTTTCAGAGTTTTTGACTATTAAGATTCTAAGCGCCCGGATTCAGGGGTGACAATTAGTTTTGGTATTTGTGAATGAATATGACAAACTGGGAAGAAGTTACAGTAATGGTCTATATTGTGTTTTGTGTGGTTTACTGTAGGGTACAATTTGCTGCATTGTGCGGTTATAATTCCCAAGAATTCAAGTCACATTTAGGCCAAGGCTCCATGTTGGATTTTTTTTTGCATATCACAAGGTTACTAGTGTTCTTTTTTTGGAGACTACTAAGGAAATGTTATCAGTGATAAGTGTGTGGTTCAGCATGCACATAGTATGACGTCTATTACTGGTACATGAACAGACCCTAAAGAGTAAAACCTACGAAACCAGTCATGCGTTTAAATTGGTAGACCTGTGCCCCAAACATCTCTGTCGAAACATACCTCCCAGCCTGCAACCTTCTCAGTAGAACTATTTAATTACGGTAGCTGGGACTTCTTTTGTCCTTTTAGGGGTAAGTATTTCAAAGAGAAGGGACTTTTACCTGAAGCTCCCCTCTATTAGCCAGACAGAGAGCTGATAGTTAATAGCAAATACTCACATAAAAGGGGTTTCTAGTGGGACACCTTTAGGACTATCTGTCATGTGTAGTCTCCTGTCCATTGAGAATAGCAAAAACCTATAGGGGTCCCAGCTGACAGACCTCCACTGATTATGACATATCCGATTGTCATGTGGGGATATTTAGTAATATATTAGATGATTAATTTGGGTCTCTGAACGTGACGTAGTCATGTTAAAGACACAAGAAAACGTCTTGTCTGTGTAATCACGTCAAAAAATGATGAATGCCAGGATGGACTCTGCCCAATATTTGCTGCCGCTGACTTTCCCCTCTTCCATTGGTATATGTACATACCAGTAAATGGGATTTCCATATTTACTCCCGTTAGCTCTGCATTCTTTACATTACGTTTATGATATGTGTTTTAAAGGCATGTTTGAGTAGGAAGAAGTTATCACCTATCCAAAACCTTGGGGATAATTTTTAGATCAGTGACGGTCCATCCACTAGGACCCTCCACCACTCACCAGAACAGGACACTTTTATCTCAAAGTGCAGTGCATACGTGTGACCGCCACTCCATTCATTCCCTATGGGGCTGCCGGAGCGCTGAACTCCACTTTCTCTAGCAGTCCCGAAAATGATCGGTGTGGCGGTTGCACATGTGCTCCTTTGTAACGGGGATAAAAATGCCCCATTCTGGCGATTGGTGGGGGTCCCTGCAAATGACGCGCCAGTAATCTAAAAGTTAGTACCCAGGCTTTGGATAGGTGATAACTTCTACCGACTAGTGTACCCCTTTGAAGGCAAAAACTTGCAAAATGTCTCATAGCAACTAGTTACTAAACAGAATACCTATTTTAGTTCCCAAAATGAACACTGAATAATTGGGCAAAATAAGGCCTATTTTTTTCAATGGCAGTTATCAAATAGAAAAACAGATCAATGGGAAGCAGAATATTCAGTGCAACATAAGGAACCTGCGAGAACAGCAGCCTAAAACTATCGCTATTGCTCATATCAGCCAATCAGATTTTAGCTTTAATTCTTTATTACCTCTCAAAGATAAGAGCAGTTATCTGATTGGTTGCTATGAGCTCACAACAATCATCTCTGTGAATATAAAGGTCCTCATATTTCACTGTGGCTCTGAGGCCAGTGTGGACATAAAGGTGGATAGTTGTCTATAGTAACCAATCAGAATCCTGCTTTATTATAACAGCCAAGATCTGATGGTTTCTTACAGGTAACTGTTGCATCTCTTGTCTGCTCTGGTTCTCATACAAAAGAGCCATTTTTTTAGCCCAATTATGTATTTTCTGTATACGCGACCTTGTAGAAAAAAACAGACTATAAAATAGGGGAAGAGTTTCCCAACGTGACCAGTCCTCTATTTTCTGCACTGTGGTTTTATTGTATACAAGGCCCTGTGCTGTGCATGTATGTACAATATGTGCATTTTATTTTATTTTTTCCACATTTTCCAGTCTGCTTTATGAAATAGGATTTTTTATGTATATTTTGCTGGGTATACCTTGCAGGGCAAGGACATTTAATACACATTACACGCAGCTTTATAGTCCCATGTCACCACTGCATTATGTAAAATAAAACACATTTAACTGATTTTTTAACTTAATATTGTATTAATGTTTAAAAATTAAATGACTAAAAAAAATTGGTGAAAGTGCCGAAAGCAAAAATCTAAAAAAAAAAAAAAAAAAAAAAAAAAAAAAGTTTTTGGATCACAGATTCAAATAAGGATTTGCTGCAGCTATATCCAGTGTAGACAATCCTCCGTGAGCTAAACTCACTGATGTAATTCATTATTGCATTTTTTGTTGAGTTTTAAATTGCGCCTTATTTTTATTTTAATTTGCGGGTTTTTTTTATGTGTTTTTCTTTTTTTTTTAATGCTTCACCATTATGGTGGGCTTTTGAGGTTCCCGGATGTTTTTGTCTGACTCAATTGTGACTTTTCTTTTTATATCGCAAACTTTTTGAAATCTGTACCTTGCTATTGCTAAAATACAATTCCCATCAAATCCCACATAGTAGGAGTAGTAGTTTTGTAATAGAGTGCAACATTTCAGTGAAGACTTATTTTCCTGTCGCCTAATATTTTATGTTTTGTTTTTTTTTACATGTGGATGATGCTGTAGCGTTTTAAAGCACTTTATTGCTTTAAGATCCTCGTTTTCGGGTTTGGCGGCATGCCGATGCTGCCAACGGGCAGTGTTAGTGCATGGAATCCAGATCTTGTTGTAAATACTATAATCTGTACAATGTAACATTCATAGGAGTACTGAAATTGTATTTTTTGTTGTGATTCTTGTTATTTTTTCTATGTCACATAATAAAAAAAAACCTCAAGCAATCATTGTGTTGTGGTACGCTGGATTATCGAAAATTCCTTAATCACTTACAACTCACAAATGTTTGTCCACAATCAGTGCAGCGCCATTTATAAACGATGCTTGGAAGTCAGAACCCTGCAGCTCCTCTTTGCCCATGACAACACTTCCTCTCTGTACGCTGGTAGTTCAGCTTTATCATGGGGACATTGTGAAGATTCAAAATAAATATTTTTATAAGCAAGTCAAGATGTGCATATTACAGTTTATGATGATTTCAAGCCTCATAATGTCCTTATGAAAAAAATATAGGACAGGAAGAGTTAACATGGGTGTTACGTGCATACCGCTAGGTTCAGATAGGGGCGGAACAGGTCTCATGAATTCTTTGGAACTCTGGGGAAACCGTTACTCAGGGAGACCATGTACTGCAGCTTCCTCAGGCACAAGATAGATCCACTTGCTCACACTGATATAACTAATAGAGTCCTCATGAACATGAACAGTGTAGTTTAATGTCACAGCCCATTCAGTACAATTCAAGTCTCTTAAGCACAGGCTTCATAAATAGCACAGCTGCTTCTTAGAGGCACATTGACTAACAGTCTCTTTTGTTAGCACAGTTCAGCACAGATCAAGACTCTTTACAAAGGCACAGCAGTACACAGCATTTCTGCTAGCACAGTGAGATGGAGGAGGAAGGGAGGGTTTGCTGAGGGAGATTATCCCTGTAACTCAACTTCCTATCGTACTTATCTTCCTGCTCCTGAAAGAGTTTCTCAATTGCAATATAGGGGTAGCCCAGCTCCACTCTGTAATGGAATCCTGTGTCCCTATGGTTTACTTGCCTGAACATATTTTAGAGACAGATCAAATACAACTCATCCCTTTCGGCTGCTGCCAGAATGTAAACAAGTTTCCCACAATCCCCCTGGGCTCTGATAACCACTGCCTGTCTCTTGTGACTGTGTTAACTCCTCTAGTTGCTGGATGCTTTTCCTGCATGTCACATGGGGGCACTGAAGCATAAGAACTGCAGGCTTTTAGTAAAGATAACAGGTGCACTTCTAAAGAAAATGAGGGAAGTGTACCTCAGAGCCCCCACAATGGCTTTTATTTTTAAATAATTTATTTTAAGGGGGATAACGTGGCATATATACTCGGTTCAGACATGACATTATGACCATGAGCCACACTTGAAATGTTGCACCTTACGAATATTAAGATGGATATTGTTGGAAGGTGATTGAACACACAAGCAATTTTGCAATTTACTGCTTATTAAAAATATCAGCCGTTCTTGAGATATTAAAAATATTCTTTTTGTTCACAACTCATTGCCTTGGAAACTGACCACCTCTGCTATACAGTAGACCAAACACAGAGCTTGAAGAACCTTTCTATTGAGCTTGTAAGCACTGCTTTGAAGCTGGCAAGGATTGCTGGAGCATGCTGCTACTACCTAATCACAAATAACAAAAATCTGACCAGCACCTCCGAAGAGAATAAGATGAGTGTGAACAGGTGCAAGCAGTCACGTCTATTTAATACAATCAAGAAAATACAGCTGCACTCTGAAATGCTATAATATGCAAACACTGAATATATGAAATTGGAACAAAATTAGTACTACAGAAAATATGCTAAAAATGAAAGTACTTAGCGCACAAATTGGCCAATTCATGAGAGCCCATCAGCCGTAACAAGACGTACCCCTTTGTTGGGAGCCTAAACCTAAGATGATGCCTCTCCTTGGATGAAAGCCTACAATTTTAAGGGGTTTTTAATATTAGACAGTGTAGGACTGTGCCGTCAGAGTTACCTTGACGTGGTGGGATGGCTTTTATGCTATTTTTGATCAAAAACAGTATTACTAAAAACTCTGTTATTTAACCCCTTACTGTCCATTGATGTGCAGAGTCCGTCATGGCAGGATGTCAGTTCCGGCACCAGAACGGACTGTGCACGTCATGCCTTTGAAACACCACTGCGTGTAAACACGCAGTGGTAGTTCAGTGCCGACAGCTGTCCATGACAGCTGACAGGCATGGCAAGTGATGCATGGACCTTTGCAGTCGGTCCCCGCAACTACAGCGCTATGATTGGTCAGTCAATCTAACTGACCAAACACAGCAGCGATCGGGCAGGAGAGGCTGAAATTTCAGCTTCTCCTGTCCGATCAGTGCAGGAGCTCAGCGCTGCGGTGGCCGAGCTTCCTGTACTGACAGCCGGGAGCGGCGTCCGCGCCGCCCTGGCTGGTAACCCCCTGACTGCTGCGATCGAACGCGATTGCAGTGTTAAGGGGGGAGGCAGAGGGTCGGGAGCTCCCTCTGCCTCAGATCGGCGTCCCCGCGATGTAATCGCAGGGCCCGATCTCTGCCTTGATGACCCGAGGTTGTCATGACAACCTCCGGGTCATCCAGCTACGGAAAGCAGCTGAGACCATGCACACAACATGGTCTCAACAGCTTTCACCATAGGTATAATGCATTGCAATGCTGGAGCATTGCAATGCATTATACCTGCAATCAAAAGTGAAAGTCCCATAAAGGGACAACGTAAAAAAAAAACATTATTTTTTTTTTGTTTGGTAGAGTCAACCTTATAAAAATGATAATTCTCCCCAAAGTCCTATACCTTCTCCAAATCCTCACCAATAGACATTCCTCAACAATTTTTTCAAAAGCTCAAAAATGTAATTTCAAAATTTATATGGGCAGGTAAAAACCATAGGATAAATCATAAAACCTTGATAAAATCAAGATGTCGAGGAGGTTTGGGTCTCCCTGATTTTGAAAGATATAGATTATCAACCCACTTATCAAGAGTGATTGAGCTGCAATCCCCTTGTCCCACAAAACTTTGGGTTCCACTTGAGTTGGACGATCTCCATGATGGCTTCTCACACTACCTATGGCCCACCCCATTTAATAGATTTAAATACAATAATATCATGAACCCGTACACGTTGACTACCCTCAGGTTATGGCACAAAACAAATAAAAAAATGAATCTTATTCCAAATATATGCAAAGCAACTCCTATCTTGCATTTGATCCCTAATAATTATAGATCTCTTAAGAAGAAAATCAGGCTTTCTATTCCCTTTAGAAACATGCCGATTTACTCCTTGGTGTACAAAAACAGATGTATGAGCAAGAACAAGATCAGCTCACTCACTAAAAACCTTCACTTGAAAGATGAGGAAATTCAAACTCTACAGGAAGTAACCAAACTTTATCTCCCAGACATTTCTACCTCAACACCTGATCCGCCAATTCTTAAACTGTTTATGAACACAAAAGGAAAGGGAAAAATGATAGCCAAAATAAATAAAAATCTAACCCAAACACAGGAGATCCCAGATTTCATAAAAAAATGGGAATTAGAACTAAATACAAAATTTCTCCCAGAAGAGATTCATACAATTTTCAAAAACATCCACTTCCTAACGTCTTCAGTGAGATTCCAAGAACGTAACTATAAAATCATATCAAGATGGTATAAAACACCTGACATATTGAATAAAATAGACAGCTCAATCTCCCCTCTTTGTTGGAGATGCACCAAAGAGAAGGGTTCTCCGTCTCACATTTGGCTGGAATGCACAAAAATTAAAAGTTTTTGGGAGAAAGTTAGAGAGCATATACAGAAAACCTTAAACGTAGACATCCCATTAACGTCACGTTTCATTCTATTTAATCTGGATCTTAAATTTATACTTTAAAAAAGGCTCACTGATACCTCACCTGCTCAACGCAGCTAAAATAACTATCGCAAGACACTGGAAAGATGTAGAGACCCCTACCTGCAAAGAATGGATAAAAGAATCCAACCAAATCGGTATATACGAGAAAATTAGACTTTCAGGATCTAAATACCTAAAGACTCTAAACGCATGGATAGCTTGGTTGAACGCCTCAGAGGATCACCAAATAAGCACAACCAGTAACGGTAATCCTTAATTTCTGTCTCCCTATAAGTTTCTTTTGTTATTCCTTTTTTTTTTTTACATATAGCCTGTTCTGTAATGTTCATGCCTTGATTTGAGTTTGATCTCCCAAATTGCTTAGTTAATCTCTATATTTTAAGCAGGACTTTCTGACTACCTACCCTCCCCTTTCCTTCCTGTGTCCCTCCCCACCACTGCCCTTGTTTTTTAAACTCTTCTTGCAACCCTTTTGGTTTGCAAAAACACAGCCTTGTAGTGTTATCGTTGTGATTTATTACGAATGTTTTTTCTTCTTTTACTATTTCTGGAAACATTTACCCTTTTTTCCTTTCCTGTTGTATTATTGAAATTTTCTAAATAAAGAATATATACAAAAAAAACCAAAACATTTTTTTTTTAAATTTGTAAAAAAAAATATTAAAAAATAATTTAAAAAATTCCTCTAAAAAATACACATTTTTATGCAAAAACAAAAAAAAAATACACGTTTGGAATCGCCACATCCGTAAAAATCCCATCTATAAAAGCGTAACCCTAGTTAACCCCTTCAGTGAAAGTCATAAAAAAAACCACGAAAAGTAGTACCGGTAAATTATACTTTTTCCAAGCGGTATCATTATACCGCTTGAAAAAAGTGCAATAACACATGATCGAAACAATGGATATAAATAAACATGGCACCGCTGAAAACGTCATCTTGTCCCGCAAAAAACAAGCCGCTATACAGCATCAGCGAAAAAATAAAAAAGTTATAGCTCGCAGAATAAAGTGATGCAAAAATAATTATTTTCTCTATAAAAGTTTTTATTGTGTAAAAAACATCAAAACATAAAAAAAGATATAAATGAGGTATCGCTGTAATTGTAGTGACCCGAAGAATAAAGCTGCTTTATCAATTTTACCACACGCGGAATGGAGGAAAAAAAAAAAAAAAAAACAATTCCTGAATTGCTGGTTTTTGTTCATTCTGCTTCCACAAAAATCGGAATAGGAAGCGATCAAAAAACGTTATGTGCCTGAATATGGTAACAATAAAAATGTCCGCTCGTCCCGCAAAAAATAAGCCCGAACATGACTCTTGTCGGCCGAAATTGGAAAAATGATAGCTCTCAAAATACAGCGATGCAAAAATTTGTTACAAAAAATTCTTCCAAAAAAAAGCGTCTTTTAGTGTGTGACAGAAGCTAAACATGAAAAAAGGATATGAATCTGGTATCGCTGTAATCGCCTAATCACTAAGACCACACGAGGAACGGCGTAAAGAATAAAACCAATTCACCCTTTTGTGGATTTGTTCATTCTGCCTACCAAAGATAGCAGTAATAATAATAATAATCTTTATTTATATAGCGCCAACATACTCCGCAGCGCTTTACAGTTTAACAGTTTCAAAACACAAGTCATAAGTAACAACGTTAACAATACAATAATTAAAGCAAAATAAGACGACCCTGCTTGTGAGAGCTTACAATCTACAATGAGGTGGGAGAGATACAAAGTACAGGTGTGTATATACAATGGTGCATTTACAATGATGGAGTGAGGGAGTGAGGGTTGGATGGAGATAGTGAATGGGCTACACACACTTACACATAGAATGACTTTGATTAGTGAATGTGATAGGCCGCTCTGAACAAATGTGTTTTGAGGGAGCGCCTGAAACCATGCAAATTGTGGATAGTCCTAATTTCTTGGAGTAGAGCATTCCAGAGGATTGGTGCAGCGCGGGAGAAGTCTTGGAGTCGGGAGTGGGAGGTACGGATTAGTGCAGAGGTTAGTCGAAAGTTGTTTGCAGAGCGCAGCAGTCGGTTAGGCCGATAGACAGAAATGAGGGAGGAGATGTAGAGGGGTGCTGCACTGTGGAGAGCTTTGTGGGTGAGAACAAGTACTTTGAATTGGATCCTATAATGAATGGGCAGCCAGTGTAAGGACTGGCGAAGAGCGGACGCGTCCGAGTACCGATTAGCCAGATGGATGACCCTGGCTGCTGCATTAAGGATGGACTGGAGAGGGGATAGTCGAGTAATGGGGAGGCCAAGTAATAGAGCGTTGCAGTAGTCCAGGCGGGAGTGGATCAATGCTACAGTGAGGGTTTTTGTTGTTTCCATGGTGAGAAAAGGGCGGATTCTAGAGATGTTCTTTAGGTGTAGGCGGCAAGAGATTGTATATGGGAGGCAAAGGAGAGATTGGTGTCATACATAACACCCAGACAGCGAGCCTGCTGCCGGGGTGTTATTATGGTGCCGCCCACGGAGAGGGAAATGTCAGATTTAGGGAGGTTAGTAGACGGCGGGAGCAGAAGGAGTTCAGTTTTGGAGAGGTTGAGTTTTAGATAGAGAGCGGACATGATGTTGGAGACTGCGGACAAAAGTCGGTGGCGTTCTGTAGTACAGCGGGGGTAAGGTCGGGCGATGACGTGTATAGTTGTGTCATCAGCATAAAGATGGTACTGAAAGCCAAATCTGCTGATGGTCTGTCCAATTGGGGCCGTATAGAGAGAGAAGAGAAGGGGGCCAAGGACTGAACCCTGGGGTACACCGACAGTGAGAGGAAGAGGAGATGACGTGGAGCCAGAGAACGAAACACTGGAGGAGTGGTCAGAAAGATAGGAAGAGAACCAGGAGAGAACAGTGTCCTTAATACCTAGTGACTGGAGCTTAGACAGTAGGAGACGGTGGTCAACTGTGTCGAAAGCTACAGAAAGGTCGAGAAGAATGAGCAGAGAGTGGTCACTGTTACGTTTTGCTGTCAGAAGGTCATTGGTCACTTTGATGAGTGCAGTTTCAGTGAATGTAGGGGGCGGAAGCCAGACTGTGAAGGGTCTAGAAGGCAGTGAGTGGAGAGGTAACGAGGTAAGGAGCGGGAGTAGACTAGGTGCTCCAAAAGTTTAGAGATAAAGGGGAGATTGGAGACCGGTCTGTAGTTGTTTGTGCAGGAAGGGTCGAGAGTGGGTTTCTTTAGTAATTGTGTCCAGTTTTGGGCACCACATTTTAAAAAAGACATCAACAAATTGGAGCAAGTTCGAGAAGCAAAAAGGGGGCCAACCAGTCCTATGAGGAACGGTTGCAGGATTTGGGAATGTTTAGCTTGCAAAAAAGAAGACTGAGAGGAGACTTAATAGCTGTCTACAAATATCTCAAGGGCTGTCACATTGTAGAAGGATTATCTTTATTCTCATTTGCACAAGGAAAGACTAGAAGCAATGGGATGAAACTGAATGGGAGGAGACACAGATTAGATATTAGAAAAAACTTTTTGACAGTTAGGGTGATCAATGAGTGGAACAGGCTGCCACGAGAGGTGGTGAGTTCTCCTTCAATGGAAGTCTTCAAACAGAGGCTGGACAGACATCTGTCTGGGATGATTTAGAGAATCCTGCTTTGAGCAGGGGGTTGGACCAGATGACCCAGGAGGACCCTCCAACTCTACTATTCTATGATTCTATGAGTAATGATGGAGTGTTTGAAGGAGGATGGGAAAATGCCAGAGGAGAGTGAGAGATTAAAGATGGTTGTGACAACTGGAGAGACTGGAGGAGATGTGAGGGAATGGGGTCGGTAGTACATGTAGTCGGACGGGGGAGTAGTCTGGAGACTTCTTCTTCTGTGATGGGATCAAATGTGGAAAGTGAGGCAGGGGAAATGCAGGGAGGGATGGGAGTCACAGCACTTGGTGGTTGAGAGCAGATTTCCTGACTGATAGTATCTTTTTTTTCTATAAAGTGGGAGGCCAGGTCGTCAGCACAAATGTCTGTTATAGTGGCTTGTGCTTTTGGCCTGAGGAGGGAGTGAAAAGTGTCAAAAAGTTTATTGGGGTTGTTGGCTAGTGAGGAGATCAGGAAGGTGAAGTAGGTCTGTTTGGCGAGGTGAAGGGCAGCATTATAAGTTCTTAACATGAATTTAAAGTGGATAAAGTCTTCTGGTGTGTGGGTTTTTCTCCAAAGGCGTTCAGCACTCCTAGAGCATCGCTGAAGAAGTTGAGTTTGCAATGTGAGCCAGGGCTGTTTTACTGTGTGTTTGGAAGTTCTGAGGGTGAGCTGCTATGGTCAAGGGTGCTTCTAAGAGTGTCATTGTAGTTATGAACAGCCAGATTAGGACAAGAAAAAGAGGAGATTGGGGACAGCGATGAGTGTAGGGAGTCTGACAGTGTCTGAGTAAGGTGATCATAGTAGTTTACCCCCATATATGGGTATCGGCGTACTCTGGACAAATTGCACAACAACTTTTGGGGTCCAATTTCTCCTGTTACCCTTATAAAAATAAAAATTTGGGGGGCAAAAAGCAAATTGCCTCTTCAAACAAAGAGGACTTGTACTCTATAGCGCCACCTATTGGAAGTAGCGATCCTACAAGTCACAATCAACCCTTTAACCCCTTCACCCCCAAGGGTGGTTTGCACGTTAATGACTGGGCCAATTTTTACAATTCTGACCACTGTCTCTTTATGAGGTTATAACTCTGGAACGCTTCAACGGATCTTCGCGATTCTGAGATTGTTTTCTCGTGATATATTGTACTTCACGTTAGAAGTAAAATTTCTTCGATATAACTTGCGTTTATTTTTGAAAAAAACGCAAATATGGCGAAAATTTTAAAAATTTGCAATTTTCAAACTTTGAATTTTTATTCCCTTAAAACAGAGAAATATATCACACAAAATAGTTAAGAAATAACATTTCCCACATGTCTACTTTACATCAGCACAATTTTGGAACCAAAATTTTTTTTTGTTAGGAAGTTATAAGGGTTAAAAGTTGACCAGCGATTTCTCATTTTTACAACAAAATTTACAAACCATTTTTTTTAGGGACCACCTCTCAATTTGAAGTCACTTTGAGGGTCTACATGGCAGAAAATACCCAAAAGTGACACCATTCTAAAAACTGCACCCCTCAAGGTACTCAAAACCACATTCAAGAAGATTATTAACCCTTCAGGTGCTTCACAGGAACTAAAGCAACGTGGAAGGAAAAAATGAATATTTAACTTTTTAGCCACAAAAATGATCTTTTACAAACTTTTTTTTATTTTCACAAGGGTAAAAGGAGAAAATGGACAGATAAGGTTGTTATGCAATTTCCCCTGAGTACGCCAATACCCAATATGTGGGGGAAAACCACTGTTTGGGCACACGGCAGAGCTCGTAAGGGAAGGAGCGCCGTTTGACTTTTTCAAACTAAAATTGGCTGGAATTGAGATTGGACGCCATGTCGTGTTTGGAGAGCCCCTGATGCGCCTAAACAGTGGAAACCCCCACAAGTGACACCATTTTGGAAACTAGACCCCCTAAGGTACTTATCTAGATCTGTTGTGAGCACTTTGAACCCCCAAGTGTTTCACAAAAGCTTATAATGCCTGGGTGTGAAAAAAAAAAAAAAAAATTTTCCACAAAAATGATTTTTTAGTCCCAAATTTTTGAATTTTCCCAAGGAAATTGGACCCCAAAAGTTGTTGTACAATTTGTCCTGAGTACGCTGATACCCCATATGTGGGGGGGGGAAACTGTTTGGGTGCACGGCAGGGCTTGGAAAGGAAGTAGTAACGTTTTGGAATGCAGACGTTGATGGGGGTCATGTTCCGTTTGCAGTGCCCCAGATGAGCCTAAACAGTGGAAACCCCCCACAAGTGACCCCATTTTGGAAACTAGACCCCCTAAGGAACTTATCTAGATCTTTGGTGAGCACTTTGAACCCCCAAGTGCTTCACACAAGTTTATAATGCCCGGGCATGAAAATAAAAAATCCTATTTTTTTCCCACAAAAATTATCTTTTAGTCACTAATTTTTTATTTTCCCAAGGATAACAGTAGGATAAATTGGACCACATAAGTTGTTGTCCAATTTGTCCTGAGTACGCTGATACCCCATATGTGGGGGGGAACCACTGTTTGGGCGCACGGCAGAGCTCGGAATGAAAGGAGCACCATTTGACTTTTTCCAACCAAAATTGGCTGGAATTGAGATTGGATGCCATGTTGCATTTGGAGAGCCCCTGATGTGCCTAAACAGTGGAAACCCCCCACAAATGACCCATTTGGGAAACTAGACCCCTAAGGAACTTTTCTAGATCTTTGGTGAGCAATTTGAACCCCCAAGTGCTTCACACAAGTTTATAACGTAGAGCCGTAAAATTTAAAAATCATATTTTTTCCACAAAAATGATCTTTTCACCCCAATTTTTATTTTTCCAAGGGTAACAAGACTCCAAAAGTTATTGTGCAATTTGTCCTGAGTGCGCTGATACCCCATATGTGGGGGTAAACCACTGTTTGGGTGCATGGCAGAGTTTGGAAGGGAAGGAGCGCCGTCTGCCTTTTTCAACGCAGAATTGGCTGGACGCCATGTCGTGTTTGGACAGCTCCTGATCTGCCTAAACAGTGAAAACCCCCATAAATGACACCATTTTGGAAACTAGACCCTCAAGGAACTTATCTAGATGTGTGGTGAGAACTTTTAACCCCCAGGTGTTTCACTAAAGTTTATAACGTACAGCCGTAAAATAAAAAATCTTTTTTTTTTTTACAAAAATTATTTTTTCGCTCCCAATATTTTATTTTCACAAGGGTAACAGAAGAAATTGGAACCCAAAAGTTGTTGTCCAATTTGTCCTGAGTACGCTGATACCCAATATGTGGGAGAAAACTACTGTATGGGCGCACGTCAGGGCTCGGAAGGGAAGTAGTGACGTTTTGGATTGCAGACTTTGATGGAATGGTCTGGGGGCGTCATGTCACATTTGGAGAGCCCCTGATGCACCTATACAGTGGAAACCCCCCACAAGTGACCCCATTTTGGCAAATAGACCCCACAAGGAACTTATCTAGGTGTGTGGTGAGCACTTTGAACCCCGAAGTGCTTCACAGAAGTTTATAACGTACAGCTGTAAAAATAAAAAATCTTTTTTTTTTACAAAAATGATTTTTTTCGCCCCCAATATTTTATTTTCACAAGGGTAACAAGAGAAATTGGACCCCAAAAGTTGTTGTCCAATTTGTCTGAGTACGCTGATACCCAATATGTGGGAGAAAACTACTGTATGGGCGCACGTCAGGGCTCGGAAGGGAAGTAGTGACGTTTTGGATTGCAGACTTTGATGGAATGGTCTGGGGGCGTCATGTCGCATTTGGAGAGCCCCTGATGCGCCTAAACAGTGGAAACCCCCACAAGTGACCCCATTTGGAAAATAGACCCCACAAGGAACTTGTCTAGATGTGTGGTGAGCACTTTGAACCCTGAAGTGCTTCACAGAAGTTTATAACGCACAGCCGTAAAAATAAAAAATCCTTTTTTTTTTTTGCAAAAATGATTTTTTTGCCCCAATATTTTATTTTTACAAGGGTAACAGGAGAAATTGGACCCCAAAAGTTGTTGTCCAATTTGTCCTGAGTACGCTGATATCCAATATGTGGGAGAAAACTACTGTATGGGTACACGTTGGGGCTCGGAAGGGAAGTAGTGACGTTTTGGATTGCAGACTTTGATGGAATGGTCTGGGGGCGTCATGTCGCATTTGGAGAGCCCCTGATGCGCCTAAACAGTGGAAATCCCCAACAAGTGACCCCATTTTGGAAAATAGACCCCACAAGGAACTTATCTAGATGTGTGGTGAGCGCTATGAAGCCCCAAGTGCTTCACAGAAGTTTATAATGTACAGCCGTAAAAACAAAAAAATAATTTTTTTTGTACAAAAATGATATTTTCGCCCCCAGTTTTTTATTTTCCCAAGGGTAACAGAAGAAATAGGACAAATTGCACAATAACTCTTGAGGTCCAGAGTACGCTGATACCCCATATGTGGGGATAAACTACTGCTTGGACGCATGGCAGAGCTGAGAAGTGAAGGAGCACCGTTTGACTTTTTCAACGCAGAATTGGCTGGAATTGAGATCAGACGCCATGTCACATTTGGAGAGCCCCTGATGTGCCTAAACAGCGGAAACCCCCCAATTTTAACTCCAACCCTAACCCCAACACACCCCTAACCCTAGTCCCAACCCTAACCACAAACCTAACCCTAACACACCCCTAATCCCAACCCTAATCCTAACTTTAGCGCCAACCCTAACCCTAACTTTAGCCGCAACCCTAACCCTAACCCTAATGGGAAAATGGAAATAAATACTTTTTTTTAATTTTATTATTTTTCCCTTACTAAGGGGGTGATAAAGGGGGGTTTGATTTACTATTTATAGCAGGTTTTTATGATTGGCAGCTGTCACGCTAAAAGACGCTTTTTATTGCAAAAATAGTTTTTGCATCATCACATTTTGAGAGCTATAATTTTTGCATATTTTGGCCCACAGAGTCATGTGAGGTCTTATTTTTTGCGAGACGAGTTGACGTTTTTATTGGTACCATTTTTGAGCACGTGACGTTTTTTGATCGCTTTTTATTTCGATTTTTGGGAGGTTAGAATGAACAAAAATCAGCAATTCATGAATTTCTTTTGGGGGAGGCGTTTATACGTTCCGCGTGTGGTAAAATTGATAAAGCAGTTTTATTCTTCGGGTCAGTACGATTATGGCGATACCTCATTTATATCATTTTTTCATGTTTTGGCGCTTTTATAGAATAAAAACAATTTTATATAAAAAATAATTATTTTTGCATCGCTTTATTCTGCGAGCTATAACTTTTTTATTTTTTCGCTGATGATGCTGTATGGTGGCTCGTTTTTTGCGGGACAAGATGACGTTTTCAGCAGTACCATGTTTTTTTATATCGGTCTTTTTGATCGCGTGTTATTCCACTTTTTGTTCGGCGGTATGATGATAAAGCATTGATTTTTTGCTTCGTTTTTTTTTTTTTTTTTTAAGGGGTTCACAAAGGGGTTAACTAGTGGGACAATTTTATAGGGGGGGTCGTTACGGACGCGGCGATACCAAATATGTGTACTTTCATTGCTTTGTTTTTTTTATTTACAGGAAGAAGTGAATTTATTGGGGAATATATATATTTTTTTTTATTTATTTTGGATTTTTTTTTAAAACATGTTTATTTTTATTTTTTTAACTTTTTTACTTTGTCCCAGGGTGGGACATCACTGTATTTTATCAGATCGCTGGTGTGACAGTGTGCACAGCACTCTGTCACACCAGCGATCGCTCAGGCAGTGCAGCAGGCTTCTCAGTGCCTGCTCTCGGCAGGCACTGAGGTAGCCGCCTCCCTCCAGGACCCCGGCGCCATCTTGGATCCGGGTCCTGGGAGGGAGGAAGCCCTCAGAACAGTGCGATCACATCGCGCTGCTCTGAGGGTCTCAGGGGGGCGCGCAGGGAGCCCCCACCCTGCGCGATCCTCCCCTGTGCCCCCAGTACACCGCGATCATGTTTGATCGCGGTGTACAAGGGGTTAATGTGCCGGGAGCGGTCCGTGACCGCTCCTGACACACAGTCATGGGTGTCAGCTGTGATAATCAGCTGACACCCGGCCGCGATCGGCTGCGCTCCCCCCTGGGAGCGCGTCCGATCGCACGAGACGTACTATCCCGTCCATGGTCATACGGGCCCAGGTACCATGGACGGGATAGTACGTCCGATGGCAGTAAGGGGTTAACGAGTCTTGTAATATGACTTAGGATAAAAGCCAAATCAGAACCTCCATTTGCAGACACGGTGTTTCGGACTGTTGGTCCTCGTCAGTGCAAAGTAGGAGAGATCTGATTTGGCTAGATGAGAGGCTCTGGACTGGGGTCTGGGGGGTAAGGTTTCTCCTTGTGGAGAGTGACATACCAGCTCTGGCGTGTCGAGGTAAGGAGGCTTATTCGCCGTGCAATGCTCCTCTGGGAAATTTTAATATGCAAATTGCCTCTTCAAACAAAGAGGACTTGTACTCTATAGCGCCACCTATTGGAAGTAGCGATCCTACAAGTCACAATCAACCCTTTAACGAGTCTTGTAATATGACTTAGGATAAAAGCCAAATCAGAATCTCCATTTGCAGACACGGTGTTTCGGACTGTTGGTCCTCGTCAGTGCAAAGTAGGAGAGATCTGATTTGGCTAGATGAGAGGCTCTGGACTGGGGTCTGGGGGGTAAGGGTTCTCCTTGTGGAGATCATTTTTGTGGAAAAAATGATTTTTTAATTTTACGGCTCTACGTTACAACCTTCTGTGAAGCCCTTGGGGGTTCAAAGTGCTCACCACACATCTAGATAAGTTCCTTGGGGGTCTAGTTTCCAAAATGGGGTCACTTGTGGGGGGTTTCCACTGTTTAAGAACATCAGGGACTCTCCAAATGCGACATGGCGTCCAATCTCAATTCCAGCCAAAAAAGTTAAATGGCGCTGCTTCCCTTCCGAGCTCTGCCATGCGCCCAAATAGTGGTTTACCCCCACATATAGGGTATCAGCGTACTCAGGACAAATTGCACAAAAACTTTTGGGGTCCTGTTACCCTTTGAAAATAAAATTGGGGGTGAAAACATATTTTTGTGGAAAAAAATATGATTTTTTAATTTTACGGCTCTACGTTATAACCTTCTGTGAAGCACTTGGGGTTCAAAGTGCTCACCACTCATCTAGATAAGTTCCTTGGGGGGGTCTAGCTTCCAAAATGGGGTCACTTATGGGGGGTTTCCACTGTTTAGGTACATCAGGGGCTCTCCAAACACGACATGATGTCCGCTCTCGATTCCAGCCAATTTGACATTCAAAATCTCAAATGATGCTCCTTCCCTTCTGAGCACTGCCGTGTGCCTAAAGATTGGTCTTCCTCCACACGTGGGGTATCGGTGCATTCAGGAGAAATTGCACAACAAATATTGTGGTTCATTTTCTCCTGAACCCTTGACAAAATAAAAAATTGTGTCGAAAGAAAAATTTTTGTGGAAAAAGTTAAATGTTCATTTTTTCCTTCCACATTGCTTCAATTCTTGTGAAGTACCTAAAGGGTTAATAAACTTCTTGATTGTGGTTTTGAACACCTTGAGGGGTGTAGTTTTTAGAATGGTGTCACTTTTGGGTATTTTCTGTCATATTGACCCCTCAAAGTGACTTCAAATGTGAGGTGGTCCCTAAAAAAAATGGTTTTGTAAATTTTGTTGGAAAAATGAGAAATCGCTGGTCAACTTTTAACACTTATAACTTCCTAACAAAAAAAATTGTTGTTTCCAAAATTGTGCTTATGTAAAGTAGACATGTGGGAAATGTTATTTATTAACTATTTTTTGTGACATATCTCTCTGATTTAAGGGTATAAAAATTAAAAATTTGAAAATTGCAAAATTTTCGCCATATTTCCGTTTTTTTCATAAATAAACGCAAGTTATATCGAAGAAATTTTACCACTAACATGAAGTACAATATGTCACGAGAAAACTATCTCAGAATCGCCAAGATCCGTTGAAGCGTTCCAGAGTTATAAGCACATAAAGTGACAGTGGTCAGAATTGTAAATATTGGCCTGGTCATTAACCTACAAAATGGCTTGGTCCTTAAGGGGTTAAATGCACTTTTGCTTTTTATTTACTTAGTTACAGCAGGGTTTTTGCTCACTTTTTCTTTTGTAGGTTTATATGTTTTATGGCCAATGTGAACATGCTTCTGTGTGCTGCATGTGTACCAACTCAAGTTGAGGTCAATTTTTGTTTTTTTCTTTGTATCATTGCATTCTGTGTAAGCTGAAGTGTGGCCTCCCTTTCCTAAGCTGGAAATTGTATATAAGGCTTCCCCAGTCTGGGGTTTCACTGGTCGGGGCCCAGTCCTTTTGTCTACCCTTATTCACACAATGATGTCAATTTTGACACATGGTTAGGTTTTTAACCCCTTTCTGTCATCGGACGTACTATCCCGTCCATGTGACCTGGGACTTAATTCCCAGGGATGGGATAGTACGTCCAATGCGATTAGCTGCGCTCCCGGGGGAGCGCAGCCGCAGCCGAGTGTTGTGAATATGCTGGAGGCGGCTTCTGAGCTGGGGCTCCCTCCGGTGGTTGTTGAGGGTAATTAACGATTACTGAATATCCTTCAGCTGGCGCTGAATGGTAGGATATAAGTGCCCTGAGTTCCAGCAGCCTTGCCGGTTATCAATTGTTCCTTCTGGTCTTGCTTGAAGCACTGCTAGTTTCCTGCTCTCCTTCAGATAAGTGTTTGCTGTTTTTTTTCCTCTGTTTGATTTTCTCTGCTGGTTTGCTGCCTGCAGTGGACTGCAGCCTGTCCCCTTTTGGGGGTCTGGCGCTGCAATTGTGCTCCGTTTGTGTCTGCACTTTTGCTTTGCTCTTTTGTTACTTTTTATTTGCTAAATAGCGTTTTGTTACACCAGAGATCTGATTTAGGTGGATGAGATCGGTGATCTCAGGTTTTTTGGCAATCAGAAGTGTTGGTATTTTTGTTAGGGTTTTGTTGGATTGCTGTCAGAATTCTTTCCTGTACTTTTCTTTCTAGACAGATTGGGCCCCAGCGTTTGCGCATTCTATTTTCTGTCTGTGTCCGTGCTTTCTTCTTGTCTAACCGCCATTACATGTTTGGGAGCTTCCTATTTTCTTTGGGGATCTGCTCCGGGGCAGATAGCTTTCATCTTTCTGCCTTTAGGTGTAGTTATCTCTCAGGCTGTGACGAGGCGTCTAGGATCACCGTAGGAACGCTCCACGGCTACCTTTAGTTGTGTGGTTAGTTCAGGTTACTGCAATCCAATAGGTTCCAGCCTCTCTGGTGTATTACCACTTTTGCTATTTTTTGTTTTTCTCCTCAGTTACCGAAACATAACAGTCGGGTGTCAGCTGATTATCACAGCTGACACCCGGCACTATGTGCAAGGAGCGGTCACGGACTGCTCCTGGCACATTAACCCCTGGCACACCACGATGAAACATGATCGTAGTGTACCGGGAGGCCCTCCCCTGAGGCCCTCAGAACAGCGCGATGTGATCGGGCTGTTCTGAGGCTTCCTCCCTGCAAGGCCCCGGATCCAAGATGGCCACCGGGTCCTGCAGGGAGGCGGCTTCCTCAGTGTCTGCTGAGAGAAAGGAGCGGAGGAAGCCTGCAGCACTGCCTGTCACATCGCTGGTGTGAAAGAGTGCTGTGCACATTGTCACACCAGCGATCTGACCCCATACTGTGATGTCCCACCCTGGGACAAAGTAAAAAAGTTAAAAAAATAAAAATCACAAGTGTAAAAAAAATTCCAAAATAAAGGGAAAAAAAATATTCCCCAATAAATTCATTTCTTAGGTAAATAAAAAACAAAAATAAAAGTACACATATTTTGTATCGCCGCGTCCGTAACGACCCGCCCTATAGAACTGTCCCACTAGCTAACCCCTTTAGTGAACCCAATAACTCTTGGGGTCCAATTTCTTCTGTTACCCTTGGGAAAAAAAAAATTGGGGGCGAAATATCATTTTTGTAAAAAAAAAAAGATTTTTTTGTTTTTACGGCTGTACGTTATAAACTGCTGTGAAGCACTTGGGGCTTCATAGCGCTCACCACACATCTAGAGAAGTTCCTTGTGGGGTCTATTTTCCAAAATGGGGTCACTTGTGGGGGGTTTCCACTGTTTAGGCACATCAGGGGCTCTCCAAATGCGACTTGACGCCGCAGACCATGCCATCAAAGTCTGCAATTCAAAACGTCACTACTTCCCTTTCGAGCCCCGACGTGTGCCCATACAGTAGTTTTCTCCCACATATTGGGTATCAGCGTACTCAGGACAAAATGGACAACAACTTTTGGGGTCCAATTTCTCCTGTTACCTTTGTGAAAATAAAATATTGGGGGCGAAAATATCATTTTTGTAAAAAAAAAAGGATTTTTTATTTTTACGGCTGTACGTTATGAACTTCTGTGAAGCACTTCGGGGTTCAAAGTGCTCACCACACATCTAGATAAGTTCCTTGGGGGGGGTCTATTTTCCAAAATGGGGTCACTTGTGGGGGGTTTCTACTGTTTAGGCACATCATGGGCTCTCCAAACGCGATATGACTCCCGCAGACCATTCCATCAAAGTCTGCAATCCAAAACGTCACTACTTCCCTTCCGAGCCCTGACGTGTGCGCATACAGTAGTTTTCTCCCACATATGGGGTATCAGCGTACTCAGGACAAATTGGACAACACTTTTGGGGTCCAATTTCTCCTGTTACCCTTGGAAAAATAAAAAGTTGGGGACTAAAAGATCATGTTAGTGGAAAAAATATGATTTTTTTATTTTCATGCTCGGGCGTTATAAACTTTAGTGAAACACCTAGGGTTCAAAGTTCTCACCACACATCTAGATAAGTTCCTTGAGGGGTCTAGTTTCCAAAATGGTGTCATTTGTGGGGGGTTTCCACTGTTTAGGCAGATCAGGAGCTCTCCAAACACGACATGGCGTCCAGCCAATTCTGTGTTGAAAAAGTCAAACGGCGCTCCTTCCCTTTCGAGCTCTGCCATGCACCCAAACAGTGGTTTACCCCCACATATGGGGTATAAGCGTACTCAGGACAAATTGCACAATAACTTTTGGTGTCTTGTTACCCTTGGGAAAATAAAAATTGGGGTGAAAAGATCATTTTTGTGTAAAAAATATGATTTTTTAATTTTACGGCTCTACGTTATAAACTTGTGTGAAGCACTTGGGGGTTCAAATTGCTCACTACAGATCTAGATAAGTTCCTTAGGGGTCTAGTTTCCAAAATGGGGTCACTTGTTGGGGTTTCCACTGTTTAGGCACATCAGGGGCTCTCCAAATGCAACATGGCGTCCAATCTCAATTCCAGCCAATTTTCGCTGGAAAAAGTCAAATGGTGCTCCTTCCATTCCAAGCTCTGCCGTGCGCCCAAACAGTGGTTCCCCCCCACATATGGGGTATCGGCGTACTCAGGACAAATTGGACAACAACATTTGTGGTCCAATTTCACCTGTTACCCTTGGGAAAATAAAAAATTGGTGACTAAAAGACAATTTTTGTGGGAAAAAAAGGATTTTTTATTTTCATGCACGGGCATTATAAACTTGTGTGAAGCACTTGGGGGTTCAAAGTGCTCAACACAGATCTAGATAAGTTCCTTAGGGGGTCTAGTTTCCAAAATGGGGTCACTTGTGGGGGTTTTCCACTGTTTAGGCACATCCAGGGCACTGCAAACTGAACATGACCTCCATCAACGTCTGCATTCCAAAACGTTATTACTTCCTTTCCAAGCCCTGCCGTGCGCCCAGTTTCCCCCCCACATATTTGGTATCAGCGTACTCAGAACAAATTGGACAACAACTTTTGGGGTCCAATATCCATGGGAAAAATCAAAAATTTGGGACTAAAAAATCATTTTTGTGGATATTTTTTTTTTTTTCACACCCAGGCATTATAAACTTTTGTGAAACACTTGGGGGTTCAAAGTGCTCACAGATCTAGATAAGTTACATAGGGGGTCTAGTTTCCAAAATGGTGTTACTTGTGGGGGGGTTTCCACTGTTTAGGCGCATCAGGGGCTCCCCAAACGCGACATGGCGTCCAATCTCAATTCCAGCCAATTTTTGTTTGAAAAAGTCAAACTGTGCTCCTTCCCTTCCCGAGCTCTGCCGTGTGCCCAAACAGTGGTTCCCCCCCCCACATATGGGGTATTGGCGTACTCAGGAGAAATTGCACAACAACTATCTGTCCATTTTCTCCTTTTACCCTTGTGAAAATAAAAAAAGTTTGTAAAAGATCATTTTTGTGACTAAAAAGTTAAATATTAATTTTTTCCTTCCACGTTGTTTCAGCTCCTGTGAAGCACCTGAAGGGTTAATAAACTTATTGAATGTGGTTTTGAGTACCTTTAGGGGTGCAGTTTTTAGAATGGTGTCACTTTTGGGTATTTTCTGCCATATAGACCCCTCAAAGTGACTTCAAATGTGAGGTGGTCCCTAAAAAAAATGGCTTTGTAACCAGAAATCGCTGGTCAACTTTTAACCCTTATAATTTCCTAACAAAAAAAAAATTTTGGTTCCAAAATTGTGCGGATGTAAAGTAGACATGTGGGAAATGTTATTTGGTAACTATTTTGTGTGACATATTTCTCTGTTTTAAAGGAATAAAAATTAAAAGTTTGAAAATTGCAAAATTATCGCCATATTTGCGTTTTTTTTCAAAAATAAACGCAAGTTATATCGAATAAATTTTACCACTAACGCGAAGTACAATATGTCACGAGAAAACATTCTCAGAATCGTGAAGATCCATTGAAGCGTTCCAGAGTTATAACCTCATAAAGAGACAGTGGTCAGAATTGTAAAAATTGGCGTGGTCATTAACGTGAAAACCACCCTTGGGGGTTAAGGGGTTAATATTAGACAGTGTAGGACTGTCCCGTCAGAGTTGCCTTGACATGGTGGGATGGCTTTTATGCTTTTTGATCAAAAACAGTATTACTAAACAGCATCACTAAAAACTCTGTTATTTAAATGTACTTTTGCTTTTTATTTACTTTGCTCACTTTTTCTTTTGTAGGTTTATAAATTTAAGTGCTGGCAGAATAAAGCGCTAAAGGGGTACACCTTAGGCTGATAGGAAGAGTGCTCAGTCAGCGTACTACAAATATCAAAAAGACTGACCAGCACCTCCAAACACAAGTGCAAACACGTGCAAGCAGTCACGAATATTCAATCTAACCAAGAAAATACAGCTGCACTCTGAAATGCTATAATATGCAAACACTGAATGTATGAAATTGGAAGTACATTACTGCTTTAGAAAATATGTTAAAAACTGAAGCTACTTAGACCACAAATTCATGAGAGCTCAACAGCCAAGGCAAGGCGCACCCTTGCCATACATACAAAGCTTGCATATTATAACATTTGAGAGTGCAGATGTATTTTCCTGAATACATCCTAATCCTAGACGGCTTCAGCACAGAGCTGAACAGCAGCGGTGGTCAGTCTCCTAGGAAACAAGCTGCAAACAAAAGGAAAGTGTTAATATCTCAAGAACTACTGAAATTGTTAATATGCTGTAAATTGCAAAAATACTTGTATTTATAAACACTCTCGATGGGACAAACCCTTTAAGCACATGCAGGGTCGGCTCCAGGTTTTGAGGGCCCCGGGCGAAAGTCTCATTGGGCCCCCCATTTAACACAGACCACGATTCATGATGCACAGATACAGCAGAGAAATATAGGTATAGTACAAAATCCGTGCGTTTTTTTATGCAGATTTTCAAGCGTTCTTTCATGCGTATGCACTTTTGTAGGCTAAATAAAGATCTATTATTTACCAAAAAAAATAAGAATTGTGATGTCATTTCTTGTTCAACCTCTTAATTTCTCCCCCCGGGCTCATTCTCATCTCCCCCCAGGCCTCATTCTCATCTCCTCCCCCCGGGCTCATTCTCATCTCCCCCCCCAGGCCTCATTCTCATCTCCTCCCCCTGGGCTCATTCTCATCTCCCCCCCCCCCAGGCCTCATTCTCATCTCCTCCCCCCGGGCTCATTCTCATCTCCTCCCCCGGCTCATTCTCATCTCCTCCCCCCGGGCTCATCTCATCTTCCTCCCCCGGGCTCATTCTCATCTCCTCCCCCCGGGCTCATTCTCATCTCCCCCAGCTCATTCTCACTCCCCCGTTGGGCTCATCCCCCCCAGCTCATTTCATCTCCCCCGCTGGGCTCATCCCCCCGACTCATTCTCATCTCCCCCGCTGGGCTCATCCCCCCCAGCTCATTTCATCTCCCCCGCTGGGCTCATCTCCCCCAGCTCATTCTCACCTCCCCCGCTGGGCTCATCCCCCCGACTCATTCATCATCTCCCCGCTGGGCTCATCCCCCCCAGCTCATTTCATCTCCCCGCTGGGCTCATCCCCCCCAGCTCATTCTCATCTCCCCTGCTGGGCTCATCCCCCCAGCTCATTTCATCTCCCCGCTGGCTCATCCCCCGACTCATTCTCATCTCCCCCGCTGGGCTCATCCCCCCCAGCTCATTTCATCTCCCCCGCTGGGCTCATCTCCCCAGCTCATTCTCACCTCCCCCGCTGGGCTCATCCCCCCGACTCATTCTCATCTCCCCCGCTGGGCTCATCCCCCCCAGCTCATTTCATCTCCCCCGCTGGGCTCATCCCCCCCAGCTCATTCTCATCTCCCCTGCTGGGCTCATCCCCCCAGCTCATTTCATCTCCCCCGCTGGGCTCATCCCCCCAGCTCATTCTCATCTCCCCGCTGGGCTCATCCCCCCCAGCTCATTCTCATCTCCCCGGCTGGGCTCATCCTCCCAACTCATTCTCATCTCTTCGACTCATTCCCCCCCGCCGCAGCTCATTCTCAACCAGGCTCTCTCCCCACCCCCGGCTTATTCTCCCCCCCCCGAAACGAGTCATTCTTATCATCCTCACGCCCCCTTCTGTGCATGGCTGCGTGCCAGCTGGGCACGCCGCTCACCTGAGTCCTGGCGTGGTCCCTGCATGTAGGTCCAGCCAGGCGCCGGTATCTTTTTCCTGTGAGAGCGCGGTCACGTCATTAAGGTCATGAATATGGGCGCCACGCCTATGGGAGTGGAGTGGCGTCCATATTCATGACCTTACTGAGCGGTACCGACACAGGAGACCATTGGAGCTGCAGGCACCGTGGGAGGAGGTGAGTATGATGTCTTGCGGAGTGCAGAGGGCGGGGGACCGATCCCGGACTTATAAAAAAAAAAAAAAAAAAAAACCTTGCTCAGATGCCGAGTGGGCCCCCCCCGTCTCGCCAGGGACCCGGCACTTGCCCGGGTGCGGACGCCGGCCCTGAGCACACGTACATATTACTCCATATTCACCTGTTTTAGCCCAACTTTGGCCTGTGGACTCCGAATTCATATACTCTATATTTATACCTCTTGCATGTTCTCCTTTTTGCATTATGCTATGTTGTTATGGTCACAAACTGATTTGCTGCAGATTAGTCTGCCTCTCTTTTTGACGCAGACTTGTCTAGCCAAATTAAAAAAAGGACATAATTGGAACAATTTCCTTCAATTTTACCAGCAGTCAGATAGACTTTTTCATTGCTCAGATCCTATTTTCATAGTGCAATACTCATAATGAAAGAGATTAGTGGTTGTATCTCTTTATAGTTCTGTCTCTGGCCCTCTACACACAGCTCTGCTACATCTGTATGACACTATACACTGAGGAGACAATCACACATACTATGGTAGCCTGATGATATAGTTATTGTCTTGATGACATCTATGGAACTGTTACTCTGGAAAAATGTGATTGGTTTACCTGCAAAGGCTCTGACTGATGCCACTTGGCCAGGTCATGAGACGCTCTGGGAACAAACATAGATAAATGAGACGTCGGGCACATATGGATCCAATGTGACACTGGCATTACAGGGGCACAATGGCCACTGCACACTTATACCTAGTGGGCATTTGTGTGCAGATCTGATCCTACAATAAAGTGTTGAATGTCACAGACCTACAGCTTTTCTGTCCCCAGGTCAATGAATTCTTATAACACAGCTCAGTCTTAACATAGGGAGATAACGAAAATCTAAGTAGCAGACTACTGATGCTTTACACTTCACAATGTCCTTATGAACAGTCAGACAGCAGGATGGGATGAACTGCATTGGGTAAATAAATGTTGGTACATTAGGGTCTGTGCACACTTTGCGGTTTTGTCGCAGTTTTTCTGTGCAGATTTGTCAAAATGAAGGATCTCCTATTACCAACAAAGCGAACGAGATATCTGAAGTATAATTCACACATTGCTTATTTTTTCCTTGCAGATTTGCAGCAGATTTCTCCCATACTAATGAATGAGAAAAACGCATCAAAAACACATGTATTTTATGCTGCTGTAAATACTGAACAGGTGCACATACTTTTACTCTACCGGACACTTAATGCAGAATATACTACTTGGATACGAGTATGAAGCTGCTTTTTAAACTATTTACTGTTGACACTATTAGAGGCCCATCACTACTGAGCCCAGTGATTGGCTGCAGCGGTCACATGCTGTACACATGACATCACTGCTGCAGCCTGCAAGGAAGTGCGGAGGCATCGGAGGTTGAGAAAAGCTAATTTTCTTATTATTGACGCCGGGCAAGCCTGTACAGTAAAAAACACATAATGCTGGAAAATCTTTTTACGCTGCTCCCTAGTGGTGACAACAGGCAGTCTAGATGTACAGTCATGGCCAAAAGTTTTGAGAATGACACAAATATTAATTTTTACAAAGTCTACTGCTTCACTTTTTCTAATGGCAATTTGCATATACTCCAGAATGTTATAAAGAGTGATCAGCTTAACAGCAATTACTTGCAAAGTTAATATTTGGCTAGAAAAAGAACTTTATCCCCAAAACACATTTCAACATCATTGCAGCCCTGCCTTAAAAGGACCAGCTAACCTCTTTTCAGTGATTGCTCCATTAACACAGGTGTGGGTGTTGATGAGAACATGGCTGGAGATCAATCTGTCATGATTAAGTAAGAATGACACCACTGGACACTTTAAAAGGAGGCTGGTGCTTGGCATCATTGTTTCTCTTCTGTTAACCATGGTTATCTCTAAAGAAACACGTGCAGTCATCATTGCAATGCACAAAAATGGCCTAACATGGAAGAGTATCGCAGCTAGAAAGATTGCACCTCAGTCAACAATCTATCGCATCATCAAGAACTTCAAGGAGAGAGGTTCCATTGTTGCCAAAAAGGCCCCAGGGCGCCCAAGAAAGACCAGCAAGCGCTAGGACCGTCTCTTAAAAGTGTTTCAGCTGCGGGATCGGGCTACCAGCAGTGCAGAGCTTGCTCAGGAATGGCAGCAGGCAGGTGTGAGTGCAACTGCACGCACTGTGAGGCAGAGACTCTTGGAGCAAGGCCTGGTCTCAAGGAGGGCAGCAAAGAAGCCACTTCTCTCCAGAAAAAACATCATGGACAGACTGATATTCTGCAAAAGGTACAGGCAGTGGACTGCTGAGGACTGGGGTAAAGTTATTTTCTCTGATGAATCCCCTTTTCGATTGTTTGGGACATCAGGAAAACGCCTCATTCGGAGAAGACAAGGTGAGCGCTACCACCAGTCTTGTCTCATGCCAACTGTTAAGCATCCTGAAACCATTCATGTGTGGGGTTGCTTCTCAGCCAAGGGAATCGGCTCTCTCACAGTCTTGCCTAAAAACACAGCCATGAATAAAGAATGGTACCAGAATGTCCTCCAAGAGCAACTTCTCCCAACCCTCCAAGAGCAGTTTGGCGATCAACAATGCCTTTTCCAGCATGATGGAGCACCTTGCCATAAAGCAAAGGTGATAACTAAATGGCTCAGGGAACAAAACATAGAGATTTTGGGTCCATGGCCTGGAAACTCCCCAGATCTTAATCCCATTGAGAACTTGTGGTCAATCATCAAGAGACGGGTGGACAAACAAAAACCTAAAAATTCTGACAAAATGAAAGCATTGATTGTGCAAGAATGGACTGCTATCAGTCAGGATTTGGTCCAGAAGTTGATTGAGAGCATGCCAGGGAGAATTGCAGAGGTCCTGAAGAAGAAGGGTCAACACTGCAAATATTGACTTGCTGCATTAACTCATTCTAACTGTCAATATAAGCTTTTGTTACTCATACATTTGCAATTATATTTCTGTCTGTGATAAAAACATCTGTAAAACACACACATAAAAACCAGAGGGCAGCAGATCATGTGAAAATATAATATTTGTGTCATTCTCAAAACTTTTGGCCATGACTGTATACAAGTATGTGTATGTGTGAGATAGGAAGAAGAAAATCGCCAAATCTATGTCTGGGAGGCCTATTATTCCCACATGAGGTCTGAAGGGGTGACAGAATAGCTATTATGAAGCCTCGAAATTACAAGTAGAAAGAATAAACACTAATAAAGAGAGATAGAGCATTATCTTTATACTTCATAAATAATGTGTACATTATATACAGCTCTTGTATAGGCTACAGTCACAATTGGCTAAAGGTTCACTTCTGTAATTATTGGACACATTATACAGTAAATCCATAAGAAAAAACAATATTTACCTGTAACTGCCGGGCAGTGAAAATAATAATAAGAATTTTTGGTCTTTAAAATGCATAGTATAAATGCCCGGCTTCTACACAGACACAAAGGTACAAACAATGGAGCTGTAAAATGCATTGTCAGGTTCAGGCTGCAGGCGGCTGAAGACTGTGTAATAAAAGACTGGTTACTGCGGCTCAAAGTGGAGCCATCACTGTTGATGAACATGTACTGGGTCAATACTAAAAGAAGTCCTGGTGCATTTTGAGATATATTTAAAGGGAATATGTCAGCAGATTTTTGCTATGTCATCTGAGTACAGCATGAGGTAGGGGCTGAGACACTGATTTCAGCGATGAGCCACTTATTATACTGTCTTTTGTCGTTTTGATACAATGAGTGCTTTATTAGCAGGAGATTATCACTGAAGGACTAGCTCCCCTGTCCCTCCTGGTCCAACCACGCCCTCAGCACTGACTAGCAGCTCACTGTCAACATATAATATACACAAAATGCTGTGGTGTGAGCAGCTTTGTGAGCTCTGCTACATGCTGCATCTAAAAACTGTGATTGTATCACAACTGCTGCACCCAGTAAACTAAGTGATACATTGCTGATATTAGGGTCTCTTTTCCTACATCATGCTGCTCTCAGATGAGGTAGCAAAAAAACCTGGTGACAGATTCCCTTAAAGTGGATAGTCAGTTCCCCATTTCCCAAAAGAGGGTGGCAACAAAGAGGATAGAGCTTCTTTTCTTAGTACAGAAGTGATGAGAACTGTGGATGTCACTTCCCTTCTTACACACAGAAATAACTCATATCATAATTGTTATTTTCACTTTCCAACACTTTTTTTAATCTTAAAGTATATGTCCACTTTTTAAATGCATTATTGTTTTTAGTTCTAAAAGCTGGTGCTGATAAATAATTGAAGTAGTCAAACTCAATGAGTTCCAAATACCCTGCAGAGGAATCATGCTAACAGTTACTCTGCTTGTCTGCAGCCCCCACTAGGGGGAGCTTGAGATTACAGTATGCTGTTATACACTGAACTCAATAATAATGCAGTATGTAGTTAGCTCCCTCTAGTGGTGAAACTCAGTAGAAGAAAAAGCGGAGCTTTGGAGACATTAATTAGCACCAAATTTTGTAACCTTTTAAGTTACAAAAAAAAAAAAGAGTGAACAGTTAACTTAAGGACTCATACTCATCTTCATTAAAAACGGAAGAGTGCAATCCAATAAAGAAATCGGATTGCATTCTGGACTAATGTTAGGCAATAATTCAGTGCTCATCTGCGATTTTTTTTCTCAGCTTGGATCGGACTGACTCGCCAATGGAAGTCAATGGGTGCGAGAAAAAAAATTTCATGGAATGCGGACCGCTCAGCAAGCCAGCCAGAACACCCTGAGACAGGAGTGTGAGAATGCTCCTGCAGTGTGTAGCGCTCACGAGAGAAAGGTCACAGAAGTACATAGCTGATGAACTCCAGGGGCCTCACTGACGTCACCGCTCGCTGCATGACAAAGTGTGTTTTGACTGGCTTGCTAAGTGGTCACTTCATGCCAACGGTCAACAAATCAGCCGGATGTAGAAGAGCTGGAGTTATTTGTGGGACAAATGAATTTTCGCCAGACAGATGAGAAATATGGTGGTTTATTATTTTTGATTTTACAGTAATATATGGGAAAAAAAAGGAATGGGAAGTGTTTATTTAAAATAAAGGAGTCTGTGTCTTTCTTTCAATTAAAGTACTTTATTATGGCTGTGTATTTTTTACAATCTGACTATGGGACTAGCAATGGGAAATCTTATAGATGCCTCTCCATTACTAACCCCTGGGCCTGATGTCAGCTGACAATACAAAGCTGACATCAACCCCAACCCTATTACCTTACTTGCCACCGAACCAGGGCAAGGGTGAAGAGCAAGGCCAAGTGCCAGAATTGGAGCATCTTATGGATGCGCCACTTCTGGGGTGGTCAAGGGCTGATGTGTCCGAGAGAGGGCCAATATCGTAGCCTGTTAATATCAGCCCGCAGCTGTCTTCCTAGCCTTTGCTGGTTATTAATTATATGGGAGACCCCCAATTAATTAACCAGTAAAGGCTAAGTATACAGCTGTGAGCTGATATTCGTAAACTGGGAAGCTCCATGTTTATTATCCCCTTCCCAGACTATAAAACATCAGCCCCCATCTGTCGGACTTCCCTGAGGTGGTTAAAAAAAAATAGGGTGAACCCTCGCCATTTTTTTCTTTAATTTATTAAATTATTAGCTAAATACATTGACAGTAAACTACACATGCCCTGAACTTATTATATATCTCAATGACATCTACCTATAGCTGTATCTAACATTGTTTTATTAGTTAGTAAGCTAGCTTGAAATGACAGAGAATTCCTATATGTAAAAGCTGATGTTAAAATGCATTGCATACGGATGTCAGGTGAGAAAAATCGCATTGTACTCACATGACACTCCATGACCAACAAGGGACCAATTTTATAAATGCAGATGAGTGTGAGCCCAAAGGGAGTACTCTTATCATATATACAGTTGAAACCAGAAACTTCCATACACTATATAAAAAGACACATATGTATGTTTTTCTAAATATCTGACATGAAATCAGAATAAACCTGTTTTAGGTCAATCAGGATTACCATAATTATTAATATTTGCCAAATGGCAGAATAATGAGAGAGAGAAGGGAATGTTTTAAGGCATTTTTATTACTTACAGCAAAATCAAAAGTTTACATACATTTCATTAGTATTTGGTACCGTTGCCTTTAAACTGAATGACTTGGGTCAAATGTTTGGGATATCCTTCCACAAGCTTCTCACAATAGTTGGTCGGAATTTGGGCCCATTCCTCCTGACAAAACTGGTGTAACTGATCCAGGTTTGTAGGTCTCCTTGCTCGCACCTGCCCTTTCAGCTTTGACCATAAATTTTCAATAGGATTGAGATCAGGGCTTTGTGATGGCCGCTCCAAAACATTGACTTTATAAACCTTAAGTCACTTTGTTACCATTTTGGCAGTATGCTAAGTGTTATTGTCCAATTGGAAGACCCATTTCTGCCCAAGCTTTAACTTCCTGTCTGATGTGTTTCTTTTCTTATGATGCCATCTATTTTGTGAAGTGTGCCAGTCCCTTCTGCAGCAAAAAATCCTCCTCCGTGTTTCACAGTTGGGATGGTGTTCATAAGCTTCCAAGTGTCTCCATTTTTCCTCCAAACGTAACGATGGTCATTATACCTAAAAAGTTAAATTTTAGTTTCATCATCAGACCACAGGACATTTCTCCAAAAATTAAGGTCTTTGTTCCTGTGTGCATTTGTAAACATTAATCTGCCTTTTTATGTTTCTTTGAAGTAATGGCTACTTCCTGGCAGAGTGGCCTTTCAGCCCATGTTGATACAGTACTCAAGGTCTTTTGCTTTAGTCCTTGGGTTGATATGCACATGTTGGACCAAAGCACGTTCATCTCTGGGGCACAGAACCCGTCTCCTTCCTGAGCGGTATGATGGCTGGACATTCCCATCTTGTTTGTACTTGCGTATAATTGTTTGTACAGATGAACGATGCACCTTCGGGGATCTTGACATTGTACCAAAGGATGAGTCAGACTTGTGCAAGACAACAATTCTCTTCCTGATATTTTGGCTGATTTCTTGAGACTTTCCCATGATGTTACACAAAGACGCAGTGTGTTTCAGGTGTGCATTAAAATACATCCAGAGGTGTGTATTTATTTAACTCAGATGTTACCAAAAAACCTACCGGAAGATTCCAAACACATGACATTATCATATGGGCACTCCAGAAATGTTTAAAGGTATAGTAATCTTAATGTATGTACATTTTTGACTTTGCAGTAAGTAATAAAAATGCCTTAAACACTCTCTCATTATTATAGCATTTGGCAAATATTAATAATTATGGTAATCCTAATTGACCTAAAAAGGGAAAGGTTTATTCTTATTTCATGTCAGATATTGAGAAAAACATGCAGATGTGTCTATTTATATAGTGTATGTAAACTTCTGGTTTCATCTGTAAATTCCATGTTTCACCAAGAACAATATTTCTTTGATAATAATCAACTTTAGGGGAAGGTGTCCACTTCAAAGCTGCATGTGTCAGCTGGTAACAGTAACCCTGACCCTCGTATGGTGCCTGATGCCTGGGTATTTTGTGACTGAACGGTGAATTATTTTCCAAAATGACTGAGGACATGTTTACACTAACATATGAATTTCTTTGTTTCTGTATTGATGATTTTAGCAAAGAAAGATCTCCCTCATGAAGAAAAGAAAATTAAAGATTATTACTTTGAATAAAAAGGAAGGCCATCACTGTGCACTGTCAGTGCAGTGCCAAACAGAAAGTCAAGTGCAAGTTAGCATTTCTAGAGGCCACAGCAATACATGGGGGGAAATGCAAGGAGTTTTAGGCCAATATCTTCCCCCAGAATTGAGCCTTGGGAATAAGGCTATAGCGTCATATAATCTCAGTCTTTATAATGCATATGTCCACAGCTTCATTTGTCATGTCGACAGCACAGCCACTCTGCCAGGACTTTTCAGCAGCTGATGCCACTCTCAGCGCACAGACATACTGGTCTTTGGTAATGATTGGGTGTGATATGCCTGGAAAATAAAAGAACATCAAATTATGTAACTTCTGCAGGTTCTATGTATTGTGACAACCTGAATGTCTATGGTTGTAACAGTCACCGACTATTGTACTTTCTTTTTTTATGGATAAAGAATTAAAATACCGTATATATAAAGTCACATTGTAACTAAATTACATTGCTTATCTTGTACTTAGTAACATCCTGTATTATACTACAGAGCAGCACTCACTATTCTGCTGGTGCAGTCACTCTGTACATACATTACATTACTGATCCTGTACTGATCCTGAGTTACATTCTATATTATACTCCAGAGCTGCACTCACTATTCTGCTGGTGGAGTCACTGTGTACATACATTACATTACTGATCCTATACTGATCCTGAGTTACATCCTGTATTATACTCCAGAGCTGCGCTCACTATTCTGCTGGTGCAGTCACTGTGTACATACATTACATTATTGATCCTGTACTGATCCTGAGTTACATCCTGTATTATACTCCAGAGCTGCACTCACTATTCTGCAGGTGCAGTCACTGTGTACATACATTACATTACTGATCCTGAGTTACATCCTGTATTATACTCCAGAGCTGCACTCACTATTCTGCTGATGCAGTCACTGTGTACATACATTACATTATTTATCTTGTAGTGATCCTGAGTTACATCCTGTATTATACTCCAGAGCTGCACTCACTATTTACTGGTGCAGTCACTGTGTACATACATTACATTACTGATCCTGTACTGATCCTGAGTTACGTCCTGTATTATTCTCCAGAGCTGCACTCACTATTCTGCTGGTGGAGTCACTGTGTACATACATTACATTACTTGTCCTGCACTGATCCTGAGTTACATCCTATATTATACTCCAGAGCTGCACTCACTATTCTGCTGGTGCAGTCACTGTGTACATACATAACATTACTTATCCTGTATTGATCCTGAATTACATCCTGTATTATACTCCAGAGCTGCACTCATTCTGCTGCTGTCACTGCATACATACATTACTTATCCTGTACTGATCCTGAGTAGAGATGGGCGAACCCGAGCAGTAAAGTTCGGCGTCCATACCGAACACTTAAAGTTTGGGCACGGACACCGAACATGGACTTCACCAGGAAGTCTGTGTTACTGTTCGGGTTCGGCTGCCTGAACACCAGGTGTTTGTCGTGCTGTCATGTGCATGGCAGCTCGGCAAACACCGCTTCTGATCGGCGGTGAAATCATCCCTGCCGGTCAGAGAGCCATGGTTCCCATGCTATCAAAAGATAGTGTGAGCGCTCAGCTGTGATCGGAGGTATAACGTTTACCTCCAGTCACTGGGGTCAGGTGATGGGACAATTGCTCCCATCATCCGACACCTGCAGCCAACAATAACAGTGAGAGCAGGAGCGGCAGATGGGAGTTTTCATCAGCCGCTCATGCGCTGTAAATAAATGATTTAAAATAAAAAAAAAAACGGTGTGGGCTCCCCTGTATTTTTAATAACCAGCCAGTCAAAACTCACTGCAATCCTCAGCTGTCAGCTTCAGCAAGGCTGGTTATCAAGAATAGAGGGGTCCCACGCTGTTTTAATTATTTAAATAATTTAAAAAAACGGTGTGGGGTCCCCCCCATTTTTGACAACCAGCCTTGCTAATGCAGACAGCTGGGGGCTGGTATTCTGATCCTGAGTTATATCCTGTATTTTACTTCAGAGATGCACTCGCTATTCTGCTGGTGCAGTCACTGTGTACATACATTACATTATCTAATCTGTACTGATCCTGAAGTAAAGCCTGTATTATATAACCATATCTGCGCTGGCACAGAGGAGTGGAAGTTTTATCATTGTTGGTATAACTTCTTCACTGAGTTCATTGATAAGTTGTATTAAGAACACAGAAAAGTGACTTTCCCACTGACCTCTGATGGTACGTATGAAATGTCTGAAGAGCTCTTTGTAGGCTTCTCTGTATCTCTCGTTGTGTGTTTGGTAGGGTGTAGGGAAAGATGAACCGTTCTCTATAATGCACAATGGGTTCTGATTGTCTAAACGCAACGATCCTTGTAAACCATACAACTAGGAAGAAAAAAGCAATATGTTACATAGAACCAAAAGCCAAGGAGCCATTGCTAATCCTTCAGGTCTGTGAGCTGGCCTTCAGCAAACATCATCAGGACACTTATTATTTTAGAAAACCCTCTTTAAACACCCTTTAGGATATATTTAATGAGGGAAAGGTCTTCTATTCAGGTTCCTCATTTCTTGGTCAGTGCGGAGAGTGGGTAACAGTAAGTGTCTTTCCTCTAAGAGGACATGTCCTGTATAAAGCCTCATTCCCATGTCAGTATTTTCCACGTACAAGAAAAATGATCTGATTATTTTGATTAGACTTTGAGAGTTCAGTCCACGTCTCTTCAGTTTTTCTCGTATGTGGAGGGAATAAAGCCTCTCCTCCTTCTGGATTCTGTCAATCCGTGAAAATCAGACCACAGTCAGATATCATCCGAGTGCTGTCTGATTTTTTTTTTTACAGACCTATAAATTTGAATTGCCTATCCAGAGTACGTCTAGTGCCCAATAGTATAGGGGTGAGCGGACCAGTAGAAGTTTGAGTTCTGGTAACCGACCAAACTTTAGTCCAAAGTCAGTCTCTCTCTTTTATAATAGTTTTCCTCCCCTGCTTTTAGACATATCTTTTTTTATTTATATAGTTATACAAATGCTTTTTTCTCTAATAACCCCCCATGTCAGCACACAGGAGGATGTCTTCTTATCCTAATAGGGACAGGAAATGCGACAGAGGTTAACCCCTTCATGACCCAACCTATTTTGACCTTAAAGACCTTGCCATTTTTTGCAATTCTGACCAGTGTCCCTTTATGAGGTAATAACTCAGGAACGCTTCAACGGATCCTAGCGATTCTAAGACTGATTTTTCGTGACATATTGGGCTTCATGTTAGTGGTAAATTTAGGTCGATAATTTTTGTGTTTACTTGTGAAAAAAATGGAAATTTGGCGAAAATTTTGAAAATTTCGCAATTTTCAAATTTTGAATTTTTATTCTGTTAAACATAAAGAGTTATGTGACACAAAATAGTTAATAAATAACATTTCCCACATGTCTACTTTACATCAGCACAATTTTGTAAACAAAATTTTTTTTTGTTAGGAAGTTATAAGGGTTAAAAGTTATGAGCACGGCATGGATCATAAGGGAAGGAGCGCCATTTGACTTTTTGAATGGAAAATATGCTGGAATATTTAGCGGTTGCCATGTCGCATTTGGAGAGTCCCTGTGTGCCTAAACATTGGAGCTCCCCCACAAGTGCCCCCATTTTGGAAACTAGACCCCCCCAAGGAACTTATCTAGATGCATAGTGAGCACTTTGGACCCCCAGGTGCTTCACAAATTGATCTGTAAAAAAAAGAAAGTACTTTTTTTTTCACAAAAATTTTCTTTTAGCCTCAGTTTTTTCATTTTCACATGGGCAACAGGATAAATTGGGTCCTAAAATTTGTTGGGCAATTTCTCCTGAGTACATCGATACCTCATATGCGGTCATAAACCACTGTTTGGGCGCACGGCAGGGCTGAGAAGGGAAGGAGCGCCATTTGACTTTTTGAATGGAAAATATGCTGGAATATTTAGCGGTTGCCATGTCGCATTTGGAGAGTCCCTGTGTGCCTAAACATTGGAGCTCCCCCACAAGTGACCCTATTTTGGAAACTAGATCCCCCAAGGAACTTATCTAGATGCATAGTGAGCACTTTGAACCCCCAGGTGCTTCACAAATTGATCCGTAAAAAAAAAAGAAAGTACTTTTTTTTCACAAAAATTTTATTTTAGCCTCAGTTTTTTTATTTTCACATGGGCAACAGGATAAATTGGATCCTAAAATTTGTTGTGCAATTTATCCTGAGTACAGATTCCTCATATGTGGTCATAAACCACTGTTTGGGCGCACGGCAGGGCCCAGAAGGGAAGGAGCGCCATTTGACTTTTTGAATGGAAAATTAGCTCCAATCGTTAGCGGACACCATGACGTGTTTGGAGAGCCCCTATGTGCCTAAACAGTGAAAACCCCCCACATGTGACACCATTTTGGAAACTAGACCCTTATGGAACTTATCTAGATGTGTTGTGAGCACTCTGAACCCCAAGTGCTTCACAGAAGTTTATAACGCAGAGCAGTGAAAATAAAAAAATCATTTTTTTCCTCAAAAATGATTTTTTAGCCCGCTATTTTTTATTTTCACAAGGGTAACAGGAGAAATTGGACCACAAAAGTTGTTGTGCAATTTGTCCTGAGTACACCAATACCCCATATGTGGGGGGAACCACTGTTTTGGCACATGAGAGAGCTCAGAAGGGAAGGAGCGCCATTTTGGAATGCAGACTTGATGGAATGTTCTGCGGGCGTCATGTTGCGTTTGCAGAGCCCCTGATGTGCCTAAACAGTAGAAACCC